>JAIUJO010000050.1:2225629-2938129 GCA_023846275.1 Vanilla planifolia | reverse complement strand
CTTATTATTTTGTCAAAAATGTGATCATAATAGGCAAAATGTGTTATTTAGTGGTAGGTAATGTTATTCTACCTTAGTTTAAATCAATCTCTCTACCTACAAATATTTTTGTTTTAATCTTACACATATTATCATGCTAGTTTAGGACAACAACATTTATCAATATGTCAACTTCCAATACAATAATGTTGCTTATTTTTTATAGATATAGTATTTATCTCTTAATTGACTATCTAAATATTCAATTGGGCTTCTTTAATGTTATGTATCGAAAAATGTGCTCTCCACTTAAAGCATTGGTAGCTTCTATTACTTTTCTCTTTGTGATATAGAATCTCCAAACCATAATGCCTTAATAATTAAAGATGTTCTATTTATCTCAATGTCTCAATAGATTTATTATCAAATGAATTATAAATATTATACTGTCTTACTTCGAAATAGCAAGAAGCCTAAATATTAAAACTTAGGCATTTTTGAGTGGAAGTGTTACATCAAAAAGTAGAATAGAAATTGGAGATTAAAAACCAAATGAATGGAGGCTACCTGTTTATGATATTCTTCAAATAGATAGACCTATACGAAGTTTATTATGAAAACCTTAATTGTAATGTAATGTTCTCAAGTTGTGTTTTGTGAAATTATTCATAAAAAAACATTAGATTTAGAAGACATGGAAGATTTTGAAAAAAATTAGATGACCAAGAAAGATTATAGTATGAAAAACTTAGTATATTTTCATACATTATTTAATAAGGGAAATTAGATAAGACTTTGTTCAACAAGAACTACGTTGTTGAACTTCTTCAAGTCATAGATTATGTAGATGATTTCATATTTGGATCAACGAACTTTGAATTATATGAATGAATTATTAAGCTTTTGTGTGTAAGAGTTGAGTTTAACATAATTGGTGAGTTTTCCTATTTTCTTGGACTACTAGTTAAGAAAGATGAGAAAGGCATCCTTGTATCTTATATAAAATATATATAAATGATATGTTAAAATTTTAAAAAGATGGACATGGTTGCATCAAAGGAGTTAGCATAGAAAAAAAATAATCTTAGTTATTTAATCTTAAGTGACTTATTTTTTTCGTACAAACCCATGCCTCTCTTCAAAATGAAATCACACATGTTTCATCAACTCGAAACCTTGTTCCTCAAACTACAAGTGAAGCATTGAGAAATGAATTTTTTTGTCTCAATTGTTGGATGATTTTAACTTGTTTGTTAGAATGAATGATTTTGTTATTATTAGGTAGGATATCTCAACACAATATAATCATAAAAAGTGGGTATTAAAAAATAAAAACAAATTGATCATGAGATTTTCATTCAAAACATGGAATGGCTAGTGGCAAAGGGCTATAATCAAGTGAGAGGACTAAACTTAAAAGGAAAACTTGAACTAGTCATAAAGTTGAAGGAAACATGGTTATTATTAGCTTTTTCGTATTATAAGGTATTTAAACTATACCAAATTGATATTAAGAGCGAATTTAAAAATGTTATTGTTTAGGTGGAAGTGCATGTAGAATAATTGGATTCTTGTCAACATTGTCCACATCAAACTTATGTGATTTGCAACAAGAATAATGATCCTGGTATGGATAAACTTAATAGATTTCTACTCAAACATTAATTTAGCATGGGAATGTAGATTGATTTTTTTTCTTCAAGAACTTCACTAATGAACTTCTTCTTGGCAAAGGTTATGCAGGCGATATCAATTTTTAATCAACCAACATGGCCGTTGTGAATGATTTAGTAAGCTTATAGGTGAAGGATTTGAGATTAATAAAATGGGTGAAGAGACCCATTTTCATATATTGAAAGTTAAACAATATGAGAAAGGTATCACTATATCTTAAATAATTTATATAAATGAGATCTTATACATGCTTGATCAACCTAAAACCTATTTCCACTTTCAAGAGTCTCCACCAAAGTGTTAAACAAAGACAAGAATGGAAAACAAATAGATTTCAAGGTATATGAAGGGATGATATGTTCTTTAATTAGCTACAAGAAGGAAAGTTTTTAGTGTGTGACTTTTTTAATCTATTCTATGATTTGGAACCTATAAAAAGAATCTTTTTGTAATTGCTTGGCACAAAGGTATTAGGGTTTTCAAATTGCAAATTTTAGTTATGTCATTATCTAATAAGTTAAAGCTACAAAGATTATGTTGGTTCAGGAGTACATAAGAAAAGCATTGTAGGTATTTAATAATTTTTTTGACACATCTTAAACTCATGAGAACATTGAACTATTATTGTTTGCAACCAATGAACCATAATATATAGCATTGGGAGCATTTTTAGAAAACGTTTTTGGGTTAAAAAGGAGCTAAAAAATATGGGATTACATTTAAAAAAAAATACCCATAAAATATGACAATATGTGTGTCATTTGCCTAACTCAAAGCCTTATCTAGTACTCTAAGGACAAATAAAGTGATTCTAGGGACCATTTCATTAGGGAGCATACAGAATGAAATGTGGTAGACATTTAATTTGTTGTTAACAACATGCAACGAGTTGGCATGTTAATGAAGCCGCTTAGGAAAGATTTATTTAATATGATTAGAAGATTTTTTATGATGAAAAAAGTAGGAGACATTAATCTTGGTTTTAAGAGTAGTACCATGAGTAAAGGGGAACACATCCATGTGCTTTTATTAATTACAAACATAGCTTCACTTCATAATATTTATAAAATGCTTTCCAACACTACATTCAATTACTTTATGATAAACTTTGAATGTAACTTATCATAAAAAAAAAGAGGTTATCGGTCTAACGAGTAATAATCTAAAATATTTTGATAATAATAACCTATTCCAATAGCATACTCATCGACCATCAAGCTTTGCTTCTATGCATGATGGTGAACAACACTGGAAGGAGACTAAAGTTGGAAGGCATCTCGATTGATTAAATATGTGGGTGTAACCATTTGTGAAATAACAATGGAAAAGAAAATTGTGTGATCAAGAAACTAAGTGTTCTTTTTGAGTAAGACATTTTCCTTATCTTGTAAATTAAAGAAACTTGTGGGTCAACTACACCATGCATGACTTTTCAAATTTGAAATGAAAACTTTTGCATTACTAAATGCACCACATGATCATATTTTATAAAATAAGATTAGCAAGTGGAGAAAAGAGACAATTTTAAGACTAAACTATTTCATCTAAGCTAACAAGTGAATGCAGTAAAATTGGACGAAACAGTTACTAACAAAGATTAAAGCAATATGATCAATCTATTCAATTAGGGAAAAACCCTTCCATAAAAAAAGTATAAGGAAAACTCAAACAAATCAATTGATATAGTTAACATACACCTTATAGTAAAATCATTCAAATTAAAATTAAACTTTTCAGAATGATGTACATCAACATCATATAATGTGCAATTATAATGAATATTATGAATTGTGTATTGGTGATATTCACACCTTAATTAAGTCAAACAAAAATAATAATACAATATACAAATATTAGTTTAGACCATTTAATCGTCTTATTCATGTAGACTTAAGTAAAATAAAAAACATTTTATGGTACAATAAAATTTTATTCGATTCTATGATCAACTAAATTTTACTTACTATAAGAAATTCATTGAATTCATATGGTATACTAACGTTCTTTCATACCAATTGGATTGACTATAAATGGATATCAAACCACATAATTATTATGTTGAATTATAAAATCAGACCAAAAAAGTTTCGATTTTATGAAATTTTCTTATCACATTATTCTAACTTGAGAAATTTTATTAACAAATCAAGAATTTTTATATACTTTTTGAAATAAGTAGCATTGAGCTTGAATGTTGCAAAAAGTTTGAAAAAGAAATTTTTAAGTCTAGTGTTGTCAATTCTTTTGCACAATTGAACCTATTTTCTTAACATATTCATAGCCAAGAATATTCGTTGACATAATTTCCTTTATATTTGTGGTGTTATAATATTTTAGTTTAGAGAAAGACAGTATTTTTCAATTATTATAAATAATTTTTGTTGTTATTTTTCTTATATAGTTTTGAAAACTTTAAACAAAAAATTTTATTAATTAATTTATATTCCTTGAATAATTTATATTTTTAATTATTTAATTATTAATAAGCCTTAAAAGAATCTAGATTTATAGCTATTTCATGATTTATTTTGTAAACTATTTGTTCCAATTTTAATTTTAATTTTAATTGAGACACTCTCTATTATTAAAATAATAAAAGAGTTAATTAATTACAAGCCTAGAAAAATTTTAATATTTTTTTGATTGAAAATTTTTTAATCCTTTTAAAATACATTTAAAATACATATGAATATTTGATTAATTGATATCATAGAGGGGGGTTTATTATCAATATGATGCACATATATTAGAGGTTATTACCAAGTTATTGTTTTCTTTTTTTTATATTTGCAATTAGCTACATATTATTTTGGCATACGTATTACGTTGAATATTTTGAATATATTATTGTGATAATAATTTTATAATTTGTAAATCTTACATCTATTTCTAACTGACATTAATCTTATTCGATGTGATAATTATCATTTTTATAGTATAAGTTTTTGGTTAAAGATTTGCTTTATCTTATTTTTCTAATTTCTTATCACATATTTTTTAAAATGTTTATGAAGCTTATTTTTTTGAAAATATTTTTGGTTGACGTCGAGTATAAATACAATAAAAAAATTCAAATAAGTCATTAAATCATTTACGTTATGATTTTCTATATTTTGTTATAATCATTAGTCATTGTTAGAAATTTTTCTTTTTATGTCCTAATGAAATAGTTCAATAATAAAATTTGTTTGTTTCTACTTAATAATTTATTCTTATGAATATTTACTTGAGCTAAAATTATTATTGCTTTTAGTTAAAATTGTTGCAATACGAACTAAGATTTCAAATGCTTAATTGGGTTAGTAATTGTAATTATTTTTTAAAAGTGTTTCCAGATATACCCTTTCATAATTGTCTCACTAAATGAATTATTTTAAAATGTAATGCTTGTTCTATTGATTTTTTAAAAATACTTTATTAGTTTAATAATTCAGATTTTAAATTTTGATCATTAATTTCAATTTTTTATTTGCAAAAATATATTGATCTTCTTTGATTTTTATTTGAAATCTTCCATGATTTTTGTCTCATTTTTTTTATATTTTATCATAAGAATTTTATGCAATAATTATTGGTCTAATATTTTTGAGTTATTTCTTAATAATTGATAAAGATATTGAGTACTCTTTATTTATAAGAAAATTATTAATACTTATTTTTTTGGTATATCATTTTGAATTATTTTCATATATTTTAAATTTTTAATTATCATGACAACATCTTATATTTTTTTAATTTTTTATCACATTGTCGAATTAAAAAAAAATAATAATTAATATGCTCAATAATATTTTTATGCCACCTTTATTCAAACAAAAATTTATTAAATATCGATGTGAAAAGGCATTTCCATAAGGTCTTAAGTCTTCCTTAAGCTTCATTACATACGACTTGGTTGCACCTATTTGTTCCATATGTAAAAAATTTTTTTAGTTGTTATGCTCTTTTTTTAAAAAAAATATTATGATTTTTTTTAATTCTCAATTTTTGTTCTCCTTTCTTAGAATATCTTTGATAGCTAAGTTATAAATTGTTTCTAATATATTTATGTATTGTTAAGCTTATTATCTTTTAATTTCAATAACAAGATTTTTTTATTGCGCTATTGTGCAATTTTATGATATATCATGTAAATATATTGAATATTTCAAATAAATTTATATAATTATGATGTCTCTTTTTTTGTATTTTTTATTTCAAATTCTTCTGTTTTATTTTGCTAATTACTCCTTAAATTACTAATATTTTTAAATATTTAAATATTTTTAATATTAATAGCTTATTTATTACACTATAGCAATAGGAAAACTTTTTGTTGAAATATTATTCTTATTGCTCATCTCGTTTATATATAAAATAATCTTGTTTATAAAATTTTTTCATACAATGCAAATTCTTACAATATTATGTTCTTCCAATAATTGACATACTTTTAACTTCAATTTTTGTTTTAACTAACACAATTTCAAAAAGCTTTGAATTATTTAATTTATGTTATGGCATTTGTGTTCGCATATTTAATTTTTCAAATTGTTTTGCATAGGTCACACAATCTAAATATTTCAGATCATTAATTTTTTTTATTTATATATTTAATATCAAAGCTTGGGTATTAAATAGTTTTTCATTTGACAAATTATATAAATCATTTCAAAAATTAATTTTTTTAACAAATAATCTATTTTTATTTTTTTAATGTTTTCTTTGAAAAATAATTTTTTTAATATTAAATTTCCTTGTAGTATTTTTAATGTTTATGATATATCTTTCTATATGTTTTTATATTTTGACAAGCTTTTGAAATTGTATTTTTAAATAACTATTTTTCAAGTGGCAAATCACTTTAACATCAATCACTTTCTTATTTCGTAAAATATTATTTATGACACGTGCATTATTAGAAAATCCTTATGATGACTAGTAATGTTTTAATATTTGACATTTATATATAAAGAAAAATTAGAGTTTCACAACATCTATGATATATCAATAAATTTAAAATTTTTATTATTTTTTATATCTTAGAAATTACTAAAAACTAATTTAAATATTAATGATATAAAGCTATATTTTTGTATATTATTTTGTTCACATAATGTCAATGTTGTTTCGAACGCAGAAATTATATGCTAGGAAATTTTTTTATTCATTTCATATAATAAAAAAGAAATTAAAATATAATTAATTGGAAATTTTTTGTGACATTTTATTGAGATTATTTTAAATACTTTTTAGCAACTTGTTTTAACCATTTTGCCTAAACCTTCATAAAATTTAATTTTTTATTATTTTTTCGTAATTATTTTGTTTTATTTTATTTATGTTGCTTTGTTCTTTATTGAATTATTGTTGCAACTATCTGATATATTGAACTTAAAGATTAAACTTTAAAATATTAAATTGTTTTAACAACCATATACCTCGTAATTTTTTCAAAATATTTACATTAATAAGTTTGAAACTATTACATCACTAGGGAGATTTGTGTTCATTTCTAATGCAATTGGCAATACTTATCTAAGTCATTTTTAATGGTTTTGTTATTTTGTAATTCTTTTTATTTTTTATATTGACAAATTTGTCTTCATTTAATTACTTAAATATTTTATTAATATATCATACATGTTTTAAAATTGTGGTACACTTATTTCATGAGAATTTAACACTTTCTTATCTTTTAAAATTTTTGTTTAACTGATATTCACTCGTTAAATATATTATGATATTTAATTTATAAAATTCTTGCATTTGATGTATTTCCATATCTATTTTATAATTGTTTTCCAATTAGGCATGTCTATGAATGTGGCAACATAAATTGATTTATTAAGCAAAGAAAAAAGGAATTATTGTTACATTGAAAGATCCAACTAATCAACATTGTGAAGGAAATGTCAAAAAATAGTTTACATAAAACTAAGAAAGAAAATTTGTATTGTGAAAATTATGAAAATTAAAAAATAGTAAAAACTAAAAATTTATCTAATTTAATAAACATATATAGCATTAAAATTGTTTGACACATAAAAAAGTAATTTACATAGCATTACAAATAAAAGAAAAAAGCAAAATTAAACAAGAAAAAATGAACAAGAAATGAAATGAAAAAAAACACACATAATATTGAAAATATTTTCACAGCACAATATTAATAAAATGTGATAAGAAAATAAATTTTACCTAAACAAAAGTGAAAGCAAAGTTTCTTTGACGTAAAAAATTAAAATAACAATAACTACAAAATATCTAAATGTCATCAAAATATCATGCATAGTTTGTCATGATGTATTGTACATATATTCAAAAAAATAAAAAAGTTACAAATGAAAGATAAAAAATAAATAAAACATATAATTTATTAATAAGAATTTAATGTTATATAAATTATATATATATTACATAAAATCATGATAAATTTCTTATTAAAGATATATATGAGAACAAGAATTATAAAGAAAAAGGTAGAATGGAGATCCTTTTACTAAATTTAGATCTTGCTCTTATACCATAATGATAAAAAATAACTAAAAAATAAAAGGAATGGAAGGATGAACAATCTTTATTCTCCTCTCTAATTGCTTGCTTGAAACCTAAAATTTCAATGATAAAGAAATCAAATATTATAATACAAATTTTAAATTTTCATTCATAATGGTTTTTAACATGTTGATAGTAGAAATCCATGTATCAAAATGATAACTATCATGTATGAAAAAATTCCTTATACATAAACCATTTCAAAAGAATAAATATTATAAATGCAAAAAACTAAGAAATGATCATTATTAATCTTTTAATACAACTTTTCCTATATTAGTTAACCATACAAAGATATTTCATACTTCATGTATTCATACCCGTAGGATATTTCATTGAGTAAAAGTTTTATTTTGAAAATGTGACTATTTATTTTATCAAAATAAATTCATATAAATTAGCAAACAAACATAATGCTTAAAGTTATATTTGAAATCATGGTCAAGAACATTTTTTGGAATAACATAAATTCACCTTATTTTTATAAAATGCATTAGTTAGATTAAACCTAAAAATTGATAAAAATAGGTGGTTATGTTTCAAAAAGGTAATGTTTAAAAGTTTTATTATTATATTAAGAAGAAGAATTATAACATTATTTAGATGTTAATTAGATTCACTTAGAGTTACCAAAGGTGGATAAATTTTAAAAAGTTCTTTAGATTTATATTTGTGTTAAAGAAATTAAAAACTTCACTTTTGAGCTTATCATTCACGAAATGTAAAGATGAAGTATTGAATAATAAGATGGATATTTTAAGTGATAAAACTTTCAAGACCAAAGTGCCAAGCACTTACTTATCATAACTCAGTTCTTTCAAAATATAATATAAATGTAGCCATATAAATCAATCACATAAAGTATTATGTGTGTAAGTTCCATATGTAATAGCAATACGGTATGTTTGAGTTTCTTTAACTTGAATGGCTGCACAAAAGTTCATTGAGATGGGTTTAAAAAATGTAATAGTATTGATATTTGTAAATTTAATTAATATAATCCCAAGTAAATAATGAAGTTCTCATTAATAAAATTATAGCTTCTTAAAAAAATTAATGTTAAACATATTGAGAGGTTGCACACATTAATAAATTAGATTTTGATAATGGATTAAGTAATCTAATACATACATGTGTAACATGAATCATTTTATGGTTTGAGTATAATAAAAACACATGTAACTAAGGTATAATTTGAGATGCTTATGTTTAGAATATTGAATGCAATGTTTCACATATTTCAAGTCTAATATGTTTTCATAAAAAAATCTAAAATGGTTAAATATTTTGAAATTTAATTTATCATAAAATAGAATCTAATCATCTAGAAATTATACCTAATGTGAAAAATAGTAGGTGACAAGTGGCATAAAACAACATCAAAATATAGTAAAGTTTCCATGACAACTTTTTTGAAAACTTGCTTTAAAAAAAAGTCATAATAATCTCCAAAAAGGATTTCACTTATTTAGAAGTAGTCAATATGCGATTACTTTGCTATGTTAATTATTAGTTAGGAAGTAAAGGAGGCAAGTCACCTGAATCTTTTATTCTTATGGGAGCTACTTGGCCAATATGAACCAAAATAATGTTGACATATACACGACAATGAGGTCATGAGTGGAGTTTTTGAAAAACTATTGCTCAAGATTAATTTCAAATAAACCAAGAATGAAATGTGGTAACATTATACCTTCATTTAGAATACAATAAAATGAACCCACAATGTAGGTTGTAGGAAAATGTTAAAAATGACGAAAGAAAAGTAAAATGTGGCAATGCAACAAGCAATGATTTTGAAGCATAATGATTATTTCAATGCCATAAGCCAATTACAATTTCAAATTAAATAGAAGTATTTAAGATGTTATTAATTTGCTATGTTAATTATTAGGTTTGATGTAAAAGAGACAAGTCACTCGAAACTTTTACTCTTATGATTGCTACTTGGCCAACACGAAGCATAATACTGTTGACATAGACACGATAGTGAGGCCATGTGTTGAGTTACAGAAACATTTTTGAGTTACAGAAACATTTTTGATCATGTATAATTTGAAAAACACATAGTAAATGTGCTAACAACATGCTTGCATTCAAAACATAATAATTTGATGCCATACTGTGGGTCGCAAGAAAATGTTCTAAATGAGGAAAGAAAAGTGAAATATTATAATGCAACTAGTTATTTTGAATCATAATGATTATTTCAATAACACAAAATAAACTTTGATAAAAAAACAATTGACCTTTTGATAAGATTTTTAATGATATTTTTATCCACTTACTATGTAATTTGAATTTAGTTGTTTTGCAAGAAATTAAACTGCAATCTATTTTTATCCACTAGTTATTCGGTAGTCTAATCAGTTTTCCTTTTGAATTTAGGTTTAAAGTTACATTCTATTTAAAACCCTACGATGGAGAAAATAGAAAGTCTTTTTTTAATATTGGCATTATATTTCTAGAAATAATGTTTTCTTTATCTAAAAGAGTACACAATTAAAGTTTGCTATGTAGATATTTTAGATGATTATCTAATATCTAAATTATGACTTGAATTTATCTTCACCATGACTGTCATCCTTTTCGTTGTTTTCTTTGATCATAAATCTTATTATAGGAGTTCCTCTTACCCCTACTACATTAATAATGTTTGGCCATGTCCTTAGTCGCTTAAGTCTTAAGCCTTATAAACTATTTGGCATTATATTGATTTTAGCTAGGCTGCCTCACAAAATTGTTCAAGTTATGAAATTAAGTGCAACGATAATCCTCATTATTGCCATGGTATCACTAACAGTGCATAAGTGGTTGTCTTTAAATTCTACATTACTCATAACAACCTTTCTAGCAAGAAACAAAGATTTAGTAACCTAAGCCACATCTTTATTCATCATGTTTTATATAATACGTCATTATTTTACATGTGTGGGGTTTCTGGGTAAAAGTGATAACCCATAATACAACATAAATTTGCTTTGTTTTGTTTTTAAATAGCTAGAAATAATTTTCATTCATTTCTTTGACCTTCCATTATTGGAGTTTAAATAATATTTGGCATAATTTACTTTTTTTTACTCATCTAATAAATTTATTATATATTGCCTTATAAGTTATTCAATGTTTCTTCTAATTGTTTAGAAGGACATGTAAAATAAAAGTTGTTGATGTCATCAACCAAAATAGTTAGAAATTCATTCTGATTATGGAAATGGGTAAGCTTTGTGTGTGTTATTGTAATATAAAGAGACAAAATTCTTGTTACACTCTTCTTAATTTTTGTGTGTCTGATGTGCATATCCATATCATTGAAAATGTATGTTTATATTGAAAGATGCCAATCATATTAGTATAATGTAAATAAAGATTGGGTTTGTTTAGTATAAGACTTGTGATGCTTTCTTATGCTTATATTTGAATATTCTTTCTTTCTATTCAACTCACTAAATAAATTTTTGCAATACAATTACATCATAAGATGAAAAGTATTAGTGATGACAAAGATTAAATGGATGATACCATAATCAACAATGATCATATTAGTCCATTGTTTGCAATTCTTTGTGAACCATCGAACTTGAATGAGCTTCCACATATAGTATGTTATGATGATGGCCAACTTTTCTGTACGTAATGTTATGATTTAAAGTAGTGTTAAATCATAATAACACTATATTTTGATGGTATTTATATTGTTTTATACTTTCTTTATCCAATAGTTATTAAAGTTGAATTAAGGAAATCATGCACTATGATTAATATTGATCACCACCCACTGTTATTCAACTATTTTTATGTTATGATTTTTTATGCACATGAATAGTAACGCTTAAACATAAAAGTATGAACCTTATGAAAATCTTATTAGTATTACACAAAAAAGGTAGAAACCTTGAATATCTTAATTCTAACCCCATGTAATATGAGAATTACTCCATATTTTAAATGTCATGTGTTCTATGATGACAAAATATATGAAAGTTTTCTCCATATTAATAATAGTTTTGTATTTATCTAGAATTGATGGTCCATCCCTATATGAGTTGAATTTTTTTTTGTTGATTTCTTAGCAAGAGTATCGACACATTATTGTTTTGTTGGTATAATAAGCATCACTTTATGTTTAGCAAACTAGTTTCCATACTTGCATCAATTCAATTTGCTAACTCTTATTCTACATTTTCTCTATCTTGGAATAGATTCAATAGCACCCTACGATCCACTAAAATGTATAAATTGTTAAATTCAAAAGGTGCATAATTGAAGACCCCTAGTTATGGCTAATACCATAACTTTAGATGTTATTTGATTTATTTAAATAATAAAAAATCTAAGCTCATTTCCTCTAAATTGTTCCAAAACATTTCAACTACAATAACACTACAACTGACATATAACGTCTTACCAACAATGTATAACGACATCAAGATCTTTGGTGGAGGGAACCACTAAATCACTTCCACTGGTGTTTCTTAAGTTCTTGCCAATTAATATATGATTCCCAAAATGATTTGTTTGACATCTTCCTACAAAGTTTGAATGATTAGAAAAAGGCATATTATGAAGCAACAATTCTATTTAATATAACATATAACATCATGCAACAATTTGAGTTAATTGCCCAAAGTTCTTGGTTATGCTAGCTTTTTGAATATTCTATGATATTAAAGTGGACAGTGTGATTATGCCCTCTCTATTACAAATTTCATATTACCTTACTTGTCTCAAGATGTAATTCATTTCATGATTTTATAGGGATTAGGTCGCATAGCGTGTCAATTATTTTCAAAAGTAGCCCATGCTTATTTAGCTTCCTTATAATAAAAAGCACATTAGTAATTCAATCTTCATTTCAACATTGTTGCGACATTCAAGAAAGTTGAAGGTTTAGGTTCATTAGGTTGTTTGGTAATGGCATAAATTATTGAATATCATCCATGCTAATGTTAAGAACTTTAAAAGGCATTTGGTGCTTCATAAGTGTCATCTACATTTTAGACATAGCTTTTTTTGATCTCAAATATGCCCAGGTAGAATGAAAACTAAACTACACATCACAAGAGACAATATATAAAACATTCATTGAGTTAGACCAATTTGCATCATTTTTAATTGAATATTTCATCCTTTGCACGTTAGCCCATGTCTTGGATTTCATTTTTGATGCATCTAAGGATTAGTGTTTTATTGACGTGTAGCTAGACAACAAACTATTGTTATTGATTATCCTCCAAGTATGTTTTACATAAAAAGTTCATAATTTTCTAGATTTTTTAAACACCCAGGCTATTTTGTTCTAATTGGAAACTAATTTTATTCCAAGAAGTCATGTAATGTTTAAGATTTTCTTTAAAAATCCCTACAAACGTTCCTTTTTTAATTTTTTTATAAAACTATGTTGGGAGTTTAGTTATCTTTACAATGTATAATGGAATTGATAGATAACAACCTTTTTCCACCTAAGGAATTTTACTTTTACTTTTTGTCATCAAATTTTGGAAGTAAGCTACTTTCTTTTGACTTATGTATAGTGTGTGGCACAAATAAGCTAAAGGAAGATTTATTTAATGCAACCTTGGCCCCTTACAAATTTGATTTACCTAGCATATATTCAATTTTTTATACATGTCCTCACTTTTTATTTTTATAACAATTTTGTGAAGTGTTTGGAAAGCTATAGAAATTTACTAAGACTAATAATAGTTTTTGGATGTCCTCTAGTAATACTAATTATTATTTTGCATAAGCTAGAAAAGTTATTGATATAGATGATCTATTTTGCCATATAATATCATTCTCTTTTAAGCAAAAACATTATTAGTTCTTCCTTTGAAGAACTCCATAAATGAGATGAAAAGAAAGGAAGATAGGGGATTACTCTGGTTAATACTGATTGAAGGTTGAAAAAAGTTACCTGGTGATCTACTAATGATAATTGATATCCATGTATTACAAAGATAATTTGTGAGCACCTTAAAAAGCTTCTTGTTAACATTGTACTTCGACAGTGTCTTATAAAGAAATTTCCATGAAATATTATAATTCACATTCCTCAAATCCATTTAAATGAAAAAAATGCCACTTTATTTTTATTGTTAAGAGAATATACTAATTACTGAACCAATAATAAGTTGTACACAAGATATCTGAATTTATAAAATTTGTTTTCTTTAGAGCAATCAGCCTATTCAAAAGTTGTTATAGTTAATCAACAATGAGCTTTGTGAATATTACTTTCAAGATTTTTGAAGAATATTTGCTCTAAAAAACCAACAAAGATTTATAGGTTATGAGATTTAGGATTATATATAATGTTTAGACTTAAAATCCTACAAAGAATTGGAGATACTATAAACATTCTTTAGTTACATTCAACACAACATGTAAAATTAAATCCAAATAATAGGTTAAAGAGTTTCCATTAAGACCATCTGGGCCGAGAGTGCTACATAAATTCATATTAAAAGTTATCTCTTTATTTCCTTCTTGATGATATCTTGCAGTATTCTATTATTTGTTTCCTTTTGTTAATTAGGAAAGGATGTAGTGAAACATATTTTCACCTTTATTTACTTAAGAAGACTTAAAAAGATTTTGAAAGTGATTGATTACAACTATCATTATTTTGGCCTCTTTGTTTTTTTCTTCACTTCATCACTATTGTACAAAAGAATGTTGTATTTCTTTCTCCTTCTATTAGCCATCTAAGTCTTTCATTCTATTTCCAACAAAACTCCAATCTTTGAAAATCTTGTGAATTATAAGAATTAACAAGAAGCAACTCATTCCACTTATCATTTTCCTTGAAGAATTACTTATTTGTGACTCACCACATCCTTATGTAACTTAATTGGATCAAAGATTTTGGTAAATATTGATTGTTTTAATCTTTAAGGCATATTTTATGCCCATTTTATTTTAAAGCTAGGGCCATCTTCCCAAATTAGTTTAAAGAATAATTCCAATTATTCTCCATTGTTTGCAAATTGTACATTGATAAAAAAATGTGTTATAAAATTTAAGTTGTTTGGGAAATGAAGAATGGACTTTGAAGACATTTAGTAAAAGAGGCACATGTCTTGATCCAGTTCTTACAAGGTGATGCGTTATAAAAGTAGGAAGTAGTTCTGCCTATTTCTCAATAACCAGTGCCCTATTGCAGAAGCCCAAGAAAACACCAGACTCGCTCCATGGGAGGGGCTGTGATGACATCCTCCACATTTTATTACCTTTTCTTGTCCAAATAAAGGAATAACTAAAAAATGATTACTACGTAAGATGACATAGAATTATGCAATCAACAAACTCTTACATTTGTTTTAGTTTAAGCATTGATAGCCCATTTTAATCATCTAAAGATGTGATTTCATTAAAATACTTACCCACAATCCATGGATTTGTAGTGTTGTTGACAATGTGAAATGGCTTGCCCATAATAGTTTTTTTCTAGACACCACACTTTTATCTTAGTTGTAACTATAGCTAGCTTTAGAAACCTTGCCTTAATGCTTGATATTGCTATGGATGAACTATTTTTCATTAATGTCAACATTATAGTTGAAGACCTTCGAAAGAATCTATATCTTTTTTAGTGGATTTTAATAATAATGCTAGAAATTGAGCTTAATAGCAAAACTTTACATCTCATCCTCATAAGTTATAAGTTCCAACAAGGCAACTTATCTAACAATACATTTTTTAACATAATGACTAATCACCTCACTAAGCACTTTTTAATAACATCCTAAATATTTGAAAATAAGTTGTTCATCAAGACCAGCATTATCTAAAATTTGGATAAATGAAAGAATCCTCTGATACTTTTTTGCCTAATTGGTTTTTTTTGAATGTTCTATATCATTTTCTCATCCATCTTCCATTAATATTATGGATATGCTCAATTGTTTTTATTGTTATTAAGACTTTTTGTTGAACATCCATAATGCATTTTTTACCAAAGAGTTAACAACTGAAGTAAGAATTTTTGTGGCTTCAATATTTTCTTATTGTTGGTTATTTTTTGTTGACATCTCCTTTGTTATTTTGTACATTAATTGCATGACTCTATTCCTTGATACAAACAATAAGACGGTCCTAAGAATTATCTAATTCTTTTTAATTCTTTCCTTGAGTTTGTTCATGCCCATGTTTTTAGCATCGTTTGTCAAATTTAGGTAAGTTATCATACTAGATTTTCTAACAAAAGCCATTGTTTGAAACACCTTCAGTTGAAATTCTAATTATGTTTGGAAACTCTTTTTATAACTCCACATCAATGCACACTCAAGAAATTTTAGGATGTGTGAACATCTACTTTCAAAGGAACTTGTTAGTGACGTTATTAAGTGAAGTGCTAAAACAAAGAATTTGTAAGTGCTTCATTAGGTTCCAACCCAAGCGATTGTTTTAAATTTAATTAAGAGAAAGCGTAGAAGCCATAAACAAATGAGATGGACTATTACAACTCTTACAACATCCATCAAATTCGCATCTGAATAACTTGTGTTCGTCAAGAAACTTGTTAAGGGATATTTACAAATTTTGCCTTAAATTTAATAAGTTCTCTTTGTGACACAACAAAGTTAATAAATTTTTCTTTTACATCTTCCTTTTTTTCTTTACAAAATAATCAATCAATTCAAAGCATCTGTATAAAATTTCTTAAAAATTGTTGTTTTCATAGTAAAAATGCTTGTTTTGTAGGTCATTTAGAAAATAGACATGTGACTATACAGCCTCTTAGAGTAATTCATCACTTCAAAAGTTTCATGCCTCTTGTAAATGCATGAATATGTTGTTCATGCTTGTTGCTTTCCACTTTTAAAATAGAATAATATTGATTAGCTTCATATGTTCATTAACTAATTAATTAATGCATTTATGTAAATTATCATCATATTCAGCAAGTGAGATATCATCAAGATATAAATTAGAATTTGCACCTTTGGACAAACAAAGTTAAAGTGCATGTGATGTTACTTTCTTTTTTTATTTCTTTTGCTTATTCTTCTCTTTTTTTATAAAATAGTGTTTTGAGTCAATTTATATCAAAATAATTAAATCTTGCATTTCATCATAACAAGAAGAAAAGTTGTGGAATTTTATCCCAATGCTATGAGACAAAGCAATGTGTAAAAGATTTTATCCTCTTACAATAAGTTGAAAGTTATACATGACTTATGACCAATATCATCAAGAATAATTTTAGAATGGACTATGAAATTAAACAAATTATAGTTTACACTTCAAGAAAAGCTTTAAATGCATTTTCCCATAATGCATAATATTTCCAAAGAAATAAAGGAGGTCAATCCACAATGTTAGTAGATATTGGAAACAATTAACCATAAAAAATGCAAGAGAATGATTTTGTATTAACAACATCCACATTTGACAGAGCCCTTATTACAATAGTTCAAAGGAGTACACTTTCCATAAGAGGAAAGGAATTCTGGTTTTTTGAATTGTTAACATAAATGATTTTTGCTATATAACGATTGTTGTGATCATTCGAAATCCTTCCTAAGATTTGTAAACATTCAATTATTGAAAAAATAATAATTAAAACAAATAAATAAATAAATAAATCAATGAATGATCTATAACAAAGGAATCTATATAATGAAGACAATCGTGAAACAAAATATTTCTTATGTAAAATGGATGATAAGTTCACTAAGTGCAATCTAAATATCATTTTTAATACCAATATTCCAAAAACTTCATTGTTGACAAACTAAATGTGTGCAACTTTCTATTGGGAATAGGTTAGTTGAGTTCTAGCCACTAATCATGAAATATCACATACAAGAAGTGAATTTTTTAAGTTTGAATGCCAACCTTGATCAACATTTCTTAAAGTGTACAATCATGCCAAAGGAGGGAGATCAAAACAAGATCACTCTGTGGCTAAACATTACTATTTAATGGTTGAATCATTTGGAAAAAGAGAAAGAGTATTTACATTGATGGATATGATAGAACAAATTAAGAAACATAATATAAAGAATAAGGTTAATCTAAGGTTTAAATGCTTAATTCCACAAATTCTAAGATGCAAGTGGTATTAGAGCCAATGCCATAAGTTTGAGCCCTTAGTGTGTTGATATGGAAAGATTATTAGTCTAAAAAAGTCATGCACATCTGGATCCACCAGCATAACTAGAGTGAAATGCGACATTCATATGTGCCTATGACTAGCTTTGTTTTATTTGCATGGGCCTTGTGGATGTGGGTGCGTGTATGTGTTCTTCCCTTTTAGGTTCCTTATCTCTACTTTTTTGGCCCATGATCAATACACTATAAGGCTAGGCTAAGTGCTTATCCTCTAAACATTTGCTTTTTAAAAAACTATTGCTAAATCTTATACTAATATTACATCATTGATATACAAACAAATAATAATACAACAAAAGAAAACAAAAACGTTTAGGAAGGGGCATGCCCTAGTCTCACAAAACATCATCATATAGAGTAAATTTTGCAACCTAATCTAGAGTAGTGTTCCCTTCATGGTAAATATAGAAAACTTGAATAGAGTAAAAAGTCATAAAAAATATATTCACATTAAACTTTTGCCATTTAGGGATACTTTTAGTACTTCTAGTGAGCTATTGTTGCAATGTAGGAGTTAGTCCTTATGTTGTGCCCTTGCTGTAAGGAATAAGTGAGGTAATTAGAGAAGTTCTAAAATAAAAAAACATATTTTTCTATCTTAAATGATAATACCAAAACACATGCAATAGTTTACAATATAGATAGGGTCATTGTTCACCATCATCAAGCCAAGATGGGGGTAAACGTATATTGTGAAATAACTTGTAGCCTATGTAAGATGTGGCGGCTCCAAAAGTTCCCTATCAAAAAATTCATACACTACAAAAAATTTAGGGGATAATTTTGACCATGGAAGTGGATGAGAGTGTCCAGTACATGTGCAGTTTGTTATTCTTATCTTATTTTATATGATAATTTATAGTAGCAACCTAATTAACTAATTCTTCTATTTTTATTTCCTTATTATTGATCTACATCTAGTCTAATAAATTCTTAAGCTATAAAAATTCATCCAATAGTTAAGTATTGTGGTAAGTTGGTAGTCATCGAAGCAAAAGAATTGAAAATTGATTGTGAATATTTATAGCAACATAAACTATGATTAATGGTTTCATCATGAGGGTAGTGTCATGGGAACATGATATCATTGTTTATTCCCTTCAATCTTGCAAAAATTAAGTAGGCATAGTAGATAAAAACATTCACTAAGTAAGCATCCATATCTTGCATTGAACCATAACTTTTATACCTTGTTTATTAGGAAATCTTGATTATAATTTAGATTCAAAAAGCCATAATGTTGATATGGCACGAATGATTTTTGTTTTTCCATGCAATGCCAAGCTGGTGAGTGTCAATTAATCACCTTAAATCTATTATTTTTGGTAATCTTTTGTTTTTCGAAGGAAATAAAACAAAAGCACAAATGTTTTCCATATTCCATTATCCATTTCAACTTGAGGTTCTACGTCTAATTTCTCACGATGAAGAGAAAAATTATGAAACATTTCAAATTCATGCAATACATGTTAAACAATTCAGATTATCTAAGATTTTTAATATATATGACTATAAAAGTTATTTCACCTTCCAATTGTCATCCTTAAAGTTGTGAATGTTTCGCTAGTGATTATTCTCCTTGCTTTTTATATATTCCTCTGTAACAAACATATTATCACCTTAAATAGACAACAAGCTATGCAAACAAATGCCTAGTAGTTTAACAAAACTAGTACATGAATGAAACTTTCAAATTCTCTCTGAAATAATACATGTTATTTGTCTATGTGACCTGAATTCAATTAATAGCTACTTGATCATAGACTAGAACAGTCTACAAACAAGCTAACATATATTTTGCAAGAGTTCAATGAAAAATAAACTCCTAAAGAGCTTGGAGGTTTGGTCATGCATGTCCAACAAGCTTAATTCTATGCTTTACAAGGCTAAAAATAGACTATCAAAATGATGCAAAAAACTACCTAATAAAATCTAATAAAGCAACAAAAGTAGAATAGTTTCTTCAACTTATTTTTGAGTTAGGTTGGAAATTCTCCTTTTCAAGTTCTATATGGTGCTTTTTAATAAGTTTTTTGATTGATATTGTAATCCATAAACTATATAATATGAATTTAGATGTTTGGCAAGATCATAAATTCAATACTAAGCTTGATGAAAATTCACTTTGAGCACAACACCACATGATAGATAAGGTTTCTCTTAATGATTTGTATTGAAGTCAGACAACTTATTTATGATTATAATTGAGTAAAACTATTGAATTTTATTTTGGTTTATTTAGTTTACTATATTTTCTATTTTAATATTTGTTTTAGTGTTTCACATAAGTTCCCCATGATATTTTCTCTCACAAACACATTGTATGTTTTTGCATGTTTTCAACAAGAAAACTATTTTATTTAGTTTTTCTTTTTGTTTTAGGTTTAGTATTACTATCTATTGAATGCTCTATTATGGAATACAAAGAAAGATTATTTTATATTAGCATTAATGTTTTCTTTATCTACATAAGTACACAGTCATAAGTTGCAGCCTAGGTCTTTTTTGTGATGATTGGATATCTGATTTATGATTTGAATTTGTGCCCACCCTTTTGTTATACTTTTCATCATTTCCTTACCTCAAGAGTCCTACTATAGAAATTCCTCCTACCCATCCTAAATTAATAATATTTGGCAATTAAGGCCATTTGTCATGTTATGCAATCAAGTTCAATGAAAATTCCCATTAAGACCATGGTGTCACTAAGAGTGTATAATTGGTTGGACTCAAATACTACATTAATCCTAACAACCTTCTAGTAATAAACAAATGATTCAATAGTGCAAACCACATATTTGTTCATCATTTTCTATATGACATACTTTAAATCTTCATGATTAGGATTTCTTGTTAGAAGTGGCATCCCATGACACATCATAAATATGGTTTATCTCAAACTTAAAAACCGAAAAGTCATTTTCAATCATAAATTTGATATTCCCATACTAAACATTAAATTATATTTGGCAAATAGAGTTCCTTATAGGTTATTCTATTTTGTTTCTAACTATTTAGTAGGACATGTGAAAGGCACATTGTTGATGTTGTCAACAAAAATGGTGAATAATCCATTACAACCAAGGAAGTGGGTAAACATCATATTGCTAACTGAAATATAGAGTCAACATTCCTGTTACACTGATGTCAATTTTTTTATATGTCTTTTGTGCATATCAATATCTTTGAAAAGGTATTGCACCATTGTGAAAGTTGCCGAACATATTAGTTTGATGTAAAATAAATTGAGTCCATCTAGTGTAAGAGGTGAGATGCACTACCTACACTCATAATCGAATATTGCATTAATTTATTCTTCTTAGCAAATAAATTTCCACAATAAATTGCATAATAAGATGAACAATATTGATGACAACCAAGCAAAACTGGATGATAATATAACAGGCATAGATCATGTTAGTCTATTATGCACAATTCTTTGATGACGTTTGAACTACTCGAAGTATGCAAAGATAGTATGTTATGGACATGGCCAATTTTTTCTTACATAGTGTTATCAATTGAAGAGGTGTTGCAACATAATAGTATTTTAGTTTGATAATATTTTCTTTGTTGTACACTTTTTTTATCCATCAATTATTAATGTTGTTCTAAGGAAATCATGGATTATGAGGAAAAGTGTTCACCACCCATCGCTATTCAAGCTTTTTGATGTTATGAATTTTGGTGCACATGAATAGTAACTCTGAAAAGTACAAGTGCCTATCTTATGAAAACATTATTTGTATTGTAAAAAATATGTAAAAACATCAAATAGCTTATTCTACCCATATATATAGGAAACATATTCAACATTTTCAATGTCATGTCCTTTATGATCATAGGATGCACGTAAGTAGTATTTTGTCTACATTAATAACAACTTTGCATTTATTTATAATTGGTTGTTTGTAGCATATACTAGTCGAAGTTTTTATTGTAGTTGATTTAGATAAAGATATGCCCACTTTATTGCTTTCTTTGTATACAAAGCTCTATTGTATATCTAGCAAACTTTTTCCCTTACTTGCAACATACAATTTGCTAACTTTGATGATATATTTTTTGCATATTGGAATACAATAAATAACACACCATGATCTACTAAAATGTATAAATTGCCAAATTGCAATTAGTTACATAATTACAGACCCTTAATTATCACTGTTATCTTGACTTCATTTATTATTTGATTTATTTAAATCTAAAAAGTTGCTAAACTCAATTCTTCTAAATATATCCAAATTATTCCAACTAGAACACAACAATTAGCACTTACATTCTCACTAGTGATGTTAAACTACATCCCCAACATTAGTAAAAGGAACCACCTCACTGGTTGCACTATTGTTGCTTAGGTTCTTCCAAATTGATTAATGATTCCAAAAATAACTTGTCTAAAATCTCCCTACAACGAAGTTTTAATGAGGAGATAATAATTGTTTATGAAATGACAAATCTCTTTAATATGAGATATAACATTTGTTTTTGTTTGATTTAATTTTGCAATGTTATTAACACTACTAGCTTTCTAAATATTCTATGTTGTTAAAGTGGATAACATGATTATGACTGATTTCATATAACTTAGTTTGCCATATTTTGTAATCAATTTCATGATCTTTTAAATATTAAGCTGATTTATGTTTAAATTATTTTAAAAAGGTAACCTATGTCTATTTAGCTTTTTATAATAAAGAAAAGCATGATCAATTGAATCTTCATTTGCAAATTATGATCTCTTTGAAGTAAGTTAAAATTTAAGGTTCATTAGGGTTTTCAAGAATGGTACAGGTTATTCAATATCAATAATGTTAATGTTAAATTCTTTAAAGGACAATTGGTGCACCATAAATATAGCCTACATTTTAAAATTAGCTATTTTTATCTCAAATAATCCCAAGTAGAATATTTCTTAGTTACACATTATAAGTTAGTGACCATATCCAATAGCTCATTGAGTTAGAAAACTTTTCATCCTTGTAATCAATTGTTTTATCCATTGCACACTAGGCCATGTATTGGATTTTATCCTTGATGCATCTCAGAATTGGTATTTCATTAACAAGTAGTTAGACTACAAAATTTGCTTGTCAGTATCTTCCTATTAAGTTTTGTAGAAAATGTTTCTTAATTTTCCTAGTTTTCTTAATAAAAATGCTATTTTTATCAAATGTAAAACAAATCTTATTCAAAAAAGTCTAGTGATGTGTAAGATTTTACACGTTGCACCATAACAAAAATAAATTAATTTCCTTTTTAATGCATTATTAAACTCCATTGGATAGCTTGTTTGTCATTATAAAATATATTTTTAGTCATATTACACATTATTCTTTCATTTAATTATTATGACACTTTGCATTAATAAACTACAAATTGAAAAACTAGTTGGTGAAGCATTATGTATGTTATTTTTAATTAGTATTTTAATAAGAAAGTTTTAAAGATTTATTATTTTGGTTTATTAGTTATTTTAAATTATTAAAAAATTTGTAATATCTTTTTAAAAGTTAATGGCATATTGGAGTTTAACCATTTTAAAAGTTAATTATTTTGAAATTTTTAATCATCAGTTCATTTTTATTATTTTGATCAAGCTAATTTTTATTTTGAGGTCACCAACTAAGCTATCAATTACTTGTATTTATAATGATTTTTAATTTTTCACTTTCATAATTTTTTTTTTTTTACTCTTCTAAAGATATTTTAACTAAATTAAATATTTATTAAATTTATTTTATAGAAATAATTTTATAATTAGAAATTGCATGAATATTTGTAATTTTATTAATTTTTTATTGTCTCTACGATTACTGTAATTATAAAGTTTTTTTGACACAAGTTGTTTTTTGTGATTACATATTTAGATGAAATAGATAGAACTTGGTTAACAATGATTTAAATAATTGAAATATTCAGCAATCTAAATAATTTTATATTTTGTTATATTTAAAACATTTGTTAATTTATAGAAATTTCATATTGCAAAATGATTTTATACTCTTTGTCTATCATCATTATTCTTTTCTAAAAATCGATATTTACTATTGCCATAAATTTAATATTTATATGTTACACGAACAATGTTTTTAAGCTGATTTTATCTAAAAACACTTTCAATGACATAATACAGATAAAGAGTTAAATATTTCAAATGAGAAATAATGTTCATGATTTTTTATTTTTCATACCCTTTCATATCTTGAGATTTATGTTATATAGATGTCATTTAAGGTTCACACATGTTTTCAACTATTTGGATGTAAAACAAAATCTAATATAAAAGTAAATCTAACGCAAACTAAAATATCTCATTAAAATAAATAATAAAAGTTTTTAATAATCTATGTATCATATATCAAAAATAAGTTGACATAATCTTCAAAATTAAAGAAATATACATATGTGAACAAATAAAATATTACAGAAATTAAAAAAATAAATATATAATATGGAAAAGAATAGTTCCAAAAATATGAAAAAATATATTAATTTTAGATTTTGGAGGAATGTGTATTTTACAAAACAATTAAACTAAAAATGATTGATAGATAACAAAAAATAATAAATATAAAAAAATACATAATATAAAAAATAATTAAACCTTAGTAACATAAGAAATAGTGAATATATAAATTATTTGAAAGTTGAAAATAATTTTATGTCATGCTAATTAATAATGCATCTTGATTAATATATAACATCATAAATATAATTAAAAAAAGCATACTAAATCTTTAAATATTATAAAAAGCTCGTTCATTAACTTTATCGTGCAAACCAAAAGTATATTTTGTTACCATTACTCCTCAAAACCCAATGATCAAATAGAGATGGTCAAAACCATTCTTCAAATCCACTACAATGTTTGCTAAAGATATGATAGACATCCTAATGCTTGATGTTTTATCTATTTACATGTTACGCTATAAAAGTTTAGCCATTTAGATTTTAAATAAATTAGTTATAAAATTTATCTTCTGGTAAATTTATCAAACTTCTCATGATGAAATTAATTTATAATTGGGTCATAGTTCTTAATATTTAAGAAGTTATATTATCATGATGAACATCTACATATGTTAAATTTATATTTTTGTTTGCATTACATTTTAAAAGGTTTTTATTTGGGACATCAAGAATTATTTGCATAACTTTTAAGAATGTTTTTTATAAATAAATGTATAAATTAACTTTAAAAAAGTTTTATTTTATGTTTAGTGTATTGTTTTATTTTTTATTTATATTTTTTAAACTTTTATGTCATTCTTATTTAAACTAAGTTATTTTGTTTAAGGTATCACAATCTAAACTTTTGTTATAAAAATTATTATAGTTTGACTTAATTTTAATGCCTTATGTATATAATTTACAAAAAATTTAAAATTATTGTTGAATGTACATTTTTATTTCATATGAAAGATATTTTATTTAAAATATTATGATCTTTCTCTATAAGCATTATGTCAACATAGTTTTAATTATTTTGAATATTTCGTTATAATATAAATATTTTTACGAAATTTTTTATCTTTTATAAAAGTTTTGCAATTGGAAAAATTTATAGTCTTGTTATAATTGAAATGTTGTGAGTAATATCTTCTTTGATATCTTCTTATGTGGCAAACCTAACTATGAGTATAAGATCTAGTAGGTGTGATGACATGATAAATCAAAGTAAAAAAATTAGTTCAAAATCAAAGACAAAATACAAATTAAGATTCTATGACAGCAATATCCCAATCAATAACAGAACTCATTGAGATGATTGGACAAATCCTCTAAAACCAACAATATGAACCAAATCTAAGAAGAGAAAAGGACAATAGGAGAATAAGAGATACACAAATGTTTTAAAAGACAAAAATCCTAGAAGAGATAGGAAGTACAAAAGACATGATAATCCTTTTAATAAATTTGAATATAATATCCACAAGAGATATCATGACAGTATAAGAAAAAATGAACCATCTGATGAGTTTGAATAAAATGATTATTTAGATATATTCAGTAAAGAGGATAGACATTAGAGACATCACAATCAAAGCATATCCTTAATTTGGAATTGTATACTCTAACTTTTGATGATAGTTTTGATCCTAAGGATTATATTAACTGATAGACTTGTATGAACGATTATTTTGAGTAGCACCAAATGAGTGAGTAAAAAGTATAATTTTATTAAGACTATCTCAATATATTACCCACAAGTTTCTTAAAAGCTAAGAGCAATAATATACTAACAATGATGAAGAGTTATCCTAAACTTGAAGAAATTTTAAGGTTAGGTTGTACAATAGGTTTTCTAAAATCTATAATATAAAATGAAAGAAAAACAACAAAAGTTTTTCTAATATGATAGATCCATTGAAAAAAATGCTAATATGTTTAACTATTATAAACTTAGCTGTAATATAAATGATGCCAAGAATGTACTTTTTTCTACTTTGTGCTAGGTTTAAAGGAATACAGATTAGTAGAGCTTAACTTGAGAAATATTACCATTTTAGAGAATGCTTATTGCATAGCTAGAAATGCTGAAAGAAGTAGAATTTCCTTTTTATGAGATATGACAAGCCAGTTCCTTTGAAGGTGCAAACCCCCATTTCTGAACCACTCACACTCTAACATTATCTACCCAATCTACCATAGTTTCTTGACCTCCCAAACCTACATTAACATCCAACTTTCTTCATCCTCCTCTAACCTAACCCACAAAATTTGGAATTGATTATTTTAAGTGTCATGGAAAGGGACATATAACTGCAAGCTATCTAAAAAGATGTATGACTATTAACCTAGGTGTTAATTAATATCAAAAATTTCATGTTATATAATTGTAAGACAACTGAAAGTGCACCAAAAGCTATAACACAAACATAAAAATAAAGGAACAACAATTTTGGATGATCATTAATATTAGTGGTTGCAATATTGTAACATCTCGTATTACTGTTAAACAAATAATAGATTTATTGAAACATCCAAACCCTTACTCTGTGTCATTGATAGATAAAATCTCTATCCTATTAAGCAACAATTTATGTATAATTAAAATTAAGTATAATGACAAGGTTACTTACGATGCCATACCTATGTAAGTATAACATCTTATTTTTAGAAGACCAAGGATTTTTAATAAGGACATAACTCTTAAGGATAAAAATAATAAGTATTCCTTTATTTATGATGGATAGACCATCACATTACATCATACTCTACATTACATCATACTCCATGCTATTTGTCACCAAAACTAACACCTTCAATAACTACTTTCACTACTTAAGCTAAGCCATGCACCTACTTGAACACAATTGAAAAAAACATCATTTGACCTATGCTCCACATGCATTGATCCATTACCCATGACATCCTACAAAGACCACCACTAACCAACGAGTCCCATCAATTGATTCTGTTCTGCCTGACACATACCTAACCAAAAATCAGATCGACTTCTCTATCGTGTCGCTCGGCTTACCATTCTGCCACCAACCGTTTTATTACTCGTCGTTACCGTCGCTCAAAATGTATAGTGAATTTTTGAATTTCTTAATTCATTTAATTTTTATAAATTTTTTATTTTTTAATTTTTTTAAGAACTTTTATTGATGAACCTTTGAGATCTTTATAAATAGGGATACTCACAAAATTGTAAAGTTATAAAATTATGAAATAAAATTATTTTATTTATGTTCTTCCACTTTAATGATTAAATTGTGTGCATCCAACTCAGCTGAAGGGATTCAAACTTCACTTATGAGAGACAATGATCGAAGGTGAGAGACTTTCCAACAAGAGAGTCAGCCACAAAATTACTTGTGGGAGACATGGATCAAAATTAATAGACCTTCTACGAGGAGAGTCAACAACTAAACAAATTCTTACTTTCACTAATACCTCAAGCATTCCTATTACCTTAAATAATCACTATGTCACGCTTTTACCACTTGGTACTCCAAATACTAATGCCTACAAAATTAAAAGAGATCATTGCCAACAAGATGTGCTCTTTTGGAAAATTTTATTTTCTAGATAGTATTCTACAGTTATGGTTATTTTTTTATTAAAGTACTTCACATAGACTTTGAATTAAAATCTTTATTTTATATTTATGAGATTGAATATGTCAAAAATTACTTTATAAGACTTAATACTTAATGCTTACGATGTTGCCACCAACTCAATTTAATAATCTACACAGCTTTGAAATGCCAATCTTTGAACAAGTCTAAAATAACACACATGCCACTTAACTTAAATTAATAGATATTATCTTTTCATATTTTCAATAATCTGTTAAGTGTCTTCAATATTATTGGCTACAATTTAGATCATAGTTGAAGTTTAAATCGGTCTGACATCAACAAGGTAAAATACTTATAACACCATCGTTTAATTATAGGTTATATTTTTCTTTTAAAATTACTTTGCTAAATAATTTTTATATAAAAAAATCTTCTATTTTTTATTGAAAAAAATTAAAGTGGTTTTTATTAGTTCTCATATTTCTTTATCGATCCATTTTAAATAAGTAGTCATCTTAGTCGTTTCCTGAAGATAAGACTTATAAAAAAAGTCTGATGGTCTATTAGAAGATGCACCTTCACCTAGACTTACTAAAGCTCTAATTTTAGTTATGGATCAACTAAAAAATTTCTTCTTATTAGAAAGAAATTTTGTCTTACAATAATTAGAGTGTGATTTAGAATAGTTCACAAGATGTGTGCAAATTATTAACAGTAAAAGTTTTGGATCCTTAGAGAACATTTAAAGAAAATGGTTTGAAGTAATTTTTTTTATAAAGGTAAGCTCATATTTAAAAGTGATTTTAAGAAAATGTTAAGTTTATTTTGTAACACATTAAGCTTCTTATAATAATGATGTTTTATGAACCTTTTGAAAAAGAAAAATTAACAAAAATATAAAATGTACACAAACACTTTTTGAGTAGCTCGACCTAAAATTAATTCTATATCTTCTCTTGACAAAAACTAAGGAAAACCACAACTAATATAAATCATTTTCCCTAAAAGATGAGTAGATTAAATCTTCATAACTAAATAATAAGAATAGGTTAATACGATGTTTAAATGAAAACAAATAACAATATAACAAAATAACTTTGTGATCGAAATATAAAATTAATATAAATAAAAATCTTATGCTTGATGAAGGCCTAATGGGGCATTAGTATTTTATTAAAATCAATTAAAAATAAAGACAATTTAGTACTTAGCTTATTTGAGAAGGAAGTAGAGATTTTTAGTTTAGTTAATGAAGAATGCAGCATAAGAAAGCGACAATGAACACCTACTACAAATGGCATGTATGTTGTTATTTGAAATGTTTTTTTATATTTTGTAAAACTTTTACCAGTCGAATGGGTTAAATAATTCACTTATTTATAGCATTTGCTAATGACTAAAAATACTTTCTAATTTATCGAATTAGTTGTTACTAATTAAGTAAAAAGGCCGTCATATAAAATTAATTAATAAATTATAAAAATCCCAATGGCTTGAAGAAATTGCTAAAATAGCAGTTGCATGGGAGCTAGTTGATTGAAAGGCTCCTAGAACATTAGATCTAGAAAACTTCTTGATTTGATGAATATGATTAGAGAAATACTATTTGGAAATTACGATTCGATTTCATCCATTTGATTTGAATTAAAATTTTGCATCCAAATTTACTTTGTAGGTGTGAATAAAACATCGACTTAGATATGACAAAATTGCATGTTTGAATGGTGGATTAAAATAAGTGTTTTAAAATGACAGATGACATTAGGAGAATTTGACCATGTAATTGTGTAATTGGAATGAAGAAATCAATTTTCCAATGTTGATTACATTCATGTTAAATTGGTTTAAATTGTAGATCCACATTAAATGAATGAAAGATTATTATTTCTTTATGTGAGTTGTCCTACATTATGAATTTTGTATATTTTTTGGGGATGCCTACCCCCTACTTTGCTCAAAAAATGAGATATGTTCAGATCTTGAGTTATGAATCAACCCAAAATTGTTTAAAAATTTTTGTTGATATTTTTTTGGCACAATAAGTGCAGTTAAATAAATTTTGGTATAGTGCTTTAGTGTAAGAGTTTTTGTTCTTATTAGAAATAAGTTTTTCTTACTTGTTATTTTAATTAAATTATTATTTTTTCTAATTAATTATTATGATTAAAAGATACTTTTGTAATAAATTTTTGAAAAAGGATTTGCAAAATATGATTAAGAATAAAACAATTATTTGAACAATCAAGATAAGATCTAGACTTTTAGAATCCTAATAATTTCCTAAAATAATTTATTTAAGTAAAATTTAATTTTTGAACCTTGTATGAATGACTTTAATCAAGTTTAAAATTATAACTAAAATAAAATTAAAACAGCTAAAATTTAATTAAAGAAATTTTTTAATATTTATAACTCTAATTGAGATGATTTTCATGAGACTTTATCTTATATTTTTCATTTTAAGTTCTCTCTAAGACATATGCATCATTTATTTAAAATCTAAAAATTCACTCAAACTATTTTATTTAAAATTCTTAGAGTTTGTTACAATCAAACAAAGCACAAAGACTATGGGTCAATATTATAATAAAGTATCCAACACTACATGAAATGATTACCAAACTATCAACTACCATTTGATAATGAGTTTTTCTCTCTATTTCTTCTCTTTTTCCTAAAGAATAGTTGAAACAATCTTGACAAATATAAGAATTTATGAGATTGTTGAGAATATTGGATATGATGTGATCAAGTTTTCACTTGTTAAGAGTTTCATTATATTTTTTTCCTAATGTATCTAAAAATTTATTTCTTGCTTGAATATTATTAAGTGTGGAAGGAAAGGTGTATCTTTCTTCTAAAAAATAATTAGTATTCACTTGATCTTGATCATTATGAAAGAAAAAAAATAAAAAATTCTTATTAAATCATTAATTTAGATCAAACATGAATCTTTTTTATCCTGAAGTTATTTTAAGATACAGAGTAATGATTTAGTTCCAAAGCCAAAATAAAAGCTCTTGAATTAGCAATCAAAAGGTTTCTAGAGCACCCTCTAGTTTACGTCCTATTCCTCCAATTACCATAGAACTAAATACTTTTTATGACCTCAAATATTATCAAATTTATAAGTAAGATTCTCCTAAAAATATGAGGAAGAACAATTCCTTATTAAGCCTAAAACTCCATATCTCCTATTCACTGCAACCCTTTCTTGAACTCCCTTTAATAGTTTGTTGTTTAATACATCAGTCAACTATATTTTTCATCACGTAATTTTATTATTATTTTAATATATGAATTAATTTAACATGTGATTTAATAAAACAATTTCTACTTTTGATATATTGAGATTTAATTAGTATGATTTCTTTCTTTCTCAACAATTGGTAAATGTCATATTGATTTGTTTATCAATTCATGCAATATGAACTATCTACATTTTTAGCTAAACTTTTGTTGTTATATAGTCTTGATAGATACTTTAAAACACATTATCAAAATATTAGTGGAGGGGAATGACATCAAGAATCTTGTATTCAAGAATACATAATGTGGTAATAAAATGGGGGTTTTAATTAATTTAGAGGTACATTATAACTTTGAAAATCCTAAAGCTTTTGTTATAAGAAAAGAAATAATCAATATTAATTTGAATTCCAACTATCATTATTATACTTTGTTGACATTGGATAACTATTTTGATTATAATTATTTTAATGAAAACAAAAGGCAAGATAATAGTTGTTATTGCTCTTAATTACTTTTAATTGACAAATTTTATGTTAGCCACAATAGTATTAGAAATATTATTACTATTTAGTTCATTAAGGTGTATGCTTCCTTGTGAATCAAAATTTCGAAATTTAAATATTTTAAAATTTGAATACAAGAAAGTTTAATATTGAATACTGAATTTTGAATTTTGAAGTTTGAATTTCTAAAAATGGAAAAATGGTAGAATGACATGACTTGAGTTACAAGAAAGTTTGTAATTTTATTCACAATTTTGATTTTTCTCTCATCCCTATTCTTAGCAAACCATGAATGCATTATAAGATATGGATAGGATTCCAAAAAAATTTGGAGTCGATAGTAATAAACAAGATCATCAAAATAGTATACACGCACATGCATGCACACGCCCACACATATGCACGTATATATATATATATATATATATATATATATATATATATATATATATATATATATATATATATATATATATATATATATATATATATATAAGAGAAGAAGATTTATTAGCCATATCTTACATAGATTCATAAATTTTAGGAGCTTGATGTAACTATCCTAAAACATCTAATTAGAAGAGGGTTAATTAAAAAGGGTAAATTATAGCTCCCCTAACAAAAAATTCGATTATCTTAACCTAAATCCTTTGTTTAAGGGGGTGTGGCCAAGTTTATGTGAGCTCTTAACATGTTTTCGTAATGGTTTAAGAAAATCTAACCATAAAAGGGGAATTTAGAGAAATCAACTAAGGAGATGTCGAGTAGAAAAGTAAGTTAAGAGACAAAGAAGTAGAGTTCAAGCTTTTATGTAAGAAAAGTTTTAACTAAGGAGAACTCTCTGCATACTTATTCTACATAGGATGATCTTTTAGTTTATACTATATATTTAGTTAAGATCTAAGCCAATATAAAAAGGAATTACTTTGTCAAAATACATATGAAACCATGAAAAATTGATTGTGATAAAAGCTAGTTATTCTTCTTAAAGAAACTCGCTTAGGAAAGTGAAAATTTCTTCTACCCATGACAAATGAAGATTTGTTTGTAAATAAATGAGTCAATTATCATTGTTTCTTATGTAATATTTATAGTGGAACCATGCCAAAAAAGTAAATTAGCATTTTTCTTGTGAATGCAAAGTAGTTTCCATAATTATGTTTCGTGTTTTGATTTGTTTATAAATATAGTTAGAAGATGAATTTAAAATAAAAAATTGTTGATGCAAAGCACTCTTTAACTTAGATAATATCATGTGGAATATATTAAAACCATGCTACCTTTTTGCCTTGTGGGTTGTCTAAGCATGTATGCCACAAGCATGGATTATCATGAGAATTGTTAAAAAAATTGGAAAACGGTGGAGAAGAAAATTTTATTTAATGTAATCAATAACCTAGAAAAGATAGTCTTGTTTTATTACTATATCTTGCTAGAAGTTAAGATCCCTTCTAAAGTTCTTCTTCTTTCAAAATAAAATTGATATTTGTTAATATAGATCTAATGTAACATTCACTTCTTGGTTATTGCATGCATAGACAAAGAATTTCAAGGCATAATAAACCAAGGGATGTGTAAATTTGAGATTTAGTTCTATGTTAGTGTATAAATTTAATTTTTGAATTGTATATTTGATGTGCATCACTATGATTGTATTTGAAATTAGTAACAATCTTAGTTGATAACATTAAAATGTGTGTATTTGAAATTCTAATTGATATGGTTTGAACCTTAGCTTAATTGATAACTTAGTGTTGTGTGTGTGGAATGGCAACCCAAAAGTTTGGAAAATGTTGTAGCCAAGTGTCCCTTCTCTTGGGTATGCTTGGGAAGCATGGAACCCTTTCATGGCTAAGTGATTGGAGTAATTGCCTCAAAATACATGAGAACTCATATAGCTTCTAAGGTGTGTGTAGCCCTTGGTTCTTTGTTGGGAAACCATGGAGAGCTTTGTTTAAATCCTTAGAATAAGTATTAAGGATGAGGTTAGACATTAAAGTAAATGTTTATGGATAATTAACAATTCATAGTAAAGTTAACTTGAAAATTTAAGGTCTTTGGATATGATTATGTCGATAAGCTTAGACTTGAAATCAAGCTCAATGGCATAAAAAAAATCTATAGAATAGAAAGCTATAATAGAATGTCCTTTTGATCTACTAAGTATACACTATCAATGAAGCTTTATGCACATTGTAATTAGACATTGGAATGTGCTAGGTTTTATTAAAGAAGTAATAAAATAATGATGTTGGCCACCCTTAAGTTAAGTTGGTCCTTTAGGCAACACCAAAAATGCTTTTATTATGTTCTTAAGCCATACGATGGCACCTTAAATGGTGATCTATGGAATTCATGGCAGCTCTAGAGGGGGCATTGGATTGGTATGATGACTAAGGTTACTTTAGAGTCAAAAAGTTCACTTATGATACTAGTGTGACCCAGACTTTGTTGTAAAGGTAATCAACTAAATATTTAGTTATTCTATTGGTAAAATTCAACACCATGTAGACATTATGTTAGGATTGATAGGCATGGTCTTAGACATAATCAGTATGAAAAAATGGCTTAAAATTGTTTAACTTATTCATTTATGATTTTGTGAAAATTGTGAGGCATTTAGACATAATAGGCCTTTTATTATCCATACTCACTTAAGAGATAGACACTTTAGTTACCCTACTTCATTATCCAACAGTAGTTATGCATTAATGCATAAGCCTATAATAGGAGTGTTTGATTATAGGGTAAAAATCTTTAGAATTGCTAAGGAGCCGTTATATAAATAGTTCAAAGAGAGAAATTTGCACATTTTGCACATTAAAGAATTACATAATGTGAAATGCATTTTAGGGGAGTACTTATGGTTGTTAAGGAGCCTTAGAAACTTAAAGGGATGGTTCATGTGATCAACATTTTCTTATAGAGTATTAGATTACATGATGTAAAAGAAGTGTAGGTCTTGTCATGTTTCTTTTGCATAAGAAAGTGTGCTACATCAATTAGTCATAGTAACCATCAAATTAATCACAATATAAGAAAATAGATATTAACTTATTGGTAGATGATGATCTCATTATCGTAGTTAAAATATAATGCTATTAGTTTACAAGATTTACTCTATTATTTCATTCATATTTTTTGACTACCACAAGTCAATTTAATAGCATAGTTCAAAGAATCTCTTTTGAATCTCCTAACTCACCCCTTTATATTTTTGTGAGATTAAGAAGTCAGAACTATTTAGAAGCAAAATTAGAGATTGCTAGATTTAGTACATTAGTTAGACGATTCATCATCTTTATTTCACCTTTAATAGTTGTAGATTTGATACTTATTTATCATTAATTGTATTTATTGGATGTGGGCTGCATCAAATAGTGTTGTTATTAGGCTTAATAGATATTATAGTTTTTTATAAAACTTTGATAGTGATAAATGGTGTTGCCTTGGACTAGACTAGGTTTCAATGGTTTATTAATTTTTTGGATACAATTTTTAGGCTTTGGTCTTGTGATTGAGAAAAATTGTTGGATTCTTAGCATGATGGTGTTTTGTATGTTGTCATATTACAAAAATTATAGGTATGTTTTAATGACATGATTCATTTAATTTTGGTTATACTCATTATTAAAGAAAAAGCTGGGAGTGGCTAGGTGCTTAGAGAGGACTTGAATTTTTATACAAGCAAATATTTAATTTTAAGCTAAAGGATATATTCATATTCATCAATACATTACATCAACAAAAATTCATGATTTTGTCCAAAAAAATCTTTTATAAAGGAATTAATGCAAAATGAACTTTTGTAAATAAAAATTGTTAAAAGAATCTCTATTTGATGGTCCTTTTGATCATATAATTTGTTATCTAAACTAGTGCATTAGTGGTGATGAACCGCTCAGTTAGGCTGCAAATAAAATATAATGGTGAAATTCCAAGATGGAGATTTCTTGAAGGCCCATTAAGCAACAATATAAAAAATCTAATGTTCAATCTAAAGCATAATCAATCATTAAGGAGTTAAATCCAAAAGAATCAACAAAGTTGGTCACCAAATTCACTTTCTATAAGATGACCATCAAACCATTTAATAGGAATTCTAAGATCAATCTGATGTCATTTTTGAACATGGAATAAATCATCTAATGCATGAGAATGAAACATGAGATAAAGCTAGGTTTTTATCAAAAGCTAATATGAAATTAAAAATGGATAGTTTGTTGAATTTAGGAAATAAATATTGAAGCGAATGGATGACATAGGAGCATCATTTATTAGCTCACAATCACATTAATTGGAATTGCACTAATCCCATTGAAACTCGAAGCCATTCCTGACCAGAATCTTATTTCGATTAATAATCTTTATCAATCATAAGGATTAAACACAATGATATATTTACCTTATCGTTACCTCAACTATTTTTGCTCTGTTCATCCAAACAAATTTGATAATAAAGTATGTCATCATCGATGTTAGTTCCTGTGCGTCACACACAATCGATGACTATCTTCTATCACTTGATCATGTACTACTTGTAATTAGTGCTATCTAAATACCCAATATCACCTGCTTACCCATCTTCACAAGGCCACCAGCTACTTCCGAACCACTTACGATCTCCTTGCTGCTCGTTAGCTACCACCCTTTGATCATTGTCAAACGCTATCATCTCTGATTCAAAAGTAGCTGAAGCCTACGAAAGGGAACCCATTACAGGGATTTAAATACAAAGTCAGCTAACAGAAGCTTAAGTAAAGGCTTGGCAGGGGCAATCCCGTTTCCCATACCATATCAGATGAACATGCATTCTTTGCAACCCAATCCGTAGGGGCATTGCCTTCCCTCAAAACATGTGTGAAGCTGAATGTTGGCATCTTCCTCACATAGTAGAGAGCATCTGAAACAATTCCATCCTCCAAAGGACAACAAACCCATTGCATCCTCTCATGTAATACATAGGTAAGGTCAATCTGGATCTCAATAGTAGGGTAATCCTTGAGTTTTATCATGATAAACACCATGGCTTCCATGATAGCTTGAAGCTCAAAAGCGTCACTTGCCTGTGAAGTGAATCTCTTCCCTACAATGCGCATGGGCCTCCCCAGATGGTTGCGCACAACAAGGCCGACACCAGCCGTCTTATTCTTCATTACAGCATCACAATTGATCATTATCTAGCCCGTTGGAGGGGGAAGCAAAATACTAGTTACAAGGGACCCCCAGGGGTTGAAATTCCTGCTCGACGTAGAAGAATGATGATTAATGTGTTTTATAGTGGTAGTGCTTTCCAATTTGATCCTCTGGATTAGCATGACATTGCTGAAAGTGGTCTCCTTATGCACCCTTCGATTTCTATTCTCCCAAATATGGAATAAAGTAAAGGCCACAATGGCCAAATGAGCTGCAGAGATGCCGCACACCACACCAGGCTGCATGGCATGGGAGAGAAAGAGCTCCAGAAAGCGAAAAAAGATGCACGTGCAAGTGCGCACGCCGTAGCAGATGCCCGGCACCTCAGCAAACAACATAGGGTCCTCCTAGATTCTGCGTGCCACAGCACAGTCCCACAGCGCATGCTGTCGTGTCTCAGCCACACCACAGCCCCAGCAGCAATTGATACAGTCAGCCAAATGTCTTCTTGTGAGCCAATCTAATTTGGAGACAACATTTCTAGAGACTCACCAAAGGAAAGTATTAACCCGAGGCCTGACTTTCTGCTTCCATATCAAAGCAAGGTGATCGCCAACCAGTGTAGTAGGTCGAGCATTATCAACTTTCTTAGAGGCTATGAGAGCCCAATAAAACTTGGTAGAAGAGACCTCAGGGGATTCAGTGTGCACTTGAAGAAGCTCATCATTCCAACAATTATGAGCCACGACAAGTGTAGGCCTCTTTCCTCCAATAAGGGGTTCACCGAGCAGGTAATGGAATCCCTATCCTACTTCCTCGGCCATAGCATGTACTCCTCCAAACACTTTGGCCATGAGGCCTCCATGCTAAAAAGCATGTGCCACCACTTTATTGGGAAAAATCCCAACCAATTATCTTCATAGAAATTAGTGCGCATTCCATCCCCCATCCTCGAAATGAAACCCCCTAGAGCGTCTAGGAAGGCCTCTAGTAAAATCCTACCTACATGAGAGGCACCTCTAGGGACCTTGTAGGGGTTGTTGCCCAAAGGGTACTTAGTCTTCATGATATCCACCCAAGGGTTGTCCTCATGGTTTAAAAGTCTCGTACAAAGTTTCATGACCAAAACAGGGCACCAGACCTTGAGATCAAGTAAGCCAAGGCCTCCCATGTCCTTCGAGAGCGTAACAGTATCCCAGTCAACATAATGGATAGCATGAGCCGTTCCTGCCCCACACCATAGGAATCTCCTCATCAACTGCTCCATCTACTCCACCACCCCACGTGGAACCACACAATGACTCATCACTAAATTAGGGGATGACTCCAATACAGCCTTGATTAATAGTATCCTTCCAGCCAAGGAGGAGTTGCACCCACAATTTAGCAACCTGATACTCAATTCTCTGAATGAAAAAATTGAAATCTACTTTCTTGAATAACCTGGCCAAAATAGGAATACCCAAGTAGGAGAGTGTATTTCCCCTCGAGATATTAATCTTAGAGGATAGAAGCTTCATCCTTCTCTCCTTCATTCCTCTACTGATGAAAATTTTGGATTGCTCATGATTAACATTGAGCCCAGCGAGCTTACTGAACTTATGGAGCATCTTCTTAATAGTAAACATAGACTTGTGTAAAGTAGATGCATAGATAATAACATCATCAGTATATAGAAGGTGCAAGATAATTAGGCCAGTGGAGGTGCATCTAAAGCTGAGTAATGCCTGAGCCTCATACTTACGAGCCAACATAGAGAAAAAATCCGATACCAAAGTGAAAAAGTATGGGGAAAGGGGCAACCCTGGCATAGTCCCCTATAGGACTCAGTCCAAGGCAGTCTATCTCCATTCAGTAGAATACCAAATCTCGAGGAGGTAATGCATGCAGGGACCTACTTGCACCATGTCAGTGGGAAGCCAAGGACTTGCATCATTTCATCAATGAATTGCCATCTCAAATTATCATACGCCTGCTCCATATCGACTTTCATAGCCATTAAGCCCACTTTCGATGAGGAGGAATGCATTCTCGCCCCCATCTTTTGTGCAATAAAGATGTTGTCAAACGTTGTCATCTGACTTCTTCACTGCTAGCATCCTAGTCACATCATCTTTGATATCCAATTATCATATTGTATTATTGCTTTATTTTTCCTATGTTAAAATTTTTCATAAATTTTTATATTCTGTATTAAATATAATTGATCACTTAGAGTTAATGTCATGGATTTTTGAAGATTTTTATTGATTTTTAAGTGATTTAATTCAAAAAGTATCATTCTCTATATATTTTTCATTTAATATGGTTGATATTTTAAGAATTACTGTCATAAAATTCTAAAGATCTCTTTTAGATTCTCAGGTGATTTAACTCTAAAATTATCATTCTCATTTTTGCTTTCTTATGATATTTTCTAAAGGTGTATTTTCCTTTTATTTTTTTTCATACATTAAGCTCTCCTTCAACTATAAGTAAGAGAAGCTCTCTTATTATAATGTAGTTTTTGATGAAAGAAATTTCTCTTATTTGTGTGCTTCCATATTTGCGAGCAAAGAGTATGTACCCAAATATAGTTGGAGATATTCAAACTTTTGTTTTCTTTTAAGAGAGAAGGATTGAATGCTAGATAACTTCTATTACAAAAGCTGACAACCAAACAAATTCACCTTTCTGTCAACACCCGTAAGTCTTCACCCACTTTGTTACTCTTTTCACCCAATCTCCAAATGACCACCATCCTCAACAAGGCTTGAGATCCTAGCTAACCATCTTGTTACCCCATTATAATCCGCACTAATCCAAACCTCCAACTCATCATTCTTTTCCATCTTTGATACTTTACATATTAGCTTGAAAGGAAATAAAGGCCACCATCACCAAAAAAGTGCACTCTTTCTATAAATTTAATTTTTTAAATGATAATCTAATGTAAATGTTAGTCTTTCTTCTATTCAAGTACTCCAAATAAAGTTTTTCTTAAAGATTTAATTTTATTTGAGTGAAATTTGATGTGGTAAAACTGTTTAGTAAAACTTTATATTTAACTCTTAGTGTGTTACCTTGCACTCTACTTAAGAATCTATGGTACAAATTTATATGCTAATATTTAAATAATTATAAAATACCTCACACACCATCTAACCCTAATTAGTGTATGGTATCATTTAATATTTTTTTAATAATCTATTAATAATTTCCATATTATAGGATTAAAATTAGATCATAGTAAAAGTCTAATTTATCCTACATCAACATTAGTTTAGCACTATGGTTTTCGATTTAATATTTAAAAATTATATTTTTAAAAAATTCTAATAATAAATATTTTTTGGTTCAGAAAAATTTCCTTAACAGAGTGTGTCCACTAAAGAACTCTTAAATTGTTTTGGACAAATTTTATCTTAGGAGATCGTATAAAAGCATATATATGACTCCTTATCATCTTTCTTGAGAACCATATAGTTCTATGTATGAGGTGGTTTGATAAAAGTGAGTTGATAATCAGTCATAATTTTCTTAAAAACATATGCCATCTCAGCTTTGGTAGTCTATAGTTGTGGTTACTTTGCATTTACAAATTATTTTAAATAAAAGAAATATATTAAAAAGTGGATATCCCTCATTATTCTCCTTTCTTGATATCCTCATGTGCCAAATGTTTATATGATCACAAAGCCTGGTAGGTCTTGCCAAATATCAAACAAAAGTTAAGAATCAAATCAAAACTAAAGATAAAACTTAATCCATGATTACATGCTAGAACTATCCTAATGAATAGCCTAATTCACCTTGATGGTTTTACAAATTCTCTTAAAACAATAATGGGAATCAAAACTTAGAAGATAAAGACATAATAAGGGAAGAAATACCACTTCTAATAATCTAGTATAAAAAATCCTATGAGACATAAAAACCATAGAAGATATGATGATCCTTCTGATGAATCTCACCAAGGTATCTATAAGACAAATCATAACCATAGAAGAAGGAATGAGCCTTCTAATGAGTCAAAGCTAAATGATGATCTAGATATGCCTAGTAAAGAAGAAAGACTTAGGAGGCATCAAAAGAGACGGGGAACATATCCTTAATATGAAACTAGATGCCTTAACTTTTAATGATAATTCTAATCCTAAGGATTATATTGATTAATAGTCTAGTATAGATAAATACTTCAACTAGCACCAAATAATTCAATATAAAAAAATTTAATTTATTAAGACTAAACTAAATAATACTATACATAGGTTTTGTAGAAACTTAAAGTGATAATATGTTATTAATCATGAGGAGATATCCCAAACTTGTAGAAACCTTAAAATTTTTTTATACAATAAGTTTGTTTTATTAATCTATAATATTGAATTGTTGGATAAATGGCAAACAATTTTTAAGATGGTAAATATATTAAAGTGTACATTAACAAGTTTTAAGATTATAAACTTTGAAGTGATATAAATGAATCCAAACATGTAGTACTCTTCTATTTTTGAGTAGGTTTAAAAAGATATATATACTTTGAGTTTAAATTGAAAAATGTTAGTACCCTAGAGAGTATTTATCATAGAACTAGAAATATGAAAAAAATAGAACAACTTATTTTAAAAGAAATGGCCTTTCAGTCATTTTAAAGGCTCCCGCCACCATTTCTTGCTTAACCCACTCATACTTGCAGTTTTTTATCTGCTTTGCCATAGTCTCCAAATCTCCTAAATCTATAGTATCATCCACTTCTTTACACCGGTCTTCAAGCAAGCCCGTTATGTTCCAAAATATTCAATCTAAAATCTTCTATTTTAAGGGCCATGAAAGCAGCATGTAGCCATCAACCTTTAAATAAGAGCCATGGATGTAAACTTATATAGTAATAATGACTAAGAAGAGTCAAAGAAAGAAGAAAATACAATGTCTAAAGGATGTTGTGTAAGAAATAGAAAATTTGGAAACTTTAGTGGTTTTTAATGGTTAGGTGCACCCTTGTGATCCCATAACTATAGGATGATTGGAGTTGCACTAACATCTTAAGCCCTAGTATAAAAATTTAGGAACAACCATGTATGATGATCATTAAAATTGGTAATTGCATCAATGCAATAGACTATTAAGCAATAGGAGTTTCTTTATTGAAATAACGAGACCACAACTCTATCATGAATAGATAAACCTAAATACCTATTATGTAATGATGTTATGTACCCTTAAAATTGGAAATATTTAGTGATGATAATTTATTTAATATCATATTTATTCATGTCATCTTATCATATGAAGACCATGAGTTTTCTATTGAGATACAACTTTGAAGGGTAACACTAACATGTGGCCTTTTATTTATGAGGAAAAAGTCACCACATTATACCCTTCTCCACCTCATAAAAAATCCTAGTTACATAAGCATACTAAATCTACAAAAATATTAAACCCATTATCAAAAAAAGGAAAAGATAACTAATTTGAGGTTGATTACACTACCTCAAGTTAAGCAGACCATTGATCAAGGAGACTTAATTTGGTTTTTTATAATTGAAAACTTAGCCACCACCATATTAAAACCACCACTTATTATATAAAGCTTTCTAAATGACTTTTTTTGATATTTTTATAAATGATTTACCTAACACTCTACCAGACATGCAATAAATAAAACTAATGATCAATATAGTTCCCAAAGTGAGCCTACTAAACATTCCCTATTATAGATTAGGCCAAGAGACTCATGCTAAGTTAGCTCATTAGGTAGAAAACCTACTTTAAAAGTGATTTATCTAAGAAAGTATTAGTCATTATGCTATCGTTATACTTTTAGAAAGTCGAAAGGATGGAACATGGAGGATGTGTGTTGATAATCAAGTGATTAATCAAATAACAATAAAATATAGGTTTCTTGTTTTCTATTTAGATGACCTATTAAATTAGATGTTAAGTGCCACAGTATTTTCTAAATTAAACTTAAAAAGTGTTTACCCTTAATAAAGGTTTATAATAAGAGATGAATGAAAGATAGTATTTAAGACAAATGTTACTTTGTACGAATAGTAAGTGATGCCATTTGGGTTATAAGACACGTTAAGTAAATTCATGAGATTGATGGCCTTGGTTTTAAAAGAATAATTAAGGTAATTTATCATAATTTGTTTAGATGACATTTCGTCTATAACTAGTCTATTTTCACAAATTATGTTGCACTCAATAAAAGAAATACTTATTTATTAATCTAAATAATCGTGAATTCTTCATGACTAAGCTTGCCTCCTTATAGTACTTAGTTTCTTCTAAAGGGTTATCTGTTAACCATAACAAAATAAAGATATTTATGATTGTCCAACAAAAAAAATAATTTATGACATTAAAAGATTTCAAGACATTAGTACTATTGTCATGTTGATTACTAATTATTTTAAGTCAGGTAAACATACTTTAACCAAATTTATAGTCCTAACTAGTAGAAATTTGAAAGAGATTATAACTAAGGCATCCATTCCAACACTAGTTGACAATTGTACTACGTTTGAGGTTGTATGCAATGGACAACAAGTAGGCATATGTGGTGTCCTTTGTCAAGATAAATATCTTATTGCCATCTTTAATAAGAAACTTAATGATTTTAAAAAGAAGTGTTCTATATATGGAAATGAATTGTATGTCATAGTTTAATCTTTATGTCATTGGAAATATTAATTATTTTTCAAAGAATTTATCTTTTACTCTGACCATAAGGTGTTAAGGTTTGTAAATAACCAATGAGACCTTAGTTATACATCTTTTATCAAACAGAAGCCTAGCTTGAAAAAAAAGGCCCAAACTTTTACCAAATTAAAAAACAAACATCTTGGTTATTCTAATTTTGAACCAATTTATCAAGAAAACAATTCTACTCCAAACCTTATATCTAGAGATTTTAGCTTAAAATATTGTTACTTATATAGGAATAAATGGGTAAATATCAAAAATTCATCATGTAAATGTTTTTTGTTAAAGAAATATATGTTAAAGGATTATCTGATCATTTTTGAAGAGATAAGACCCATTGAGATGTTTCAAAGAGGTCTATTACAGTAGTAAAATACATTATTTTACATTATTTTAGCCCAATGTCACATATGCATAGCTACAAAATCTTCAAATCTAGGCCAAGGACCTACATTCCACTGCTTATACTTGACAAGCTATAAGAGTACATAAATATGGATTTTGTATTTGCATTACCTAATACCACATCAAGGCACGACATTATCCTTGTGGTCATTAATTGTTTCACTAAGATGGCTTAATTTATCATTTGTTATAGGACCCCAAATTCAACCCAAGTAGCTGAGTTTGTTTTTCAATGAAATAATTAAATTACGCAGTGTTCCAATGACTATAATATCTAAATGAGATGAGAGATTTACTAGTTATATTTTGGAAGAATTTATGACATTTACTCAAAACTAAGCTAAAACATTTTTCAGCATACCACCCTTAAATAGATGGACAAATTGAAGTATTAAGTCATAGTTCAAAAAATCTTCTTTGTAGCTTGATAGAGTAATAACCTAATGTTTGGGAGCAACTACTACTATGTCAAATATTAGCATAAAATAATTTTATTAATCATAGTGTTGGTCTCAGGTGATTCAAAATTTGTCCTAGTAATAAGAATAGGTCTTCGATTGACCTTATTCCCCTACTAGTAGACTTTCATACTCCTAGCTCTACTTCTTTCTTTGTTTCTCAATGTTTTTATTACAAAAAATAATATATAAAAAACCTAATCTAAGTAATGAAAGATATAAGAATCTAGTAGATGTCCATAAAAAAGTTAAGAAATTTTATGAAGAAGATTATATCATAATTAGAGCTAGGTTAGAATGGTTCCTTTTTTGAGCTTACAAAAAATTAAAAGCTCATGGAGCAGGACCTTTTAAGATTATCAAAAACTAGGAACTAATGTGTATGTACTAGATTTGATTGAAGAATATGGGATTGGTGAGAAATTTATTGTTAAGGTTTTGGTTTCACATAAGGTTCTACATCTAATGCACAGTAAGTCATTTGAGTTTAATTCTCTTATGTTGAGTGAACTCACTCCAACCACTAAATTAGACTTAAGAGTATGGAAAATATGAAAAACGTTTTAGATCGTATGAAAATTCTAACCAAAGATTGTATACTTAGAAAATTTTTAATTCATTTCAGGGGAATTTCTGTTATCAAGAACTCTTGGCTTACATTTTATGACTTATATTATGTCATGTGATAGTTATTGGAGCACTTCTATACCCATCACCATGATACTTTTGTGCCAAGCTCTCTCCCGCATAGGGAGTATGAATTAGAAGCATGCCGTGTTAGCTCATAAACATATGCTTAATGGCATCACGCTAGACCCACTCAAACTCAAAGCTGCACTTAAACTAAATCTTATTTCGATTAGTCATCTTTGTCAACTATATGGGTCAACTACAATACTCTTGTTTTTCCTATGATTATCTCTTTTATTTTTGTTCTGTTTGTCCAATCATATTTTTTAGTAAAATATGTCACCATCGATGCCATTTCTTATACATGTATTGCTTGCTATAATTAGTCATTTGCCAATTCTTGATCATTAATTGCTTCTGATCTTTCATACCGAGTTGTCTAACATCACATTGGTGCCCATCACTACTAATTTTGTTTTTGTTCCTTGGCTATCCACCATCACTTGTTTGCCTATCAACTAAGACCCTCTAGTCTCTATTAATCATCATCATCTGTCTTGTCCACAATTAACATCCTAGTCTTATCATCATTGACATTTGATCATTATGTTCCACAATTGCATAATTTTTTCTGTCAAAAATTTTTTCTTCCTTTTTTATGTTTTATATTTAATGTACTTCAACCACTTTAAGTTAAAGTCATAAAATTCTAATGATTTTTTTAGATTCCCAAGTGATTTAAATATAAAATTAGCTTTACCCATATATTTTATAATTAATGTGGTTAACCTAATGAGAGTTAATATCATGAAATTTTAAAGATCAATTTTAGGTTCTTAGGTGAATTAACTTCAAATATTTTCTTTTTGTTCCATGCTCATTATATTTTCCAAATGTGAATTTTAATTTTTTTCCTTTTTTGTGCATTGGCCTCTCTTTCATCTATAAATAATATAGGTTCCCTAATTATACTATAGTAAGCAAAAAATGCATGCCAACTCTAATTAGAGAGATTCCAACTTTCCGTCTCTTGTGAGAGAGAAGAATCGAAGGTGAGAAACCTTCCACAAAAGTGAACAAGCAACCAAAAAAATTTCTATTGTTGCAAAAACCTATAAGTATTCACCCCCATTATTAACTCTTCTGATCCAAGCACTAAATCATCATCCTCCTAAATGAGGCTCCATATCCTAGCCAACGATCATGTTATCCTTTTAATTAAGCTTCATCACTAATCAAAGCCTCCAACTTGTTTTCTTTTTCCATTTTTAGTGCTCCATATGTTAACCCCAAAGGAAACTATAAGCCAACATTACTAAAAAGGTGTATTTCTTTTATAATTTTTATTTCTAATTGATAATCAAATATTAGAGTTGCTCTTTCTTTTATTAGATTACTCCACCTAGGTTTGTCTTAAAATTTTCATTTTATTTTTGTGAAATTTGTTGTGATAAAACTACTCAGTAGAACTTTATGCTTAACTCTTAAGTGTTGCCACCTATTCTACTTAATAATTCATGCTATAAATTTGGAGGCTAGTCTTTGAATAATTATAAGATGCCACACAAGCAACCTAACCCTGATTAGTGTATAATATCCTTTAACATTTCTCAATAATTTGTCAAAAATATTTATTATTGTAGGCTCTAAATTAGACCCTAGAAAAAAATTTGTTTGTCATACATTAATACATTATATCATAAGGTGAATACATAGACCAATATACAGGTATGACATTTAGCTAACAATTATTTTAGAAATTATTTCATTGTGCCCAAACATTGATGTAAACATTATGGAAATATAGAATTAAGAATTTGATTCTAAGGGTGAGATAATATACTTGCTGCAATAATGAATGCTACCTAACCTAAAAAAAAAATTTCATAGTTTAATACTTTACGTGAAAATTTTATTTTAGTTGTTAAAATTTTAAAAAGGAAAAATTGTTTTTCTTTGCCTTCTATGTTCTTTTTGGCCCTCTAGAATTACTTCACTTTCTTAATATTTTTTTCTTGGAAGTGCTTAGGTGTGCATTTTGGAAGGGCTTAAAAGAGCTAGATTACAACATTCATCGTGCAATAGTTATTAAATATTCTTTGGTAATAGCGATTCAAAGATTATGTTATGATTTATTGTTTTATATCTTAAAAAGAATACATTAAATTTTATTATTTTCTCTTATTTTAAGATTATAATTCTTATATTTTTTCCTCTTAGCATGGATTAACAGAACAATCTAGTGCTTCGTTTCAAGAAAAAAAGAACTCTCTTAGAGCTTAGTTCTGTGGTTTGTTAGAGTTATGTTTAATCCCATAAAAATGTAATGAAGGTAAGTTCTTGTAACCAAAAAGTAATGAGGGTAATATTTTGGCTCATGAAAATGTATAGAGGATGTTATGCTTTAACCTATGTAAATAGCAATTGTAAAACTTTCTCTACTTATGAAGGATTCATTAGGTAGTGATAGACTTAAACTTGGCAACTTAAGGGCCAATGAAGTCAATAGTTTTGTTGGGAAAACCTTGTAATATTTTTTCAGTGCTTTCCTTTAGTACATATTTATCATTCTTATTTCTTGAATCTTTTCAAATGTTTAATCATTACATGCAAAATTTAATGATCCTTTGTAAATCTCTTAAAAAGATTTAAAAGCTCTAATAACTCCAAATTCACCCCCATCATGGGTTTAGTTATAACACATCTAATGAGTGGATCTCCAAACCTTTCAGTAAGTACCATAATGACATAAAAATGCTAATAATTATTATCAAAGAATTCTATGAGAGCTTATAGTGGGTGAACTATAACTATTGTATAAATTCTTATCTTATAAAAACTTAGAGCTTGCAAATGCACATAAATATAATTATTTTGAATCTTTTATGCTTGCAATACGATGAGCATTATAGTTAAATGCTTGTATCAATATCAAACAATGTTTTATAGGACAACTCAAGATTTAAAATTTTTTTTATTAAATGACCTTACTCATGGATTGCATAAGGAAAAATAATTATATCATTACTACTCATCATATCAATTATGAAGTTATATAGATAAATGATTCAAGTAAATAATAAATCATGCTTTTCATAGCTTCACTTTAGTTAACCTATGCATAATATGTTTAACATAATTCGAAAAACATTACTATGTCACAATACAAACATATCACATATTAATAATCACTTGGTTGATTTTGACATTATTTTGAGTTGATTAAAAGTAAGCTAAAAAGATGATTAACATTAACACAAAAAAATTAAGTCCTTTGCAAACTTTTGCTACCATAATGTTATGAAATGTACATGTTTGGAAAGATACGTAATGCTTAGTATCAAACCGAAATTTCATGGTGTTAGATACAAACATTTGCTATGTAGGTAGAGTCATTCATGTTGGAAAGCAATGTGCAGGTGAGTACTATTACTTGGAAGTGCATTGTGCAATGCCAACTTGCATAGGAGTTGTGTGATGACTGATCTTATATGTTAGTGTCATTGGAGTGCCAAATATTCTTCTAAATTTAACTTCTATATGGTAGGTCAATCTTCATTTGTGGTAAGACTTAGTGATGTAAGGTTTGCTTATTTTGTACAATAATATATTTAAAATTGAAAATTTATGAAGACTTTTACAAATTATGAGGGAAAAAGAATTTTTTTTCTTTGTTGTAATACAACAATTTGGTCGAAATTATGAGTTCTCAAGTTTTTATAAATAGTCGTCATTTTTCTCACATAATGTGGTTAAGAAAAAAGCGACAGATTTGAATCATATTCAATCCTCTAGCATCATTTCATTTAAAGGGTGGTCTTTCGTGGGACTTTTAATTGAAATAACATTTTTGGATAATGTTAAGCACATTCTTCTACTATTGTAACATAGCACTTTCATATATTCATAATCATATAAATCTCTTGATTTTCTTTTAAAACTTCTAATCATAATGAATTTTTGGTATTTATTACATATCCATAAAATTCAAATAAGGTTAATGTTTTCTCAATTTTATTGTAACAAACTTCTTAAAAATTCCTTTAGCTCTACTTGTGAGTGATGAAAGATCCAAAACCAAGTCCTTCTAATGAGGCGAAGACTAGCAACCTTACATCTAAGCATTGTATTGGAATAGCATTGAGTGCCAAAGTAAGGCCTTTTCTGGGTGGAGATTTGAAGGATTTATCCAAGGCTTGGAGTAAACTGTATTATTGAGGTAGATACATCTTGTATTCTTTTTTTTATTGAAGATTATGAATAAATTTTTTTAATAAAAGAATGTATGTGGGATGCATTTTCGCTATGCTCAAGTTAATTAATGGAGTTACCAGGGCTCCAAAATTCTATGGGGTGTGTATAATAAAGCTTAGTGGTTGAATATCTTTAAAAGTTTTGTCTGACTTACTTTCTTGCATTTTTCTTCATATTTTCTTTTTATGAAAAAAAATTCTAAAATTCAAATTTGATTTGTCAATATTCTCCACCTTTGGATATGCATAAGGGTGAATAAGCTGTGCTAAAGTTGGTTGTTGTTTTGCATGGAGAAGTTATCTATTCCATTGGGTTAAGATTATGGAGTAGCTCCGCTATGGGCATATTACATTACTTCTTCAAATTTTTGGAAAATCTCATTTGGGAGCATGCTCAACTACCGACCAAAGTTCATAAGTTAACAATTTTCATTTTGGAAAACTTCTTTCCAACTATTTTGTTCAAAATGCTAAATTAAAGTTGTAGAAATTATTTTAATAACTCATGTGATTATTATGAACTTAATGGTAAAAAATTATTCAAAAGGTGTAAATAACTTTTTTGTTCTATATCATAGGAATTTGCATTATAAAGTTAAAGCAAAGCACTTTCTTTAAGGTTATGCATGTGGTAGATGGGTAATATGGAAAAGCAAGAAATAAAAGTAGTAAGAAGAAAAGAAAGAAGAAGAAAGAGAAGAAAAAGAAGAGAAAATGGATGAGTATGACATTGCTCTTTTAGAACATGATATTATTTTCAATTATTTGATAGTAGAAAATAACTTGATCTGAAATGAAAATTTCGTTTAGAAGAATTAAAAACTTTTATTGTTTGATTTGTATGAAATCAATTCTTTGAAGGAAATATTTTTTGCTTATTCATCATATGTGCATATGCATGCATCATCATAAACTCTTGCTAGCACTGGAACTAAAGAAAGTTTATCAATGCAAATGCCTTATCATGAAGGACCAAACCATTCAAGCTTGAATTGAATTGGAAACTTTCACACAAATTCCCAAAATGGAAATAATCCTAGTGGCATTTGAGAATATCAATGTTTTAAAAAATATAAAGGTTGCATCTCTTCATAACTAACATGCATTAAATACATTAGCTAGATTTTTTGTGATGTTAGGTTCATTAGGCATGGAACATCAATGATCTTATGTAGACAATCTTTAAGTGCATCTTAAGTTACACCTAAATGTTGAATCATCAATAGCTCTAGTTTTGTTTTCATTTGAGTATCTATTGACACATTTTTTAACAATGAAGCATTGTACTAGTTAGTTTTGGTGGTAAAAAGATCCAATATAAGTTACAATAGTTACTATAAACCCAACAAGATCAAGCATAACAAGGATGTGTGTTGCTGTTGATCCGATAATGTAATTACCTAGTTTCATCTACCTAACAATAAAAGATGAAAACTCAAATGGATCATGACAAGAATTCAATAAGATAATCTGTTATTGGATTGACTTCTTTGTTCAAGGTTACACCTCTCTTCAAATTAAAAAAAATTAAATGTCATCTAATATTCAAGTTGTAATTGAGGCTTCCAAAGTGCCAACAAGTGTGGATGAATCCATGAATTTGGCAAATGTGGTAAATGAAAAGTCAATTCAATCTAATAGTTTAATGTTAGATAAGGATGCTTATGAAAAAATAATAAGGCACTTCCACATTGTTACAACTCCATGAAGGTGTATATAAAAGTCACAAATAATTTTGCTAATAAAATGTGTAAAATAATTAGCACATGCTTATCCAAAATGAATGTTACCAATCATTTGACATGGAACAACATGAAATTTTAATCCATATTACTGATAATTAAATTTCTTCTAAAAAAATCCAAAGGTCGAATAAAATACTATGTTTAGTTGTAGATTTAGTAGCATCTTAGGATTAAGGTTATTTGCAATATGACTTAACAATCATTTAAAGATTTTAGCAATGACTAACTTAAAAGAACTAAAACTTCTTGTCCAATGTAATTTGAAGAGAAAGATAACCTATTTTAGAGTAAACTCTTAGAGTAAACTCTTAAAGAGAGACTAGAAATGGTTAAAAGAAGCATCTCAATCGGAGCAACATTCATAGAATTCCTAATTCTCTCAAATTGCATAACAAATAGCTTTATTTGATCATATATGAGTCTGAAACATAAGAGTTATAGCAAATAAGAACACTATAAGCTCTTTCCTCTACTCAACACTAAAAAAATAACTCTAATTGTTGTCATGGAACTTTTGAATGATACTAACAAATTGCATAAACTATCTAAGAGATTAGAATTTAAGCACAAGTTAGGAATACACCAAATAAGATTAAAGTATTATGATGAAAAGCATCCATTATCTAACCTTAAATGAGGATGAGTAGTGAATTCACATGCTCATTTATAATCCAAAGGAGTAGAATAGTGCCTATTATACCTTTATGTATGCTAAATTCTTGGGTTAATGAAAAGACACATTGGTACAACTCAACTCTAATTATAGGGAAAACTAAAGCTTCGTTGTTAGTAATAAGTGACTTTAATATAAACACTACAATTAGTTAATACAAGGGTTCCTCCAATCATATGTAGAAAGTGTTGAATGATTAAAGTAGTCAATGTTACATGAGAGAACACCCATTCATATGGCCTTTAATGACATGAAAAAAGAAAGGAAAGGGCAAATGGGTTTAGAAAATATTGGATTGATAGTTAGAGAATATATCTTTAAAATGTGCAAAATAAGATCAAATAATGTGCATCTTCTTCAATCTACAAAGGATCCTACTCCTTTGCCAAAGCTGTTGAAATTTTAAAATGTGTCAGTGAACTATCTAACATTCAAACAAAATGTAAAACATTATATATACTTATGTTGTCAACAAAATATTTATTAAATTTATATCTACAAAATTCACTTTTTTTTATCACATATAATGGTAAGTAAACTGCGACCCAACTCCTTTTGTAATTTAGTTATCAAGATATTAAATCATCAACAAAGGAAATTCTTAACATAAAAATTTCTTACATTAAATATAGTTACATTAGTTGCTAACATCTTGAGAATTTGTTGTTCACTACATTCCATTATATAGAGATTTAAAAAAAATTAAAAAAAATTGACATCATTATTATCAAATGCTTAAATAGTTTGAATTGTAAATATAAACATTTTTTAAAAATATTTATCTATGGTTCCAAATAATGAAAATATTGAAATATAAATTAAAAATTTAAAGGAAATAACTGATAATTGTACAGAAAAATAACATAAAAATATTTAAAATTATCTACCATATTCCATTAATAAACAATTATAGAGATACATGTTTTTTGTTCAAGCAAATGTTACAACAAAATGTATTTAGGATTGAGAAAAAAAAGATTAACTCTACAAAATATAAGAAATACTTAACAGAACATGCATTTTCATAAAATGAACTTAAATTTATTAAATATTAAATATTACAAGGTAATAAAAGAATTACAATAATAAACAAACCCAAATATTTGAAGTATAATGAATAAGTTTTTTTATATTAAAAAACATAAATAACTATCAAGGATGACAATATGACATTTTAAATACAAATTAGATAAAATGTACTTTTTATGAATGATTAAAACATATGATAGAAATGATATGCCAATCTTAAATCATATTAACATAGGTCTAATTTGACTCGTTAACATTATTTCAAAATAGTCAATAATAATATAAAATACAGACAACATAAAGAGAAAATACTAATTAACATAATCAAGAATCTTTTCCTTATCCATCAAATCTATCATTGAATGTTTGTATTTGACAACCTCCTTTAATTTGTAATATTATTTAGTTTTTGATGAACATTTTCTTTGTTATTTTAGATTTCTTATTAAATTAATATTTTTATTTTTCTTCAATAAACGTTTTGCACACTTTTAATAATCAAAACGTTTACATCTTAAATAATTACTTTTTTTGTATAATTTTTAATTTTTAACATGTTTTATTTGTATTTTGATTGTTTTTAGCTTGAACTAAGCAAAGATTTATTATTCATTCATTTTGTAAATTATTTTTATTTTTAGTGTATTAATATTGACATATATTGATGATATTATTTTTAGTTTGAATATGTTTTTACTTATCATATCTATGTTTTAAATTTAATTATGTGTCAAAATTATAATTTTCTAAGTTATAATTTTTACTTATGAAAGTCACTTATTTTGTAAATTGCATTGAAACCTAAAGTTCTTTGATGTTGCACAATATTTAATATATTTAATATATATATTAAATTATTTTTTTAAAATTCAAAACTTTTAATAATAAGAAAGGTTTTTTATTAATGTAAAAGCTTTTTATATTTTGATCCTATGTGCTATTTTATTTGACAATGATATTTTTTCACAATACTAAAAGCCATATGTTTATTAAATAAAATTAATTTCATATTAAATATTACAACATTTATTGTTTGTTACATCCAATATTTGACATAGGATAACATATTTTTGAGATAACTTAACATATTTATCAAGCACTTTTTGGTACATTAATTTAGCGATGTTGATCTTAGTTTTTAATTCCTTTTTTATCTGTCTTTATTTTTTTCATAGAGTACTTTTCATTTATTATTAATTATTAGTATTGTTTTTGCAACTTGCTTTGTGCAAAATCTTTAACCTATTTAATATTTTATATTACTATTCTATTTTATATCTCTTAGCAATAATTTTTTCCCTTCAAAAAAAATATCTTGTTTCCAATAATGAAATCAATCAGTGCAATTGCACGCAAATGTCATTTGGTTTGTGAAACTATATGTTTTTCAATTAAAATTTGACAAATATGTAATGTATAATTATAAGTCTTAAAATATATTTAATATAATTAAAATCGTTTAATATTGAACGTTTGTATTTTCTTGTGAAAAATATCTTTTGGTGTAATCTAGATTGATGAACAAGCAAATTTTAATAAACTTCTTTAAGTATAGACAAAAAAATATATTTCATGGCTAAATATTTAAATTAATCAAAATAATGAATAAAGTCAACAAAAATTGTTTCAATAAAGGAAACAATAACAAAAATGACAACGAAATTAGTAAGTTAACATTAAAAAGGAAAAACATCTATTTTTTTTTGGATATTTAAAATGATAAACTTATATTAATGAATTATCAAAAATAAATTGAAGTGCCATGAAGTTGATAGAAAATATTAAATTTAAAGAAAAAATAAATATTATTGTAAAAAAGTTACAATAAATGTTAGATCACATCAAATATGATGAGAAGGTCCATAAATTTCTATCATAACTAAGAAAAAAAATCATATTCTATCACATAATGTAATAAAACTTTTTAGGAAATAAAAAAAGTCATAGTGAAGTTTACCAAATATACATGAACTTTAAACTATTTTCACAAATATACCATTTAGAATTGTCAAAGCATAAAGAATATTGAATTTAAAAAAAAATAAAAATATATGTATAAAAAATATGCTATTATAAATAAGAAGGTAAGAAATATATTTTACATTAAGCATAAAAGACTAAACTAAAACATGGTTTTAGTATATCAAGAATCTTGCATGGCATATTACAGTTATCCTAAATTACTACAAGGATGAAAGATTATCTCATCCTATGTGTGACAAATTATACTATTATATAAACATCGAATTTTTAGGTTATTATGTGAAACAAATTTTCTCTTTTGTTTTGATAACACTATCATATTTAATGTAAATCTTATACATGCTCGTTTAAATAATAACTACAAGCATATAAATTTGTTTCAAAGTAGGAAAGAAAAAGCTTCTTGAAAAAAATTTAATGATATTATTTTTGAATAAGAAATTCTATTCAAAATGCATCATAGTATAGAGCTATAACGAAACCAAAGCTAGATAAGATTACTGTGTTCATGACTGTACTACAAAAAAAGGTATCACATGATTCTTGTTATCTAAATATATTAAATAAAGTAATGTTTTTAAAAGAACAGTTTGTGCTACTTATTTGTTTGATAATGGCTACTTCTTTTAACTATTATTCTTAGTAAAAATAGATTGTTGTCCAAGATAGCCTAACAAAAATAGGACTAAAATAGTTATTTCATATAAGAAAATAAAAGTTTATTTTCATTAAACATTTTAGTTTTAAGTAAAGTAAAAAAATATCATAGTTTGTGTTTCTTTAACTAAATGAATAAGTAGCCACATACATTACATGTTTCATGAATTAATCTATTTCCCTAGACTATCCTGAAAAACGTTTTTTTAATTACATCTTAGTAGAGTTTCAATGACTTTTACTAAAAATATATTGGAATTTTAATAATTAATTAGTAAAAAATAATGCTAATGTTTAGCAATAGGAACCAATCATGTCAACAACGCCTAAAACATGTTGGATGCCATTAAAGGGTTTGGAACGCATGCCCATAAACCTTTGAACTAGCTGCAGTACTAGTTAAAATGCTTTGACTTTGTATCCTCATATATAATGCATAGTTCATCACTAACATCATGGGTGATGACTTTTCGACCGAACTGTAGGATAACCAACCCTGAATAGGATGATTTAGATGATAAGGCAAAACATTGCAAACAAAACAATTTGTTTCGTTTAAAAATCTAGGACAATCAAAGCTATATTTTCATGCATTAGGCTTCTAAATTATAGCACAACCAAAATTGTGTGGTTGCATAATATAGTGATTTAATTATCCCATCTTCTCAATATTTTTATAAAGATAGATAATACCCTCCATTAGATCATGCAAGTTCAGGTTCACATTGTCTATGCTTGTTCTACACATAGGATCGAAATCTAGTCGATTGATTACAATTCAAATCTAATGATCCCAATCAAATCCTATTTCAAAATAGCACCAATCAAATCTCATCCATTAATCAATAGCTTTCATAATCAAATAGTCTAAATCATTTTGATTAAGAAGCACGTGCAAAATAGACCCGTTAGTCCTTTTTTCTAGTAACTAGAATCTTTTATTTAAATGATTATTTTTTAAAAAAATATGAAAATATTATGAATAAGAAGATCATTTTACGCATTAGGTGGTTACATTTAGTTGATAAAAAATGTCTATGAATAACAGAATTTTTGAAAAATAAGGACTAATGAATCTTTTTACGATCTTACCAAAATTTTCAAGCCATGACATTGAAGGCATTTGTGGCCTATGATCATTTTTATTTTTATACACTTACTTTTCTTATTCTTTAAACTCCTAAAATTTTGTTTTCTTTTCAAATCAACAAAGTAATATTTTAATTATTCCTATATGTTTTAATTAAGATACCTATGCCTCATTAATCATTTTTAATTTTATGTTACTTGCTATGTTTCTTCTATTGCTATTTTATATCATTGTAAGTTGAAGTATCATGTTTCTTTTATTTCTTTATTGCAATGGTTCAGCTTACAATTGTCTTAGCAAAATGCTTATATTGAGTATTTGTTATTACTTATTTTTACCATGGTGAAAGTTTGTTTTATGTCATATCACCTAAAAATCATTTGTAGGCATTTTAATTCTTATTTATTTTTTAACTTCATAATTTTTATAAAAAAACTATTATAAAAGATTTATGTAGTTTAAATTAAATTTGAAATTTATGTTCTTGAAATAGAAATAGTTTGATCTGTTCCTAAATAGCTTCTTTCAAAAGAGTTTCAGCTTCTTCGGTGAATATATTAGTAGAGGATATAATTTCTTGTAATTTAGGTTTATTCATTTTTAGATGTTTATTAAAACATTTTAAAAAAAAATTTTAAACTATGTTTTAATATATTTTTTTTAAGAAATGGAAATTTGAATTTCTAATTATTCTCCCATACGTTATTGAAACAAACTTCATTTGACATCATTAAAAAATTCTCTTTTTGTGAGAAGAAATTTTTCAATAGATCCATGGTTCAAATTATTTTTTCAACAAGTTTAGGCAAAGATGGTTCCAACAATAGCCTCTGCTCTTTTGTGATAATTTTTATCTCTATTGAAAACTAGAAAAACTAATTATTTAAAATCTATTGATAAAGAAATATGAGAAATAATACAAAGTTCTTTTAACCTTCTCACCAAAAAAATGTCATACGATGTTTTTTAACATAAATTATTTTGAAAAAGAAATAAAAAAGGTAGTATAAAATATAATTAAATGATAAAATAATAAATGTTTTTCATTATATTTTGAATACTACTAAAATTAATTTAATTATGAGTTTAAAAGTAACTTATAAAATCTTGCATAAGTTAGTGATGACTTATGAAGGATCATTTGGGAAGAATGAAATAAAATGTTTTGCAAGGTAAAGAAGGCATTGAAAATATTTTTGAATGAATCAAAAGTAATCATCACAAGTGAAAAGAAGGAAAATAATGAACTCTTCTATATGATGGCTAGAAAAGAAAAGTTAAGAGAGTATATCTTGAAGTGAGGAAGGAAATTACATTAAAGAAAATTAAAATAAAAATTTACTTTATGTTTGCAATAATATGAAATGTTTAATAAAAAATAAAAGAATTTTAAAAAAGAATGTAAGGAATATGTAATTTGTTATAAAATAATTAGAGAGAGGGCCAACATATTTAAAGTGTATGGAAGGGCTTGTGATTTAAAGTTAAAAGTTAATAAGAATGTATCATTAGTCAAGGAATTGTGTGACTTCAAATACTTACAGTCTACTTGCTCCTCTTCAAAAAGCAAAACTAATTAGTAGAGAAGTTTTTGTTTTGAAGATCTTATATACATAAGTATGTTGACATTTTATATGCTATAATCATAATTTAAATGGCACTATTTCATACAACCCAATAATTATTTACCTACTGTAAGATTAGAGCTAATATATATTTGAAATTTTCAACTTTTGCATGGACAATAAAAGAAAATAGTAACATTGTTACACATAAATACATGGAACCCGAAATGGCTTAGCTTCTCAAATCTAATAATAAAAATCAAGTATTATGCATATAAACTTTTATTAATAAAGTTTAAGTAAAAAAATTATTTTATACATAAATAAAGAAAAAATAAAATTTAAAATATTCAAATGAAATAAATTGCAAAATATAATGTAGTTGAAAAATTCGAAAACTTTCAAACTTATTTAGGATTATCATAAAGAACAAATTAAATTTGAAATTTTGATCGATTTTAGAATTCCTTTTATCATAATAATTAATTATTTTTTAATATTTTCAATATAAAATGATAAGATGTACCTTATATAATATTTTATGGAAATTGTTATAAAAAAGAAATAAAACAATTTGAAAGGAATTGTATGAGTTGACCCTAAACTATCCAACAAAGTGTAATTAGGAGGACGTGGTTTTCTTAAAAAAGTAAACACGTTCATTAAGTACTTTTAAAATACATAAAAAATTAAGTTATTGAAAATTTACAAACATTAGATTGAGCCATTATGAGTGATAATAAAAAAGAAGGAGAATTAAAATTGAAAGATATAAGTATAAATTAAGAAGAATTAATCAAGTTATGACATACATGTAAGTAGAGTTTATCTTAAATTAATTAGGTATTATTTTAATAAATAATTTATTTTTTATTAATTTTATTAAATGTTTTTTATCATCAAAATTTAGAAATTATTTTGTTATTCACTTCTAGACATGGTGTTTTGTTTTTTGATAACAAATCCTAAGTATTTTGAATAAACTTGTTGAAGTTAATTTTTTAGATTTTTAAAAATCGAAACTTGTGCTCATGAGAAAACTTGAAGAAGTGAAGGAATGGTTAAATCCTATGAAGATCATCTTATTTGGAGTGAGAAACCACTAAGAGATATATTTTAAATTTAATTTTAGGTATTCTAATTTTATTTTAATAATAATATTAAGTTTCATTAAAACACTTATTACAAGGTAGAGAAACTAAATTTTATTAAAATTAATATTCTTATAAAAATATTAGGCTCTAAAAAACTTAATATATTCCCTTTTATTATCCTGGATATCTTTTTATTTTTTTTTATCAAATCTTAATATTTATTCAATAACTTTTGTAAATTATACATTATAATTATAATAATTAAATACATAATAATACTAACTAAAATAATGCTAATTATTAGCAATAAAAACCAAAAGTCTCTACAGTCCCTAAAACGTATTAGCTGTCGTAAGAGCTTTGAAATGCATGTCATTAGACTCATCTCCCAGTTGCAGTACTACGTACAACTGTGAATGTTTTTGTTGAGTCTTAGAATGGGTTAGCACTCTCGTATTCACATATACAATGTATAAAGAAATACTGACAGCACTAGTAATGACTTCTCAAGGAAATCATGGGGCAACAAACCCCGAATAAGTTCACTTTGATGAACACATAAAGCTTTATATACAAAACATCTTTGTTCACCTTAGTAATATAAGACAAAATCAAAGCCTTCTTTTCATGCAACATGTTTCGAAATTGTGGGGCTTACTAGAATCGTTCAATCGTGCAATTTTAAGACCGAACAATGTTCATCTTATTTGTCTTTTTTATAAAGTCTGATACCATTTATTAATAGCATTATCAATTTTTGTTCCATGTGTAAGATCTAAATTTAGCCATCAGACCAAGATTTAGATCTAATGATTTTGATCAAATAATTTTTTTAAACATCCCCATCAAATCCCATTTGTTTGATGGTATAGTTTTCAGAAAAAATTAGTTTCAGTTCATCATGTTCAAGTGATTTGTGCACAACATCTTTTCTAGCTACTTTTTTTAGCCTTTAGAAAATTTTCTTGAAACAACAATTTTCAACTAAATTTAAAAAATAGGTTAAACAATAATGATTATTTGCTTGTTTGGTAAGTACATTTAGTCCTAAAAAATTGTTATAAATAAGAAAAATTGTTAACAAAATAGATTGATTTATTTTTACACAATTTAAGTAAAATTTTCAAGCCATAATATTAAAGTTGTTACTAACCAAAAATAATTGTTGATACTATAGCTACTTGCTTCACTCACCAAACTCATAATTATAATTTTCTTCTTAAGTCAATTAAGTTATTAATTTTTTCTATTCATAATTAGTTTAATTTAGATACTTTTTCCTCATTAATTATTTCATTAAGCATAAGATTTTTGTTGTATTAATTTTTATCATGAAACCATAGTAACTAATTTTTTTGGTTTTGTTATTGTGAGAGTGTGGCCTACCTCTCTTTTAGTGAAAGTTTTATGTTGAGTGTTTTTTCCTAAATTTTATTAGGGGTGAATGGAGGCCTTTTTAAGGCTGAATCACCTAAATATCATTGCTATATATTTTAGTTCTCTATTGATTTTTTTATTTTAAATTATTTTTATAAATTATTTTTATTTAAAAAAATTAAATAATTTTTAATTAAATTTTAAATTTTTATAAATTCTTTTAAAATATTTTTTAAATATTATTTTTAGTAAGAAACGTAAATTTTTATTCCTAATAATTAAACTCCTTTTTGTAGATCTAAACTTTATCATATGCATATTATGAAGTACTATATACTGAGAGAGAAAGCTGAATTATTAGTAATAAAAATTTTTTTTTACAGAATATTTTACAAAAAACCTTAATTAATTTTTTTATTAAACTTTAGTATATCTTTAAAATTGAAGTTTAGTAAATATTAATTTTATTTTAAAATATGTTAACTCTTTTAAAATATGTTGATTTTCTTTTCATAAAAATTTTTAAGAAAATTACGAAAAATATTAACAAAAAAAAATGGTAAATGAATATTTTTCAAGTGTACAACTACCCTCAACAAAACTAGCAAAATTGTAACTAATATAAGTATTTTGCCAAATCATAGGCAGGTTAAAGTATTACAACAACAATACAATAAAAATTTACTACTATAGCCTTGCAACAAAACAATCTTAAAAAATAGAATAAAATAATTAAATTATGTTAAAATAAAAATTAATGAAAACAAAAACACAATGCTTGAATAATGTTTAGTGATGTACAACTGTTTTAAATTTGTCAATTGGAATTAATAAAATTGAGAACGTGATTAATTTTTGAAGAAAGTATACATGATAAGTTTTATACATGAAAGACAAAGCATAAGGATGTGATGATGAGCATTAGGTGCTAATGGCTTGAACGATATCACTTGAAAATTTTATTTAAATTTTATAAATCAAAATTTTCAAGAATTCACATATTTATAAGCATTTTTCTAATTGCTAAAAGTACTTATAAAACTACTCAATTAGTCATTACTAATAAATTATAAAAATCCCAATGTTTTGAAATAATGTTAGAAGAGATATTCCCAAGAGCTGCTCGATTAAAAGGCACCTAGACCATTTGATCATGAAAAATGGAAGATGAGATGGCTTGGATTAAGCAAGCATTGTTTGATCTAGACCAATAGAACTAAATTGTTATCTAATTGCTAGATTTAAATCTTATATACGGACAAAACATGAAATATAGAATCACAAAATTTCATATTCGTATAATGAATCTATTTAGTTGTCTTTAAAAGGCTAATGAGAATAAGATCATTTGATTGAAAAATTGCATAATCAAATGATGAGATCACTCTAGTAATTTTGAGAATAGTCATGGAAAATGGTTGGACATTTTTGCTACATATTGCATGAATGATGGATTATCATTGTTTGGTGTCAGTAATACCCTGGTCTTCTCTAAAGTGATTTCTCAAATTATTTGATGAGTTATGTATTGAACCAAAATTATTTGATGAATTATGGGGTTAGTTTATCAATCTCACAAGCTTAACTCACCATATTTTGGAGCTATGCCCTAACTTTGGATTTTCCATACTAGTAATAATAGGTTCTCCTTTTTTATTATTTTAATTATATTATTAGTTTTATTAGTTATTTATTTAAATTATGATAATTTTTTAAATAAGTTATTAATATAATATTTCCAAAGATACGATCAAGAATAAAGTACTTTTTTAGATGGTTGACATATGGTAAAGATTTTAGATTCTTAATAATTTTCAAAAAATAAATATATTTAAACAAAATTTAGTTTTTGTGCCTTCAAAGAATGATTTTAATCATTCTTAATATTTTAATCAAAATATTATTGTAATAACTAACGCTAAATTCAAAATATTTATCTTAGTTATTTGTCACATCAACCAAGATGATTATTATAAAATTTCACCTTCTCTTCTTTTTCTTTTTAATTTTTCCCATGAACACAAGTATCATCTATCTAAAATCTTAAAATTTACTTAAATGGATTCATTAGTAATTCTTAGTGTTTATGATCATAAAATAAAACACCATGATGAGAGGCCATCACAAAAATCTCTCCCACTTGAAGATTACAAAACTTTTAAAGGAATTGATAACAAAATAAACTATTTATAAAAGTAATGTGCATGAAAATTAATGCTCCACCTTCATGTATGTCATGACAAGAGTAATGCTCTAGCTTAATTTACACTTATTTTAATCTTTTAATTTCGATTCTTCCCCTCTTTGACACCACTTAAAGAGTTTTAATATACATTTAGTAAATTGTTGACAAATTTAGAATTTTGTGAAATTATCAACAAACTTAATTTTTTCTTTTTGTCTACTTTGTTCAAATTATACTTTTATCCCGTGGTCTAGTATACAACTTCTTTTAAATTAATTTAATTCTTTCTTTACAACTATTACCAACATTTACTATTTATACTATCTTGTGTTATGGATGAATTCCAATTTTTTTGGGAAAGCTTAATGCTTATTTTAAGGTTAAGGTTTAACACAAACCATAATTTTATCTATAACTTATTTATTTGAAAGATCTTTATTAAATTTTTAAGTTTTAAGATTTTCTTCAATTGTTTTCTTTTTCTTACTTTTTTTTGAGTTTTCAAAACTTAATTTGTCAAATCTTATTTATAATGTACAATACTTGATTTTAGTTATTAAATTTAAAAGCAAAAGCCATTTTAACTCCAACATATTTATGATAATTATGGTACTATTTCATTCATATAAAGTATTTTTCCAAATGAGATAAATCCATAAAATGAAATAATAGAAAGAGACTATTATGATCTTACAACAAAATAAATTTGGCAATACAATAAAATAATTTGATAACACAAAATGTAAGTTACTACACAAAAAAGACTTATGCTTAAATGAAAGCTTAATGATGCACAAGTGTTTTAATTATATGAATTATAATTAAAGAAAATTAAGAACTTAGCATATTTGAGAAGAAAGTAGAGATAATTAATGTGAGAATTGAAATGTGGTCCATAAAAAAGAGTTAATGAGCATCAAGCACTAAATGTTTCAATATAATGGTTTGAAAATTTTCTTAAGATTTAATATAAAAACTTGTTAGTTCATCATGTTCATGAATTTGCCTATATTCTAAATATTGCGTAATGGCTAAAAACACTTGCCAAATCGACAATGTCATCAATGATACTTAAATTAAAAAAATCTAGCATACTTTTTAAGTAATAAATTATAAAAATCACAATAACTAAAAGACACACTATGTCGGAGCTACTCGGTCGGAAGGCTCTTGGACCATTCCATAATAAAGACTTCTCTATTATTGATTATAATAAAAAGTGCTATTTGAAAAATATGATTTGATCTAGACTACTCATAGATTCTTTAGAAACTTGGAATGATAATATACTATCAATGATGTATAAGTACCCCAAACTTGGAGAAATTTTAAAGTTAGGTGTATAATTGGTTGTTTCCAATAGACTATAATGTCAAAATATTAGTTAAATGATAAACATTTTTCTAAGGTGGTGGATCTATTGAGGAGTACCTTAACAAATTTTAGGATTATAAACCTAAATGTGATATAGATGAACCCATGGGTGGAAGACTATCCCATTTTATGGTAGGTTTAAAGCAATACATGCATGCTGAGCTTAACTAGAAAAATATTACTATAGAGAAAGGTTATAACATAACTAAAAATGTCAAAAAAAAGGTAAAACTTCTTATTTTAAAAGAAATGCTGAGCCAAACTCTTTAAAGGCCCACACCATAATGTCTTAATGCACTCACACATACACTTCATCGACCTTATCCATTGTAGTTTGTAAACCTCCCAAACTCATATTGCTACCCACTCCATCATAAACTTCTTTAAACCAACTCACATAATCTAGAATTGCCTATTTTATGTGACATGAAAAGGGACGTGTAGCTGCAAACTACCTAAAGATATCCATGAATGTGAACCTAGAAAGTGTTAATGAAAATGAAATGTCAGAATAAGAGAAAAACATAATGCACATTTAAAAAATTGTGTAGGAATTAGCAAAATAGAAAATTTAATTGTAAAATGCACCCCTACAACTCCATAATCTTAAGATAACTAGAAATGCACTAATATCTTTAGCATCAACATAAAAACTAAGGAATAATCATATATGATGATCATAGATAATAGTAGTTACATTAATTTCATATCCTCTGATTTAATTGAGTAAACAAGATTCTCTCCATCAAAACAACAAAACTCATACTCTGTATCTTGGATAGATAAAAACTTTATACTTATTAAGAAATAATGCTACTCACTCTTAAAATTAGGTAAATATAATGAGTAAGTTTTATGTGATGTCGTACTTATGCAAGTAAGTGATCTTATCCTTGGAAGATCATTGCTCTTTTATTGGAATGTGACATTGAAGGATAAGTCTAACATGTGTTCTTTTATTTATAAAAATAATTTCATCACATTAAACCTTTTCTATCTTAAGAGAGACCTCAATCACTTAAGCATAGCAAATTTATAGAAAATTCTTGGCCCACGAAAAAAGTAAAGGAAAAGATATAATTTAAGCTTCGCCACATTACCCAAGTTAGAGAGATCCTCGATAAAAGAGACTTATTTTTATTTCTTGTAAAAAAGGAGTTAGCCATCAGCATATCAAACCCATCACCTATTATATAAGATCATGTTAATAAGTCAATATCTTTTATTAATATTATTTCTTTGCTAATAGACATTCAAACTTCTATTTTTATTTTTTTATGTCTCATAAAATAATATCTATGAAAATTAATCTAAATAATTAGAGTTAGGTTAGAATAGTTCCCTCTTGGAGTTTACAAGAATTATAAGCACATAGAGGTGGACCTTTTATGATTATTAAAAAAATGGGAACTAATGCTTATGTGTTGAATTTGTTAGAAGAGTATAAGATTAGTGCAACCTTTAACATTAAGGATTTAGTTTCTTGCAAAGCACCACATCCAATACCTAGTGAGTCATTTAAGTTTGGTTCAACCAGAGTGAGTGAACACATTCCTACAACTACATTAGCCTTCACAATACGTACGAATAATATGATGAAAATTATAGTTCATGAGATGATTTTTGTCAAAAACTATAAAGTTATGAAATTTTTAATTTTATGGAAGGGTAAACCTCTGATTAAGAACTCTTAGCTACCTATGATATCCTACACCAAATCATGCAACACCAATAAGAATACTATTGTACCCATCACCCTGATATGATCCAATAAGATCTCTTTCATTGAGGGAGGATTATGTAGGAGTGTCTAAAAATAGTTCAAAAATATGTATTTTCTAGTGTTAGACTAGTTCCACAACTTCATTAATGAAAAGTTTCATTGAAAAGTATTTTAAAAAATGCTTATAATTAAATTTTTTTGTTAATTTTGTTGCCTATCATCATTCTTCACCATTTGCTGTCGTCAATGATGTCATCTAAAACTATTAACGCTTACTTTTAGCCCCGAACTGATTCGTGCTTCTGTGTGACTTGAATTTAAATGAGAACACTGATTGACCAATGTTCGACCTGCACCAACCTATAACAAACCATGCCAACCCTCCAGCCTGATCAACCTATTCATTTTTCATGACCCGTGCATACCCAAAACTCAAAATGAATTTGTCAAGACCTCTACCAGCACTACATCGATTTTGCCGAACAATTTCTCTACCTGCCGTTACTATTGCATAAGACTTAGAATTTATTTAAGAAAAGTTTAATTTATTTAATTTCATAGTTTGTTTATTATTATTATTTTTAAATATTAGTGATGAATATTTAAAAGTCTCTATAAATATGGTTGTTCACTATATTAAAAAAGTGATAAAATAAATTGTATTTTATTTATGTGCTTCCACCTTTGTGAACAAAGTGTGTATGCTCATTCGTAGTTGGAGAGATTCTAACATCATTCATAAGAGACAAGGATTAAAGGTGATAGACTTTCTGCCAACAGAACTAGTAATCAAATCTCTTATGAGAGATAATAATAAATGGTGAGAGACCATCAATCAAGACAGTCAATAACCAAACAAATTCTCTCTTCTACTAATGTCCACATCATTGTCCAAATGTTTAGTCGTTTATTTTTTATTTAATAATCTAAGTTGTGGTCAATTTATTTATTATAGTACTTCACATAGTGTTTGTCTAAATTCTTTATTTTATGTGTTAAATTAGATGTTAAAGAAACCACTTTTGTAAGATTTTGTGCTTAATTTTTTAAGGAATTGCTACTTATGCAACTTAATAATCCATACTACTATTTTGGAACATCAATGTTTGAAATGTTCTAAAATATCACACCTGACCTAATCATAATTATTATGTAGTACCCCTTTTATATTCTCTAATAATCTATTAAGCATCTTCAGTATTGTAGGCATTAATTTTGATCTTAGTAGAAATCTTTTCTACCTTATATTATGTAGCATTTAAAAAGGATGATCTTTCCATGTCTAAAAGTCAATTTTCCCCATTTTGACTTATTGAGGTCTAGGATTAATCATAATGAGAACTACAATGTATTGAATCATCGTCCTCCAAATGTTGTTACCTACAACTCCATTACATCTCCTTCTTATCACCACTGAATATTGGTTCCTTTTACTTTGATGTTTCTTTCACTTCATTGAGACCTTTTTATTATGTTATTTCCCTACACTATGCTTCTCCTTTCGCTTTATCACATGAAGTCTTCTTGGATTACCACTTCAGTCTATTGTTGCCTTGCTTCACATTCTTAATTGTATTTTTTTAAGTGTTTGGACAGGCTTTGTGTGTAAGTTAATTCATTCTTACTAATATTTTCAATGCTTTTTTATTTCTTTATGACAAAATTAGTTTTATCAAACAATATTCCAAATAGCCTTTGTTTGTGCTATTAAAGTGGTTAGAAGCTTAACAAATGGAATGCTCCTATGTTGTTCTTGGTTCCCTCTTCACTAAAGTTTCCCTAGATCTATCTTGTAGGTGTTGCCTTTCAAGGTTTCTTGATAAGCATCAAACCTTGTTTTAAAGCATGATTATGCCAAGGTTTACAATGTGGATAAAAAGGCAAAGCTAAACTAAGCCTTCTTTTTTTGGCACCAATATTGAAGAAAAAGAGAAAGCTTAAGGGCTTTTCTTTTCTTTTTTCTAATGGGTATAATATATGCACACGATATCTTGTAGAACTTGCAACATGGAGCATCCAATTAAAAACAAGCCACAAATGACCCTCCATGATCTCCTAATTAGAATATAATTTATAGAAGCAATGTAAGTGGAATATGGTTTTAGGACTACCTTAAAACAAGCTCAAAATGAGCCTACATTTTTCAAACCAAAATATTGCCAACCACCTTAATAAAATACTTTTTATATTCAAAAACCCTTTCTTGGGTTGACACTAAGAAAATGATGATGTAAAACTCATGAAGTCCATAAAATATGACATTTCCATCTTTGAATGTAGCATAAACCCTAAAGACTACATAGAGTGCAACATTTCCTTTTTCCTTTGCTTTTGATGGTTTAGACCTGATGAAAAAAAAGGTGTGGTCTTCCCAAATGAAGCTTTCTAACAAAATTTAGTTATAAATAGGAACCATAGACACCCACTATTAACAAGGAGATCACCACTCAAAACAAATACATGACTCTAATAAAAGAATTAGTTACATGACCAACGACTTGCGTAAGATAAGGAGAAAAATATGTGAATGAGAACATTACTCATTCTGATGAGTACCATTTATGTTGTGGTGTTAATGAAGACCCTTTGGTCACCTTTTCCTAATTTTGAGCTGGCATAGACAATATAAGCAGAAGGAGCCCTTTAGTCATGTAATGCATAGCATAGAAGAAGTTAATAGGATTGTTAATGAGTTTGACACCTACGAAAGCTTTATTTAACCAAAAGAATTTAACCATCAACTACGTTAAACTTCCAATCCACCTATGTTAGATAATCTAAAAGTCATGTGCCAACACATCCCATACAAATCCTTATCCTTAAAGTCAATGTTAAAACAAACCAACCTATTCATTAATTACACATGGTAACTTGTTCTCAATGTAAAGGGCGAGGTTTTATAATAGTGCAATAACACACAAAAAGTTATATTACAAAAGAAGGTTTTAGGTAGTTTAATGCAAGGGCATATTAAGAAGTAAAAGAATATGATGCTTATTCCTACCTAGAGGAAAACTACTCCAATGAGGCCATTGATGACAATAGACCATTATATTTATGAGACATACCATTACCCATCCTAAGAGAAATGAGTATTATAGACGTGCCATCGCTTTCCATGCCTTTGTCAAGTTTGGAGAAAAGCTTTGTAAGTTCATTATAAATAGTAGCATTATAATCAATTGTACTTTTATAAATGGTTTAGCATGCAACAAACTTGAGACCATTGATTGCCCAAACCAACACATTATTTTTTATTAAAAAATCGATTTATGTCATTAAATAAAGTGTTATACCACTTTCAAAGAGATTTTATGTGATGTTGTTCCTATTGCAAAAGAAATTATCATCTTAAGATAACCCTTATTGTGTGACCATGATGTCCTTTTTGCCAGCAATGCATACATCTGTAATTTAACACATCATTGGCTAAAATTTAAGCTACACCCATCAACCTCTATTGACAATATCCATCCTATTAAAAATAAACCACCCACCACTCCTAATAAAAAAATCTTATTTATGTCTTATGACATAATAGATCAAAAGTTGAATGATAGAACTTTTATTTGAGTCGTAGTAGTATCTGATATTAGAATAGCTCCCATAATAGAATCGATTTTATTTAGCTTTCCCAAAATTTTTACAATGGAACTGCAAGATTTACTACCCCTTCATGACATCAAACTTGTTGTAGACCTATACAAAATTTGTCACATCATTGGATGAATTCATCTAAGCATTAAGTATTCTTTTGACAAGTTCTTGGAGAATTTGTCACATTATATTTCATATTTTTAAATTTCAAAAAATATCTTAGTCAAGAAATTGTTTTTGTTATTATCAACATTCTATTATCCAAATTATCAACTTGTTTTTCTTACTTATTTAGTTTTACGTAAATTTAAAAATTTTTAAACTTATTTTAAAAAAGAAATAAAGAATTAAAGTTCCTAATGCATTCTTTATAATTTTCTAAAGAAATTATTCTCTAAATGCTATGAATATGGAAACAAAAATAAGAAGTTACTATGAGCATAAATATAACTAAATGTTTAATGTGTTTAAGAATTTCTACATCTATTATTTTACACATAAATTATGAAACAAATTGAGTTAAGATTTATATAGAAACAAATATATAAGAAAATTATATAATGAAAAAATAAGAGATACTTTTATAAAATACTATTTAAATTAATTAAAATAATGAAACAAAAATAAATTATTTATTTTGAATAATTTAAAATATTGAACATTTGAAATGTTAAAATTTTTTGCGTAACTTACCAAAGAAATTGGTATACATCTACCGACAATGAAAATATATATTAAAAATAAAAATTAAAAATTTAAAGTAAGAAAATGAATAACATAACAAAAAGTTTATATTATTTCAAAATTGCAATTAACATCACTTTGATAATTTTTGAAAACAAAATAAATGAATTACAATAAGAAACTAAAAATAGAAGTAAAAAATTTGTAAAATCTTAAAAATAATGTGTAAATTTTGCTAATGGACGGGTTATGAGATCCCAAAAAATAAAATATTCGAGGAAAAAAATTTACTTGTATGTAAAATATATTTTTACAAACAAAAAATTTTAAAAAATATTTTAAACTTCAACTAAAAATATTCTCAAAAAAAAGATAACTTCCCCATAATGATACATACAAAAGGTTCAATGATTTTCAACAAATTATCAAAACTATGCACAAGTTATAAAAAACATTTCATAATATCTAAAATGTTATATTAAAAAAAGAATAAATGCAAATTAATTTTTCCATATACCCTCTACATGTTCAAGGAAACATCATTAACTATGAGGCATTATTTACTTTTAGTGACATGTTTATACGATCTATTAACTAGTGATTTATTTTGAAATATTAGTAATTTGATGATTTTTTCTAATAAAAATTTTCATGTAGTCCACAGCGAAAATGTTTTTTTAATAATTATGTTATGAAATTCGTTTTATAATTTTTATCGTTCCAATATTCTTTTGGATAATTGTATTTTTAAATCTTTAGTTTTCTAATTTTTATTATAATGTGTATCTTTGTTAAGTTAAATTATTTAGAAATGTTTTTCTTAATCTTTTGTATAAATGTGCAAACTAATTTATCAGTTCATCATATTTATGTTATTATTTTTTTGTTCTTTTGTACAGTTTATATAAACATAATGTAATTGTTCTCATCTTAATAAATAGATATGTTATAATTTTTTGAAAAATTTCTATGCCTTTTTAAATTACAATAACTCATTTATGAAATATAGGTTGCAATATGATTTATAATTTTCAAACTTTGCAATATGTAAGTAGAGAAGAACTTCATGACATGTTATTAAAGTAAATCTATATATTATGGATCTTCTTTTGTCTAAATAGCTTTATATATTATTCCTTCCAACTATGGTGCTTTGCTTGTACAAACATTTTTGATAATATGTTAATATTTTAAATTTAATGGTAACATTATTTTCATTTTTTTTAGTTTTTTAGAATTTTTAGATGAATCACAAAGTATCCAAGCTTTAGTTCCTAAACAATTTTACCATATTATCTAATAAGAAGTATATTTTCACTAAAACATTTTATTGATATATTAATAAATTTTATTGAGTATTTTATTGTCATTTGTTGAAGAATATTTTAAAATTTTGCTTATATAATGGAAATAAATATCTAAAACATTAACTATTTTTATAATATATTAAAAAAGAATTTTGTTAATTTCAATACAATAAATATGTAAACAAATACTAAAATTATGTCAACAAAAAGAGCACAAACAATTATGGTAATTTAAATTTTCTAATAAATAAGATATATGCATAAGTAGTAAATTAATCATAATTATCAATGAAAATTGAATAATCAATAGTCTCATCATGTTATTGTGAGAAGTAAGTCTTTGAAATTAACAAAATATTACACACTAAAAAATCTGAAAACATTTGCATTATTGAACATTTCATATTTAATTGAAAAAAATATTTATATGGCATATCACAAAATAAGTCACATAATTTTAGAAAGCATATGAACATAAACAAAACAATTTCAGTTAAAATATATGAAATTTTACAAATGAACAGAATTAAAATAATATTCATAATATAATATTACTAAATAATGATTAGAAAAGATGTTTAACAATATAGTAATAAGAAAAAAATTATTAAAGTAAAAATAAAAAATAAAAAATATTATATAACATCTAAAATTTTTAATCTACATTGATAAATTGAAATAAAAATGATAACATATAGAATTATAAATAAAATAGAAATGCGAAAAAAAACTTGATGAAACATTTATAAAAATTTCTAACTAAATAAAACAAGCCAAATGTTGTTTATACAATGGATAAAAAGAGTACAGCAATAATGTGAAACACAACCCATGATCACATACATAATGTAAATTATGTTTTGATTTGCAAAATGCTCCTTGTTATCTTGGTGCACAAAAAAAAACATGCTCACTTGAGTCATTTGTTATGCACTTAAGATCTTAAATTATAGATTCTTGTATTATGTTCATGATCTCGTTTGGTAAATTTGTTGCACAATTCTTGAAAACATTTCGTAATAAATATGTTTTGTACATAGCTTTCAACACGTTGAGCATTCTAATTTCTTAGTAATTTCTTTTATAAATTTTTGTTTTCCTATTTCTAATGCAATGTTTTTCTTTAATTAAGAAATTCTTATTGTCCTTAGTAAATATTTTAAACTTTCAAATATTTTACAGTAATGATGATATGGTTTTTTTCCCTAGGTTTTCATATTTCATGATTCCCTTAACATTATAATACTTTTTTAATTAAAAAAATTCAACTATGCTTTATTAAAAAATAGATTTTTATTATTTATAATTAGTTATTTATGATATTTTAATTAATTTTAAAATTGTTTAACAACAAACATTTTTTAGTAATTATTAACTTTTTATAAAAAAATAAAGTTGCTTAAGTGAAACATAAATAGTTATAAGTGTTGAACACTTGATTATGCAACAATTGTTTGATGAATCATATATTTGTTAATAATAATTTTGTTTAGTGATATGGCATGTGTTTTAAAATGGAACATTCATTAATTAATCAAAAAGTTTGATCAAGTGTTTTATTATGTAACTCACTTGTGAGTATAAGTCGACGAGTGTTAGTAGTTCTTCTTATCTGTTGCTCAAGTTGTAAATTTTGAAATCATTTGCTTAGCACGTAATGAACAAATTTGTACTCTAAAATTCAAAAAATTTACTTATTTTAACTAGAATTATAAAACTATCCCTTCATGCTGATATGAAAAATATGCTTTATATTATATTGCTCTTGAATATTGAATTTGCAAGATAATAAGGCATCCATTTCATACATGTTACAGGCGTATAAATACGTCTTGATAAATACTTAATATATACATTCCATTCTTTAAATTAAACAACTATTATGAGTTGTGAAAGAAATAAAATTACACATCACCTATGCTTTTCACATTTGTATCTTTCAACTACCTTACAATACGATTGATATTTCATGGCAACAAATGAAACATAATTCAAATAAGATCATAAGCAATTTGCATCAATTACATTGTTTAGACTACTGGGATATTCGTAGCATATTTCAACACTAAGTGGCTACCTAAGAAGTGTGTTAAGATGTATAATCTTTAAGATTCATACAAAATAATGACATATGTTATAGCGTACGATATAGTCATAGAAGATTAGATGGGGCATGAACTAAACAACATTAAATGTATGGCTTAAAGTTTGTAGTGTCATATAAGTACAATAGATTTTTTTTTATTCCATTAAGAATAAGATTTTAATTATTTAAATTTATTGATTTATCTATATTCCTTTGATTCATACAAATACAAATAGTTATTTTAAATAATAAGACAATGAATCTATTACTAAGTAACGTTAAATGTAAACAAAGAAAAAGAAAGTTTATTGTATTTTTCATTGTGGTTTCATCCTTTGTCTTGTCTGCTTCATTATTAATTTATTTAGCATTTTACTTGGTTTATCAACTTTTCCATTACTTTAAAGTTTCATATATTAATTTGGTAACTTTCTTTTATAGTATTTAATTATTGTCATATTATTTTTTTATGAATTATATAATTTTTTTGTATTATTTCTTCAAGTACTTAATTGTACTGTAAACTATATTACTGTATTTTCAGTGACATGACTTGTCTCTAGCTATTTTTGAAAAAGTAGTAGAGTTGGGTGAGGTGCCTTTTACATCACCTAGGGTAAGAACAAAGTCTTTTTTAAAGTTAATCCAACATAGCCATGGATAAAAATTGGGTGCTTTTTAATCTTTTGCTCTTGTAGCTACAATAATAAGTGTTGTTAATTGAAGCTTATTTTAGTTGATTAAGAGAAGTGCAGGCAATTTTTGTATAGAATCACCTAAAAACATTTGTGCCCATTTGCTTTTGTTTAATTTATTTATTATTAAGAACAAAAATATTGTGACATAATGATTTATTGTAGTTGAAAAAGTCTTTTTAAATTTTTTTTATTATAACATTCAATACAACCCAGAGATTTCATTAACATCACCTTCTTGAAAGAATACTTAAAATTAGTAAGAGATTATCAGAGTGACATTAATTAGTTTAGTATAAATAAATCTATATTAAATTATTAATTTTTTTTTATTTTGTCTTCAGAAATTAAAAGAATCTTACTAATATTTATTTTATGAGTTTATGTGCCAAAATTTAGTTAAGTTCAATTAAGTTTAAATTTGTATAATTTACTCCCTCTTATAGACATTGTGTTAACAAATTTCTAACACTAAATATTTTTGATGTTTTTTTATTCTATAGATTGTGTTTTTTTATTTCAGATTATTTATTTATATGTGTTGGTATGTATTTTTTAAAGATATATATTTTTTTATTTTTTTATTATAATAATTATGTAATAAAATTTTATATCTTATTTTATAATTACATAACATCTATCCCTCAAACTGTTAAAACTTTCTTATCAAAATGTACTATAATTAGAATTTTGTTAATATATTTTATTGTGAACAATACAAATACTTTTTAACATTAAAATTTCATGACAAATATTTTCATCTATATTAATGAAATATATTTTTTAATTTTATTTTTCTAATGCAATGTCCTAAAATTTTTGCATTATTAGATCATTTTTATTTTTTACATATTTAATTTTCGTTTTTCTAAAAAGGCTTTTACTATTGTTGCCCTGGTATAAGAATTTTTTCTTGTAAATATACATAATTATTTCTATTTTAATTCTCAAAATTAATAACAACTTTTAGCTTTACTTTAGTCCTTTTTACTTTCAAATTGTGTAAACATATTAATTAACTGTGTTATCTAAAAATCTTTTTTTGACTAACTAAACTTATTTTACTAAATTAATTAAATGAATTATTATCTATAAGATTTTAAATTTTTGTTCTCTTTTTTACCTTCCATTTCTATGTAAGTTCTTCGTAATTGGAATGTTTACACAAAAATATTTAAAAAACTGGGATGTTATGCCACTTAATTGATTTTTTTATAGTTAATTTTTTAAGTAATTAAAATATTGAGTTCAATAAATTTATATTTCAATATACATTCTATTAGTTTTATACGTAATGTTTTGAATATTAATTTTTTTAACATCTTATACATTTTGTTTTTACTTTTTTAATAATTTTTTTATATGGTTAACTTGTTTTTTGATTTTTGATTTTTAAAATACCTTTTTAAAACACCAAATGTAAAAATTAATTTTCAATATTTTAATTTCCATAACAACTATAATTTCTTTAGATTAATTATAAATATTTTTATTTATCCTAAAAATGTTTTACGAAAAACTAAAAAAATGATTTATTTATGTAAAAGGCTAATTTTTCCTAATGGAAATATTATATTTCTTAATCATTTTTCTATTTTTATTATTTTTCTGATAACAAAATATCCATCACTGATTGAAGTAAATTATAGTTTATATTCTTGTTAAACAAAACTATGCCTAGTTTTTAATTTTTTACCATTAATAAATTGCTTGCTTGCAATAGAATATTTACATTTCGAGTTTACAAAAATTTTTTTTTCTAAAATTGTGTCAAATAATTAACATTTAAATATTTTGTATTTATTATTTTTTAGATAAATTACTCTTTCACTTCTCATCTTTAACCTTATTTTGAAATATCTTTTTAAATATTTTAATTATCTAACTAACATTTTTTAAATACATATTTTTTTATTTTATTTTATGACTACATCAATAATTTTTATTTTTTCAAAATAAAAAGTTTTGGTAATTTTATACAATGTCATTTATGTTGGGGTTTATTTTTTTTGTTGATGATAAGGTCAGGATTTGGTCTAAATTTTAATCATACTATTTAAATTTTCAAGTGCGTAATTGCCTTTATAGATATATTTTATGGCATTGCTTAAAACTTGCTATGTCTACATCAACGTAATTCTTATCTTAATTTTAAATTAATTAATTAAAAAAATTAAGATCAATCATTTGAGAAGAAAGTAAAGATTACGAGTTTGATATGTAAGGGACAAAGTATCTCGAAGTGATTATGAGCACTGGGTGCTAACGACATAAATTTCATCACTTGAAAATTTTTCTTTAAATTTTGTAAAAAAATTATCAATCAATTTTTTATAGGAATTCACTTATTTATAAATGTTATTCTAATTACTAGAAGTTCTTACCAAACTGACCAATTAGTAATTAAGGATAAATTAGGAAAATTCCAATGTGTTGAAATAATGGCTAATAGAGCCATTACACAAGAACTACTCGATCTAAAGGCTCCAAGATCATTTGATCATGGACAAAACATTATCAGATGGCTTGGATTAAACAAGCACTATTTGATCTTGAGTAGTAGATCTAAATTGTAATATAATGACAAGATTTAGTTATTATGCATGGATGAAACACGAGTTCGATTATGAAATTACATTATCGCACAATAAATCTAATTAGGTGTTTTTGAAAGGCTAATGAGATTATAATCATTTGATTATATTATTGCAAGATTAGATTATAGGATCACTTGAATAATTTTGAGTAGTTATGCAAAATTGTTACACATTTTTGTCCCAGATTGCATGAATGATGGATTGTTTTTGCTTTAGTAACCCCCTAGTTCACTCTGAAGTGATTTCCCTCATTGCTAATGTGCTCATACTCTATTAAATTTTGATATGTGAGCAATCTATCGAACAAAAATTATTTGATGAGTTTTGCTGTTATTTTATCAATCTGATAAAACCAACTACCCACATTTAGGAGAAATGCTCTAACAAGACACTATTGATTATTATTAGTAATAACTTTTTTTTAATTTTTATTATTATATTATTTTTTACTAATTAAATATTATAATTATAATAAATTGTTTGAAATAAGTTATTAACATAAAATTTCTAATTATATGATTAAGAATAAAATATTCTTTAGAGGGGTGACATTTGATCTAGATTTTAGAATCCTAATATTGTTTCAAAAATGGTTAATTTAAATAAAATTTTCTTTTGTGCCTTCAAAGGGTGATTTTAATCAAGCTTAACATTCTAATAAAAATAAAAATATAATATCTCAAATTAAAATAAAAATATTTCTTAGTTATTTGTCAATCCAACCAAAATGATCATAAAAAAATTTAACCTTTGCTCTTCTTTCTTTTCAAAGTTTACCTTGAATAGAAATATCATCTAACTAAAATTTTAATTTATTTAAACAAATTCATTAGTAATACTTTGGGTAGATGATCATTAAACAAAACATAAGAAGAAGCGATCAACACAATAATCTCTCTTTCTCAATGATAACAAAACTTTTAATAAAATTCATTAAAACATAAATTATTTATAAAAATAAAATGCATAACAATTAAAGATAAGCTTCTTAACATGTATGTCAAACTATATTAATGTTCCTGAATTATTTTTTTTCATTTTAATCTTTCAATTTCTATTCTCCCACAGTTTTGATCACTTAAAGAGAGTTAATCAATATTTAGTAAATTTTTCAAGAATTTACAATGTTTTGACATGATCATCGAACTAGTCAATTTCTTTATGTCTATTATGTTAAAATTATACCTATATCCAATGATCTAGGACTTACATAATTTTTTTCAAATATATTGAATTCTTTCTTTCTAACTATTAACAAAATTTGTTATTTAAGCTATCTTGTGCAATAGAAGGCTTAAAATTTGTTACAATGGGTTATGGCTATGAAAGATCAAGGTTTAACAGCAATCATAATTTCATCTATAACTTTTTCATTTGGAAGATCCCTACTATCTTTTGAAGTTTTATGATTTTTTATCAATTTTTTATTTATACATTTATTTATTTATTTTAATTTTATAAACATAATTTTTTAAAAACTATTTGTAAAATATATATATATATATAAATCTAAATTATTTTAGTTGTAATTAATTAATCATTATTGCAATATGTAAATTTTATTTTAATTATTACATTTGAGAACACAAATAATTTTAGGTCCAAAACATTTAATGAAATTGAGATACTATTCTTATTCATATAAAGCATTTTTCCAAAAGAGCTAAATCCTCTTAAAAAAATAATAGACAAACACCACTATGATCATACGACATAATAAGCTTCCTAATACAATAAAATAATTTGATGACACAAAGTGGAAATAAATAAAAAAAATCTTATGCATGATGAAAGCTTTTTGAGAAATAAGTGTGTTTATTAAATCAATTATAATTAAGGAAAATGGAGAACTTAGCATGAGATTTTGTAAAAATTTGACAACTAAATGTACCATAAGAAAATGTGAATGAGCATTAACAACTAAATGTTTGAATATAATGACTTAAAGATTTTTCTTCAAATTTTGTAAAAAATTTATTAGTCTATCTTGTTAAAGAATTCACTTATTTATAAACATTTTTGAAGTCTAAAAGCACTCGCTAAATTAACCAACAACTCATTATTATTTAAATTAAAAAATCCACAATATTAATTAATTAATAAATTTTAAAAATCCAAACAACTAAAAAGACTCACTACATAGGAGCCACTTGATTTAAGGTTCTTAGACCATTTGAGTGTGAAAACTTCTTAATTGATAGATAAGATTAAAAGCACTATTTAGAGATTAGGATTTGATATGAACTACTAAATCTAAATCATGATTTGACTGTTAAATTTAGCTCTTACATGCAGATAAAACATGGACTATGAGATCTCAAACTTATGTGATTGGATATGAGGATCTAAATAGATGTTTTTAAAAGTGGATGATATTTGAATCATTCGATCACATAATTGTGTGATTCGATAGCAAAAACATTCCCACAATTTTCAATACAATCGTGCGAATTGGATACAAGTTTCTTTGTCTTACATTGAGCAAATGATGGATTATTATGGATTTATTAGAGCTTTTCTACATTGAACATGTTGCTCTTTTCTTGGGTTTGTCTACCCCTTGCTATGATATAGAATTAAGTTACGTTTGGATTCATGAGTTATGAATTTCTTAAAATTTTATGAAAGGTTTGAGAGTTATTTTATCGACATGATAAATGTTATTTGTTGTATTCAAGCACTGTCCTCCAACTAAACCTTTTGGTTCTTTTTAGTAATATGTTTTTTGGTGATTTAATTCTATTCTTATTTTTTACAAATTTATTTTTTTAATTAAAATACACTATTTGCAACAAGTTTTGGAAAGAAAATTTTCAATGGTATGATAAGATTAAAATGATTTTTGGATGGTAAAGATAAGATAAAGATTTTAGAATCCTAATACTTCTTTAAAATGATTAATTTAAATAAGACTACATTTTTTTACCATATAAGAGTGATTTAAATAAAGCTTAACATCTAATAAAAAAATTAAAATAACTAAAATTAACTTTAAAATAATTCTCTTTCTTAAATTCATGACATAACTCCTCCTTTTTAAATTCTTCTATTAACACAAGAACTAGTTATTTAAAATTTACAAGTTCTCTTTAACAAATTCGTTAGTAATTCTTAGGATTTGTTATTATAAAATAAAGTACCATGACTAAGGGTCAATAACATAATATATTAAACCATCAAATACTCTATGAAATTATCATAAAACTATCGACTGTCATTTGATGGTCATAGTCTCCTTTCTACAACACTTTTGGACCATTCTATCCATTTATGGGACCTTTTGGTACCCACTTACAGTAATGTCTCATATGCCTCAAGGCTTTACCATTGAAAAACTCCTCGTAGGACTAGTGAAAGTATTATAAAGAATAATAAATGTCTTGTGTGACATACATAACAAATTGGATTGTTACTAACTTTTTTAGAAAATTAAATCCACCTTCAAAAGGTGACTAACCTTCCTTCATCCAAAAAGAATGATATAATCATGAAACTTGTTCCTTTTCCTTAAAATAACTTTCACAAGTATTTGATTTATTTCCCGCTTCCTAGCCTTTATAATAGTTTTCCATTTCAATCCCAACTATAACATCTTTGTTATTAATTGCATTCCTCTCAAAACTCTCCTCATTTGGTACAAAAATTTTATTTTATTAGATACCATTGTTATAATAACCTTATAAAGATTTCCTTTTCTTACACAATCTATTGCAAATGACTTCCAAATGTTTTTCGACAAATTTTAAAAAATAAACTACTCCAAGTGTTGTTTATTTAATTAAAAAATTCATATATTTCTAAAATCATTTGGCTTATTTATTATTTTTACTTAAAAATTCTCTTAGAATTAAATTAATATTATGTTTACAAAGTTTTGGTATCTTTTTTATGGCATACCCATTTTAATTTGAAAAAGATTTATTATTTAGGATTCATTTTCATTTGTTATACAATATTTGGCTGCTCATCTATGTTATTATTTCTTTCAAACAATAGTCTTTGTGATACTACAAAAAAAATATGCATATGGAAATTTCATTTAAACACATTCAAAATAAATTTTAAATGCACTTACATATATTCAATAAATGTTAAAAAATGTTGAAGTCTATTGAATATTTTGTAAGCTTCCCTTCATATAAGAATTTAATTATTCAAATTCAAAAAAAATTGGGATGCCTCCAAACAACTTCTCAAGAAGCTACTAGTTAGCATAACTTATCCATTATGCATTCAACATGGGATGCTCTCCACCTTTGCTTTCTTGAATTCCCATGTTATGAACCTTATTGGCCATTCCGTATGAAATAACCAAGGATACATCATCAAACTACCTTGATCACAGTTAAATATATAAGTAGTATTAGCAACAAATTTTATTAAAAGAAAAGGAAAAAATATAGTATGTTCCCTGGCTAATGATAATGATAAAACTATATTGTAAGCAATGTAACAATTTTTTTCAATAATGTTAAAAGGTAGAAAATTTCTTGTCTTTAATTACCCCATTTTCCAAACATTATAATGAATTTTATTGGACTAACCCCTTAATAATACATGATCATCTTTCAAGCAATCCACTTTCTTTACTTTCTTATCAAAACTTCCATGGAGTAAGCCTTTTCTTTATTAATTCATTCTTTGATTAAGTGTATCTACTTAATAGTTTCTAAAATAATATGTATATCGAGAAGGATATTATTAATTTGTTAATATCAGTATAACGATAACAGCATAATATATTATATAATACTATATAAGGTATCATCTCTATGCTAGATTAATAATTACTATTGTAAGCTAATTAATTAAAAGTCAAATACTTATGCAAACTACATCAAAAACAAAATTTTCATAGACGTTACATATTCTTAATTATTTTAAATATTCTCCTTCATTGACTTCCTTTTTAGGTTACAATGTGGTGTTAAACATTACTTACTTATAATATGCACTACACAACCTTTTAAGAAGGTATCATCTATGTTTGGAGTCCTTGTATAACATAATAGTTTTTGCCATTCTTCATGGGCCTTACTATTTTGTCAACAAAAATTTAACCTATTTGTTTTCTCAAAAAAATGTTTCCTTAATAGGTAAAATATTACTTTTTTTGGCAAAAAAACCTCATTTTCGTTTAGGTTTAATTTAACGACTCCACCTAAAAATATTTTTCTTTTAATCTTCCTCACATCACCAAGCAAGCGTAAGATAATAACTTCTTTCTTTCAATATGACACATTGACAAATGTGGTAAAGTTCATTCTATTTGATATGGATATAACATACATCATTCAAATATAATAAGCTTCATTTATGTTAAATATCTAACAATTTTTATCTTCTTATTAAAACATTAGTAGCTACTTTTTCTTTTCCTTTGGTGACATAGGATCTCAAAATCATAATGCCTTAACAATTCAACCATTCTCATAATCCCAATGTCTAAAAAGATTTATAATCAAACCAATTATGAATAAAAAATTATATGTACTTTTCAATAACAAGAAACCCAAATATGAAAACTTAGGCATATTTTGATAGTAGAATTACATCAACAAGTAGATAAGAATTAGAGATTAGAAACCTCGATAATGAAGGATATCTCCACATAATATTCTTCAAATAGATAAACCCATAAGCTATTTCATAAGGAAACTTTGTTATAATGGAATCAACTAACCCGATGTTTGTTGAAATTTTTCATCGATTCAAAGAGGCAGATTTACAAGGCATAAAAAACTTTGGAAAAGTCAAATTGGTTGATTAACTTCTTTTATTCCAACATTATTTAGAAGATACCATATTTGAATCAACAAACTATGACTTATATGAATGATGTGGTAAGCATGTAGGTGTAGGATTTGAGATGTACATAATTAATGAGGTTTCTTATTTCCTGAATGCAAGTTAACTTTGTTTAAAAAAATGTATCCTTTCATCATCATTAAAGTACATAAATGATATGTTAAAACTTAAAAAATAAGGAAATAGTTGCATCAAAGGAGTTAACATAGAATGAAAGTAACCTTAGTGATGTAATCTTAAGTGACCACACTTTTGGAGTACAAACCAATGCTTCTCATTACAAAGAAATCATATATGATGCATCTATTTCAAAATTTGTACCTCAAAATACAAGTGAAGCCTTCAGGAAAGAATATTTTTATTTGGCCATGTTAGATGGTTTCAACTTGTTTGTGAAGGTGAACGCTTTGGAGTTAATAGACATTCCAAGTGATCACATTACTATGGCAAAAAGTGGGTACTCAAAAATAAAAAGTAAATGACTTTGTGGTTACCATTCAAAATAAGGGAAGGCGAGTGGTAAAGGGTAGGACTAAACATAGAAGGAATACTCGAACAATTGGTAAGGTTGAAGGCAACAAGGTCATTTTTACCTTTTTCATAATACAAGTTATTTAAACTATACTGAATGGATGTTAACACCACCTTCTTAAATGCTGTTATTTAAGAGAAAGTCTATGCAGGATTGTTGGATTGAATTCAATATTTTCTTCATCAAAATCATGTACATAAGGTAATGAAAAAATATTTTGATAATTGCTAGAAACAAAGGTATTAAGGTTTTGGTATCCCAAAGTTGTGTTATGTCATGATCTCACAAGATATGGCTACAAATGTCATGTCTGTTCTTTAATACATGAGAAAAGTATTTTAGGTATCTAATCATTTTTAGCACCTCTTAAAATTATCATCTAGCAAAAAAATATGGAACTATGTTTTAGTAAAAAATGAACTGCAATTTATAGCATTAGAAGGATTTCTAGTAAAATTTTTTTGTTTGAAAAGGAAATTAGATGATATGGGATTGCATTTACAAACCATTCCCCAAAAATGTGACAATTTTAACCTTTTTTTCTTAACTAAAAATAATATAATGTACTATAAGATTGAAGAAATTTATTTTAGGCACTATGTCATTATGGACTATGTAGAATGAAATATAGTAGAAATTCAATTTGTTGCTAACAACATACAACAAGTTAGCACCTTAACAAAGCCTCTTAGTAAAGATGTATTCCAAAGAATTAGAAGTCTTTTTTTATAATGACAAAAGGAGGAGAAATTAAGCTTTCCTTTAAGGGAGGTTCCTTGAATGGGAAGGAGCTCAACCATGTTCATTAATTAATTCCAAATCTCGCTTGACTTCATAATATCTAGCAAATGTATTCTTTCACTACATTCAATTACATCATCATAAACTTACATGGTAAGTCATCATAAAACAAAAGGAGTTTATTTGTCCCAAGAGCAATTCTCTATGATATCTTGATGTTAATGACATAATTAAGTAGCACAATAATTGATTATCTACCTTTTCTTGTAGATATGATAGGTGAACAACATTAGAAGGACGTTAAAGTGAAAAGAACAAGTCAATTGATTAAATATATGGTTATAACCAAATGTGGAAAAAGAATGGAAAAGATTTTAGCATGGTAAAAAAACTAAGTGTTTTTTATCGTAAAATGTGTGAGGAAAAATGAATAATAGAAGAGAAATGAATTGTGTGTTTAACAATTTTTTATTCCAAAAATTAGAGAAACATTTTTGAGCATAAAATAATGCTCTTTTTATAAAACTTATCAACAAAATAAAAATTGCTTAACAATAAAAAAAATACACAAAATATTTTTAACTAGTTCAACAAAAACCTCATCTGAGATCCACCCCCGATCAGGCTTCTACTAACCACTCTTTTGTTGAAACATGTAGAGTTAGAACAAATATATATTGGTGCTCCAATAGATACCAAAATATGAGAAATTCAGGCTATACAAAAATATTTTAGGCTTTACAATTTTTGCTTACAAAAATCCCTATACATTTAATTTTTTAAACAAGAGTAGTACTACTAATGAATAAAGAGATGTTACCAAAAAATACAAATTAATATCAAGGAAAGTAGAAGAAATGCAGATCGATGAAAATCCATAGCACTTATAATTACATAGAAATGTGTTGCTCATAGTTTGAACTTCACTTGGACTTGTATGAAAATTTTCATGTTTGATTCAATAGTTTTATGTTATGGTAAATGATCTTTATTTAGAAATAAAAAAAACTCCAAAAACAAGTCACACAACAGCTAAAATCTACTTATTAGAAAACTAGCAATAACGAATGGAGACGATGGTACAACTACTGCCCAATTAAGCCAATGTAATGGTAACCATCGAATCATCTTAAATGATAAAGGGTCCAGATTTAATCCCAACAAGATAAGATCTAGAGAGTTGGATGCAAAAGCTGGATGGGCTGTAATGATCATCAGATTATCTTTCACACAGGGAAAGAGTCTCTTTATCATTTGATGAACTATTCTCGATAAATTATGAAGAATGTTAACTATTCATAGATACGATTGTTATCTGGACTACTCGATTGTGAAAGTGCATGATCAGTCAGTACAGAAATATCAAGCTTTGTAATAGCTTTTGTTTTTTGTCACATTGCAAAATAGTTGAATATTTTCATGCTTATAATACATCAAGGACATATTGCAATTAGCCTAATGGGTTGGCTACCCCTAGGCGTTCTCAAAAAGTCATGACACAGGATGTTAGTGGGCATGTATGGGTCTAACCTAACTTGTTTTTCTTAATCTGATTAAAGAGTCTACCATGACTCAATTTTCCTATTTTTATTCATTAGTATGCCTTCAACAAAATAACCAAGAGGCCATAATCGTAACCTAACTTGATTGATACTTGGGCTTAACTTGTTTTAGATTTGATCAGGTTCTTAAGTTGTGGGGGTTCGTAAGGCCCATGTCCCTAGGTTCTACATGTTATTTCACCTAAGCCTTTTGGGGTTAATGGATAAGAGTTCTTAGGAAAAAATATTATTATAATAATAAGAATTTATATATAAAACAATTTGAATATTAATAAGATTTTCAAGAACTAAAATATTTTCTACTAAACTATAACTTGAACCAAATTCAAATTTGCATAAAAGATGATAACTTTACTTGCCATATTTATGAAAAAATTCAAAGTTTAACATGCTAATTACAAAATTTAGAAATAAAATTATTTTTGGTTAGCCACTTGATAAAGACCAATGTTGTTGGCTCCAAAGACAGTACATCGAGCCATCAAATTATATTCACTATTTATGTTATAGCTCTTGGCCCAGCAAATCCAGACTGTTAGAATGCTCCATGAGATCTAACTCAAACTTTACTAAGTTTAATAAAGGATTAGCAAATACTTAGCCATTGTTTTGTGATCATCATATTAAAAGTTATAACAATCTTGCCTTTGAGGATTATAAAACGAAAGCTATAGTAAAATATAACATTAATGGAAAAATTAAATAATTTAATATTCAACATTATAATATATACCATATAGGATAGCCCATATACTCCTCTTAAATTCTAGCTTACGCTCACCCATAATTCTAACACTTAGTTCGCTCCATTTTTGTAATAATTCATTAGGGTTAATGACACCTAATGTTAATCTAAATTTATTATATACTTTGATAACCAATAACTCAATAAAAATATCAACTAATTAAATAGACAATAACACAAATCCACAACTCAATTATTTTTTTATACATGCTCTCAAATAAAGTTACATCTTAATCATATATGTTTTATTCGAGTGTTTAATGGGATCTTTGGCTAAATAAATTACACTTAAATTATCACAAAAAATTAGAGTTATGTAAATTCTAAGCCATGATCTAAAAATTGTTGTTACATCCATATTACGAGTTTCCCATGAAACTTTACCATTTTTTCTTACAAAACCTCCTACACCTTTAATTCTTTAAACAAAAGTGGTACTACTAATGAATGAAATAGATATTTCCAAAAAATAAAAAAGCTGATTGTGAACAAAGGTAGCAAAAATAGTGACTGATTAAAATCTGCAACTTTGATAATTATGCAAAAATTTATTACTCATAGTTTGAACTTCATTTAAATCATTCGATTCAGCTCGCATGAAAATTTTCATTTCTGATTCTATTATTTTAGTGTTTGATAAATGCTCCCTATATATAGTTGAAAATAAACTCAAAAAATAACTCCCTAATGGCTAGAATCTACTTTTCAAAAGAGTTAGTCAATACAGATGATGAAGAACATACAACTAACATCCGATTAAGCAAACGAAGTGGTAATCATTTAATCAGCTTAAATGATAAAGGGTCCAAATATAATCATAGTGAGATAAGAACTAGAGCATTATACTTGAAAGTCAGATGGATAATAACAGGGATCATATTGTTGTTCACATAGAAGGAGAGACACCCAACTGTTCAATAAATTATATTGGAGGAATAGCTAAATAAATTAAACTTTACATAAATATGGGCATGATCTGGACTTCAATTGCAAAAATGCACATCAATGTAAAAATCTCAAATTTGGCAATAACATTTATTTAATCCCACATTTTGAAATATTTTAAGTATTTCATGCTTATAATACATCAACTACATATTATAATCAGCCTATTGGGGTTGGCTACCCTTTGTGTTCTTCAGAAGTCATGCCCCTATTTGCCAGGACAAATCTTTGCTTCTTACTTGACCTGATTTACTTAAAAAAATTAAAGAGTCTATTCTAACTCATTTCTCCCAACTTGGTTCATGATTAATGCATTGAAAAGATTGACCGAGGGAATGCAATAGTAAAATGACTTGATTGATACTCGAGCTTATCCCGTCTTAGATTAGGATGAGCTCTTGGTATTTGGAGGTGCCTAATGCCCATGCCTCTAGGTGCTACGACTCACTTGACCTGAGCCATTTGGGCTCAGTAGTTAGGGTGTGCTTAAGAAAAAATATTTTTTATAATAATAAAAAATGACATTTAAAAAATATTTAAATATTTATAAGATTTTTAAAAATTGAAATGTCTTCAATTGAAATACAACTTAGACAAAATTCATATATACATAAAAGATTGATAGTTTTATGTGTCACAATTACAAAAAAAAATTAAAGGTTTAACATGATAAACCATAAAGATTTCAAAAAGAAATTCTTTGTAAATTAACCACCCTAGAATTATCATTTTCCTTGATTCCAAAGTCAATAGGATGAGCCAACAAATTGTGTTCACTATTTATGCTATTATCTTTACTCCAACAAAATCTAGTCCTTACTAAGCTCACCAACACTTTGATTACAAAATTTGAAGTATTCCAAAGAAACATTTATGATAAATGCTAATAATAGAAGTCATTAAAATTAAGAAATTAAGAAATGAAAAAAATTCCAAACAATTATTAAATAATTTAAAAAATTAAAAATTATTTATAAATGTTTTGAAAATTTTTTTTTGTTCCACTCAAGTTTAAGGTCAATAAAAAGAAGGCCTAAGACATTCCTAAAATTCTTTTACACATCATTATTTATTCACTTCGATTCTAGATAAAGGGTTTGTATTTAAAACATTTGTTGAATTTATACAATGCATTACAAAGTTGCAATATAATGATGGTAAAACAAACATCTTGTTACTGTTTATGACATGCTTGCACCATTTTTTTGCATGCATGCATTAATTATTTAAGTGTTATATACTTTGGATTTTAAATATTTTATTATAAATAAACTATTTTTTTAAACTTATTTAACTTTCCATATGGAGGATAGCACCAATTTGTTGCTTGCGTAAACTAATTATTTAAGTGTTATATATCTTTTGTTTTAACAATTTTATATAAATAAACCTAATTTTTCTCAAACTTATTTAACTTTTCAAATAGAGCATAGCTTTGATAACTAAGTTATAATTGGTTTTTGATATATTAAGATTCAATTATCATAATTATTTTTATATTTTTTTGTTTAAATTACAACAATAAGATGTTTTTTGCTTATGCATTGTGCAACTTTGTAATGTTTAGTGTGAATTTACAAAAATTTAAAGTATGTTTTTATAATTACCACGTATTATTTATTGCTTTTTCTTTTTTGTTTAGATTTAGCACGTTTTATTTAGCCCAGTACTACTTAAATTAAAGAAGTTTTTAAATATTTAAATTTTGTTAATTGTGATATTTATTATACTATATGGATAGAAAACCTCTTTGTTGAAGCATTATTCCTAATGCTTCTCTTAATTATATACAAAAAACTAATTTAATAATAGTTTCATATAAAATAAATTCTTTCAATATTAAGTAACAATAATTTAAATAATTGTTGTCCTCTACGGTATTATCATTCTAATAAAAAATATTTCACATAATTTTGAAATATTTAATTTATATTATAACATTTATTTTCACATGTTTAATTTCTTAAATTGTTTGGCTTACATCACACAATTTGAGTGCTTTGAATCATTAAGAATTTCATATTTATATATTTAATGTTAAAATGTTTTTAAATAAATAGCTGTTGAAAGAATAGGAAAAACATTTGTAAATTTGAATATTTTCCAAAAAGTTTTTATTTTTTGTATTTGTTTTTTAAAACTGTATTATTTTCTAATAACGAATTTTATTTATTATAATTCTTAAGAAAAGTTTTCTCAGAAAATATTGTCGAGTTTTTTAAATATTTTAAAATTTTAAAAAATCAATATGGAAAATTGTTTTTGCTAAAATATTGTATATATATAAATTATCTCTTGTTTATTATTTTTTTGAATTATTGGTTTTTATAAATTTATCATTTCATTGATATTTTTTATTTGCAATGAAAACTTTTTGTTACTTGCTTCTTTAATAATTTATTTTGTTTTTGCAAATATTAGAATTACTTGTAGTACTTTTTTAGGGTAACAATACATTTTATGTTTTTATATTTTTATAATGTTATGAAAGTTATATTTTCAATTAATTATTTTTTATGTGACAATAATTTTTAACATCAATGACTTTCTTATTCAAAAAAAGTTGTTCACAAAAAAATGCATTAATTTTTTAATATTTAGTAGTAAATTATGAAGAAAATTTAGCATTTTGGAACATATATAATTATTTTGAGATATTTTTTATAATCAATTTTTTAAAAATTTGAAATTATAAAAATAAAATTTAAGTGTTTTTTCTATAAAGTTATGTTTTAGTATATTATTTTCTTAAGATATTGCTAACGTTGTTTTCAATACATAGAAATAGCTTACTAAGAAATTTTTTCTTTTATTCTATTATATCTCATTAAATGGAAAGTAATTTGTAACTAATCCAAAAAAATTTTTAGTAAATTTTATTGATAATAGTTTTCTATATTCTCAATATTTTATATTTATCAACAATATTCAATCACAATTTCTTCAATTTTTTTGAAAATTTCTATTAAACATTATTTCTAACTTTTTGAAAATTATGAAAATATTTCATTATTTATTTATTTATTTTGATTATTTTTTATTGAATTTTTCTTATAACTACATGATATATTTGATGCAATGATAAAACATTAAATTATTTAATTATTTTAAAATCATATAACTCTTAATTATTTTATAATTTTTACATTAACATGTTTTTGACCTAACATTACTAAGAAATTTTGTGTTCATTTCTAAAGAATTTGGCGATAATTATTTAAATTACTTTAATGTTGTAAATACTTCTACAACTCCTTTATTCTTTTATATTGGCATATTTTTCATGATTGAATTACATAAATAATTTTTAATGTATTACACATATTGTTTAAAAATTGAGGTACACTTATTTCTTGATGATTTGCCATTTTCTGTCTCAAAATTTTTTTTAACAAAATGGTATTTAAAATATATTTTTATTATGACATTTAATTTACTATCTTCAATACATTTCTATCATTGAATATGCTTAGAATTTTGTATTTAATAGAACAAGTTTCTTGTATTATTTAGCTAAGTTCATTAGTTCTTTCACTTAAGTTTTTAAAATTTTGAAATATTAAATTTTACTTATTTTTTTTTCCTTTAATTTTTGTATTAATATTTTAAAATTATAGATCTTAGAAAATTTTAAAGTATGATAGATTCAGAAAATTGTATTATCTTCATAATATTTCATTTACATTTTTATTTAAACTAATATTTTAGGAAATATATAATACCTAAATTTTTTGGGTCTATAATTTGTTGTTTTCTGCAAATATTTCAAATAGTATCATATCTTATTCTTTTAGTATTTTTAAAATACATTACGTACATCATTGATTGCACTAACATATTTTCCTTGAATTTGGTATAAATAAATTTATAATGTTATTTATTAGGAATTACTTTTAATATTTTAAAAATTGTTCAATCATAATTTTTTTGAGAATATTATGTTTTTATTAATATTGAATTAATATTTATTTTTTGTTGTAAAATGGGATTTAATATTAAAAATACCCAAAGCTTTTTTTATAATTTATTAATAAACAATCAAAATTTTTATTTAATATGTGAGAAATATGTAAAACAAATGAAAATATAACTTCAAATAAAATTAGTAAAATACCATTAAGATAATAGAATTATTCTAGCATTTGTTTTATTTTCATTTTGTTGTTATTTATTTTGCAAGCTAGGGAAGCCTACGTTTGTCTCAATATAATGGGATTTGTTAAGCAAAGTAGAAACATGTATTGTCATACCAAAATGTGTAAACTAATTAAAATTATAAAGTAAAAGAAAAAACTACATAATGGTAAGAAAAAATTACTTTTAAAATGATGAATAATTAAAATCATAAAAGCTAACAAGTTATCTAGGTTATTAAACATATAAATTATTTAAATTATATAAAATTTAAAAATCAAATCGAAAATCATTGCAAAAATGAGGAATAAGCAATGTTAAAAAAGGAAAAAATTGAAGGAAATAAAATAAATAAGAACACAAAAAGGATAATGTTACAAAATATGTTCATACACAACATAGTGACAAGAAAACATGTTTTACTAAAAAAATGGAACATATATTTTTTAGGAGTAAAAAAATAAAGATAGTGGAGGTTATAAGATATCTAACAGTAATTAAAATATAGTGTACAATTTGTCATTAAACGTCACACATATGTTGTGAAAAATAAAAACTAAAAAGTACAAAAAAAATCATACAAAAAAACAAAATATAAAGGTTATGAATAATAATTTAATATTATATTAGTTAAAATTATATAATATATAAAGGTATAAAAAAAATTTTATTACAAACAACAAAAGAACAAAAATGATTGAAGAAAAATGAAGGATGGGAATCCATCAACTATATATTTATATTATTAATGTATTCATTGAGTTCAACATTTACTTTAAAGGTCTGACTAATCATTTTATCTTAAACAAATCATATGCATAAGCAAATAAAGTTTTATTCTTAGTTTTATATTTTAAATTAAGAATAAAAAAAAATTTGAATGTAAAAAAAATTCAATTTGTTTTTATTTGGATGTCATATTTATAATAGGTCCATGATAAACAAACTCAGGTAAAAATGTTTAAAAAAAGTAATGAATGAAAGATTAATTACTATAATGAGGAATAAATTAGGAAGAAATTACTGAGATATTGATAGATTTTATTTAGAGTTGACATAAGTTGATAAATTTTTGAAAGTTTTTAAAATTTTTATTTATGTTAAAGATAGCCAAAACTTCACTTTTGTGCTTATCATTGATGAAATTTAGACATGAGGTATTAAATAATAAGATTGATATTTTAGGTCATAGAAATTACTTTATCAAAGTGACAAATACCTACTTAATAGAACTAAGTTCATCCAAGTATAATACAGATGTAGCCACATAAATCCATCACACCAAATATTATCTAAGAAAATTTTGTAGTTAATAATAGTACAATACGTTTAAGTGTCAAACTTTAATGGATTTATCAAAGTTCATTCATTTGATTATAAGAAGTGTAATAGGATTATATTTGTAGTTGTAAGTAACAAATGTAATTCCTATTACACAATACTATTTTCATTAATAAAAATTGTAGAATCCTAAAAAAATTTAATTGTTAAACATAATAAGAGATTACACATAATAGTCAAATGGATTCTGATAGTGGATTAAGTAATATAATACAATAATTGTGTAACATGAATCATTTTATGGTTTGAGTGCAATAGAAGTGCATGTAACTGAAGCAAAATTATAGATGCTCATTTACAGTACATTGAATGGAAGGGATTGTGTGTTTTGAGGGTGATACATTTTCCTAAGATAACATTAAATTTAGCAAGAATTTTTTATTTTCATTAATAAAAACTTGCTTTCAATTTTTTTTGAAATAGTTAGATGTAATTGCCTCGCTAAGTTAGTCATTAGTTTGGGGGTGAAAGAAAAATGTCACCTACGACTATTACTCTCTTGAGAGGTACTTGGTCAGTACGATACATAATAAGATTGTGCCACATAAACAAGATAGCAAGGCTATCGGTGTTGTTGCTGAAGTACTACTAAAGAATTATTTGAAGAAAGCTTATAGCAATGTGTTGACATGATGTATGTAATAAAAATGCAATGATTGTGAGCCATAATAAGGGTTGAAAAAAATTACTAAAAATGAGGAATGTCCAATAAAGTGTGAAAATGCAACAAGTAATGTTTGTGGATCATCAGGTTCCCTTGAATAATGCAAACTATACTTTGATAAGAAAAAAATTTGATAGCGAAGGTACATTTGATAGGAATCTTATAATTGGAATCTAATTTTGCTCTAATTTCATAAATAAGAAGGTTAATGAAAGAAGGAAAAGGTAAGGGAAGAAAGTGTAGAGCATGCCCTCTACTATTTTAGTGTATATGCAAACTAGACCTCCATAGTGACATTCACAATATTAAATGTCAAAATTTAAAGTTTTGCATTTTCACTACACAAATTCAATTTAAATTTCTTATTGAAACAATCTTAATACTAAAAATAATCAAAAAAATGTTACTTCATAAATAATAAATTCAAACATTAAAATATTTGTGATGACATTGGCCTTATACATGACTTGTTATAATACAATTTAAACTTAAAATTTTTAAATAACCAATAAAAAAACAAATATGGTCCTTAGCTAACATTATACTACATCTTATCTTGCACTAAAAATGTTCTAGCTAAGGAAGAAAGAGTATAATAAAAGATAATCAAATTTAAGATCAATACACACGTAGTGGTGCACAAAGAAATGGAGGTTGATAACTTATTGCTTGTGATCAAAGAGAACTCTTATATGAAAGTATATAGAAAAAAACAAAATTTTGAGAAAAATGGAATGTAATAGAAGACCAAACTACTCCCTTCTTAATGAGCATGAGAATGCAAAAAATTACCTTCATGACTAAGAAATCACACATCTAACTATTAATCTCCATATTCTAATTACATAAAAGAATTTTTAGGTAATAATATGAAGCCATTGAATAAAACAACAATTTAATTTCACCAATTCACATAAATACAAATGAAGCTTTGTAGCCACATAAATACACAGCTTCAAACTAGTCACACCACATCACCTAAAACTGAAAGTGACATTTCCTTGAGAAAAGGAAAATGTGGCCAACAAAGTTAAAAGGCCTCTTCTATCTCAACCATGAGCCCTATTCAACATGATTTCGTTGTGCAGACCAATATTACAAATTGACATTGTTTATTAAATTTTTATGGAGTTACTTTTAAAGATTCCAATTGCTTAAATTGAATCACAATTATCTTTTTATTTTGCAAATAAGTCTTCAATTTTATATTGAGGATATTTTTTTTAAATATGTTTTGTACATGGTCTTTATCATTTGAAGTGTACCATTTTCTTAATGATTTTTTCTATGTTACGAAATGTTTAACTTTTTTCAATAAGAATTTTTTTTAGTAAGTATTATCAAGAAACTTTTTCCAAGTATTTGTTGTAAAAACTATTTTATATTAGTGGCATCTCCTTTTCTTATGGTTTTATGCTTATCACACATATATCATTATTAACTATTTGCTAAAATTAAATTGTTTTTAAAATTTTATTTCTTTTGTAGTAATAACCTATTTATCATACTCCTAATAATTAGAAAACTCTTTCATTATAAGAAAATTTGAATATGTTCAATGCTTATCTACAAAAAATTAGTGTTTAACATGTTATTGATATAATTTTAAGGATCTTCAATTTTTCATTATCTTCATAACATTATATATGTTTACTTTTCTTATTATTCTTATTTGAAATGACAAAGTTTTACTCATTTACGAAAATTCTAAATTATTTTATAATAACTGTTTTATTTTTTAATATTTATTTTTTTTATATTGATCACATAATACCAATGTTATTGGCCTCCTAAGCATAGTGACCCAAGTTTAAGTTTAGTTCATAAAATAATTAATAAAGCAAGCCACTAACATGTTTTTCTACTCGATTATATTATATTAAAGATATGTGACCTATAGAAAAAAATTTAGGGAATTAAAGATTAATTTAGTAAGCTTAAAATGAAGTCCAAATGAACCTCATTTTAGGCTAACTCAAAATTATAATTAAAGCAATAAGTGTTCTCAAAGCCATTACTCAACAACAGATCGAGGTCATTCATGATAGTAAGACAAACCTTCAATTTGCAAAAGAAATTCAAATTGAAGATAGAAAGTACTATGGAGGCTTGAAAGAAAATAAGCTCCTTTGCAGTGCCAAAAAATCAAGAACAATTTTTGGAAAACTTTGTGTGGTTAGTTTCCAAATTTTCTCCTATATGATTCAATTTGCAAGCATCATGTTTTTAAAAAATGTCAAAAGACATCATTTGAATGCTTTCACATATCACTCATAAAATAGTCTTAAAATGTCTTAAAAACCTAACTACTACAATGGAAGCATACATGTATGAAGAAAATTTATTACACACACACAAAGATCTAAGGTAATTCAAGTGTTTGTTATGCAAGCATAATTCTAGGGTGCATCCAACAGATGTCTATGAATCTTGTGTAGAATAAAGAAACATTTGCTCAAATAATTCTATAAACCTACACCAATAAACAATTGATAGTACATTGTTATATATGTGCCTGGAAAGTCAAGATAAATGCACATAAACAAGACAATGCATATAGGCACAATATATTACTAACATAAAGTATATCTAGCTCACTAGAAATTATTGATCACAAGTAAATATGATTGTTTAGACAAACAATAAATTTGCATAGCTAGCACATGATCTTAAGTTAGTTTTAGGCCCATCTATGAAAGTGTAATGTTAAGCTCATAATTGGAAGACATTAAATTAATTCTAAGAAAGCAAAACTATTCTAAAGTTTTTATAAGTAGAGCTCAATAAAATTTTTTTTGAATTCAAGCCACATTACATTTCTTAATGCATTCAAACACTATTATTCCTTCATTAAATATCTTTTTGACATTTAACAATTTTAAAACCCTTGCCAACAACAAAAGCTTACAAATACGTATTGGAAGATTTGTTGAAGCAAAGTACATTGTTGCACATCATTTCCTCATCAACCTCAAGCATCAAAAAAGTTTGCGGGAATGTTTGTTTTATTTTTCATATGTTCTACACATGACCCACATTTTATAGAATCTTATGTATTATGCTTTAAGAAAAGGGATTTGTTTTTTAGAATTATTACCTGATTAGGTTGTAGTTACAAAAGTAGCCAGTTTTGCCAAGGTTTAGTCTAACCTATAAAGTCTCAAGAAAGTTTTGCTTTAACATTGTAAGAGACCAACAAAGATTATGTATGCAAGGGATTGTGAACTAGCATGAGGTGGAAAACACTCAAGGTGAGGTTGTATGCTTACCTTTTGAAAATAACATGTGATGCCTTCTTAACATGCTATGCAATGGTTCATATAGGAGGAAACTAAACAAACTAAAATGAAATGTAGCTATAACAACTATACCTCTTTATTACTTTTATTTGATAAAGTGTGTGCCATACATAATATTTTTAGCCAAATAATTACTATATATTTAATTAATGTACAAAATTTATTCTAAATTAAATTTGAAATTTAAATATATTTTAACATACAATACAGATAAATTTATTGCTTAATTTTAAAATTTTAAATTCTAAAATTGGAAGCATTTGAAAATTTTAAGATTTAAATTGTGAAACATTAACCATGATTAGGTTGAAAATGTGATTATGAGCTTATAAGTTTATTATATTATTAACATATTCTCTCATCCTTACTTCTATCGACCATGAATTCTTGATAAGATATGGATATGATTCTTAAATATTAGGGGTTGGTGGCTAAAGATTGGAGGATTAAAAGAAAATCTTTTATATATGATGAATTTTTTAATATCATATGAAAAGATGAATATAATAGAAAGAAGAATCTATTACCATATCTTTCATTGATTCTTAAATTTATGAAGCTTTATATAGAAGGCCAAAAGAGGTGTAATTAGAAGAAGGCTAATTTAAAATAATGAATTGTGGCTACTCCAACCCAAGAGTAGTTTATCTTAAATTAAATTCTTGGTTTAAGGTGGTATGGTCAAGGCTATATAAGCTATTAAGATGTGCTTGTAAATTAAGAAAACTCAACCTTAAAAGGGGTGTTTGGAGTAGCAAACATAGTGGATACTAAGTAAAAAATTTGACGTAAGCTATGAGGAAGAATAAGGTGGATTAGAGCTTTCAAGCAAGGAAAAATCTTACAAAAGAGAACTCCTCTGCATGACTTTTCAACATAGAATAATACTTGAGTGCATATAATATATTTAGCTTATATGTAAGCAAAGATAAAAAGGAATTACTTTTTGAAAATGTTTATGAGACCTTGGAAATTAATTGTGACAACAATTAGTCAATCTTTTTCATGAAACTTGTTCTTGAAGGAGGGAATTCTTTCTACCCAAGAATAAGGGAGATTTCTTTTAGTAAATGAATGGTTCAATTTTCACACTTTCATATGTAGTGTTTCTAGTTGTGTGATAAAAAATGTGCATTACATTTTTTTCCTATGAATACAAAGCAGATTACATGATCACATATGGCATGTTTGGGTTTGGTTATAAATATTTGTGGAAGATAATTTTTGAATAGCAATTTTTTGATGAAACACTTCTGAAACATACACATCACCATGTGAAATAAGTGAAAATTATGCTAAATGGTATGCTTATTTGGTTATTTATGTTGGTTATTTAATTATTTATGTATTAAGCATAGATTATCATGATAATTGTTACAAAAATTAGATAATCATGGAGAATAAATTTTTTTTTGAATATTACCCTCATACCCTTGACATAATAACCATTTTTTCTTATTATATATTGTTAAGAGTTAGGATCCTAAGTGTAATTCTTCTTCTTTCTAAGTATAATTGATATTTGGCAATATAGATTGAATGTAACATTTACTTCTCGATTATTGCATGAATAGACGATGAGTTTCGTGACATTAGTAATAAAGAAGTTATAAAATTGAGATTTTATTATATTATTTTTATATAAACTTATAGTTTGAAATTTATTCATGATGTGAGGCACTATGATTATGTTACTAACAAGTTTCGTACATAGCATGACATGATATAAATGGGTACTTTATTGCTAAAATCATGGATAAAAAATATACAAAATGTAACATGATATAGGTTATGCCATAGATTATGTAATAAGCAAATTACACGTGAAAATAAATAAAAAACTCTAAACAATGTTACGGCCTACCATTCTTTTGTCTAGGGTCTACTTGTGAAGCATAGAACCATGGGCTTGGTTAAGTTATAGGAGGCATTGGTTCAACCCTCAAGAGAACCTAAATGGATTTTAAGATAAGTGCGGTTCTTGGCAAGTGCTTAGAAAATCTTGAATGGCTCAGTTTAAGGACTTAGAAGAAGGCTAAGTTAAGTTGGCATACGATTAGCAACCAAGGAGTTTCGTTACGACTAAAACTACTAATGTTAAAGCTAGACATTATGGTAAAGGTTTTAGAGATAATTCACAAACCTTAGTGTAATAATTAATTTAAGGTTCTTGTGCATGAATATGTAAAACAAGCACTTGTTTGGAACCATGCTCTAAGGCATACAAAAAACCTAATAGAAAATGAAGCTATAATAAAAGATATTTATTATAGGGCCATGAAATACAATTTGTGAACCTTTATGAACAATGAAAATTAAGCTTTGGTTAGCTAGGCTATCTACCAAGACCTTGCAAGAAGGTGGAAGAGATTGGAATATGACATAGGGTTGTGCTAGGTTTTGCCATGTACGTAATATGGTAAAGATGTTAGCTAAACCTTGAATTGAATAGGTTATTTGGGTAAAACCATAAGTAATTCTACCTATGCTCTTAAGTCACATGATGACACTCTCAATGGTGATCTGAGGAATATGTGGAGGCTTAGGAGAGGCCTTATGAATGTTATGATGACAATCGATTGCCTTGGGATCATAAGGGTCTCTCGTGATACTTAGGTGAATCGAGGCTTCGTTGCACTAGTAATAATTTAAATAAAGAATCTATGGTTAAAGCTAAGCCATTATAAACTCTGTGGTTATCTTAGATAATAAAGGTCCAAAACAAAAAGTGGATTAGATTAAATATAAGAAAAATGGGCTAAGAAATTCTAGATAGTTGAATTATGATTTAGTGGGAACCTTAAGGCATTAAGATATAGTGGACTCTAAATTATCGACACTCATTTAGGACATAGACATGTTTGTTACCTCGCTCCCTTGGCTTGGTGTTAAATTTGAATTGTCAAGCCTATAGTTGGAGTACCACATTTCATGATAAGAACCACTAGAATTTGTAAGAACCATTATGTGAATAGTCTTAGACGGAAACAATCACATATTTAGTCTTGTAAGAAATTCAATGTTGTGCTCCTTCTATTAGGGCACACTTATGGTTCTTGAAGACTCTTACAAACCCACATGGATTGCCATGTGATTATCATTAGCATGTCAAATGCGAAATTATATTATTTGAAAAAGTGATCGGGCTTGTCTTAATCCTTATGCATAGGAAATTATATTATATCATGAAGTGAATGCTAAGTATCTGGTTAGTCATAGTCTAAGGAAATATATATTTAAATAGTCAGTAGATGATTATATAATTTTGTTAGTTAGAAACTGATGTTGTTCATTTATAAGATTTATTCCATTATTACATTCATATTTCATATTGCTTGTTAAGCCACCTTGCTCTTCTATTTATAACAAGATCAAGTTGTTAAAATTTGAGTAGGAATTGAGTTAAAGATTGTTAGAGCAAGTGAGTTGGTTAGATAATTCATTTTATTTATTTCATCATCAATAATAATATAGTTGTTATTTATTTCTCATCAATTATATTTTATTGGATATAGGACTGCATCAGATTGTCTTATTGGACTTGATGCTTCCTAGTTATTTTTTCTATCAGACTTTGGTAGTTATTCGTAATATTTCCTTACATCGGAATAGAATTAAGTGGTTTTATTTATTTTGTAGCTATTTTATTAATGTTTTGGTCATGTGAATGTGAAAAATTGTTAAATTCATAGCATGATAAATATTTTCTTGAAACTTGCAAGTATAATATGATAATATGATTTTTTTTAGAATTCGGTTACACTCATGGTTTTTTTTTAAACTTAAGTTTGATAGTGTAAGCTCATTTGAGTGTTAGGGTACGAAAAAATCATATATGTGTGTGTGTCTTTGTATTACATGTGTATAATTGAATCTTTCCTATTAAAAAAAGAAATTATATGATTGATTGAACTTATACATTGGAAGTTTAAGGTTTACTTTTGCTACATTATATAATGGTTAATGTAGTTACCCCAATGACCAAGTGGAGGATCAAAGAGATTTTGATGACAATAAACTAATTATGTGAGTTTTTAAAATAATCTTAAAGCTTGGATATATATTTTTTTAGATAAGTGAAGAAGAGGACCTTTAAGGAGATATTAAGAACATCTAAAAGTATGATTTTGTGTTGTTGGCATTTAAAGAAGAATAGTAAATATCAAATTCTTAGAGTGGTAAACCTCAAAGAAATAAAATTTTAGTTAAATGTTAAGGATTTTTAAGATTTTTATAATATAAGCTTAATTTAAAAAATCTATGCAAACAATAAAAATTAAATTGAAATTTAAATTAATCAACTTATAAAATAAATATTTTAGTTTTTAATATCTTTGAAATCGTACCATGATCATCTAATAATAATTTTTTTAGCATTTATTGTTTTTTGCATGACAACTAAATAAATTTACAAAATATAAAAAAACTAATTCCATTCAAATTAACTAACTTAAACCTGTGCAAAAACTTTTAGGCATATAGTATCAATATCAAACCAATTTTCTACAATAACTGAATCGAGGCATCACTCTTAAACATTGCTGGAATTATCTTCAATCAAGGCACCACTCCCCACATTCATAGATCAATTAATCATGTTATTGGAGATGTTATTACTATGTCTTGAACAAATATGGTGGCACTAACCCTGAAATAAAACAACTTCTAAAGCAAAAAAATGTCTTATAAGGACAAAAAATAATAACAAATACATTATATAAGAGATAAATTGAAAGCTTTTTCCTTTAGCTAACTCCTAAATTATGATAGTGATGTTTGTTGTCAAATCATGCAATTTTACAATCAAACGCATTGCCACAATCATCTTTTTTAAGCCATAATTCTACTAACTGTCTAATTGCTCCATTAAATGATCGCATGGTATGCAATTAATCAATTAGTAAAATTAAATTTACTCATTAGAACATAATTTAGATTTTATAGTTCACATCAAACCCAAATATCTAAACTACTCTAATTTAGTTCTACCTAATCATATGTGTAATTTTCATAATCAAGCATTCTAAGATTCTTTCAATCATGTAGCTCTTATGCAACGACTATTTTAACCAATATTTATTAGTTGTTGTAAATTTTATTTAAATACTATTATGCTTTTAATTAAAAAAAATATTCGTCAATTAAAAACATCAAATTGTTGGTTTGGTAAATACTTTAGCGATTAAAAACTATTTATAAATTTGGTAATTATTGATAAAAAAAATTGATGAAATTTTTAAAAAATTCTAAAAAATACATTTGAAGTAATGATATTGAACCATTAGTAGCTAGTGGTTATCATTACCATTATACATTGTGTCCTTGACCAACTCAATATTCTTTCTTAAAAACTACAAAGCTCTCATTTCCTCTTTTTATATGTTAATAAATTAAAATACTTGTGCTTCATTGAGCATTTCTCTAGTGTAGGAATTACTTTGTACAGATTTTAATCGCCACTTTCCTTTCCTCTTTCTGTAAATCTTACTTCAATACAAAGCCATTGTAGTCAGTTTTTTTCTATTTAATTGTTCTGATAGTTTAGCATACCCATTTTTTTAGCAAAAGACTTATATAAATTTTTTATGCCTTGTTTTTTTTTGAGAGTAGATATAGCTTTGATTTTAGGTTGAATCATCTAAAAAATTCTTAAATGTACTCTAAACTTTTGGTTGACCTTCCTATTTAACAATTTCCTTAAAAAATTTGTTATTAAAAAGAAATTAAAATATTTTAAATAAAAATTAAAATTTTTAAAAAAATTACTTTTAGGCATAAGTTTCAAAAGAGCATTATGAAAAAACATCAAACAAACTATAATGTGATAGAAATTTTCAAGGTTTCTTTGAGCAAGTTAACACTTCTATCCCTTATTAGGTATATCTCATGCACATTAGCTTTTTGGCCCTATATTATAGTGAATTTAGGATTGTTTTTGATCCTCGCCAATCATGATAATGCTAATATCTTTTTGAAAGTGTGAAGAAAAGGTCAGGTTTGATGAGGATGATGTCTCCAAAAAGGCTACTCCCTTCAAACTCCCTTTAATAAATAACAATTTTCAATTGGATTACATTATTTTAAAGAAGTGGAAGGGACTAAATGATTCTTATGTAAATTATATTATATCATGTGGTGGATGTAAAATATCTGGTTAATTGGACTGTAAATAAATATATATTAAATTAGTTAGTAGATGATGATATAATTTTGTTAGTTAGAAATTGGTGTCATTATTCATAAGATTTAGCCCATTATTACATTCATATTTCTAATTAATGAATAATTGTTCTATAGCATGGCTCAAAGATTTCTTATTGAGCCACCTAGCTGTCCCCTTCATAATAAGATCAAGTTGTTAAACTTTATGCAATGCAAGTGTGTAGTTCGAGAATATTATAATTAGTAAATTAGCCAGTTAATTTATTTTATTTATTCCATCATTTATAATAAATATTTGATACTTATTATTTTGTGTGACATAACAGTTTATCAAATTGTCTTAAAAGTCTTGGTGCATACCAATTAATTTTTCTTATGAGACTTTTGTAGGTATCAATGGAATTTCTCTAGATTGGATTAGACTCCAGTGGTTTTATTGATTTTTTAGTTAATTTATTAATGTTTGGGTCATATAGTTGGGAATAATAGTTGGATTCTTGGCATGAAAGTATTTTTCTTAAATCCTACAAGTACAATATGATTATATGATTCTTTAGAATTCTTTTACACTTATAGTTTTTTTAAAAAAATTAGGTTTAATAATGTAGTATCATTTGACAGTTAGGCTAAGAAAAAATGATATATATATATATATAATCAATTATATTAAGAAAAAGTAGTTATATATATGTGTGTATGTGCATTTCTACAATTGAATTATAAAAAGAAAAAGTAGTTATATGATAGATTGAATACTTAAAATCAAAGTTCATTTTACTTTTAATGGTTTACTTTTGTTATATTACAAAATGGTAATTGTTGTTATCCCAATGACCTCATGGAGGATCAAAGAGATTTTGATGGTTATAACCTAATTATGTGTAAGTTTTAACATAACCATAAAGCTTAGATAAATTTTGTCTAAATAAGTGATGAAGAGGACCTTCAAAGAGATGTTAAGAACTTTTACAAGCATGATTTTGTGGTGTTAACCCATAAACATGGTGAGTTATTAGGTGATAACAAACCAAAATATTTCTAATAAATTTTGTTTGGTAAATTTTTAAAATTTAGATAGCTAATGTGTTTGTTCATGGAAGATGTTAAAGATGAAGAGCAGTAAATATCAAATCCATGAAACTAATCTTCGTTAGAGTGGCAAGCCACTAGTAGATACATTTTGAATTAAATTTTAGGTATTTTAATTTTTTTTTGTTTAAAATGTCAGTCTCATTTTTGTCATCTATGTAATTTATAAAAATTAAGTTGAAATCTAAATTAATCAACCTTAAAGATATCTTTTTAATATCTTTGATAATAATGTCAAGATCATTTTAATAATCATTTTTATTTACTTTTGTTATTTTTTTCCAAAATAATTAATTGAATTTAAAAAAAACAAATTGTACTTGAATTAACTAACCTAAACTTATGGAACAATTTTTAAGCACGGATAATTAATTTTGAACCCCTTTTGCTGCAGTAATTGGGACAAGGCCTCCTGCCTAATCATAGATCGAAGTATCTTAAACCAAGGCACTACTGCTTGCATTCATAAATTAATCATGTTTTTAGAAGTGCAATGACTTCAAAAATCAAACTTGGTGTCATTAACACCAAAATAAAACTACTTCTAAAGCAAACAAAATCTCTTATATCGAGAAAAATTAAGAGAAAATATACCATGTGTGATTAAAATTTAAAGATTTTTCATCATAGCTAACTTGTAAATTATAATAGTGATGAGAATTATCTAATCATGCAATTTTATAATCAAATGATCATCACCATAATCACCTTTTTTAAGCAATAATTATACTAACAATCTGATCACTTCATTAAACCATCACATGGTCCGCATTTAATCGATAAGTAAAATTAAATCTTATCAATAGATCATAATTCAAATTTAGTAGAAAAAATGAAATCAAAATTTCTATACTACTTTATCTAATTCTTAAATCATCATTTGTACAATTTTCATAATCAAACATTCCAAGATTCTTTTAATCATGTGGCTTTTGTGCAATGATTATTTTAACCAATATTTACTTTTTCTTTTAAATTTATTTAAATGATATTATCTCTTAATTAAAAAACATCTTACTATTAAAAACATAAAATAATTAGTTTGGTAAATAATCTTTGTCGTTAGCAAATTTTTAAAAATTGGGTAATTATTAATCAAAATTAATTCATAAAATATTTATAAAATATTAAATAAAAATTTTAAGTAATGATATTAATGCCATTAGTAGCTAATGTTCATTGTTGCATCTATACATTGTGTCACCCTTCACAAACTCGATATTCCTTCTTAAAAACAACAAAGCTCTCATTTTCTCTTTTTCTCTTTAATTAAAATACAATACTTGTGCCTTGTGGAGCATTTTCCAAGTGCAGGAATTACTTTGTACATGTTTTATTTGCCACTTTCTTTTCCTCTTCTTATAAATCTTACTTCACTATAAGACATTTCTAGCCTATTTTGTCTTTCTATTTAATTTTTCTAAGAGTTTAGCATATCTAGTTTTTGGCAAAAAGCCTATATAGATTTTTTGTCTTATCTTCTTTGAAGAGGATGTAGGTTTGATTTTAGGTTGAACCACTTAAAAAAAATACCTAACTACATTTTATTTTTTTAAGCATATTTCAAATTTTTTAAACATTTTCATTAAGTATTTTTGTATGAAATAAATATTGTTTTTTCAAATAATTCGCCCATTATCTTGTTGAACAACTCTTGACATGATGCAATGAGCTCATTTAATTAAGAAGAATTTTAAAACTCTAATCAACTATAAGGAGTAAATTAAAAGAAAGGAATTTAATGAAGCAAAAGTAAAGAAGTTGATATTTGAAATGAAGAGTTAATAGCATGGAGGACATGTGGCAAGGCTTAAATAAAAAAAAAAGAAAAAGGGTAATTTTGAGGAAACGTTTCAACTTAATATAATTTAAAATTAATCATTTATAAGGATTAATTGCATCATTTAAGGCTTTCTTGATTTTTGAAATCATAACATGGTGAATTTATTAACAAGTTTCAAAAGAAATTCAAAAGCTAAAATTGAAGTGATAGTCAGACCATAACATTTTTCAAATTTGTTGTGAGCAAGATGACACTTCCAACATGATTCTAGGGACATCCTTTTGTTAGTATGCTCCTCTCCATTACTGGGTATATCTCATGTCTGCATTAGCCTTGTGGCCCTTCTTTTATGGTGAATATGGGAAATTTTTTTATCCTTGCCAATCATGATAATGTTAATGTCATCTTTAAAGTGCAAACAAGTGGTCATATTTGATGATGACGTTGTCTCAAAAAAGGTTGCTCCCTCCAAACTCATTCTAATAGGTATGGTTTTCAATTAGAATTTCAAAGTGTATGAATTCTAAACAACTGGCATCTTTGAATACATTGCAAATTGGTAAGCATGTGCTCTTATGATTTTCACTAGAATGGGAAATCATTTAATGTTTTATGTGCAATATTTTTGAAAATTGTACTCTTCCAAATGAGGGTCCTCAAATAGTTCCAATTTTTTGGCTCAATAATAAAAATTTTTAAGATCCAATATGGATCTCATTGGAGCACCTTCCAATCAACTTGGATAACAAGTAGGCCCTATTCTCAATCATGTTAATAGTTAGCATATCATTAAAAGTAATACTATGAAAATAAACTTGACTAGGCCCCATGGGGTTCTGGACTATACTTTGGTCATTCTTGCTAAAAATCTCACTTTAGAAATTAGAATCTTTGGAAAGATTTGGTGCAACAAAGGATTATGGAAAACAAATTAAGTAATGAAAATTTTCTTAAATACTTTCAAAGAAAATGTAAACAAGAACTTTCAATGATCCAATGCAAGCAAGCAAAGAGTTATAAACCCTTCCATGTTGGAAATGGAGAAGATGAGACAATTCTAGTGATTGAAGTAATAAGAAATGTGAAACCTCAAACATTGGCAGCCATTGATGTAAAAAACAATGTCAGCACCCCACTAAATCACACAACATCAACAAATAATAAAAAACCTGATTGTATCATAAATCATATATTCAATGATAGTATGATCAATTTCAATTAGCAATTATAAAGTAGGACATGTAACTTAAAGAAGAAGTAGACATTCAACCTCTCAAAGGGTCAAATAAAAATCTATAGGAAAAAGCTAAGACTCTCAAGTTTTATAAGATAGACTCTAATGGCTTCATAGTGGCTAATAGTGAAAAGTCAATTAGAAAACACACTAAATGAAATGTTTAAAAAAGTGATTTTCTTAAAAATGACCAAAAGAAACTTTCATGAATCTCAAAATGTTGACATTGTAGTTTGTAATTGATAAAGCCCTACTATTCAGCATAAAAGGTGTTGTTAGTTCTATAATTGGTTAATCCCTTAATAATATGATCAGATTAATGAAAATTAGGTAAAGGTGTTTTAGTTGTAGTTCTTTGTTAAAAATTGAAAATTAAGAATACTTTCTTCAAAAGGTGATACTTAAATGCTGTACTACCTTTTTGTGTATGCTAACAACCCTTTTATTAATAGAAGAGATATTTGGGGAGATTTAAGATTGATGGTGGAGGCCAATTATAGGTGCAAAAGGTGAGGCAATAGGGTATTGCATGGTGCAACATTGGTGGATTAACGCATCACTTTGGATTACAATTTTGATGAGTAGCATAGGTAGAGAGGCAATGAAATTTTGAGTCCGCTTTGTGGTCAATGTAGATTTAAGAGAGTTAGCACGAGTTGACGAGTCAGTGCTCTTGGTGGTGGTATTGATGGCTGTTAGAGGTGGATGATAGCAAAAAAAGCCCAAAAGTAAATTTTAAGCCATTTTGAAATCAATGTTTAAGAAAATTTTGTACTAAAATACTTGTGAGATTGTTGAAAGGATGGTTTATACTAAATATAATGATGAAAATATTCGAAACATTTTAAATTATTATTTAAAAAACCTAAACTAAAGTATAGATGTAAACAAATTGATGAACTAGTAAAAATAAATAGAAATATGGAATAAACAAGGGTTAATTATAGTTCAAACCTACAACAGCAAAGATAACGAAGACTAATGAGAAGTATAGTGGTGAATCCTCGATGGGCTCCATGTTCGAATAGAAGTAGTACATCTCCAAGTTTAACCTCTATGTGATGTACTCTATGGGACTACATTACATGTATAAGAGCTAAAAGATAGGTTCTATGTAGCATAATAGTGGTGAACAAAACACAAATGTCTTCTACACAATGTTCAATAACAAGTAAATAATAGGTAATATATAAATATTTAAAGAACAAAGTGGGAGTTAGGACTTTGAGAAAGATTTAAATGCCAAATATATCTTAGATTACTTGATATCTTACTATTCCCTACTGAGAAAAATGGGAGGTGCTTTGCTTTAAGATGCTTATACTCACTAAAATGTAATATGGTACTAATTCAACTAGTTAATAAGGAGAAAATACAACAAATTATTTTTTTGATAGATCTTCATGTTCTTATAGTTTGGATGGGTTTATTAGTTTATTTTACCAGCATTGTCGATCCATATTTCAAGATGAAATTTGTGATGCTGTCAATGATTTTCTTATTGGTAGCCATCACCTAAATAATGTAGTAGTACTAATTTAATTTTCCTTTTAAGCACTAATTTCAACACTTCTTTTGTAGACTTTATGAAAATTTGGATGTATAGCTTTTAAAAAAAATATACTAATTTTTTTGTAGTTAGCTTATGGTGTTTCCTACCAACCATCATCTCAATGGAGCAATCATCTTTAGCTAAGGAATAGGAAATCACTAAAAATATTTTACTTACATAAGAAATCATGCTTTAATAAGGGCAACTTAACGATACAAATGAGAAGATCAAAGCTAATAGCTCTATTATCAAGCTAGGCTTCAAGAATTTGTTCAATAGTATGTCATGCAGGAAATAAGTACTACACAAGTTTAACTTCAATAGTTAATTTATTAATGTTGTCCTGAGTATCTATAATATAAGTTGATTTTTAGTCATTATTAATGCTAAAGGAAATTGTCCATCTAACTCTCATATTGGCTAAAGCATTGTAACCCCCTATCCCTATTTCTTCTCCACATTGTAGATAAAGTAAGAAGAGGTTTAAACAATCTACAAATACTAGGTAAAGTGAAGTACTATGCCACTCTAAGTGGTTGTCAACCATATTCTCATTTCTTCTTTATACAATGCCTTATACTTTTCTTAAGAGGTGTTAATCACTTAATCAAAAATATCAAGTTATTGTTCTCTAGTCTCTAGGGCACATCAAGTTTGCAGATTAATGTACAGAGGATCTCTTTTAATAGATGTACAAACAAGAACACAAGCAGGAGAACATTGATAATGGGCTCATGCCTCAAAAAAGATACTATCTTCCAATCCCTTAACTCAAAAGCACATTATTTGAAGGTTGGAATTAAGCGGTCCACTTTGAACACAAGATTAAAAAAAACATGCAAAAAGAAATTTCTCTCAATAAGAGGCAGCACATGTTAGTCATGCGCAAAAGTCAATAAAACTTTACAATCTAATGATATCTTATCTTTTTAATAATTTTATTAATTTTGTAGAAAGTTTGGTAAATGGTTTCCTTTAAGGTGATTGTGAGTTGGTGAGCAAGCATCCTTTGGCTAGCTAGAACATGATTAGCTTTCCCTATGAAAAGTATGGATTATTGGTTAAGAAATAAAAGAATTTTAGGGATGCATATGATGCAAAGCTTTTTTGGAAGGTCTACACCTTAAACATTATCCTTTTTAGATACGTGATATGCAATTTCCTTAATAGAAAATGTTGTCGAGCATGCTCAATGTCTTCGAATCAAATAAAGAGAATCATTCTCACTATTTTTGTATTTAACAATACTTGGAAAAAAATAGATGTGGATGGCAACAATTATTGGACCTCACCAAGGATGCAAAATTCACTATCAATTCAGGATACCATAAGCTTAGTGAAAATTAATTACCTTATTCATAAGTCACAAAAAATAATGTAAACTAATTCTCAACCTTCCAAAACTCTACTAAAGTGGAACCTCCTAAATAACTAATTATCCTTTTATAACAACTTGGGAAATTTGAGCTTCAATTTATAGATTAATGCCTTTTTGTGCATATAAGGACTTTCAAATGAACCTTATGAAAACCCTTTGTAATGAATCATAGCATCAAGAAAGCCCAACACCATGATTCAAGAAATGCTTCTATAATGGTGAAAGTGTAGTCAAATAAACTCAATATCTTTTGATGGATTCAATATTCTACCATTTCTCATATGTTGCAATATCTAGAAGATAGATATTCAAAAAAAATTCAATGAGCAAATATTCCCTGCAATTTCCCTAATAGAGTTCAACATAATGCTTATGCAATATTCAAATGTTGTATAAGTATGTAAAGAAATTCAATAGATCCTTAAACCGAAAAATATGCAATGCTTCCTTGATTTCTTGAGATCAGTTGAATAATAAAAATATTTTTTCAATGGACTCCCTTAGTAGTGGATTTAGTCAAATCAATTTCTAATGGATTGACTGGAAGGAACCATGGCCCTATAGGTTGTGTTTATGTGATTAGAGACTACTTGTTATAGCTATTAAAGCACTCTCAATTTTTATAGGGTCTAAAAAAATATTTTAGTTGAAGCCATTGAAATACTACGTTGTTTTAACTTATCTGATAATTTGGGGTTACAGAAACATCATTATAAAACAAAATAATTAATCAATCCTTGTAATGATGCTTAAAAGCATTGAAATCCCTTACTATATCTTAGCCCTACTAAATAAAATGAATCCATTTCTTTGCAAATTAGTTTAATTCTAGCACATATTTAGGAAAGGAAATCTAGCAACAAACTAGGAGATTTAAATAGCATGTAACTGTATTCATTTAGAGGTTTTAATTTCATAACAAATTCTAAAAGTTTGGAAAGCTTTAATTAAGATTGATGAGGAGAGATGTTGATATATTCAAAAAATGATTATAAGCTAAGTCGTCCAACTAGTGCGTTGATAATCGAATGTATGAAATGCATTCACACAATCATTATGGTTGACTTTAATTTGTTCTTACGAAAATTACTGAGCATTTGGGGCCAAAAAAAGTGAACTAAAGTCTTGGAAGAAGGGTCTAGATTTTATCATATATCTTTTATTTTGGCTTAAGAAATCAATATTGTTAAACTATTTTGGGTTTATATAATTATGTCAAGTTAATCATATTCTGGGAAAAAGGAATGAACCTAATTCATGTGGCACATTTTATAACAGGAAAACAAATATCCATAGAGTTCCCCAGTTTTAACAAATGCTAACTATTCTTCTTAAATATAAGATAATGACTTTTTTGCATAAAAAGGAATACATCAAACACATTTCAATATATTCCCTTCAAACATGCACTTGATTATAGCAAAAATTTGAAAGAGAGGTTCATGTGTCTAAGTTAATTTAATTATTTTATTTTATGATGAATCTTGTTCCTCCATTGATGAAATGAATGACAAATTTGAAGAAAAAAACCAAAGCAATATTTTTTTGTAAATCAATATTGTACATTGCATAAGAAAAACATTAATGATTTTTATGTGATATATGATTAACTTAAGAAAATATGAATCATTAATACGTAATGATTATTTGAAGATTTCTTCACTAGTGAATTAAGAGAAAAAAAGAATTTCTATGACAAAATTCCATTAAAACTTGAATCAATTTTCAATTATTTGATATTAAAAAATAGGATTCTCAAAAATAAAAATTTTGATTTCAAGAATAAAAAAATTTATAATGTTTTTTTATTAATTAAATTATTTGATCAAAAATAGTTTTAGTTTGTAAATCATATATGCTTATGCATGCATTTTCACAAACTCTTCTTAACATTGAAACTAATAAAATTTATGCATGAAAATGCCTTATCATTAAGGACGAATTTGTATGTTTTACATATGTATCATTAGAGATAATATCAAATTATTTCTATAGTTTACGTCAAATTTAATTACACTACTCAATGAGGAAAACCAGTTGTTCAATTACATGTAATTATGCTCGAATTCATCATAGGTGACATTGTTTTGGATGTGACCTTAAGTACTTCACACTCACCACATATTACTATCTCTAACGAATACAAAGTTGTTTTGGGATTCATAAATACAAAGCTTAGGAGATCATGTAGGTCTCCCTACATTATAAGCTCTTATGAAGATTAAAGTTAACTTTTCTGCTTCAAAATGACATGCCCTATTTCTGATAAAAATTACCATCTTAAACTATTTAATTTTGGATTTATTCTATGTAAGTAGATAATAATATCTCATCATCGTCCTTGACATTATAGGCTAACTATAAAATATATTATGCATTTAAGCATTATTTGAATATTGATACAGCACTATGAGTTTGATGTTATAAAATTTAGTAAAACTATATTCGTATTGACTAGCTTCAAGAATTCATCATGTAGCCAACCTCTAACATCAAGTAATAAACATTTAAAGTAAGCATAATGCTATAATATTTAAAGTTCAATAAGGATAATCATTTATGAATATAACTCAATTATTCAATTAATTTTGATTCACAAGGAATTCTGCCTCACCAAATCGATAAGGATGAATCCTATGTGAATCAAAATAAGTTGATATGGAATGTGATGAACAAGTATTCTAAATCCTTATATATATATATATATATATATGTTGAGTAATATTTTTTAATTGCTATTAATCTTGATTCACTTGTATTTATCCCAATCTTAAATTTTTATATCGCAAGCAATTGTTGTACATAGATTAGTTATGGCATTCAAAACATGCAACAATTAATGTATCTTCTCATGACAAGTTGTCATGTAAGAAGGCATGATTATTGTGCTTTTATAGTGGAAAATAATGTTAAATTGTGATGCACACTATTATTTCATTGTTAAAGAATTGCTACTTAATATTGCATATCCCAAATAATTTGTGTTTATGATTTTATTTAATACTGAGCAATAATAGTAAATAACAAAATATTAAATGGTCAATGGTTGTGATGGTTAAGTAGTGATAGTTTCAATTAATAATCTTAATTGTAGGTAGACTAGTGTCATTAGGACAACTTAATGTGAGTTCATGCACCCAACCATATTTTAGTTATATTGAGCCAACTGGCCAGCAAGTCTTTTTTGCATGTTTAGAAGTCCTTACCTCCCTCAACCATTCATTTGTTGAGGTTGTTATCTAGGTAGCTAACCTTTCACTTCTTTGGATCAACCAAAGGGAACCTTCAATAGTCAACCAAAAGTTATTTTCACTAAAGAAGAAATTGACACTCTATTTAGGAATGAATTAAGAGGAACTTTCCACACATATTTCCAAATATGGAAACAATGCTAGTGGCATTTAAGAAAATCAAAATTTTTAGTGAGTAAAAGGTATCATTTATGGATAACTAACATGTATTAATTATATTTGATAGATTTTTTGAGATGTTGGCTTCACTAAGCATGAAACATCAGTGACTTTAGGAAAACAAAATTTAAGTGGCATCATGAATTTCATGTGAATGTTGTTTGACTGAACATTAGCTCTAATTTAGGTTTCATTTCAATTTTTTAATAAGGTAACTCTGTACACCTTAGCTTTGGAAGTAAAAAATCCTATACAAGTCACAATACCTACTATAAATGTAACTATATTAAGCATAAACAAGATGTTTGTTGAAATGGATCTAGTGAAGGAATTACCTACTTGAATCTAGACAACAAAAAATTTGGAGACTCAAAAAGATTATGGAAAAAGAATTCAATATGATAACTTAGTTATTAAATCAAGTTCTATGGCAAAGGTCATCCTTTCTTCAATGTAAAAAAATAAAATGTCATGAAATATGCATGATAAAATAAGCATAGACAAATGTGAATGAATACAATCTCATTAATCCATTATTTATGAATTAGGAAAGATTCGAAATGAAATGTCACTACATTTTTATAATTTCATTTTGGATAGGGACGTTGTATGAAAAAATATTAAGACACTACCAAATTGTTCCACTATAGGGAAGGGGTATAAAAAGTCACAGACTTATGGAAGCAAGTTTGCAGATGAATTAACTTGGAACAACATGAAATTTTTAATCAGATTATTGATAATTTAATTTTTTTTAAAAAAAATTTAAAAGTAGAATAAAAAACTATGTTTAGATTTTTATTTACTAGTGTCTTACAATAAATCTTACCAACAAAATGACTTACAATCATTTTAAGATATTGGCAATGACTAGCTTAAATGATCTATAAATTCTAGTCTTATGTAATCTAAAGAGGAAGATTTCAACCAAGTTTAGAATAGGAACTCAAAGAGAAATATTAGAAATGGTTAATGAGGCATCTTAATTTGTGTAGGATTTGTTGAAGTGCCTGAGGTTCCCAAATTTCATAACAAATGACTTCTGTTGAAAGACATCCTAGCTTGTAATATAAGAGGTACAACAAATAAGAGCTATGTAAGCTAGTTTATTCTTCTACTCAAAACAAAATGTAATTATGATTGCTCACATGAAACCTATGTTTAACAATAGCTAATTGCATAATCTATCTAATATATTAGAATTTGAGTATTACATTGGGAATAAATCCAATGAGATTTAGGTATTATACATGTAAAGCATCCATTGTGAAACCTTAACTGAGGATTAGTAGTTAGCTCACTTACTCATTGATAATCCATGGAAACAAGACGGTGCCTATTATAGCTATGTGTATGTTAAACTCAAGTGGTAAATCGAGAACAGTTGGGTGCAAGGTTACTCAAATTGTATAGGAAAGGAAAGCTCCATGGATAGAAAATGTATACTTTAATGCAATAGTTACACTTGATGGATAAAAGAGTCCCTCCAATCTTAGGTGTGAAATAATGAATGAGCTCATTGATTACATCAATCAATGGTGCATAAAAAAACTCTTATTCATTGGGCCTTTGTTTAGATGGATAAGGAAATAAAAGGGCAAATGGTTCTAGAAAAGGCTACATTGATTTTTAGACACTCATGCTTAGATTGATTAATATAAAACAATAGTAGTGCAATATTTATGTAGAATTGGATCAAATTATTCTCATTTACTTCAATCTAGTAGGGATCCTACTCCTCTACAAAAGTTTCTGAAAAATATTTGTGAAGTTCTATTATTATTAATATATTCATTAAATTTCTTACTTAGAAATTTGCCGTTATTATTGCTCCTGATGGCAACTAAATTGTAACTTCGCTCGTTTTTATTTTAGTTATCAAGACGTGAAATTTTCTATAAGATTTGTTCACTTTTTGTACAAAAATTGTATATATATACACAAAAAAGTCATCAGATATAACTAGCCCATATTTCTTATGCCCTATAATCATGTAGTGAATATGTCCAAATAATGTATTTGAGAAAGTTCAAAGCACATACATAATCATATACAAAAGTCAATTTAGTTAAACCTCTTACTAAGTTATATTTAATAATTTTTCTAAAGGTATGTGTGTTAACATGACAAAGAATTCTATAACATAAATTAAAGTCACTAACATATGGCACAAAAATTTTCTTTGTGAACTATTTACTTTATTCAAATCATGTAAATAAATGTTATTTCTTTTAGTTGCAATAACTACTATATTTCCATATTTACTAATTCTGCATGTAACAAAATAAACTAAAATAGTAAAATTGCTCTCACGTAGTTGACTTACATTATGAAAAATATACTTTACTCTATAAACTAATAAACTTTAGCAACAAAAAATATAGAATTTCCAATAGTGCTTAGCCATTTTTTGTATTTCCTTGAGTTGTCACTATCTATTACATTTCCTTTAACGTAGGGTCCATGTTGGGTGAGTAAATTGATATTTCTAGTCATGTGTCTGAAACATCAACTATCCAAGAATCACATTGTCCTTCAAATGAAAACCTTCCTATAATTATAAATTAATTATTAGACTTATGAGTCCAAACCTTTTTCGATGAAACAAACTTTTGAGTAGATGAACTATAATTTGCCCTAGCTATCAAGCAAAGTTAAGAAATTTAGATTAAATATGAGCTTCAATAATACCTACATGCATTCTATAATCAGTTTCCATTACGCCAATGGACATGAAATATTCTCCCATAAAAAAAAATATTTCTACTAATAGGTTTTCTATTTAAAAATGAACAAGTATATTTCAAAGATTTAAGAACAATAATTCCATAACTAATGATGCATGCCTTTAAATTTTTGTGTTAATCCTCATTAACCTTTTACATGTTCATTAAATATTTATTAGCCCAATCTCTACTATGATAACAAAGTCTTAAATATTCACTATCTTTTTCTTTTAGTTTCTTATTTTCCTTGCATAAAGTTTCCTATTATTACACAAATAAATTAATTGTTAAGGTAATCCTTCATTATGGTAACTTACCCTTCCTTCACTTAAATGATGTTCCCTTTCCTAGTTCATCACCTTAAGCCAGCATCCGAAATAGCCTTTCATTGTTCTCTTTCTCTTCACTTGTGCTAGTCTTTTTTTAGTCATATTAGGCTTTATCCAAGCCTTTCTTTCTCTAGTTCGTACTCCTCATCATTGCCTTCATCTCCTTTTCAATTCCATCTTGCACCATAAGACATGCTGGTTTGATAAGTCCTAGTTTCTCACACTTATGGCAAAGGATCTCCTCTTGTATTTTGTTTCTATTTTCAACCTTTGTCTTATATATCTTCTTACAACACCAAATGTTTAGATAAACATTCCTAAATTAGAGCTTTGCTATTTTCATCTGTTGCCTCCTCTTCTAAGGTATCTTCCTCTCTCTTTAGTGTCATTATTTACTTTTTGCTTAGAAATTATTATTTTAAATCAAGACCTTTCTTCTTTTCTCCTCTCTAGCTCTTGTTCATTAGTCCTGAGGTCACTTATAAACTCATCCAATGTTATAGTAGAAATGTTTGTAGCAATCTTGAAGGTCTATACTCTTTCAGCAAAATTCTAAGGATCTTTTTTTCGTGTTCATTCATAGATATAGTCTTTCCCAAACTAGCAAGTCCATTTATAATGTTAATAGATCAAAAAAAGAATTTCCATAATAGATTCATTAGAAGTCATTTTGAACAACTCCTAATAATATGTCACCATATTTATTTTAATTTCTTAAACAAAACATGTACCTTTATATGTTACCACTAACTTGTGGAAAATTTTAAAAGTAATTTCTAAATTTATACTTCTATTAAACTTAACAATATTCAAAAAATAAAGTAAAATATTATCGTATTTTTATTTAATTAAATTCTATATTTACTCTTTGTATCCATGTTATTAATTTTTTTTTGTTCTAATACATCTTATAATTTTTCTAAGTGTACATTTCCCTACTTACTAACTTCAAGTGTGTCGTAGTCCTAACATTTTCAGTAGACGATATAATGATTAGTCAAGTCTTAGAGGAAGCTCTTAGCTCACACTTATATTTGATTAGTTAAGTATTAAATATTTAATATTTTATTTTAATGAGCATCCCTAGTGTTAAATAGATATTTCAAAGTATCTTCGATTATTCAACAAGTCTTAAGGATTAACGACATGTGCAACAAATTAAAAAATCTTTTTTTATTATAGAACATTAATTTATTTATTTTAAGGCACTTTCATATCATTTCAATTTTAAATCATATTCATGTATCAAATTATTTAATCATCTCCTTGATTTAATAAATGAATAGAATTTTTTTCAATCTTATAACCATTTTCTTGGTTAAATCATACCCTTGTCAAATTTCAAGTTAGTTTTTTTGTTAAACCATCACTAAATTAAAAGAAATTAATTATGTTGAATTTTTCATAACTATAGTAAAAAAATTGCCACATTCTTGCGTGTGCAAATGTGTAAAGCTCTCAAGCTAGGCTAGGATGAGCAGGCACTCGCATGCCTTGGGTTAGAAAACAATTCAAACAAAATTAAGACAAAGCCATTTTGGCTGATCATGATATGCTAAACTATATGGGTGAGGCATTGGTGAAAGCTAGGTAGCACTCAAACCAATATACGTGTGGGCTAGGTCAGACCCATATATACCTGTATGTTATGAGTAAGCCGTGGTGATGAATTTCTACGTGCTCAAAGGAGGAGCCAACATCAATTCAGTATGAATATTAGTCCCATGTGAGTGCATATAAGTCTAAATATTTGTCCATCCCTACAATGTTGGACCAAAACTCTAATTCTTATCTGCATCCAAAACTAGAAGCATTTAGCACTGTGTGATTGTGCGTTTTTATGATTACATGATAGAGCTCGCCTCTGCTTTTATTAATCGATGATGATCATCCATCCCACCATCTAATTAATCTCTTAGATCTTATAGTGATTACTAATTCTATTGATTTCATATGATTTATTCTTTGATCTGTTGGCTAAAGCTTCATCATGACTTATTAGATGACTAGATCTCTTTTTGTCTAATCTTGTAATTATTCTTCTCTTAGTTATCATGTTTGAATCCAACGACTGAGATCAATTCTGAATTTATGGTTGTTAAACTAAATGATCTAGATCTCATCCAACATGATCAGATGGCCTATATGAAATCCATCTTGATCGGACTATACATAGTTCATCCTCTTATTCAACATTAGATTTGGTGGATTGTATTGCCTCTGATTGGATCCAATGCTCCTAGTCTGCCAAATGGCAAACTTTTTAGCCAAAACATTATCCATTTGAAAAAATTATTTTAACCTATTTTTAAAGACTTTTCAAGCTATTTGGCTAGAGGTTTTCACATAGCTTCTCTCCATTTTCTAATGGCTACAATCAAATTTTTTGAATAAATACCTAACTATTATAGATGGAATAATTAATTAAAATGAATGAATCTTTGAGATCATAAGAAAGCACCATTGATTGTTCTACTAATGTAAATTCTATCTATTGGAACTATATCTTGTCTTTCTCAAATCATAAAGTTCTTTTAGTTAATCCTTACACATCTAAACTTTTAAATTTTGTTTATCTTCTTAAACTTAAGCTTGTTGTACCTTGTTCCATAAATCAACAAATATAGGAACTTATACAAATTTAGTATGTGAGATTTGTATACTAGTTTTACTTTAAAAGCATGTTTACAAAAACTTGTCCAAGTATTAATTTAAGCAATTACGCTCTATGGATAATCCAATTGAAACTTGGTTTATGAAAAGGGATGAATTGCTATGAAAAATATTTTGACTTTTGAATAAGTATTTGTAATAAATTTTTTAAAGTAATAATTTTAAGTAGTATATTAACCTCAAATAAATGATTGTTAAACATTTTCATGTTATTTTAATTTTTTAAAAATAATATTAATTATATTTTAAGGAAAACTTGAAAATAAAAATTTAGAAATAAAAAAAGTACAATAATCTTTGATGATTTATTTCAAATTCAAACCTACAGCTTGCCTAAATAACGGCTATGAAAAAACAAAACAAATTTGTATAAGACTTTCAAAAAAACAATGCTCACAAAAATTAAATAAATTAAATGGGCTATAGAAATCTTTCAGTGAAATGAAACTTGTAGAAAAAAAAAATTACAACAACAGTTTTGAATTTGAAGCATAAAATATTCCTATGCTTAATGAAATATATAACAAAACAAAAATGTATTTTTCTTTTACTTGAATGAAAAAGAAAGATTAGTTAGAGCTCAAAGAGTGATGGACACAACAAATGGAAAAATAAATTATTGTAAGTTGTTAAGACTTAAATTTTGGAGCGTTAAAAGTTCATATTCCTTCATCAATTTTTTATGTTAAAAAAACCTACCATTTATAGACTTATTTCAATGATTAAAAGAAGTTGCAGACCATCCCAATTAGCCACTATGGCTAGAATGCCTTGAATTTAATAACTATTTAAAAATAGTCGTTTACGATAAATACAGGAGTGGGTGGCTCTGTGGTGCTCATAAAAGAACCATTGCAAGCAATCAATCATCATTGGGTTTTTTTAGTGTAGGATAGATTAAGAAAAATGTGAGCTGCACGATATAAAATCTAGATCATTATATTACAAATTGTAAAATTAAATCAAGGTAAATGAGAGCCACTTAGTTGATTTTAATGTAGATTATTAAATCCCAAATTTATTTGATTGAATCAATGTAAATGATCAATAAACTATTCATTTTAATGTAGACCATTATATCATAAAAATGAATAATTAGATAGGTAGATTTAATTCTACGCATTTAAGAAATGTAGGCGAATCTTCAACCATTTGATCTTGAAAATTGCATTATTAGATGACTAGATTGAAATCAATAACTTTTTTATAAGATGATGAATATTTGAACATTTGATTATGATGTTCATGGGTTCAAACAATTGGTTTTAGATCTATGTGTTTCATAAAAGCAAATGAATTTTAGATTGTTCGATCTGATGACATAATCAAATAGTTCACATTTGCATCGAAATTTTTCAAGTGATATATGCTAAATGAATTTGTAATTTTTTCCTGCATTGTTTTTCTAATTGTGAGGTAGCTGTATATAGGCTTTACTTGTTGGTATATAATTCGTCGAACATATGAGGTTGGCTGCATTCTAGTTCACTATGGAGAGCTTTGCTAATTAATATGTAGATAATGGGTTCAAGAGTGATTCCAAGTTGAAATACTATAGCATATCTGTTTAGAAGTCATTCCTTGACTCAACACTTTGGAAAGTATTTACTTTGGTTAGTTATAACAATGACTTTTTTCTTAATTTACTTTTTTGCATTATTGGAAGAAGGTTTCAGAATAGTGATCAAGTTAAGATGATTTTTAAAATTATGAAAGTTAAGAATCTTATGTTTCCCTAAAAGATTAATTTAAATAAACATTTTAGTGATAAAAAAGTATAATTTTTGTGCTTTGCAAAAATAATTCTAATCATGCTTAACATATTAATTAAAATTTCTAAAATTAAATTAAAAATAAATCTCATAACAATTTATTTTTCTAACTACCATAATGTTCATAGAGTTTGATAATCTTTGTTTTATAAGTTCTTGCATGAGCATAAATATTAGTTATTAAAAAATCTAAAATTTCACTTAATAAAATTAATTAAAAATTCTTAGCTGTCATTAAAAAATAAAATATCATAACTATTGTTCAACTCAAAAATGATAATTTTAAAGGGCATGACATTGTGTGATCAATATGCATATTAAAATCAAGACTTTATGTTTACATAATTTCAATTATTGATGCTTAAAGATTAACTTATGATTGATTTAACAATTTAGATTTTTAACTATTAACAATTGTTTAGTCATTTATTAACATCTTACTTTTATTGTGGAGATTGACATTTTCACTTATATATAGATCACACAAAACAATGCCCATTACTATGAGCAAGACGAACATAAACCTATGTATAGTTTGAGTGTTAAGTGAGTAGTTTAATAGTTATGACCCAAAGTATATTATAGAAGACATGTTCTAGGTTGGAAACTATTACACTAAGAGCTCTATCTATTACCTCCAAAATTTGAAGTTAAGCCATTCTTAAGTAATATGTCCAACACTCATTGACTTGTTTTCAATTGTCGATTTACCAATGAATCAATTAATTGAGCTCTATAGTAGATTAAACTACTTGATGTTTAGTTACCTGATTTGAAACACAACAAAAAAAATTAATAAACAGCATAATGATTTTTTATCATTAAAATATAATGTAAGAAATAATTGTTCAATGTAACTAACATAAGGAAAAAATTGTCAATAATTAAAATTTGTTGTTGAATAATTACTTGAATAAATAACATATAAATAAAAGAAATGAATGACGATAAAACGCTATCCATAAATTGTCATCTTAGCTCTCCTCTAGCCTTTTTGTATTGTCCTACTAGGATCAACTATTACAAGCTTATGCATTACTTATTATTTACACACACATTAATTGTCTAAAGCATCCTCTATGCCAATCTCCTTTAGTATGTTTTTTACAACTGTGACTCATGTACTAATACTTGGCATGAATCACTTTGGGTATTAATTAGTCCCAACAAGACTCATAAACACAATCTATGTCTAGCTTAATCATTTTTGTAGAAGTAATGGCCTTCCTTTGATTCATGGCTACATTATTTATTTCACTTTTTTGCACTTAGGTTATCAAAATTAATTTTTTAAAATAAATTAAGAATTTGCTCCTTTTTTGTTACAAATTTGTTATTATTACCATTGTAAGAATATGTGTTTGCAAATAAGCTATAGGTTTAACTTTTAATTTTTTAAGTGTTCCATTGTCTTGATTATTTAGTGTATTTTAATAATTTTGAATTTTTTTATTGCAACATGAACTTTATTTAACTTGCAATATCATGAAAAGATATTTGATGTTTAGTTGTGTCAACAATTAAATTATTTCATTATGATATTTAAGTTTTCTTTTGTATTTATAGTTTTTACATTAGTAATATTTTCTTTTTTTTGTTATTTAATGATTTCAATTTTTTTAAAAAAATATAAGGACTTTTAAATTCTTTTATTTAATTTTTATACTAAAATTAATTGAAAAGCTCCTTCATTATATGTCGTATTTAATATTTGTCTTTTTCTGAACATTGAGCTTTGTATTTCATATTTCCCAACATGGTAAATGTCTTGGGTCTTTCTATTTAAATTTTTAAATATATTATGGAATAATTGTTTATTATTTTTGTACATTCTTTATTAAAATTATACTTCTTTTCTTGATAATTATAGTTAAAATTAATTTTTAAAATATAAGCCTTTTATGTTTTAGCAAACATTTGATAATGCTATCATTAAAGTAAAAATTAAATCATTATAATTTTTTTTTCTTAAGTTTTCTCTATCATTTGTAGAACAATTTGATGTTTTGCAATTTTTATATATGTGAAAGGATTGACCATTTTTAAAGTTAGAAAGAGTCTTTAAGAACTTAAATTTTGATGCATTAAATGAATGTTTTTAAATCCTACTGTTATATTTGCTTAATGCATTGGAGTTTTATCAAAATGACATTTTAGATATTGCTTTGTATAGCTATGTTGTATATATAATTTATAAAGGCTTTATTTTTGAATTTTATATATTATTACTATTTTTGAAATATTATGCTTATTATTTTTTTATTTTAAATTTTTTATCTAGCACTATACAACATATTTAAAATTTAATGTTTCCATATCATTGTATTTTTTGTCCTTTTTGCATTTGTATATTATTTGTCTTTGTTGTTTGGCTTATGATTTTTTAATTCTTACCATATTATTTATTAAAAGAATTAACAAGTTATTTAAAAATCTTAAATTCCTAACTTCTCTAAGAATACTTTTTAGCAATTATTTTAAAAGTTTAATGTATTTATTTGATCATATTATAATATTAAAAAAAATTAATAAATGAATAAAGTGTGTTGATTTACTTTTCTAAGTTATATTTTTTAACTTATATTAATTTACATTCAATCATCCTACTGTGAGGAGAACCTTCTTTACATAATATGATATAATTTTTAAAACTTTATACAATTCTCGTATTATTCATTTCCTTAATTGCAAAATTTTATTTAAAGTAAGGAAATTTGGAATATCTTGTCCGTATAAAGCATAATATAATTCTTTTCCTAGCTTTTGTAAACATATTTTTAAAAGTTGTGAGTTGATCAAACAAAAGTGTAAACATAAAAATAAAGAAAATTCTTGACATAATATTTCTAATATTAAAAATAGGTATATTATTTGCTAAATAGTACAAAAATGTTTGCTTTATATAACATTCCATTATATAAGCACTTAAAAAATAAATAAATAAGGAAATACACTTCGTCATTATTAAATATTTAAACTGATTAATTTAAAGATATAATTTTTAAGGAAAAATTGAATTATCATTATAAACATTGAAAAAATGATAATATATATAAAAATTTTAAAATAAATAAAACATAACTTTAGTGACAAATAAGAAAAATAACATTATTTGTCAAATTCCATTGATAAAAAATCGAGATGATTATGTTCTAGCAAATATTGCAAAAGATGTTTTTCAATTTAAAAAAAGAAGATGATTTACAATGCATGATACTAAAACGATTTAATAGAATAAGCATTATAACAAAAAGCATATATATATATATATATATATAAATAAAAAAATATGAAATAGTTTAAGGTGATAAATCTATTACAATAACCAATCCCTTGAAATATTTAAGGTATAAAAATATTATTTTTTATATTGACAAAAAAACATAAGTAACTAATAAAAAGTAATGAATATCACATTCCAAATAAGAATGAGATAAATATTTCTATTTCTTTAATGATTATAGTATCATTTGATTATTCAATATTTTTTTAAAATTGACACGAATAATAAGAAATAAATTCAACATTAAGAAAAAATGTCAACTAGCGTATTCATGAGTCTTCCTCTTATTTGTCATCACACATGACATTTAAAAGTTATATAAGACAAAGAACACTAATTTATTATTCTTTTTATTTTTTCAAGCACTTAATCATTATTATTTTACCCTTTTTATATAAATTTATATATTTATTTGTCATCACTAAAGGTTTTGCACATTTTTTATAATAATAAAATTTAGGTTTTGAAATATTTACTATATTAATAATTTTTTGCATAAGTTTTAATTTTTAGTATCTTTTGTTTGTATTGTGCGTGTTTTAAGCATGCAGTATGAAGACATTTATTATTCATATATTGTGCAAATTGTTTATATTTTTTAATATAGTAATACTAAACATATTGATGATATTTCTTTAAATTTCTAATATATGTCTACTAATTATATTTATATTTTAAATTTAGTTATTCAATAGAATTATGATTTGTAGGCATGTTTTTATTTATGAAAAAATTATTATTTTATATTTCATAATATGTAATATTTTAATGTTTATTTGAAAGTAATTTTTTATGTTATCAAATGTTATTATTAAATACAAAAGATTCTTTATTATTATTACAACTATATATATTTTGATCCAATATGTTATCTTTATTTTCAATGACATAGTTGACAATATTCCAAACTATTTCTTAAAATAAAAATTAATTCATGCTAAACATTACCATGTTTCTTGAGTGTATCATGTTGCGAGTACTATAACTAGCAGATAAATAGTGATCAATGACTTCTCATTATTTTCTAATCTAAAGATATGCAACGCACTGCATAATATTATAATAATTAAATATTTTCTTATGTTACATTTTTTGTTTATATCACATGTTATATATATTTTGAGTTTTTAATATATTTTTTAATAAGTTTATTTCAATAAATTAATTTATTTATGTATTACAAAAATCTTATTTAAAAATTTAATATTAAGAGTTCATTAATGGTTTTTAATATTTTCTATATATAATTAAATATTTCAAATAATTTTAATTTTCATAATATTATGTTTTATGAAATAATTGTTTGTCTTTTAATGTTATATATTTTATTTGAAAGGTTTTTATTAAAATTTTTTACTTGTTACCCAAAAAAGGTTTGACAGACAACAAACAAATCAATGTTTATTTTATTACGCATAAAATTTTGAAAATTTAAAAATTCTTTGCATCAATATTTATATTTTAGTTTTATTAATTGTGATAAATGTTTTACTTTAAGGAGGTGCACAAACATATTTCTGAGGGTTATAATACAAACATATGTTTTTATTTGAAAGTTTTAGTTTTTTTCATACATCATTCCATGTGATCAAATCATAATTATTGAATTGTTCTAAGAAATTATTATATTATGCTTTGCATATTGTTAAAATTATATGTCATAGTCTATTCATTGTGTTTAATGTTTATTTTATATTCTATATATATTTGTACATTTACTATGATTGTATTGTTACATACAATATTATTTTTTTGATCTTTAATGTTTTACTTTTCCTTTTTTTCCATTAACTTTTGTTTTACGAGAATAATTTGTAACAATTATTGGGATAAAAGTTATTACTTATTTACAAAAATTTTTTAATAGTAAATATTCAATGATGTTTACAATTATAATTATTATTTCGTTATAATTTTTCCAAAAAAATATTATAAATAACTAAATCATTTTGAATTTTTTTTCAATATATTTGTTAAAAAATTTCAAACTTCAAATGCATTGATGCTATGACTTTTATTATTTATTAATTTACGAACTCCAACATTTTTTTCATTGCTTATACATTAATAACATTAGTTATTGTCATATTTGCAAATATATTTAAAAGTTGTAAGTAACGTAATATATTAATCTTTTAAAGTTTTATTTTTGTGTGAATATGTTTTGTATGTTAGGAAATTTATCATTATATTATAAATGAATAAAGTTTTATTAATTTATTCAATCTTTTTGTCATATAAGTTTTTATATTATTACATTTACCTTTTTGAAGTAAATTTTAATATTTTAAATGTTATTTCACTTAGGTTATTCTTTATTCCTTCATAGTTGCATATCTTTATTTAAATTATTAAATTATAATTTTTATATAAGAAACAAAACACATTTAAAATTTTCATATCATTATTCATAATTTGTTAGTAAAATATTTTTAATCAAGAAAATATAACAAGTGCCCAACTTAAATAAAAATATTATGCAAGTACAAATCATAATATGTAAGGTAAATAAAAATTTTAAAAATTCAATCATTATATGTAAATTGTCTAAACAAATTTCCATAATGCCACAAAAATTTCAAACAAAATGTTCCATTGAGTGATCTCATAACGTTTGTAATATTTACATTTTTTAATATGTATATGGCTTTTAGCTTTTCTTCTTGATTCATTTTACTTTTGTCAATTTGGTTATTATATTTTAACAAAAATATGACATTTTAATTAAAACAACAACAATCTAATTATTACTTAATTAATGAAAATATTTAAAGTTTGAACAAACGATTTCTCAAAGAATATAAAATAAACAGTTATTAATTTTTTTGTTACATTAAAACATAGAATTTGAAAAATTAGGTGTACTTATTATTAATCCGTAGAATTTAAAAAATAAGGTGTACTTTATTATTAGATTATTTTCATTTTTAATTTTTTTAATTTTATTAATTCTTACATTTTTTCATACATTTTTTCCATACATTTTTTGCATTTGATTATTTTTCTTTACCATAGTGATTTTTTTTACTTTCATTGCGTAATTGTCTTTTATTTTAAATGTTTTACTATCTGACATGTTTTTTCAATAGATTTATTTTATTTTAAAAGTTTTTTAGTTTTTTTATTTTATTTAAAGTATCTTCTTTGATAAGGTTTCAAATTAATTGAACAATTTTATTGTTATATCGTTGAATATTTAGATCATTTAAAACATTATAGCTCTCCCTATGCACTATTTAATTCACAATGTCATTTTTGTACTTATTATATTTTATTATTTGTCAATAAAGTTTGTTTTATTGTTTGTCAATAAAATTATTTAAATAACAAAGCATAAAAAATTTTAATGTCAAAAAAACTATCACATAAATCTTCAAAGCATTGAGGATTGAAGGCTTCATATTGAAGAAAATATAAATTAAAATATAATTTTTAATGAAGAAACAAGAGTTAATTTTATTACATAATATATAAATAAATCAAAATTAGGAAACATAAATCCATTAAATATTTTTAATAAATTAAAATATCCAATCTTTGAATTAAAGTAATTTGTGTAACAAATCAAATAAATTTATATACTACTGAAGACGTTGAAAATATAAGAACAAAAACATATATTATTTCAAAATTGCCATTCAGCAATGCTTTGATAAGCTTTCAAAAAAAGTTTTTTTTAAAGTAAGAGAACTGAATTAAAATAAGAAAGTAAGGAATACTAAAAATTATTTATTGTCTAGAAAATAATATTCAAGTTTTCTCATAATTCAAGGCATATTGAATAAGTAAATAACAAACAAACTAAGATTAAATGGAACAACAATTCACTATTGCAAGAGTATGTAAAAAGTATTTTTATTAATAAAAAAGGAAAAAATATTTTATATTGTAATATAAATGTTTTCATAAAATGGAGGACTTCTAATAATGATACATACAAATGATCCAATATTATTTAATTATTAATCAAAAGTAAGCACTAAATCATAAAAAATATTTTGTTATTTGTACGTAAATTGATGTAATATAAAGAAGCAAAAAAGCTAATTACTTTTGTGATAAACCTTCTAAATCTTTAAGAAAACATCATTAACTATGAAGTATTATTTACTTTTATGTTACAAGTCTACAACATCTATTTACTTGTTATTTAATTTAGTCTATTAAGCAATTGAAAATTTTTTTTGTTATATTTCTTGTACTCCAAAACAAAAATAATTTTTTGGTAATTTCATTATGAAAAAGTTTTTAAATTTAATGTATTTTATTATGCTTCTAGTATTTGTATTTTTAAATTTTTAGATTTTAGATTTTAATAGTAGTTTTAAGTTTTCCAAAATTTTGTTATTTAGAATTTTTTGTTAACATTTTGTGTAATTGCACAAAATAATTTATAGGTTCATTATATCAGTATTACTTTTTTTTCTTGTACTTTTATATTATCTATATAAAGATAAAATAATTTTTCATAAGTTAATTATCACATATGATAACTTTTTTTTAAATATTTTTTTTTTCTATTTGTACTAACTCATTAATGATTCTTATTTTGATAAATGATGTATATTTTGAAACCTTGTTGTAAACAAAACAACCACTTCTTGACATGTTATTCATATAAATCTATGCAATTTAGAATGTCTTTTGTCTCTATAGTTTTATATATTATTGTTCCTTAAATTTGTCTACAAAATTTGCTTTCTCATCTAATATTCAAATAAACTAAAATATTTCTGATTTGTTATATCGATAACTTAATATATTTTTGTTAACAATGATCATTTGCTTTCGCTAAGACTTTTTTAGATACATCACAAAGATCCTTTCATTAACACTTACGAATATTTTTAATATATTATAAAATATATAGCATATTTGGTATTATAAATTTTTATAAATATATTATAAAAATATTTTTTTGCATTTTAAAGTAGATTATTTCAGATAAATTTTTATTTCTTTAATTGTTTTTGCTAATTTGTTTAATAACATAGATTGAATATTTGAATCGTTAAGTTCACTGTTTTAATATTTTGTAGGCACAGAATTGAAAAAATTCTTTAATTATATGAAATTATTGTTGTTAATGATTTAACCTTTTTTAATAAATATGTTTTATGAATAGCATTCAGTATGTTGAGAATTATATTATCTTAATGTTTTTTCAATTCTTGGTATATTTTTTCCATTATTATGAAATTTTCCTATCACTTTGCAAATATTTTAAGTAGTTTACTATAATGATGATGTTCTTCGTTTGGTTTTCATATTTTTGTTCCACTTATCATTATAAAACTTTTTATTAAAATATAATAAAAACAAATTGTGCCTCTTTGAAGAATTGACATTTGTGATTGCAATAAATCATGATGATATTTTCAATACTATTAAAACTCTTTAATGGCGCATATTTTTGAGAAACTTAAATAATTGTAATTATTGAACGTTATTTAGCAAATTCTTTTTTGATGCCAAAAAATCTCATGTTTTCTCGTTAATTATTACTTTGAGTGATTTTTTATTCTTGCAACACAAAATCAAGTATGTATTAATCAATTGAAAGACTAAATCAAGTGTACGTGGAATAATTAACTTTTTAAGATAGGTCAATGTGTGTTGGTGACTTTGTTCAAGTATAACTCTACTTTTAAATTAAGGAGTCATTTTTTAAGCACTTGATAAAATAGTTGCCTATAAACAATTCATATTATACACTTTATTTTTGTTAGAATTATAAAACTAAAAACTTCTTATTTGTATAATAAATATGATAGTATTATATTACTCATGAATTTTAAACTAAGTTGTATAAAAACATGCAATTAAAACATATTTACATTCATATAAATGCTACATAATATACATTTATCATATGGATTTCAAGTGCTAAATGGATCGACTATCGTAATTTTCAAAACAAATAAAAATAGCATATTACTTATGCCTTTTGTGTTTATACCATTTAAATATCTTATTATATGATCTACATTTCATGGCATCAAATAATGATTAAGTCAAATGTGATCATGCGAGACATGCATCAATTACATTATTTGTACTACGTGTTAACATGTGTAATACTATATGTTCATACAAGATTATATCATATGTTTTACCATATGATGTAATAATTCTATAATTGGATGGCAAGCTAACAGATATTATGTGATGTAAAGTTTGAAATGTAGCATAAATACGATAAAGTCATTGCCAATATAGAAGTAATAGTTATGAGCTAAGAGTTGAGGACTTCATTTATAAGTGAGCTAATTTATTAGTGCTTTTATGATCTTAAGGTCATACTAGTATAATCAGATTAATTGAGTTAAAATATGCATTGTCGTTAGACTATACTACATAATTGTATTGGTAATGATAAATCTTACAAATGACTTATAGATAGATTTCAATTATACAAGTACAATACTAATGTCATGCCATTATGATATAGACTTATATATGAGTGACGTTTGAAGATTTCAGCATCTGTTGGGCTTATTTGTGTAATTTTTGTTTTTTCTACTTTTCATGTAATCACAATCATTCATGATTATCATTGTCTGCTTCTTGTACAACATATTATATACTATATTCTTGCATAATACGAGATTTTCTAAAGATTTGAAAAATTGGTTAAGGTAGGTTTACGTAATTATATATTATAAGATACTTGTATAAGTAAGATACATTGAAATATGCAAAATAGAACAAATTGGATAGGCACTTATTTCAAGAAATTATAATTTAATTCTTATTAATTTCTTTAAAAATGAGATTTAGTTACTAGAATTTCTTGATTTCCAGATATTCCTTTGATAGTTATATATGGAAGTAATTTTTGGAAGAATATGAAATTCAATGTAATATTAAGTCATTTTACATATAAAACAAGAAAATTTAAAGTTGGCTTTATCGATATTATATTTACATGTACTTTGTTAACTTTGTTGTTATATTGATGTTTCATATATTAACTTGGCAACATCCTTTCTTAGTATATAGTTATTAAGTCATTTTATTATTTTTTGTGAATTAAAAAAATTATTGTTGTAATTGTGTATGTTGTATTGCTCTATTTTGATTAAGGTGACTTATACCTGGCCATTGTCAAAAAAGTAATACTTGTGTAAAATGTCTCTTATTTTCCTTTTGTAAAAATCTAATATTTTGTAAAAGGAACTACAAGCTTGCAAGGGCAACAAAGATGTGGTTTGAAAGGCTATGCTTCTACTGGCAATAGTAAAATAATGTTATTATTAATGGAAGCCTATTTTATATAGTGCAAATTTAGACTTCTACGATGGTCAAAATTGAAGTCTACAATAGTTCAGATGTTTAATAGATTATTATAAAATATGAAAAGATGTTGTGTATTAATTAGGGATAACTTGAGTGTGTGATATTTTAGAAATATTTAAAGTTTAGCATTTCAAAATTTTAGTGTAGATTATTAAGTTGAGTCAGTTACTAAAACTTAAGTATGAAAAATAAAATCATACAAAAAAGTTTTTATTACATCTAATTTTGCATAAATAAAATAAAAAATTTAACACAATCTCTAGATAGAGTACTTTCATAGAAAAAAGCTATTTTTAATTTTTGTTTACAAAGAAAATAAAAATTACTAAAAGAGCATGTCTTTTTAATGATGATATCTTATAGTTCCATAGGCTTTAGTATTTATCATACCAAGGATAAAAAGGGTCATAAGGTGGTGGTTTTTGGGTTAATGTGGAGGTTAGATTAAATGGGTAATAAGATAATAGGATATGATTTACAACATTGTTAGGGAAGATCGTAGTTTGATGATTTGATCATGAGAGTAAAATGGTAGGTGAAGAGTTATAAGTATTAGTGGAAGTAAGAAATTATTTAGTTAATAGCACTTTTAGTAGAAGGTCTCTCAACTTTGATCTTTATCTCTCACAAGAGAATTAATTGTCGACTTTCCTAGTGGAAAGTTTATCACATTCTATCCCTATCTCTCATAAGGGGGGAAGTCAGAATCTCTCCAACTAGGGTTGGTGTAACAAATTTTCACAAAGATAGAAAGTTGCAACAAAAAGAAATTTTATTTCATTATTTTCATCTCACAAGATGAGTATTCTATTCTATAAGGACCTTAATTGTTTATCAGTTATTTTCAAAAAAATTAAAAAAAAGTTATTAAATTTATTGAATTAAGTAGTTCACAAACTTGTCCTATGTTTTAGGTGGTGGCAATGGCAAGGGCAAAATAGCAAGATGAATTTTGTGGCACTAATAGATTGCTGCATCATTTTGATTTTCTATTTTTGTGAGTAGCACTACAAGAGACATACTGAAGTTTCAAGTCTACTTTCACGCAGCGTGGTTTGTAGATAATCAATCAAGAAGTCAACATGTTCACTTTTCCGATTGGTGCCAGTTGAGTGGGTTTCGAGTTCCATGGGTTGGCATAAGTCGAGTGGGTGTGAGAAAAGTCGCTTCAGTAGCTTTTGACGGTGGCATTAAAGACAATAGAAGATGGATGACGACTGAGACATCAAAAAAAAATAAAACTTATGAATTTTTTAAGCAATTTAAAATAAATTTTAAATCAACAAACTTATTGAATTTTTGTGACACTAGTGATTGTATGTTTGTGAGCTAACAATATATGTTCTTTTAACACTGTTTGAGTTGAATGGGGTTAAATGTGAAAAATAGTTTTCTCAAATTACCAAAACTCCTTATATACTGCTTCTTCAAAATTGTTAAGGACTTTATTATAATAATATACCATAAATGAAACTTTTGTATAATAAATTTTTTTTACACACTATAAAAATTATTTTTAACATCCAAAATACATTTCAAATATTATCATTTATATTAGTCCACTTACTTTATTTTTACTTTATTAGCACAATAAGCCATCTTTTTTCATTAATCTATAACCTTTTTATTCTAACATATTCAAAAGTTCTTTTTTTAAATAGATATTTGTAGTTGATAAACGATTATAATTATTTTTTTCTTTTAAAAATTAATAATTTTTTTCTATTTTTAATTTCTCAAAGATTAGTGACTTCTGTTAATTTCTTTTTATCTTTTTTATTGTCAAATTGCACAAGCATAATAATCAAATATATGTCATTTAAAAATCTTTTTTTATTAATTATTTGTTCATTTGTAAATGATTCAATGGGTTCTTTATCTGGTTAGATTTTAATTGTTTTAGTTTGTCTTATCTATGTATGACCTTTGTAATTCGCAAGCTTATGCAAAAACATCAAGGGAATTACAATGTCATACCATCAAGTTGACCATTTTTATTCTTACTATTTTTAATTATTTACAATATTGTTTTGATCAAGTTTATATTTTCATAACACATTCGATTAAGTGTTATAAATAATGTTTTGAAAATATAATTTAATTTAACATCCTACATATTTACTTTTTTAAAATAATTTTATTATGATATGTTTTTATGTAAGATTGATTATTCGTAAAATTTTTTAGAACTTGAAACACAAAAAAAAACTTTCAAACTTTTCATTACCGTAAAATGAGAAAAATTTTAAATTAACTAAAACTTTTTTATTTGTGATGAAATATTTTTTAAGTATCAAGAAACATATTTTATTGATGTAAAAGACTTTTTTTATTAATGAAAAATTTTTATTCTTCTAAATTATTTTTTTTAATATTTTTATAATGACATGTCCATGATTGATTGATGACGAGAGTTTCTTATATTTTAAGAAAATTATATGTTATATTCTAGTTAAAACAAACATAACATGACTTGTTTTCTTTTTAATTTTTACAAAAATATTTGCATTAATTGTAATCATTATTACTACGACATTATTTTTTATTTTTTCAAACTTTGCATGTATTTAATAATTTATTATTTTCTTCTATCACTTATTATTTACATTTCTTTTTTATAAATATTTTTGTCAATTAACTGTGTCAAATTATTAAAATTTTAAATATTTGTTTTTGTTTTATTCATTGATATATTTTAGAACTTCTAATTTAATGACAAAAATGTTTGACAAATGATGCAAACATTGTATGGATTGCGAATACAAGAATTCACTTTAACTTATTATAATTAATCTTTATTTTGTAATGACTTTTTGAAACGAACTTTAGAATGCAATCATACCACATCTATAAAAACCAAGTATTACATAAGATGAACAATATGAAGGGCAAATTGATTCAATAATATATGCCTTCTCTATATTCGTTATAAGAATGATTAAAGGTAACCCAAATGTTGTCATTTGTTTGGATTTTTTGTGACATTTTTATCTCAAAGTATTCTATTTTTAACATTTTGTATTACTTTACAAATGTTGAGGATTTCATTATAAATGTTCTAAATTATTATTACAAAAATTGTTGGTAAACAAATTGTGGTTTTAATTTGTTTTAATAATTTGAGCATATGATATCTTAATGATTTTCCTTTATATTACTATTTTTTAAATTTTGTACATATTAAAAAAAATGTACGGTATTGATTATTAATCTAGTATTTTGTTATGGAACCACATAAGTATTTAGCATATTTTCATACTTTAATGAGTTAGGTATCTCAATATTTTTTTAAATTATAATTTGATATTTCATAATCTTTTCTAAACTTTTCTTTCTTTGTTATGATGAGTAATCTGTAAAAACATTTAAAATAAAAAAACTTGATATGTTATACATAATTTTTAATACTCGTTATATTTTTATTAAAGTTAGTTTTCACATGTTATTCAAGTAAATTTAAGTTTATGCTGAAATAATTTATTTAATGTTTTTATTATTTTTTGAAATTTTTTTATCATAAAATATCAGTGAATCAAATAACTACAATACTTTTTTGTGAATATATTATATTGTAGAAATGTCTTTCTATTATAATATTTTTTTAAAATAATTTGCTAATTGTTTCGAACAACTAAACCTCCTTTTATCAAAACAATTTTCAATTTTAGCATTTTTATGTACATCTTTATTTTGAAAAAGATTAAATATATTATTTTCTCCATATGATTGCCATCAATATGTCACCCAATAAATTTTAAATATTCTAATATTTTTACTTTTTAACTACTTTTCTATACATGTTTTTTTTACTATTATTATTATTATCACATGTTCTATTTTCAAGAAACCTTTTAGTTAAATATTATGCAAAATGATTTGGTTATCATTTTTATTTTTTAAATATATATATTTTTTATAATTTCATACTTTGTTGTCAATCTTGGATATTTATTTTTTAAAGGTTCAAGGTGTAATTATCTTAATAGTTATATTACATTACATTGTTCAAAACTTGTTATATCTATATCAACATATTTGTTATAATTGTAATTTATAAAAATACATTTTAATAATTTATTTTAATTTGTTTTAAAAATATTAAATATTTTTTCCTGACTAATTTTATTTTATTTAAACATTTTCTATATAAAAAAAATTATTTATGACTGAAATAATCAAAGAAACTTTCATAACATGTTATCCATGCTAGCATTATAATTATAAATTATTTTTCTTTATATGATTTTTCACTTTTGGTCCTTTCCGTAATTTTTATTTTCATGAAAACATTTTTTATGTCCATTACACTAATATTTTGCCTTTGACGATCGTAGTTTTGACTTAGTTTTTTGAACTCGTTTGTTATACGGTATTTCCCATTTAATATTCTTTACCAGCATGGTTTTGGCAACTTGTTTTGTGAAAAATATATAACGTATTTAATATTCTATACAACTATTTTTTAAAATCATTGTGATGCATTTTCATTTTTTAATAATATATTATCAATGTTTTTTTATCAAAAATGATATTTTTTGTTTGAAGATTTATTAGTCTATTTTAAAATTTTATCTATTGCATATCTTGTTTTTTATTATTTACTTGGTGATCAAAAAGTTATACGAACTAAAGGAATATTTAAAAATAAATAAGTTGAAATTGAATTGATCACTAGAAACAAAGGTAGACCTACTGCTAACGGTTATAGCCTAGTGGATGGCATATATTGTGAGTAGTCATTTATACTAGTAATAGGATTATAGAGACCATTAAATTTCTCTTTGCATATTCCTAACATATGAATTTTAGATTATTTGAAATGGATGTAATATATCTTTTTTAAAATAGGATGATAAAGAATATCTATGTATAAAACAACCTGTATGTTTTGAGACCCATGTACATTGTAAGTATATAAGCTTAAGAAGATATTTTGTGGCCTTAAGCAAGCTCCTATTTCATTGTATCATAGAATGGGTAATTACCTTGTTAATAGTTATTTTAAAAATGAAAAAATTGATAACACACTATTCCTAAAATCTTTAGTTAATTATTTATTACTTGCACAAGTTTATGTTGATGAAATAATTTTTGGAAGCCCAAATAAAAATGTGTAAGGACCTTTGTGACTTAGCTGCAAGAGAGTTTTAGATAAGTTTAATCGGTTAGATGAATTTCTTCTTTGGATTATAAATTATGTAATTAAAAAAATGATATTTTTATTTCATAAACTAAGTATTTAAAATATTTATTCAAGAAATTTAGGTATGAAAATATAAAACATAGGAAGATTCTAATGAATAAATTAGTCAATTTAGATTAAGATGAAATCAAGAACCACATTCATAAAAACTTTATGAAGTACATGGTAGATCCTTATTGTTTCATATAGTAAGTAGACTAGATATGTTATTTAGTGTTTGCTTATGTGCTAGATTTTAATAAAATCCTAAGTCATATAAAGGTAGACCTGGTAATCTTCAAATATGTAAAAAGTACAATGAAATTAGATTTAAGGCACCTTAAAAATGCTCGTTCTGAGGTCTTATAAGTTTCATAGAATTCGACTTTCTAAGCTCTAGGGTAGATAAGAAAAAAAATTTAGTTACATATGAATTGCTAGGAAATATTTTTATTTCATGGTGAAGAAAGAAGAAAAATTTGTGTAGCCATATTGACCACAAAAGTAGAGTATATAGCGATTGATAGTTGTTTTACCTAACAGATATGCTTGTGATAATAATTTCAAGATCATCATTTAGATGTCTCACCATTAGAGTTGATAATACTTGTACCTCAGCTTTAGCAAAAATCAAGTTCATTATTCTTGAAGCTAACACATACTGTAAGATATAATTTATGAGAGATAAAGTTGCTAAAGGCTAAGTAAAATACACATATGTTTCTATCAAAATAAAATTGGAAGGTATAATTAAAAAATTCCTTACAACTAATCAATTTCAAATCATAAAAAAATAATTAGCTGTAATTAAAATTGTATAATTTATATCTCTATTTTCATAATATTAAAGAGGGAGAATAACCATGGTTTAAATAATTAAGTAGGAACATGTAGTAAGAAAAGCATGAATTAAGTGGGAGCAACAAGTTTTCATTTTTAATACCATATATCACAATATTTTATTTTTTACTTGTTATTTTTTCTCTAAATATTTATGTCTTATAATCATGAAAAGGGAGAGATTGTTAAGTTACCGTTGTGTTTCATGAGTTAGGTCATAAATTGTTAACTTTTTATTTTAATGAGCTTGTTTAATGTGAAGTAGGTTTAGTTTTAATGATTAAACCTAATATGAGCTTCAAAGATTAAAGAGATGCATATCAACTCTTAAGAAGTCTATATCTTTTTTATAAAATAGAATGTTAGTCTATTAATTATAAGATACAACCCCATTCATCTTACATTCACATTCTTATTTTAATGTTTAACTTGTTCATCCTATCTTTGATTTAAGAAAATTATAAGATTTCATTTCCTTCTCATACTCTTTTTTTATTAAATCCATGTAATGCATCTTTGCCAAACTTCATGACAAATGTTAAATTATCAATAAAAAAAATTAATTATGTACAATTTTTTTAATTAAAAAAATTTAAGTTACACCCTAATTTATCGAAGTGCAAAGCACTTGGGTAGGCCAAGACCAACTGTGTCTGGTAACATCAGATTAGGAAACAAGTTGAAAACAAGCCAGAAAAATAGTTATGGTGTGACCTGAACCAGATATGGGTAAGGTAGAGAATGAAAGGCAATGATCTTAGATTTAGTATGAAAATTCATTCCCATAACAATGAAATGACTTATAAACATATGAGTGTCCTAGGTGATGAAATACCAAACACAAAAGGGGGAGCCAACCCAAATTTGGCTAGCATTATGTACCAATAAAAGATATTATAATTGAAAACAAGTTTTCATTCGAACAATATGTGACAAACTTTTGTCTAACCACTCAGTGCTTAAAGGATACTTTATTTCTCACCATTCGAGCTTTGATTGGATGATAAATGTGTCATCAACTATGAGTGCTTGATCTTAGCTCGAAATTTGATGACCAAGATCATGTTCGACTTCATTGAAAATTTTTTTATTATTTTTTCCTTTTGAAATAATCTATCATTGAATTGAATGACTCATCTTTATCTGTGTTTGAATCCTACTAATGAAATTTTTTCCAACTTTGTAATCGATGAATCAAACGATCAAGATCTCATCCTATTGGATCAGTTGGCCCAGTTGTAATCCACCTTGATGCAATTGAAAGAACTCATCCAACCTTATAATCCTCGTACTAACCCACACATCAGTCACACATGATGATTAATTTCTTTGCCAATAGTTAAGACATTACATTAGTCATTTTTAAAAAACTATTTCAAGCTATTTGGAAGTAGTGCTTCAAAAAACTTTATCTTGATTCTTAAGCTGCTTTGACAAAATGTTTTCATGAAATAACAAATAGATATGAACCAATATTATAGATCTTAACAAAACATTCCATACTATTCTGCTAGAAAATTCATTAGTAAAACTTATGGTTTTATCATCAAACAAAGCATCATAACTAAGGGTGAAAAACACAATATATTAACCATCCAATGCTCTTTGAAATGATCATCAAACTATCGCCTATCATTGGATAGTGACACTGTTTCCATTCGACAATATTTTTGGACCATTCCATCCTTTTATAGAACTATTTGGTTCTCAACATACAATATTTTAAGTCTCATCTTTCCTGAAGGCACTTACTTAATTCTCGTATTTGTTTCACTCGTCCTAAACTTTATAACATTTTTTTATTTCTCTCCTACATTTATTATCTTTGTTATTGATTACATTTCCCTTGATATTCTCCTTTTTTAGTATATTTACTTTTTGTTAGATATGCCTTGTGATATACACCTTATAAGGATTTGTATTTCTTGCACATTCTACTACAAATGACATCTAAAAGTCTTTTGACCAATTTCACAAAAAAACTATTCCATGAAGTCCTTATTACAGTAAAAAATTCATATGTTTCTATTTCCGAACTTTTTTTAATTTTTCTTTAAAAATTTCTTTACATTTAAATTAAAATTATTTTTAATATGTTTTGGTCGTTTGATTTTATAACAGATTCTCTTTCAATTCAAGTAGAATTATTATTTGAGATTCCTTTTAATTTTTTCTTGCATATTTGACTTCCTATCCATATTATTAGTTTTTTAAAAAATAGTTTTTGTGATGTTATACAAAAATATCCATATGCAAATTTCATTTCATGGCATTTAAAAAAATTTTTGATGCACTTACATTATTTAAAAAAACAATAAATGAATCTTAAAGGCTTTTCATTCTTATTTAAATGTCCCTTTGTACAAAAAATTAATCATTGAAATTAAAAAAAATTTGGGATGTCTCCAAAGCATCCCTTGACTTTCCAAGTATCTATTTGTCATTATAACTTGTCCATAGGATGCTCATTTTCTATATTTTGTTGATTTCTCTTGTTAAGAATGCCATTTGAATTTCTGTATAAAGTAATTTAGCATGCACCATTATGTTGCTTGATCGTATTTACATATATAAATACAATTACCAAAAAGTTTTTTAAGTTTGAAAGACAAAATACATGATGTACTGTAGCAATGATATTGATAAAACTATCTTATAAATAATAAAACATCTTATTCAATAATCTACAAAGACAAAAAATGTCTTGCCTTCAATTATTCTCTTTTTCCCAATATTGCAATGCATTTCATAGGACCTACCTTTAAAAATACATGATCCTCTTCCAAAAGGTCCACTTTCTTAATTTTCTTATCATAATTTTTGTGGAGTAATTCTATTTCATTTGAATTCTTGAATTGATTATTTAGATCTTCATAAAAGAATAAAAAGTCATATCTATATTAATTAGAGTACTTTTAGTTTGTTCATACTAGTATAACGATAATTAACACATCCTATTATGCAATACTTTGTATAGTGTCATCTTTATGCTAGATTAATAAATATTGTTGTAAACAAAATTAATTAAAAATGAAATACATATCCTAGTTGTCATTAAAACATAATTTGCATAGCCTTAACATATTCTTAGCTGTTTTAAAAATTCACATTCATCAACATTAATTTTGAGCCTAGAATATTGTGTTAGACATTAGTTGAGTATCACATGGATTAGAAACCTTTTCCAAAAGTATGATATAACTTTGGAATCCTTATGTAATATTATGTTTTGTCAATAATGTTCTCTTGATAAGTTAAATACGAGTTTTTTGGGTTAAGAACCTCATTTTCAAACTTACAATTTTTTGGGTTTTAATCTTCCACACGTCATCATGTTGGTTAAGGATAGCTTCTTACAATCAATATGCCAAAATGTCAATAGTAAAGTTTCTGCTATTTGTTATGGATATAACATATATCTCTTAGTTATCTAACTAAATATTTAATTGAACTTCCTCTATGTTATAGATCATAAACTTTTGCACTTCTTAAAGAATTGGTATCTACTTTTACTTTTCACTTGGTGATATAGTATCTTCAAATCATAATGATTGAATAATTCAAGTTATTCTATTTGTCTTATTATCTCAATTTATTTATCATAAAAAAAATTATAAATAAGGCATTGTATTTACTTTGTAATAACAAGAAGCCTATATATGAAAACTTTAGTGTTTTTTGGATGGAAGTGTTACATCAACATGTAAGATATGAATTGGACATAAAAAACCAAGTTCATGGATGCTATCTCTCTATGGTGTTCTAAAAATAAATAGAACTATAAACCATTTGACAAGGGAACCTTAGTTGTAAAACAAGCTACTCAAGCAATGTTTGATGGAATTATGCATAACAAAAAGTGGTAGATTTGGAGCACGTTGAAGATTTTGAAAAAATAAAATTTGAAGAAAAATAAAAAAAGAAAATAAGGATATAACAAAATCATTATCAACGTATATTTGACTTATTGGTTTGCCAAAAATGTGATCATAATAGGAAAAATATGTATGTTTGTGGTAGATAATGTCATTCTAATTTAGTTTAAATCAACCTCTCTAACTAAAAATATGTTTGTTTTAATCTTACGCATTATTATCCTAGTTTAGAGCAATAATATTTGGCTATCAGTATGTCACAACTACCAATATAATAGCATTCGATCTATTTGTTATAGATATGACATTTATCTTTCAATTCTGTATCTAAAAACTTAGTTTGGCTTCTTCAATGTTATGAATCAAACAATGCTGCTCTCCTCTTAAAGCATTGACAGCTTCTATTACTTTTCTTTTTAAGGTGTAGGATCTCCAATCCATAATGTCTTAATAATTCAATATTTTCTATTTAACACAATGTCTTAATAGATTTATTTTCAAACCAATTATGAATAAGATACTATATTAATTTGGAATAACAAAAAGCCTAAACATTAAAACTTTGGCTTTTTAGGATGGAAGTGTTACAACAAATGGTAGGATAGAAATTGGAGATTAAAAAAAAATTGATAAAGCCTACCTGTTTACTATATTCTTCAACTAGATAGACCTATAAGAATTTTTTCAAAGAAACCTTAGTTATAATGTAATTCACTCATGTTGTGTTTAATGAAATTATACATAAAAAATCGGAAGATTTGGAAGACATGGAAGATTTTGATAACACATTGGAAGACCCAAAAAGATTTTTGTATGACAAACTTAGTAAATTTCTTCTTAAATATTTTTTTAGGAAGGGAATTTATGTAGAATTTTGTTAAAAAAGAGCTTCACTAATGAATGTCTTCAAGTCTAACATTATGCAAACAACATCATATTTGGTTCAACCAACTTTGATTTATGTGAACAAATTAGTAAGCATATTGGTATAGGATTTGAGGTTGACATAATGGTTGAGTTTTTCTGTTTCCTTGATTCCAAGTTGAGTATGATGAGAAAGGAATCCTTGTCTCTAACATAAAGCTTATAAATTATATGTAAAAATTTCAAACACAAGGATATGGTTGCATGAAAGGAGTTAATATACAATAACAATCATCTTAGTGATTCAATTCTAAGTGACCTGTCTTCTTGAGTTCAAACCCATTCCTCTCTTTAAAAAGAAATTATGTATGTTGCATCAACGTAAAAACTAGTTCTTCAAAATACAAGTGAAGCCTCGAGAAATGAATTTTATTGATAGCCAAGTCCAATATATTTAAAGGATATAATAGCATCAATATCAACATTTTGACCTATTGTTTTTCCAAAAATGTTGCCATAATAGGCAAAGTATGTATTTTTGTGGTAGATAATGTCATTCTCATTTAGTTTAAACTGGCATCTCTACCTACAAATATTTTTTTAATCTTACAAGTATTATCAATCTAGTTTAAGATAGTAACATTTGGCTATCAATATGTCACAGCTACCAATATAGTAATTTTCCTTCTATTTGATTTAGATATAGAATTTATCTCTCAATTTTCTTTCTCAAGACTTAATTAGGTTTCTTTAATGTTATGCATCAAACGATGCTGCTCTCTTCTTAAAGCATTGGTAGCTTCTATTGCTTTTCTCTTGGTGATATAGGATCTTTGAACAATAAAATCTTATTAATTCAAGACATTTTGTTTATCTCAATATCTAAATTGATTTATTAACATACAAATCATTAAAAATATACTATTCTTACTTTATAATAACAAGAAAACTAAATGCTAAAACTCAAGCATTTTTGGATGAAAGTGTTACATCAAAAGATAAGATAAAAATTGGAGAATAAGAACCAGGTTGACGGAGGCTATCCATTTATGACATTCTTCAAATAGATAGATCTATAAGCAGTTTAACAAGGAAAGCTAAGTTGTAATGGAATCAACTCAAGTTGTGTTTGATGAAATTATGCATAAAAAAGTTGTAGATTTTGAAGACATGAAAGATTATGAAAAAAAATTTGAAGATAATAATGATTATAGTATAATAAATTTAGTAAATTTCTTCTTCAACATTATTTGAGGAAAGGAATTTAGATAGGACATTGTTCAACAAGAACTACACTGATGAACGTCTTCATGGCAGCATCTTACATTTTATGAATTTTTTTATCTCATTGTTGAATTAAAAAAATAAAATGTTTAATATGTTCAGAATCTTTTTACACCACTTGTATAAAAAAAAATTAATTCAAATATCTTTGTGGAAAGGCATTTTAAGAAAGTCTTAAGCCTTCTCTATATTACTCTTAAGCTCCATTGCATATGAATTGGTTGTATCTATTTGTTACATGAGTGTACTTATTTTTTATTTGTTATAAAGATTTTTTAACTATTTTATTATAAATTACTCTTTTTTAATTTTCAAATTTTCTTCACTTTTCTTAAGTAGAATAACTTCGATAACAAAATTTTAGGTTTCTTATACATTAAGTATTCAATTGTCATGATTAGTTTTACATATCTTAGTGCTTATTATCTTTTAATTTCAATAATATGACTTTTTTTTGTTACGTTATTGTGTAACTTTCTCATGTATCATGCAAATATATCGAATGTTTTAAAAATAGTTTTATAAATGTGATGTGTATTTTTTTTGCATTTTTAATGTAAGCCTAAAATGTTTTATTTGGACAATTACTCATTCAATTACAAATGCTTTTAAATATTTACATATGTTTTTAATAGCAATAGATTATTTATGTAATATAGCAATAGGAAAACTCTTTCTTAAGCGATAAGATTGTCATTAATAAAAATTACAAAATCTCAAAAAAAAATTAATTTTCAACATATTACAAGATTACTCATAATAATCAAATGAAATTTGATAGTGGATGAAGAAATTTAATACATAAATGTGTGACATGAATCATTTTGTGGCTTGAATATAATAAAAACCCATGTAACTAAGTCACAATTTGATATGCTCATGTTTAAAATAACAAATGCAAGGGTTCAAATCTTACAAGGCTGATGTTTCAATAAAATAACTCTAAAATGGACAAATTTATTGAAATATAATTTTTCATAAAATAGAATCTAATCTTCTAAAAAATATATCTAATGTACAAATTGTAGGCTACAATTGGCATAAGAATTGCTTCTAAATCTAGTAAAATTTAAATGATAATTTTTTTGAAAACTTGCCTTCAATATAAGTTAGAAAAAGTTTCAAAAAATGATTTGACCCTCCATAAGAAATATCAATTTCCACTTAAACAAAAGTAGTTAACATGCAATTACTTTGCTATGTTAATTATTAGTTCTGAGGTAAAGGAGACAAGTCCCTCGAAACTTTGACTCTTATGATAGCTACTTGACCAATACGAAGCATAATAATATTGACATAAAGATGATAGTGAGGTCATGAGTGGATTTGCTGAAACATTATTGCTCAAGAACATTTTCAAATAAATTAGAAAGCTAATGTGGTAACATCATGCCTTCAGTTAGAAAAGTAAAATGAGGGAAGAAAAGTAAAATGCAGCAATGCAACAAGTAGTGGTTTTGAATCATTATAGTTATTTCAATAACTCAAAATAAGCTTTGATAAAAGAAATAGTTGACCATTTGATAAGATTTTAATGATATATTTATGCACCAACTTGGTATTATGAATTTAGTTCTTTTATATGATCAGTGGATCAACACTAAGCTTGATGAAGATTTACATAAAGCACCACACTTTATCACAAAGTTTCTCTTAATAATGTTGATTGATATAAGACAACATAAAGTATGATAATATTTGAGTTGAACTACTGAGTTTTATTTATTTTAAATTAGTTTAGTATATTTTGCATTTTAAAATCGCTTTTAATATCTCATATGAGTTCCCCATGATATTATTGACCATTCTTACAAACGGTATGATTTTTGCATGTTTTCATTAAGAATGGTAGTTTAGTCAATTTTTCATTTAAATTATGGTTTAAAATTATAGTCTATTTAGAGCTCTATGATGGAATAAAAAAAGTTATTTTTTTAGTATTGGCATTATATTTTTAGAAATTATGTTTTCTTTATCTAAAAGAGTGCACAACCCTAGTTTTCTATCTAGTTATTTTATGTGTTTAATTGATATCTAAATTATTATTTGAACTTATCTACACCATTACTGTCATCCTTCTCCTCATTACCTTCTATCATAAATCCTATTATAGGAGTTTTGTCTACCTATCCTACATTAACAATATTTGGCCATGTCACTAGTCCCTCTAGCCTTAAACCTCATAAAGGGTTAGGCATTAGATTAATTTTAGCTAAGCCACCCCAAAACAAGGCTCAAGTTGTGAAATTAAGTACAATAATAATCCCCACTATGTTTATAGCACCACTAAGAGTGCATAAATAGTTGCCTTAAAACACTACATTTATCATAACAAGCATTTTAGCAAGAAACCAGGATTTAGATGCTCAAGCCATACCTTTCTTCATTATGTTTTATAAAGTATGCCTTTATTTGCCATGTTTTTGATTTCTAGTTTGAATTGATAACCCTTAGTACAACATAAATTAGCTTTCTCTCATTTTTTGTTAGCTAGAAAAAATTTTCATTCATATCTTTGGCATTCTTTTACTAGACACCAAATAATATTTGGAATAATTCACCATTTTTAACACATCTATTAAATGTATTGTGGAAGTGGGAAAGTTCATGTGTGTGATGGCAATATGGAGAAAAAATTCTTGTTGCGCTCTTTCTAATTTTTGTATGTCCAATGTTCACGTTCATATCATTAAAAATGCATGTTTATTGAAACAAGCCAATCATATTTGTCCAATGCAAATAAAGATTGAGTCGATTTAGAACAAAAGTTGAGATTCTTTTCTTACGCTCATATTTGGATATTCTTTTTATCTATTCTACTTAGTAAATAAATTTCCATGATACAACTGCATCATAAGGTTCTTAGTGTTTTTAATGACCAACTGTAAATGAATGATAATAGAATTGATGTAGATCTTATTAGTCTATTGTCCATAATTCTTTGTAAACCTTCAAACTTGTTTAAGCATTCACCTATAATATCGTTTTGACTATAGCCAATTTTTTCTTACACAATGTTATGATTTGAAGTAGTGTTACATCCTAATAATACCATATTTCAATAGTATTTACTTTATTGCATACATTCTTAAACAAATTTTTATTGATGTTATCTTCAAAAAATCAAACACATAGATGAATAGTGCTCACCAACTAGTGCTATTCAATGATTTTAATGTTATGATTTTCAATGCACATTTATAGTAACTCTAAAAAGTAGAAATACATATCTTACAGCAACACTTTTGTATTAGGAAAAAAAGATAGAAACCTTGAATATCTTAATTCTACCCTCATGTCATATGAAAATCATTCCATATTTTAAATGTCATGTTCTCTATGATGACAAAATATATGGAAGCTATAGTTTCCTCATATTAATAATAGCATTGTGTTTATGTAGAATTGATGTTCCATCCACATATGAGTTGAATTTTTTATTATATTTTTTTAGGTAGAGCTATGTAAACAGTATGGTTTTCTTTGTGTACTAAGCTCCAATTTATGTTTAGCAAACTAGTTTCCATACAGGAATCATGCAATTTGTTAACTCCTACTGTATATTTTCCTTAACTTGGAATAGATTCAATAGCACACTACACTCCAGTAAAATGTATAAATTGATAATTTGGAATTTTTTGCATAATTGAAGGCCCACAATTTATGGCTGTTACCATGAGTTTATGAGTTTATTTATTTATTTATTTAAATATTAAAAAATCTAAAATCATTTCCTCTAAATTATTTCTAATAGAGTGAACCACTTACTTCCACTATTTTTTCCTAAGTTCTTGCCAATTAATGTATGTTCACATCTTATAAAGCTTGAATGATAAGAAAAAACTTATTATGAAGAAATAAATAATTCCCTTTTTTTTAATTTTAATAATCAAATTTTTGAAGTAAGCTACTTTCTTCTAACTTATATATAGTGTGTAGCACAAGTAAACCAAAGGAAGGTTTATTTAAAGCAATCTTGACCCCTTGCAAATTTCATTTTCCTATCATATACTCTTTTTGTTTCTATAGATGTTCTCACTTTTACTTTTTATATTTAAGAAGCTTGTAGAGCGTTGGAAGAGCCATAGAAACTTACCATGATTAATAATAGTTTTTCAGATGTCCTCGAGTGATGATAATTATGTTGTTTCCATAAGTTAGGAGAGTGATAGAGATAGACGATCTATATCATCCATATAACATCATTCTTGTTTAAACAAAAAAATTGTTAGTACTTCTTTTGAAGAACTTTATGAATGAGATGAAAAAAAGGAAGATAGAGGATAACCCTAATTAAGACCAATTCATGGTTGAAAAAAATTACTTGGTGATCCAATAATGATTAATTATATCCATGCATCGCAAAGGTAATTAGTGAGCACCCCAGTAAGCTTCTTATTAACATTGTACTTGGAGAGTGTCTTACAATGTAGATCTCATGATATGTTGTGATTAACATTCCTCAAATCCAACTTAACAATAACATTACTACTTCATTTTTTTTGTTAATAGAACATACTAATCATTGAACTGATGATATGTTCTTTATAATATATCTGCATTTATAAAATTTGTTTGCTTTATAGAAATTATTCTATCAAAAAATTGTTATATTTAATCAAAAATGAGCTTTATGATGTTATTTTCAATATGCATTGAACAATATTTGGTCTAAAATCAATAATGATTCATGTTATGAGATTTAGGAATATATGTAATGTTTTTGCCTAACTCCCCCAAAGAATTGGAGATCCTATAAAAATTTTTAGCAACACTCAACAACATTTGAGATTAAATCAAAATAATTAGTGAAGAATTTTCCATTAAAACCATCTGGGCTAAGAGTGCTATCTAATTTGCTATTAATAGTTATCTCCTTATTTTCTCCTTGAAGTTGCATTATTTTATTGATTGTTTGCTTTTGTGAAAAAGGAAGGGATGTAGTTAAACATATTTTCATTTTCAATTACTTAAGAAGACTTCAAAAGAATTTGAAATTGGTTGACTAAAATTGTCATTATTTTGTCCTCTTCATTTTCCTCTTCACTTCATCACTATTACATAGGAGAATATTGTATTTCTTTCTCCTTCTAATAGTAATCTATTTTCATTCTTTCTATTTCCAATAAAATTTCACTCTTTCAAAATCTTGTGAATAATCTGAATTAACAAGATACAATACTTTATACAAATTCTTCATTTGTTTCCTTAAAAATACTTATTTGTGATTCAACTCTTCCTTATGTAATTTAATAGGATGAAAGAGTTTTGCAAATGTTGATTTTTTTAATCTTTAAGGCTCATTTTATGTTTGTTTTATTTTAAACCTAGAGCCTTCATATGAAAGTTGTTTAAAGGACAATTCCAACTATTATCCATTGCCAATGCAAATGTGCGGTGGTGCAAAAATATGTTATGAAATTTAAATTTTTTAGGAAATGAAATATAAATTTTAAATTGTCAAGTTCTAACAAGGTGATGAATTATAAAAGTTCAAATTAGTTATATATTTCTCATTAACCAGCATCCTATCTAACATTTTCCAAACCCATATTCTATTACCTTTTCATTCCTATATAAAGGAATATCTAAAAAAATCACTACTGCATAAGATGTCATATAATTATGCAATCAACAAAGTCTTTCATTTGTTTTATTTTAGGAGTACGTAGTCTATTGTAATCATTTCAAGCTGTCATTTCATTGAAATCCCTACCCACCATCCACGGATTTGCAGCATTGTTGGCAATGTGAAATGTCTTTCCTATAATAAGCTCCTTCTAGATGCCATGCTTTTTTCATTGGTGCAAGTGTATCTTGCTTTAGAAACCTAGGCTTGACGCTTGATATTGATATAGAAAACTACTCCTCGTTAATGTCAACATTATAGTTGAAGTCATTCCAAAGAAATCTATATCTTGCTTGATGTATTTTAATAATAGTGCTAAAAATTGAGCTTAATATCAAATTTTTATGTCTTATCCATAGAACACAACAATAAGGAAACTTTTCAAACTATATATATATTAATAAATTAATTAATCACATGACTAAACTATTTTTAGTACAACTCTAAATATTTTTAAAATAAGAAATCAATCATTAAGAACAATATTATCTACAATTTGTAGTAGGTAAATTCTCAAAATTTTAATAATTAAACCATGATCTTTGAAAATAAGCAAAATCTTACACTAGTTACTTTATTTCTAATTATACATAATATTTTGAGTTACCCCACAAAAGGGCAATAAAACTTCGTTCCAATATTGAGATGATTTATTTTTAAGGATTCATCACCAATAGTGTATGAAGCAACATCAAGGCAAGGACATGCTTTATAAGCATTGCTTTACCCAACATCGAAAGAAAGCATTGCATTCAACCAATAATTTTGCTAATTATCTTTTTTGTTAGTGATTATAACAAATATAGTTTCTTTCAACCTGAAATAAGTTGCTACCCAAGTGTGATATAAAGGCTTTGCATTGTCGAAATGGAAGATTCTAGAGTGCCAAAGATAATGGGCTACAAGCCATTAATTTAGGCATTGAATTTGACTTTTTTAAACAATAATCCATAGACCAACTTCCTCATAAAAGTACTTTATAAAATTATTTATTTGTGTATTAATTCTTTGTATATCCAAAAAAAAATGACACACCTTATTTTTTATAATTTCTTTCTTGGGCAGAAAGTAGACCAATGCACCATTAAATGTATTTAGCTAGTGACAATTCACTCATAGTTAACTTTGAAACTAGAAGTTATGGCACCAAAATCTAAGCATCAAGCTAATGACATTCCACTAAAAATGAACCACATTCCCTCTCTAATTTGGAGCTTAGTTGAGCCAAGAATTGGTTCACAATAAGTTAGGTAACCTATAAAGTACATTGTTGTGTACATTGTACAAAAAGATCTGCAACTACAAATAACCATATGCACAAATCTATAAAACTTGCATAAATAATCACAAGGTCCAAATCATGTCTAAAATAGATAAATAAATAATAGAAATTATATCCAATTAAAATGTCCCATGCAATCTAAAATCCATCATAAAAAATCTCATATATTGTAATATCATAGATAAAACATCAATGTTATGAATAAATTTTATGACAATTATAAGATGAGTAAATGTGGTCTAATGAGTGATCCACTACAGTACTAATTCTAAACAACTCATTATAAGGACACATTTGTCATTAACTCCCTACTCATATAGATGATAAAATTATGGGACAGTAAGCTCAATAAGAAATACTACTGTTCTGATAACAAAATATACATGCAATAATAAAATGACATAATATCATCATCAATATTTGAGGAGTCAAATAAATGCGATAGTTTGCCAGGCTAAGCTAGTGCATAAAACCATAATGATGTACCACATCACCAGTTCAATGGGCCTACCAAGTTTACAAAAATCATAATCAATCCCATAAGATGCATAGTTAAAAACAAATATTCTTGTAATTTCTCCAAGTCTTTGACATATTCACTTTAAATGTAGCATGCCCATGTCATAACATGATCTAATAGTCCACAACTTATGCCTTACTAATCACATGGACCACTAGAATGGGCTACAACAATTCTTATCAATCACGTGGCACTATGATAAGTACTCTAACATATCAACAATCACCTATCATGTTCCATAGTGTTAGAAAACCAACCAGGAATCCTTTGCACATGATCTTGCTATCCTAATATATGGTCTGTCAATCACATATACCACCAACATAGCGTTCGGGATCATATCATACATGGTGTTTAACCACTATATGCTCTAGCAGAGCCATAGTCTAGTAATAAGACATGAAAATAACATACATGGTGGGATCCTGCCATTTTGTGTATATTTGACCCACCTTGCACCTGAAAAGGAGACCTTCTATAGAGTGCACTATATCTTAGCCTAGGTCATGACAAACGGACCTTTTTAAGCAAAATTTTTATATTTTTACCTTTATCTATCTAATGTTTCCAAAGTTTAATTTATCATTTAAGAATTTTTTAGAGCCCTAAACTATTAACCACTTATTCCCAGACAGTCCTACACAATTATCTTTCTTAACTTAGGGTTTCTACAAAATCCTAATCTTCATATCTAGGGTGACATCCTCATTAAAGTTTTTTTGTTTCTATGTCTATTCCTTGCACATATATTTGTCTAGATGTTCTAATGTAATCTTTTGGTTGTTTGAGTACTTCTTCAAGTTATAAATCCATCTCTCAAGAACATTTACTCATAATCTTTGACGTTAAATCGAGTTAATATAAATTCCATTAGTGATTATCATTTTTCTTAGAATCTAATCTAAATTAATTCACCCTACCCAAAGACCTCTATTGAGCCATCCACACCACTCTGATGATCATTTTGGGTGTTAGTCTATGGCCAAGAGCCAAATTCAATGCTACTAATGACCGTACCCATCAAACAAAACCATATCAATGTTTAGTAGCAATCTAAGTGATCATTGGTTCCTTGGCAATGTATCACCATTTTTAAGTCTAAAACTTAGATTTTTATCTTAATAAAGCCTCATAAAAAAATAATCGAGGGCCCCTATGAAATCATGGAGTTATTTTAAGTGTGCTCAAGTTTTCATGAAGTACATAATATTGCAAATTAATCCTCAATTCTTTTCCTAGATTATTTTGAATGTAAGATCTTAGTCTTTAGTAATTTTATCCACCTAGGACACTTATCCAATGTTATTTCAAGTCATAAATTAACTTCAACATTTTATAGGATTCTAGACCATAACTTATTTTTTAATTTCAATCCTAAGATATCTAAATATTATATCCTATATAATAAAATTTGAAATCCTCCATAATGATATTGCTAAATCATATGTGTTACTTCATCACACTTACATTTTTTCATTAGTTTAGTCTACCCAACAAGGGCTATTATCTAGGTTTAATTTTTCCCTAGATTTCTACTCTTCACCAATCAGACCAAAAGCTATTTGGTGCACTTAATGTATTGATTAAGGTTGCTATGCTTTATCTCTTTATTATGTTGGAGTATAACTTCCCTATACAATTTATGTCATTCTTTCACATTTTTCTCATTCATTAGGTTATATTACAATGTAACTCAAAATCTTCCCTTATGTGGCCTTTAAATCTTCTCTTATTATATTTTCAACTTTAATATATAGTTAAATCATTTTAAAAAAAATTATTATTATTTATGCTTATTGACTTTCGAAATTAATGAAAACCCTTAATAAGGTTCAATTGAGGTGAAAGAAAAGTCATCAGACACATCTCGATGGGTTTTAATAGATTAAATGTTTGTTTTTTAACTTTTAAATATTTTTTAATTCCTAATGTTAATGCATATTTTAAGAAGCACTGTATTCATTCCTTATTTGATGATTAGGGATTCTACACTTGATTTTGATACTATCTTATAATAGAACTTTCCTAGAAAAATTATCTCATTTCTTTACATTTTTTTTTAATTTAGTTATGTGACATTGTTAAAGAAACTCTCTACTCATGTGACCTTTCATTAATTAGATTTACTAACATTATATTATTTTACTTTATCTCTTCTCAAATTTATTAAATATTTACTTAGCGCTAAAATGATAATTTATATTATATTTACCTTTTTAGTTTGCTAATTCACAAAAACTCTAAATGTGATCTCATTTAAACAAAAAAATGTTGTCAGAGTCACCTCAATAGGCCCTATGTAATTAAATCTTTATTGTTAAAATATTAAATTAATTATTTTCAATTTTGTTTTGCATGTTTTATAAGATATTTTGATTTTTACCTTATTTGATTATAGCGGATCTTATGATTGATTTCCTTTCTTTCTTGGAAAGCACCTTTCTCATACATATTATCTCATTTTTTAAATTTTTTTATTTTAATTTTTTTATATTTCTATTTAACTCTAAATATCCCCTTATATGATCTTTAGATTATTGTAATTTTTTTATATTATATTGCAATCAGTTTATCTCACTTCAACTTTAATACACTTTCACTAAATTTTAAAATAACAACTTATATTTTATATTTATTTCTTTACATACGTGATTTGTAGTGTTCTAAATGAGATATGAAAAAGATGGAACAAGAAATTTTTGACACATTTAACAAATTCTATCTAATTAAATATTTAAATTTTAATTTTTTTTAAAATATTTTATCTTGTTAGGTTTAGGATGTTTTATGAGATATTTTGATTCATACTTAATTTGATAATTAATGATGTCACACACGATCTATTTTGCATCATGGAATGCAATATTTTATACAATTTATCTCTTTTTTTCTCATTTTTTGCTTAATTTTGTTATATTATTATGAAGCTTTAAAACTCCTCTTGTGTGGCAACTATATTGCTTTGATTTCGTAATTTTTAATTACTATATTTATCTCATTTTAGTTGTAATATCTATGTACTTTGTATTAAAATAATAATTTTTTTTATCTACGCTAATTAGTTTCACAATTCATAGTAATTTGAAATGAGTTCTATTAAAGATGAAAAAATATTGATTGACTAATCTCTATGAGCTCTTTCCAATTAATTACTCATTTTTATTTTTCTAAATATTTAATTTTTTACTCATTTTTCATTACTTATAAGATATTTTGATTTGTACTTAATATGATAATAAAAAATATTACACTTGATTAATTATCTTGGTGTATCACAGTGATTTCAAGGAAGGTTTGATCGAGGTGAAATAAACTTCATTGGACTCATTTCATTGAGCTCTAACTAATCAAATATACCCTTTTAATCTTTGAAATATTTTTATTTTGTAAGATTTTTGCAAGCTTTATGAGTCATTTTCATTTGCACTTATTTTGATTATTGGGGATATTTTGGTCGATCTCCTTAGTATCATACAATGTAATATTCTTATAAAATTTCTCATTTTTCTAAATATTTTATTTTAATTTACTTGTAATACTATATTACTCTAAATTAGCTACAATGCTACCTATATATCACTTTAGTTTTGATACATTATATTTGTTCAATTTATCTCTTTTCAACATTTATATATGTTTATTTAATATTAAAATAATTATTTATTATTATTTATGATCATTTCGTTTTATAATTTATCTTAATTCAAATTGAGGATTGATGGAGATGAAATTAGCATCATTGGGCAAATCATGAAGAGCTATATATGAATAAATATTTATTTTTAAATTATTTAATATTTAAGTATCATAGAGCATAACTTTTCTAATTTATTTCATTTATTCAAGTTTTGCCCTTTCATTTAAGACATTATTTTTTAGCTCTGAATCTCTTCTAGAGTGACCATTACATCGCTTCAATTTGCTTATATTACATTGCTTTTGTTCATAACGTTTCAGCTTTAATAAATATTTACTTAATATTAAAAATATATTTTTTTTTATTCATGATTATTTACTTTTAAAATTCATATTAATTAATGATGAGTTCTAATTTAAACAAAATAAACATTATTTGAATCATCTCAACAAGCTTTATCCAATTTGCTATATATTTTAGTTTTTTAACTATTTTATTTTCTATGGTTTTGGCTTCATTTACTAGATATTTTCATTTGTACATGATTTTTTAGCAAGTGTTTTGCTCTCGATCTAATTTGTGTTTTTTAATACAACTTTACCATATAATTTAATTCGTTTCTTAAATTTTTTGCTTTTGTTCGATTAGATTATTAGGAAACTCTAAATCAATTATCAAGTGCCTTTTAAATCACCTTTATTTGATTATAGTACATTGTTTAAGTTTATCTCATTTATGATTTAATACATATCTTCTTAATATTGAAATAACTTTAAATATTATTTTCACTTTGTTATTGTTACAAAAAGTTTGTCAAGATGAGCCACTAATGTTTATTTCATCTTGATCAAATTTCATTTTGAATTTCAACAAATTAGAAAAATGAAAGAGCATATTAATAAAATTTTATTATTTAATACTAAGTAAATATATTTAAATACTGAAATGAGTTAATTGAAATAATATATTATATTAAAACCATTGACAATTAAAGTTATATGATGTGAGACTTATAGTTAAATATATAATTTAATAAAATAAAATTAAAACGTTACAAAAAAATGAGAATAATTTTATGAGAATTTTGAACTTTAATATATTAAGGAGATTGAGTATAACATTTTAAATCATTAGTATTTATGCTTATTTAGTCTGTGAATTAAAAAACATCAAGTAAAAAGCTCAATAACTTTTATTTCGTCTATATTAGCTTAGAATTCTTTTAGAAATTTTTATTCATACTTGATTTGAACATTAAAGATATTACACTCAATATCTTTAGTATAATGGAATGCATCTTGTTCATAAACTTTATCTTTTTGTTTCAAATTTTTAACGTTGATTACGTTATATTATTATGTTACTCCAAATCTTCTATCGTGTGAGCTTTGCATTGCTTTGATTTATTTGTATTACATTGTTTTAATTTATCTTATTTCAATATTAATAAATAATTTTTAATGATAAACAAATATTTTATTATTATTTATGATTATGCATTCCATTTGATTTGAAATAATTTCAAAAGTGGATCAATTGTAATGAAATAATTATTATTTGAATTGTCTCAATAAGTTCCATGCAATTAAATATTTATTTAATATTATTTTTAAAAATGTTTTTTTAACTATTTTGGCTTTTTTTTAATACATTCGATTTACACTTCATTTAACAATCAATTGTGTTTCACTCATTCTCTTTACTATCTTAGAATGCAACTTTGTTTAGTAATTATTTTGCCTTTTGTAGATTCTTTATTTTCAATTTGTAATTGGTTTTATTGCAACCATGTTCTGAATCTCTACAATTGCGAGCTCCATATTACTTTGATTTTGTCATATTAAAATACTTTAATTAAGTTAATTTTTTAAATATTCAATTTTTAATGGTGTCAGCTTATTTTAAAAGATATTTTGATTTGTACTTAACCTGATTATCAAGAATGACTTCCCTTGATCTCTATAATATCTTAAAATGAAGGTTTAAAAAGTAATTTATTTCGTTTCTTTAAATTTTTCCACTTGATTTTGCTATATTACTATAGTACTAAATCTCTTATTAGGCAACCATTAAATACGTTTGACTTGGCTAAATAATAATTCATCAATTTACTTCATTATATCATTATTGTATAGTTACTTAAATTTTAAACAATAATTTATTATTATTATTGATTATTAAAATTTGCAATTCATAATAAATTTATGATGAGGCCTAATCATGTTGAAATAATCATCATTGAACTCATCTCAGTGAGCTCTATTTAATTAATTTATCTTTTCAATATATACTTTTTTGTGATACTATGTAATTTATGAGAAATTTACATTTGTTATTATTTGACTATATAAAAAGTTTAACTTGCTCTTCTCAGAGTCCTTGATTGTAATGTTCCTTAAAATTTATATTAAGTGTTTCAATTTTTTGCTTTGTTTCTATTATGTTACTATGATACTACAATTCTTGCATGTCTAACATTTGCATCATTTGATTTCATCATATTATATTTGTTCAATTTATCTAGTTTATTATTAAGGATATATTTACTAAAAATGTAAAAAAAATTCATTATTATTTATGCTTATTTTCTTTGAAAATATATTGGAATTTCTAATGATGTCTAATTAAGAGGAAATAGAGACCGTTGGATTGATCTCGTTAAGCTTCATCAAATTGATTAATCATTTTTATATTTTTTAATATTATAATTACCTATATTTTAGCTAGATTTGTGAGTTATTTAGATTTTTACTTGCCCTGATGATTAGGTTGTTAAACTTAATGTCAATAAGGTCATCGAATGCATCCTCATGTAAAATACATCTCATTTCTTCAAATGTACGGTTTAGATTTATTTATATTATTATGTAACTCTAAATCTACTCTAATGTGACCTTAATAAGTCTTTGATTTATTTATTTTTTATTACTTCAATGTATCTTATTTAGCTTTAACTTACATTTACCTCAAATTATGATAATAATTTATTGTTATTTATTCTTATTTACTTTGCAAATATATAATAACTCCAAATGATGGCCAATTGAAATAAAAAAAATATCGTTGGACTCTTGTAGCAAAAATTTATCTAATTAAATATTTATTTTTAATATTTTTAAAATTTAAAATTTTTATGGCTTTTGCATGCATTAAAAAAATATCAATTCATACTTAAGTTGATGATCGAAAAGTTGACACTCAATCTCCTAAATATCGTTGAATTAAACTTTCTTGTGTAATTTACCTCATTTTCTTAAATTTTATACTTACATTTGGCATATTATTATGTAACTCAAAATGTCCTCCCATATAAGTTTTGCATTCCTTTAATTTTGATGTATTACATGGCTTCAATTTATCTCTTTTATCATTAGTAAATATTCAATTAATGTGATAAATATTTTTTATTTTTTATTCTCATTTACTTTTGTCATTTGTAGTATTTCAAAAGAAGGTCTGACTAAGAAGAAAATAATTCTTCTGACTCGTCTTCACAAGCCTTAAATAACATAATTTTTTTTTTTTTATTTTCAAGTATTTCATTTTTCTGTTTTTCTATACCTTAAGAAGAATACTAACTCATACATAATTTGCACAATTAGAATATTGCACTTAATCTCCTCAATATGTTGGAATATAATTTTTTTCATAAAATTTATCTCATTTTTTCATTAGTTTAAGTTTAACTTTGTTATATTACTATCTAACCAAAATGTTTTGAATTGGTTATTTTATATCATTTGAATTTTAATATATTTTTACTTGATATTAAAAAAATAAATTTATAAATTTTTTTTTCATTCGTAGTAGCTCTAAATGAAGTTTCATCAAAAGGAAGAAAGATTTTTGGATGTTCCTCAAGAAGTTTTTTCCAATTAATTATTAATTTTTTCTATTTTTAATCTTTTATTTCCTCATTTTTTTGCCATGTTTTAAGATATATTTTGCTTCAATTTTTATTTCTTGATAAAATATGATAATTTAATCTCCATAGTATTTTTTGAAAGTAACTTTCTTTCATAATTTATCTATTTTCTTCAATTTTTTTTAATTTAGTTGTATTACAATACAACTCTAAATCTATTTTCTTATAAAATAAAAAATGTTGTACTTTCACTATTTTACATGATTTTAATTTATGTCATTTTAGCTTTTAAATATGAGTAAGAAATATAAAAAATAATTTCTAAACTTTTTTGCTATTTTTTTTCATCCAAGTAATTTAAAATTAGGTTTGATTAAACTGAAACAAAGGTCTTTGGCCTCATCTCAATGACCTGAATCAAATTAAATATTTATTTTTGAATTTTTAATATTTTTAAAAGTGTTTTCACTCTTTTTATAAGATAATTATAATTGTTCTTGATTTGACATTTGAGAATGTTGCACCTAATGCACTTCATATCTTAGAATGCTTCTTTCTTATACAAATTTTCCCCTTCATTCAAAAATTTTACTTTTATTTGGTCGTATTACTTTGTAACTCTCAATCTCCTCTCACATAACCTTTTCATGTCTCTAATTTAGTTATATTATATTTCTTTAATTATATCAATTCAACTTGAATATATATTTCAATAATATTAAAATAATAAATAATTTTTATTTAAGCAAGTTTACTTAGGTAATTAGTTGTATTTCAAATCAAGATGTCATCTTACTAAAATGAAGGTTGCTGGACACATCTTGACAAAATATATCAATTTAAATATTTTTTTAATAATATAAAATATTTTATTTCCAAAGATGTGAGCATCATTTAAGAGACATCTTGTTTTCTACCTATTTTGATGATTGATCATGTAATTCTTGAATACCTTAGTATCTTGTAATGTAATTTTTTGAACCAATTTATCTCATTTCTTTAATTGTCTTTCCTTGATTTGTTGATAATATTATGTAACTATAGGTCTTGTCTTTTGTGACTTTTACTTGACTTTCATTTGATTACATTATATTATTTTGTTATATCTTATCTCAACTTTAATTTGTATTTACTTAACATTAAAAAATAGATTTTTTTCATTTATGCTTTTCTCTATTTATTTAAATAGTATTTCTTCTATTTTTAAATATTTTATTTTATTAAGTTTTGGGATGTTTTAAGAGGCATTTTAATTCTTATGTGTTTTAACATTTAGGGATGTTACACTAAATCTTCTTTGTATCTTTAAATGGAACTTTTTGACCAGTTTATCTCAAATTTGTAGATTTTTGACATTTCTTTGTTATCTTTTGATGAAATTGTAATTTGTCTATTATGTGACCTATATATGTTGTTGATTTGGATATATTAAATTACATCAATTTACCTCCTTTCCATTTTGTTATATATTTACTTAAAATTTAGAAAATAATTTTATATTATTTATGCTTAATTTTATAAATCAATGTAATTCTAGACAAGGTACAACAAAGTTGAAAGAAGTGTCCTTTTATTTGTTCCCACGAGCTCTATCCAATTAATTAATTATTTTTATATTTTAAATACTAACTTTTTATGTATTTTAGTACTTTATGAGACATTTTGACTTGTGCTTAATTTGAGAAACAATTTATTTATTTTTCGAATTCCAACATAGGTTAGATCAAGGGGAAAAATATTGTTGGACTCAACACATGAGTTCTATCAAATTCAATATTTCTTTCTAAATTTTAAAGTATTTCAATTTTAATAATTTTTTTATGGATCATGAGACATTTGTTTTTGTATCTTAATTAAAAATTAAGGATGTTACAATCAATCTCTTTAGTACCTTGGAATGAAATTTTCCTTTATAATTTATTTCATTCTTTAAAAGTTTCTCTTTTATTTAGATATTTTACTATGTAAATCTCAAACTCACTCATACGTGAACTTTACATCACTTGATTTGGTGCTATAAAAGTGCATTTAATTATTTTCATTTTAGTATTAATATATATTTACTTAATGTTAAAATAATTGTTTATTTTTATTTATACATATTCATTTTGGTAATTTCTCAAGATTCCAAATGAGGGTAGATTTAGACAAAATAATTACCATTGAACTTAACTTGATGAGCTTTATAATTTTATCTTCATTTCTATATTTTTAAAAAAATTATGATTTTGGCATAGTATGTGATATATTTTGATCCATGATTGATATTATAATAGAGAAATTTTCACTAAATCTCTCCAAAAACATGGAATGTTACCGTTTTATAAAACTTTAGTCAATATTTTCAAAATTCTCACTTTGAGTTGGTCATATTATTATGTAATTCTAAATTGCCACTCATGTGACAATTACATTTCTTTGATTTGATTTTATCATATTACATCAATTTGCCAAATTTTAGCTTTAATAGATATTTACTTAATATTAATATAATAATTTGTTATTATTTAGGTTTGTTTAATTTTGTAATTCATAGCATTCCAAATGCGGCCTCATCAAAATAAAAAAAATCGTCATATAACTCATCTCGATGAGCTTTTTCAAATTAAACATTTATTCTTATATGTTAAAAAAAATTGGTTTTCTAAGTTTTTGACCATTGTAGGAATTTTGTTTTGACCTCTTTAATATCTTGAAAGTGTAATATTGCCATATAATTACTGTTTTATTCAATGTTTTTGGTTGATTTTTTTCATATTACAATGAAACTCTAATTGGTTTTATCATGTGATATTTAGATCACTAGTATTTTGTTTTATTACATAGCTTTAATATGTCTCATTTTTAGCTTTATTATATATTTACTTAATATTGAAGTGATAACTTTAATTATTGACGTATATTTACTTTTGTAATTCATAGCAATTTTGAACAAAGTTCAATTGAGATGGCACAAGTGTCACTAGACTCATGTCAACAAGCTCTATCAAATTAAATATTTATTTTAATATTTTATTTCATAAGGGTTTTACCACATTTTATGAGGCACGTTGATTTGTGCAAGATTTAGTAATCAAAGGAATTAACACATGAACTTTTTAATATTTTTAAATGCAACTTCCCTATACAATGTCTTTCATTTCATCAAAGTTTTCACTTTGACTGGGTGTATCAGTATGTAACTCAAAATCTTCTTTCATGCAAGAATTACATTCCTTTAGCTTGGTTATAATACAGTTACTTAAAATAGTTATTTTAGATTTAATATATATTTATGTAATTTAAAAATAAAAAATTTATTATTATGTGTGCTTAATTGCTTTGATAAATAATAGTAGCTCCAAAAGAGGACTGATTGAGACAATAAAAAATGTAATTGGAAATCTCTCTATGAGCCCTATTAAATAAATATTTATTTTTAATATTTCAAATACTTTTGTATATTTTATATTTTTTATCTTTTTGAATACCTTATGAAATATTTTGATTCTTACCTAATTTTATGATCAAGGTTCTTATACTATAACTCACTCAATGTCAAATCAAGTCCAAATGGAAAGTCTCTTAACAAATACTAAAGCACTGAGGAAAAACCTTTTGAAAAATTTTAAAAGAGGGAATATTTAGATTCATATAACTCATTGAGACATGTCCAACAACCTTTTTTTTGTCTTCATTGGGCCTTGTTTGTAGTGAAAATAAATAACCAAATTGAATATACATCAATAATTACGTATTATTGTTGTAAAATTACGAAATATTTGCTAATGCTTAAATATCATAAATTGATGTAATGTAATATAATAAAACAAAAGCAATATAAGGGTCACATAAGACAAGTTTAGGAGACTCCTAGTAATATAATAAAATAAATGCAAAACCTTTAAGGAAATGAGATAAATTAAAAGGGATAGTCGAATTGTAGGATAATAAGACGATCAAGTGTAACATCCTCAATGAACATATTAGATAGAATGAGAATGTATTGCAAATAGATGGCTACCTATAGAGAGTAAAATATTTAAATATAAATAAAACTTTTACTTCCCCTCGAGCCACACTATAACTCACATTACCCCATGTGGATTGCAAATTAACTTGATTCCATAAATTAAGAAGGAAGTAACCAAATCAGGCATCACCTTATACTTGCACTAGCAATCCATATTGTTAAAAATCAAAAACATGTTATGCTTTGTAGTCCTAACCTACCATGCACATAGGATGGTGTTATGTATACACAAACTAGTTGTTATTCAAGTACAAGTACTATAGCTTGCATAGGTCTTTTCCATGCATGTCGATGCAACAATGCGTGACTAGGTGTGCAGTCCATAATGCACAAACCCTAGTAAATGTTGTGCCATCCAACTTTTGCTTCACTATGGGCCACATTAGGCCACACAATTTCCCTTATGGATTACATGTTGTCACCTTTCTGATAAGAAGCAAGGTAACTTTTTTAATAGGCAACACCTTATCCATGTGTGAAAAGCTTGAATAGCTAAAAATAATAAAAAATTACATATTGTAGGCCCCCACTAACCAAATGCATGGCATGTCATAAAGCGCATGCAGATTGGTTAGCATGCATGCACACACTATTACGAAACACCCAATGCTCTACTACACTTGTAAAAGTAACAACACATGGCTAAAGCAATAACAAGGCATGCACAAATGTTAATTCATATTCCTCCATCTAACGTCTACTTCACCTTGAGTTGCACTACATCACACATTGCCCCTTAATGATTGAATATTATTCTTGTTCTATAAAGCAAGAAGCCAAGTCTTACAAAAAGGGCATCATCTTATCAATGTGTGAGTAATGCACATTGCTAAAAATAACTAAAAAGTTAAACATTTTGGTCCAACCAATCATGTACATCAAATGCCAGAGATGCATATGGATTGATAGTCATTTAGGGACATTATTACAATGTGTAGTTATCTATCTTATGTTCATCGATAGTAGTGCGTAGCCATGGGTGCAACCTAGCATGAACAAAACCTAGTCCATATTGTACCATCCAACATCTGGTTCACCATGACATGCACCATGCCTCACATTGCTTTTGCAGGTTGCATAATGTGACAATTCCATCAAGGAAGAATGAAAGTCTCCTAATAATGCATCTTATCCTAGCATCAGCAACCTATAGTTCTAAAAATCTTTAAAACATTACACTTTGTTAGCCCCACCAACAATGCACATATGTTGCCTCAAGGCATGCATGGACTTGCTATAATGCCCATAGAGTGCCTTATCACATGTGTAGCTGTAGCAACATGAGCATTGGGCCACAGGGCAACATGCAAAAACTCTAGTGCATATTGAACCACTCAACTTCCATTTTATTGTGGGCAACACCATGCTGCATGTTTCCCTATGCATAAAGAATATTATGACAGTTATGCCAATGAAGAATGCAAGTCTCCTAATAAAGATCACCTTATCCAAGCATCATAAGCCCATAGTGCTAACAATTCTGGGAAAGGTTACACTTTGCAATCAACACAAGTCAATTACAAAGGATGTCATAGAGTGTGCATGGACTAGATGCCACACATGCAATTATAGTAGCATGAATGTAAAGCTACAACTCAATAATCAAAAACGTTAGCACATATTGCACCATCCAAGTTTTGCTTCTCTATGAACCACACTTCATACATAGCTCCTCTTAGATTGTAAATTATGACAATTCTATTAAACAAGAAAACAAGTCTCTTAATGGAGTTGCTTCACATCCATGCCCAGCTAATAAAAAGTAATGAATAAGGTAAAAAAAAAGTGACACATTTTTTCACTTCATTAGAACCACTATTGGTACCACATTAAAAAAAGGAAGCAAGAAAGCAAGAAAAAGCTTTTAAACCTACGTGAAGTCTTTGGAAATGTAAGGATCAATCTAATATGACATTGGATTGGATCTCATGAGATGATGTTAATTTTTGGAGAAGGCAAAGTGTTATAACTCTCACATTGCCCCATCCAACTTCTATAATAGCCAATGTAAGGCATTTCAACCATGTACATAGGAAACACACCAAAGAGCATAATGCAAATTACATAGTGAGCAAGCAAAGTAAGCTAAGACATCAAGTATGCAAGCATGGCATGTTTTGTAACTTTTATGATATCCATGTCTTTGAGGTGATGAATTCAGGGGACATAAGGTTTAACCTCAGTAGATCATGATAGTAAGGTTAGTCCATCACTAACAATACCTCATTGCAAATTTAAGCCTTCTATAAAGGATTCAACCCACCATTCATATTTATCTGCCATTTCTTATGTTGCTAATGCCATCCAACTTTCTTAATTCTAGGCAAGCTTATGGTCATGTAACTTTGGGGGGTTAAGCCCCACTATTGACAAACAAGTGAACAATGTGCCTAGATGTCACAACTTAGTGTGGATTTTGACATAAAGGTGTTCAATTATAAGCATACTAAGGTAGCTTCATGTCATTGGTGTTTGAACCAAGCATGATGGTCAAGTATGTGAATTAGTGGTTTCTCTCATACTAGGTTAAGTTATTATCACAACACATTCATCTGTAAGTTAAAACTAAAATTTTTCATGATCATCCAAACCTAGCTGTTGTTCCCTTTTAGTGTGTGAACAATACAACGCTTGGTGAATTTTGCTTCCTAATTATTGAAGCAATTAACATCGAAGAATCAAAAAGTAACAACACTATGAATGCTTGGTTGGAATAAACTAGTTATCCTAGTAGTATCTTTTTTTACACCTAGAGCATTAATTCTAAAACCCTAAAAGATTTATAGGCTATGCTTTCATGATTCATATTCATATGAAGAATCCGAATAAAATGAGCTTTTACCTTTTTTCACAAGATATTTTTTGTCTTATTAAATTCATCTTAAGACACCTACGTTATCCTTTAAAAAATATGTTACCCCAACAGAACACCCGACACAAATATTTCTTCAACTCAGATCGACCCATCAATGCAAAGCTTGAGGAAAAAGAATGGGCTTGGCCCCATCTCATAGGAAATGTAAAATAACTTTTAAATTTGTGTCATTTCAATTCTACTTGCAGACCAACACCCATTTATACTACACCTCTTAAGTCATTTCACATAGCCAAACTAGAGGTAAGCTAAATAGGTCTCTTTTCCACATAAATTCTACTAGGACCATTCTATTGATTGTTCTTTTGCTTGATAGTTGGTAAAGACAATAGGAATCTTGTTAATTCCATTCATGTGCTTCACTAATTAGATGATGAGGTATTTGGTTTCCATAAGAGACTCATTGTTACTCTAACCATTTACACACACTTGGTTGAATTTCTTCACTTTTTTATTCAAAGCACTAGGTAGAAATCCCTTTCTATGAGCATCCACAAGGACCATCACAATGGTTTATTTTTAAAAAAAAATAGATTGCCTATGTTTATACTAGTTTTGAGTTAATTGCTTAATGACCAAGGCAAACCCTCTTAGGGGTCACTCCCAATTTGTCCTCTAGACAGCAAGAATTGATCGACACTCGTCACTCTAGTAGCTTGGACAATCTACCAATAGTTGATTGGTTTAGGACTAGAAAACCCAAGCCAAAACTTAGAGCCTGTCTTTTTCATGAAGTTATGGATCCATTTTGTCAACTTCCTTTGCATACAATGATCCATTATTTAGATGCTATTCACCTCAGAGACCTAATGCAGTTAAGATTTCAATCGGGTGTGAAAGGTAGTGGGCCATCTAGATTTTCAAGGGTCACTAGGTTGCATAAAAAATTCCTCAAGTAGTAGTGCTCTTACAACCACTTGGCCTGAACTTTGACTGAGCCTTTTTTAGGGCCAACTTGTAATAATGATGAAAGAAGAACTCTTCTTGAGGTTTCAACTATCATCTTTGGAAAACTTGACATTGCCATCAACTGCAACATCTCAGCTCGAGAATTTTAACTCAACTCTTTATTGGAGCTCATGCCGAATAGCTCTCTTTAAAGGGTTTCTATAATCTCTTAGGATTGACTAATCCATCTGCAATTGTCATCGAAGTGGAAGCTTCGTCCTTCAGCCTTCAAAGTTCTTATTTCAATATTTGCAACTACCACCAAGATTTACTTATTGAATGTTGAACGTGGGCTTACATCATGTGTGTTGTAGTGACCATTGCACTCTTTTAATTTTTAAGGCATTACATTACACCATTTCCTTTATTCACTTGGTTTACCTAATAGAACTTAGATAGTGGCACCAATTATCTTGAGGGAAATTTAAAAAGGAACAAAGAACTAGAAGGTTTGATTAGTCTTTTTCCTCTATATCGAAGTCAGATGAACAATTTGCATGTCAGAATCACTACAAGCCTCCACCAAAGTTTCGTCCTGTATTGTCCTATTTCGACACAATTCACCATCATTTGGGTCCTAATAGGCATGCTTTAACCCAACACCTTCTAAGCTTGCTCACCCATCAACTTGTAAGCAGTTTAAACTCTTTGTGTACCTTTCAAAACATGTCAAATGGTGAGCCAATTGGCTATCGTGAATGGGTATAGGGCCACCATGGCATATCTCAATAGTGTGAGCATTGTGACCAAGCATGATGACAATTTCTCCAAGGGAAACATTTGTTCTGGCTCATGCCATCGTGATTGCTAGAGATGAGTTGCTCCTTTTAAGAAAAATGAGGGTGCTACTTCATGGGTTTTATGGTGCATTATTAATAGAATTGTGCAAGGAATCAAGGACATTATCAAAATAGGAAAAACTAAATCCCCTAGATAGTGAATTGGATTTCAATTAACATAGTAAAGTACATATTACTTTATAGGAGAAGTCTCTCCATCCCAAAGATGTTAATGAGGTGATTTATGTGATCATATGCAATGTGCTTATGAAATTGCTAAAGTGGCTAAGAAAGAAATCTATCATAATCACAAAAAAATGTTACATAACATGATTAAGGTTAGCTTTAAGGAGGCTCTTACAAAAAGGAGAATAAGCATTGTTAATACTACTCTGATGAAAGGTTCCTCCGTTAACTACTCAGATAGACCAACAAATTTATATGTCAAGATGGTGGCACAAAAAGATACCTTATTCATAATAAATGATGAAATATATCTATTGAGTGGGCCAATATAGGTGGTGTCATTTGAGAGGATTTAAAATATTGAACATCATCATTAGGGTTTCCTATATCACTTTTATTTTATTATAGATAGAGATTATGTTTATTTGGGTGGACTATGATAGGTTCCTAATTTAGCTTTGCGGTTTGACATGCGATCACCTAAATTTAAAACTAGTTCTATAGCGATCATGTGTGCTCCAATTTGGATTCATTTTTTGGTGCTCCCACTTCTATATTAAGAAATGGAGAATATATTGTACATTACCAAAGATATATAGGAACTTATTTTGATCAACAACTAAATGACAAACATACAAAGGTCAACCGTTTCTAAGCTGTCTCAGAATGGACCTTTCAAATTTTTCAATGATTGTGAATGTGGATTAATGGACACCTAGATTAGTCTTTTTAATAGTTTGAATATGACGGACTACCCACTACTTGCTTCATATGTGGCAAGATATAGCTTGCTTCTGGATCAAGCGCACTTAGTGTGTTGGTACTGACTATTACTACTATAGTTGAGAGCACTCCTCCTTTAGATGTATGACCCAATTAGGATAACATAGGGATCTACATCAAAGTAATTAGTGATATAAGAAATGATGAGAAGAGATTAGGATTTAGAGCATGGATGGTAGTCCAACCAAGGGAAAAGAGGTTGATCATAGCAACATACAAGTGGAAGGTTGCAATAAGTAAAGATATGAGCAAGTAGGAGGCAAAAACATAATAAAGACAAGAAAAAATGCTGCAAGTAATTCAAAGGGGTAGGTCTTACACTAAACAATGTGGGCATTATGGAGGTACTATCATGGTTGATTGGGTCCCAAAGTAGAAAATTCAAGGAGAGGATCAACCTATTATTAATAAAAAGTGTAATTGATAATGTAGCAAATGAGAAAAGGAATGCCTTATCAATTCTTTAGATACTTAGGTGTAGAAATTAGAGATGCAATTCGCACTCTCATGCATGTCAAATCTATCCATTAATTTTTTCTCTTCTAGAGTCGAAGAAAAGGGCAAGGGTATCATTGAATGAATTTTGTTATGATAATGAAAATAAAAAAGAATAAAAGGAGGAGGATCTCTCAATTAAGGATTAGGCTAAGTTAAGTTATGGATACAACTACAAGGAGGGAAACGTAAGATATTATTTGTGCTAGCTATAGTTATTAACAGATTAGCAAATATTTCTTTTATTTAGAGTAGAAGGATGATTTATATATGCAAAAAAGTGGAAGTGAAATTCTTTGAGTTTTACTCAGTGGATGGTCAATTGAGAAACTATAAGCTACTTTGAATCTCAAGGTACTTTGGCAAAATAAGTTTTAAGGAAAGGCCATCTTGCATGGTATGTTACTATTACATATGATATTATAATTAGTCTTGCTATTGCAACAATAATAAATGGCTTTTGGAGCCAACAAAAACATGTTATTGGAAGAATTATTATACATGGTATTATGTTCCATCTTCTCATGGCATAAATAATATGGTTAGCATTTGGAACGTAGGGCAACATTAGGTTTGGCTAAGCTACTTCCCTTTTTTGTTCCTTATGTGAAGAAAGGAATTTTTATATCAGTTTGTTACAACAGGTGCCAACTAGAAGCTGTGGCTTTTTGTCTTTGGGAGACAACATCAAATGGAGTTCTTTGATGAATTATGTCAGAATGTTTAGAATGATGAGAGTTTTTTTCTCAATCTAGACTCATGGTTAATTGAGTATGGTCAAAGAGTATGTTATTAGAAGGATTAGCATCAATGATGGCCAAAGTGCTCACTTAGCTCCAAAGAATTTGAAGTCAAGTAAAATGGTGATAACACATTCTTGCTTATGACAATATGACCTATAGAGTGTGGAAGTGTTTTGTTGAGGTGGATCTCATCAAACTATGTTCAAATAATTGCTAAGATTGAACTTTCTTGTTTGGTAGCTAAAAGGAGTATAGTTTTAGCCATGATTTCTCTTATTTTCTCAACATCAATTGTTTGGAGCCAAGGATATTACTATATAAATCAACCACACTAAATTGAATTGTAGTAAAACTACTAAAAAATTTAGCAAAGATGTGAAGGGCTGCAAATCAAGTAGTTTTCAAAACAAGGGAAGTGACGAGTCCAACTCATCTTTTATGTGCATAAAGTTATTGCTATATTTGTATTTAATGCAAACTATGACCTATAGATGATGTGGAAATCTGTGCATAAAAGGTTTCTAGAGGTTGAGTTAAAATTTGTTATGAATGCTATGTTAGCAACTCTTTTTTACTCGAATTGGACTTACTACTATGCAAAGAGGGAAGTAAATTACTTTCTTAGATGTTATTGCATAGCTGAGGGCTGGACTTCAAGTTTTATTCTACTTGAGGAATTGGATCGCTATGTAATTAAATTCTTGGATTGGTGTAGAAAATTAAAGTAAATGTGGATGGAAAGAATTTTGTAAGTTAAAATTACATTCCTAAAAAAGAGAACTTTGGAACTCCAACATGCCTTTTTGGTGTAATCTTGTTGTATAATTAGTCTGTATGTAATGTTATTGCTCTATTCTATAGGTGGCTATGGTTTCAATGTACTACTTGGTTACCTTATAGTGAGGAAGGTCATTTGTTGTTTTTGTTTGATAGAGAGGGTACACCTACTATGTTGGGTTGTTGGTTTTATTAATAGTCAATTTTAGGAACTTAGTTTAAGAAGGCTTGCTTTATCCAAATTGTGTAATTAATTTCATGAATTATTGTTGTGCTACTTGCTACTATGGCATTGTTGTCCTTGTAAAATGCTAATTTTCCAACGATAAGGTGCATCGAAGAAAACTATTATGCCCAATTGTAATGTTATTTTTGATAATGAATTATGAACTTATTTGAAGTATGGAATATTTGGGGATTAAAGTACCAAAATCATGTGGCTACTTATGGCATTTGGTAGAGGGAAAAAGGTCTTCATAGTTTATCTTTTGGAAGCTTCCCTAGGGACATTAAATTGGCTTGAGGTGGATCTTTTTTGGGTAAGAAATGTAATTTCTTTCTTCAACCATCGACCAGGCTTTCTTGGGGCATTGTGTTATTATGAGAGAATTGGTTCAAGATTGAGATTATCAATCACTCTTCTCTAGTGGTTATTATCTAGGTGACATCTAGTGACAATGATGTTTAACAATGTTGTTATGTGTACATATTTAAAGAATATATAAACCATCAATCAGCTTGGGACCAAATTAGAGATACAATTATTTTTGGTGGGCCATTACTTATTGTAGGAGTATGCAAATCCTTACTTGCATATGAAGAGAAACAATAAAACAAATATAAAGTAGTAGCTGGGCTTAACATCAATTCTCTAATTTTATTCATGATTTCGATCTAACTCAATTTGTTTTTTATTAGAAATTAATTGAATTGATGTAATAATAAAGAGGTGAATTCCTATATCTACATTAAAGAGAGATTTTATGAATATTGACTACATGTAAGCCTTCCCAAGCATCACTTTTATGCACCTTCCTTTCATCTGGTTGGACACTACCCAGTAATCATACTATTTAGACAATCATAATTTGGTAAAATTGAAAGAATGACCTAATTTGAAAACAACTAGTTATCATTTCCTTAACCAATTGAAGTAGTGGATGTAGCTTGGAAAAAGACTATTAAACAAAACACAATGGAAAGTTTGTCTACTACGTTTCATACAACTTTGTGAGTATTAAAAAATGAGGTGTAACAAAAATTGGTAACATCCTTAAAAGCCCCGTTAATTGGAATAAAAAATCTAGGGGCTTCAAGTTATGGAATTTATGAGTGCATTGTGATGGAACATGATCTTTTGGCATGTCCAATTCTTCCTTTCATACTATCTTGGCTTTAGAAGAAACATGGTGGTCACAGCCTATCGAGCCTAACTAGACTACCCTTAGGGACTAGAACATGAGTTTCTTTTGGATAATGGGAACTCTATATTAGTAGCAACAATATCCATGAAGTTAAAAAATTTTTTTAGGGAACTAGTGTGTGATTTTGAGAAACAACTTAATTGGATGGCCATGTAATTGTTGGAATAGAATTCTTATATTTGTGAGTGTTTCCTCTTTTGCTTAGAATTGGTACTTTATTTATAAGGTAGAGAAGGACATCCTTAGGAGAAGGACCTCAAAAATACTTTGGTACATTTGCTTAAATTCAAACTACAACAAGGTACTTCAGCCTTCTTTCTTTAACTATGACGATAGAATTTTTATTTCTTGTGTTGCTTCTAATCACATGGAGTTTAGGGGGCATGAAAACTAAAGGTTTTTGGTTACTTGTATGGAGATGATCTTGTTAGATATGATCCAAGCTATTTTCAAGCTTTGTTGTCACTATGAGATGAGAGCAGACAGCTTCAAGTATGGTCAATATATAGTAATTACTAAATATACAAATTTCTCAAGTGTTTATAATGACACAAAATGGAAATAGAGAGGATGTGCAATTAGTGGTGATGTATACAATGCAAAAATCTTGTATATTTCATAAGAAGTAGAAGTTATAGAGTTTTAATCATTAAAAGATTAACTATGCAACATAGAAGCCTTTGTACATCAGTTTACTATTGTAGGGGAGAATTGGCAGTAACATTGTGCTATTTTTGAGAAGAAATTTTGTTAGATGGTTAAGGAAGTGCTCTAATATCAGTCATACATAGGTGAAATATATTTTAGCTACCAAGAATTGTTATGTTATTATTAAGGAAGAAGAAGACGTTTATAGGAGGTGGACATAAAAAAGAAGTAGGAATTTTTGCTCAATTGTAAATTATTACCAGATGTTTCCCTACTATTGTATTTGTCTCAAAGGCTATTGTGAAAGTGCAATGATCTAAAACATAGATCTAGCATGGTATGGAGTGTTGTAGAGGTGTGCAATTTGCTTAGGTGTAAGTTTTAGTTAACAATATATGGCTGACTTTGTAGTATGAAACATTCGAGGGATTAGACTGACAAAAGCTTGTAGCTACTTATTGTTCTTATTAAGGAAAAATATGGTGTTTGTTGTTCCTTTGTTGGAAACTCAGTTCGAGAACTTTAATAGATGTGAGGTATAACAAATCTTGGGTAGGAATTGGAACTTCTTTGTCAAATCTTTAATTAGATTGTTAAGGGATTTTGATGCTTTACAGGAGCACCTAGTGGAGCATGAGATTGTGTAGTCATCCTTATAGGTAGTTAACATCTAAGGGGAATCAAGTAGCAACAACTCTTAATTGTGTTTCTATTGTGTATGAATCAAAAGATTACATGATCTGCCAAGAATCCCAGAACCAATTGAGAGAATCTAAAAAGCTTCATAGACTATTGATTGTTGTAAGCGATTTTGACTTACTATCTTCACAGAATAAGAAGAAAAGGGAGGAAAGTTCGTAATCACTAAGCTTAATATGAGTTCTTCCATTTCATGCATGATTTAGATCTAATAGGCTTGAAATTTACTAGGAACAAGTGCACTTGGTGTAACAATAAGGAGGGTAGTGCATGTTAATTTGAAAGACTTGATAGAGCTTTGTTGAACATTCATAGTTTGCAAGCATCCCAAATAAAATAATGAGACGTCTTCCACAAATAAGCTCAAACCACTGCCCTTTGCTAATTTAATTTAGACAGCTATCTTGAATAAAACTAAGACGAAAATCCAATTTGAAACTTCTTGGTTATCATGTCCACATTCAACTAATATTGTATAGGTAGTTGGGAATAGAACTGTTAGACACAACTCTATGGATAATCTATCCACTAAATTTAATTGAGCACTATTGGTTTCAAAGAAATGGAGTGTAACTTAAGTTTGCAATATTTTAAATACACCATGCAGTTGAAGGAGTTCTAGAAGCTTTAACTTAATGAATTTGAGATGGCATTAGCTAAGTCTAGACATGACCTTTCAACATAATGTATTACCTTCCATGACATGGCCTTGGCTTTAGAAGAACCATGGTGGTGGTAGCATGCCAAGCTTCAAGAGGCCAACATTTACAACCAGAACACACATTTCATTTAGGTAGTGACCACTTCTAATTACAAAAGTTATTATATACATCATCTCCAAAATTATAATAAGGAATTGGTCACTTCCACAGTTGAGATTAAATATATACTCATGAAATATTTCAAAAGAAAGTGTTGTAGTTTTAGCCAACTTAATCCTCCCCTATCATCCAACCACTGAGTACTATTAATAGTGAGAAAGGGAAAGGTTTATTGGCTTTAATAAGTGAAGATGAGATTAGGAATGCCATTATGTCTATCAAAACAAAGACCTTAATGTAGATGGTGTCTTTACAGAATTTGTGCATGGATATTAGAACATTTGTAAGGTAGATACTATTACAACTATGAAATAATTCTTTACAGATAGCTATATGCCCAGTAGGTGGATGAAGGATTGATAATTCTAGTTCTTAAAGTACTAGGTGCTACAAAACCTAAATACTTTACATCTATTAGGCTTTGCAATGTGATACACAAAGTTTTTACAAATATATTTGTGGGTACATTAAAGATGGTGCTTTTTTATTTTATTCCAAGAGAGTAAGTAGCTTTTGTTCTTGGTTGTGCTATATTTGATAATATGTGTTTTTTTGGCATAGGAGATGGCTACTCATGTGAACTCATATACTTCAAAAGAGGGGTTCATGGCACCTAAGCTTGGTATGCACCAGGCTTATGACAAGGTCAATTAGAAATTTATGCTCCATATGCTAATGAATTTATAGCTGTTAAATTTTTTGTATGATTGGGTTGAGACTTATATCACTACATTAAGAATTGTGATTATATTTAGTGGGATCTACCTTCTAGGGATTCAAGTTTTATGGGTCTTAAGAAAGGGTGTTCACTGTCACTATACCTTTTATGATTGGGTCTTGGCTTATTAAGAAAAAGAATTAGGTGGAGCAAGCCACCTTGATTAGGATAAAGATTGGCCCTTCCTAGCCAACATTTTCTCACCTTCTATATATTAATGAAATTTTTATCTATGCACCAACAACTTATGTTGTAGCACAAACCACTTTACACATTTTGAAGTAGCTAGATGATAAATTTTAAAAAATATAGAGTATTGTTCAATAAGTGATATACTGTAGACATAGAATAATAATAAGAAAGTTTCTTATGAGTCTAGCTATTCAATTAAAATATTTAGATATATCTGTTCAACAACAAACCTTTAGAAAAAACTTCCAATTTGTTATTGATCGTGTTGAAAATTGTATGTCAAGTAGGACGATCATGTCTCTGTTCATAGTGGTGCACATTGTCATGATTAACTCAATGCTCATTGCTATTCTTATGTATACTAAGCCCACATTTTACTTTTGAGAAAAATTTTTTGTGATGATGTGATGGTACTTGTGGAGTGGTTTAACAATTAAGAGTACAATACATTATGGATGCTATAAATTGGTTAATCTTTTGAAGAAGTGTGGAGGCCTTGGAGTTTGAACTTCGTTGACATGGTATGTTGCATGGTTTGGAAAGCACCATGCTGGTTATCACTTGGAAAGACTTTCTATAGGTGTACGCATTTAGATCCAACAATTTTATGGCAAACAATAATTTCTATTTGTTGCATAGTGCTTCACATACAAGCAAGCTACTTAGTAGTGTGGTACCTTAGATAAGTGATAATATAGTTTGGCTTAGCATTCTTATTATCAATTACACTCCTATGTTTCTAATTATTAGATTAAAAGAAAGCCAATAATCTATTAGGTAAGCATCTCTTCTAAAATATGAGAATCAGTAACCAAAGAACAAGGAATTTAGTTGGTAAATTCGAGCAATTATACATTTCACAAGTACTAAACTAGATATAGTATCGTAGTCATTGTCAATACTTTCTACAGGTTCAAAAATATTCAACCTATGATTATCAGCAAGTGAGTAAATGTACATTTGTAGAAAAAAGTTCGATACTTCAAAATCATATCTAGATACTTCATAATACAATAAAAAAAATTTCACTAATGAAACCTCCATCGAAAGCATGTCCACTTAAATCGTTGTTTCTATCTACTCCAATAATGAATCATTTTTTGAATTAAATAACTAATTGAATCATATACTCATATACTCAAGGAAAAGGATCCAAACAATGCACATGATTTCAGAATGGACTCCTTATTCATTTGACAGAGAAGATCACAAATATTCTCTGATCCACTACAAAAGCTCAAACTCTGATCACGATGATCACCGAAATACTTCGTCTCAATAGATAAGATTAAGATACTTGGCTTGTCAATATTGATATACTGAGTATCTTATCTATTTATGATTATGCCTTGAAGAGGATCGAACAACCACGCCCTTTAGCACGAGTTTTTGAGTCTCTTATGTCTTCTATTTCACCATCAAGGCATCTTAAAAATGAATCATATCAAATGAATATGATATCTATCTTGTGTAATATGTGGAATATAAGACAAGGGGGAGTGTTGGAGTATTGCCATCGATGGATCATGCCATATAGGTTCGAGTTAGAAATAAAATTGCTTCAATTTGAATTATCTGAAGGAATTTATCAAGCTATATATCAAAAGGATGTCAAATTAAGCCTCTTTCTTGATTTTATGAAAAGTTTTTGGAAAACTCTATCTATTATTATGTAGATTGTAGACAGGGCTCTCTTTCTTTGCTTTGCATAGTCATTAAGAACTTGATTATTTCTATCTATTATATATCAATATATAATAGACAAAAAGAATGCTCATAAGTTGTCTTATTGTAACAAAAAAAGAACCCCTCGCATATGAAATTTGAGAAGATCTCCTTTCTGATCAAACAATTCCATTGAATTGAGTATGAATATACCTATGATAGCATCTACTGCGCCAGGAATATCGATAAACCCAATTTTTGCAATTGCCTTGGATAACCTCTTTTAGCTTCTAGGTCAATTTTTTAGTTCAAGGTCCCTTTTACTAAAGTAAAAGAATTAGTAGATCTTTCCTACCATAATGGAAATGAGTTGGGATTATAAATTTATAATAATGGAATCAAGAAAGAAGTTTTCATTTTGTACAAGCCAGATCATGAATTTGTAACTGCATCTAATTTATGAAAAAGTCTCAATTACTTTCCATCTTCTCTTTTTGAAATGGGTTAGCTATGGAATCCCCATGAATAAGATAAGGATCAAACCTTAGTCCATGATATTTCTATAAAATTTTCCTTTTAGGCAAGCCCTTAAGATGGCTTAGTTTATCTATAATTTATGTTTCTTTTTTCTTCTCCTTTTTGTTTGTTTCAAGAAAGATTGAGCCTAATTCTTTCTTTTTCTTTTGATTCTTTCCTGATCAAGATGTATGGATCCATTGATCTATGTGTCTATATAAATCTTGTTCATGGATTAACAAAAATGTGCAAAGCTCTATTTTCCTTTATCGTTCAATGAGTCTCTTCCTTTCTGCGTATAGCATCACAAAGGCCTTTCGAAGCATCTATTGTTTCCATACTTAATTGGAAAGCCATATTTAATTTTGACTCAGATGCTTGTAGGATGACCACAATAACCAAAAAATTGCAATCACTTTTCATGTGCAGATCATATTTCAATAGAAACTTAATGAGTTGATCCTCTTACACCTGTTGCTTTTACTACCATATTAGGGGTTACCTACATATTGCTTTATGTAAGACAAAAGATTTTTTTAATCTATAGTTGTAACTTTTTCACAACTTGATAGATAATATTATATGACTATGATTTTTTTCCTGCTTTAGAATATGGTTAACCAACACATCAACTAATAAAATATGATAAATTAGATCGAATGTGATAATTTTTTTGCAGCACCTCGACGTGAAATGAACATTAGAAAAATTAAAGAATTAGTTTTATTTTGATAAGGGCAAAAAACAAATAACTTATTTTCGTTTTTTCTTTTTCAACCCATATTGTGGGGGGATATCAAAAGATAAGAAAAATCTCCCTCCAAGCCATACATACAGCTTTCACTGAATATGCCTTTCAATAAAATTCAATTTGTATCTATGAGATCGAGCATGCAATTTGTTTGCTCACTTTCCATTCAAATTGAGTATCTGTTTCCATCCGTTTCCAACGAGGATGGGAAATCTTATGTTTTACATATCCATACGATCATGTCCTTGGGCTTCCAAAATTCTTTAATGAAAAAAGAAGTGCTTTGTATCATTACTGTTAGACTCAGATCTACTATAAAAAATTCGAGTTATATCAATTTTCTTTTGACACGCACAAATTAAGGAAAAACCTCTAAATTGGTTCCAATTGGGCACCTTGGACATGTAGTAGTTCTGAATCAAATCTCTTTAGAAAGAAGATATTTTGTATTTTGGGTAGCCTGTCTAGTCCCCATTCAAAACATTTGTTATTAGTTTAGCCATACAAGTCACATGTTTTTAGTAGTTCACATGGCATCATCAATTGATACAAGTCTTGGATAAGAATCTACAATGCACTAGAACACCCTTATCAGTGATCCTTTACTTTGACAATATCTAGGGTTTATCGAATAATGTCATACCTCACACTAGGTAAATCCTTAACCCTTTCTCTTCTTACTAATACTATAGAATGTCCATGTAAATTTTGGCAAATACCAAGTATATAAGCAATGATTTGTAATCCAAAGGTTAATTCTACTTTAGCAACATTACGTAAGGCAGAGCTTGGTTTCTTATGGGTGATAGCAGAAAAGTCGATAGATAAGTCACCCTTACTATCACACTATAGAGGGGAATAACAACTGGAAATGATTGCTAATACCCAGTAGGCTAAGGAGCAAATGGAGTAATCTGCCCAAAGAGAGGCTCACATCTAATTAGCTAGTCTGTGGCGGCAATAGCCCACCAAGGATAAGGTCCATGATTAGCTCAAGCATGCCAACATCTATGGGGTGGGGACAAGCAATTTTACTTTTTCTTGATATGATGATAAACATGCTTGCAAATTGCTTCAGTGTTTATAGTTGAGGAATGATTCAAAATGGCAACAAATGGGATGGGAAATTCTTTGAGAAAAGTATTTTATATAAGGGCATGTTTTTAAACTAATAAAATATAGTTTCGTTATTATTATGGAATATTTAGTTCATTAGAGCTAACAAGTCCTATAGCAACTTGTTACACTAGGTATGGGAAAGTAAGGTGTTTGTAACTGCTTTTTTGGAAACTGAAGTGGAGAATGTTTATAGGCATGTGGTGGATCAACTTTTAGACAAGAATTTAGGCTACTTTGTTCATTTTTAATAAGGTTGTTAGAAGATATTTCTAACTTTATGGAGGCATTGAGTGGAGCTCTATATTATGGATTTATCCTCACAGGTTATTACTAATTAATGAGATCTGGTGTCAATGATACTTGGTGGTGTTATGTGGTGCATACATCAAAAGATTATTTTGACCATCAGGTAGCTTGGGACAAAATCTGGTAATCAACAAAGCTTAGTGGATTATCAATTATTATAAAAGATTTTAATGCATTAATTATATGCGATGAGAAACAAAAGAGAAAAAAATCAATAACAGATTGGCTCAGTATGGGTTCACTAGCTTCATTCATGATCTACATCTAACTAACTTGGGATTTATTAGGAATAAGTACACTTGATGTAATAATAAGGTAAAGAGAACTCATATATACCACATACTAGAAAGAGCTTTTATAAATTTTGATGGTGCGCAAGCATCTTCAAGTGCAATAGTGAAATAATTTTCTCATACCAACTCAAACCACCACCCTTTGTTTATTTTTTTTGGTAGTTGACATTGAATAAAACTAATAAGTGTACCAAGTTTCAAAACATATGGCTATCATTTCAACATTCAACTAATGTAGTGCGTGATGCTTCAAAAAGAACTATAATAGGAAACTCAATCGATGGTTTGTCTAGTAAATATACCTGAGCATTGTCAACATTAAAGAAATGGATTGTAGCTTAGCCTAGTAATATTTCTTTTAAGCCTTGCCAATTAGAATAGGAAAACAAGGAGCTTCAACTTAACAAATAAAAGAGCAGATTTACTGAGCTGAAACATAATCTTTTGGCATAATGTATTGCTTCCTACCATAAGGCTATGACTTTAGAAGAAGGATGGTTGTTGCAGCATGCCAAGCTTCATTAGGCTAGCCTTGACAATCAAAATAGACATATCTTTCAAGTAACAGATACTTCTCAGTACAACAAAAATCATATATATCATCATAAAAATGATAATGGGGAATTAGTGACTTCCAAAACTGATATAAAGACATTCTGATGTAGTTCTTTAACAAGAAGTGTAGTTTTAGGAAATATGAACCTCTCCTACCTTTCCAACGTTTGAGATCTATCAGTAGTGAGCATGCATAGTTTTTGTTGCTCTAATTAATGATTATGAGAAAAGAAATGATGCATTTTGTATCAAAATAAATAATGCTTCTAACCTGAATGGCATCTTTATTGAGTTCTTACATTCATATTGGAACATGACCTTGGTAGATATTACCAAACCTATGAAATAATTTTTTAAAGATTGTTGTAGGCTCAAACAGTGGAAAGACATGTTGGTCAATCTTATACATAATGTTCAAAATGCCATTAAATATAGAATAATTCAAATCCGTTTGCTGGTAGACTGAGGATGGTGCTTGTTAATATTATAATAAAGGAACATGTTGCTTTTTTTCCTATCCATGTTATGTTTGACAAAATACTCTTAGCACAACTTATGCTACTATGAGTATCACTCAAGATATTATGAAGTACAATGGGCAATACTCTAACCAAGTGGTTGATCTTAATAAGTGTATAGTATTATTTAGTTAGGGGTAGGAATGGAAGCAAAGGAAGATGATAATAAGAAAATTAAACATGAGTTAAGATGTTTAACTGAAATATCTCGAAAAACCTGTTGTAGAAACTAAACTTTAAAACAAATTTCTTCAAATTCATTTTTGATTGGGTTAAACATTGTATAATGATGGAGGATGATGTCAAAATCGATGACAGAGCATAATGTAATGATCAACTTGGCACTACCAACTATTCCTTCATATTACTTAGCCTACTCTTTAATTGCTAGTGGCATTATTATTCATTTGGAGAAATTCGGATGTAAATAAATATGGATTAGTTCATATGTTTGTAGCATACTACATTATGCCTACTTGGAATTGTTAACTTTTCATATAGAGTGTAGAGGACTCATAGTCAATAGTTATCCAAATTTGTAGGTAGCATTGTTTGTAAAGCGTTGCATAAGGGTTATTGCTTGGAAACATGGTTTATGTGTTCAAGCTTTTAGATCCAAGTATTTTATGACAAATAATACCTTCTATAAGTCGTGTGGTACATCATGTACATGTAACTTACTCGGGATTGCAGCAACTTGGAGAATTGATAACATGATTTGGCGTATTACTGGAGGAAATTTAGTTTCATTCCTGTCAGATAATTGGCTCGCATCTTTCATGTTGCAAAGCTAGTGAATAAGCATAGTGTGTTGGACCTTAATAAGTTAAAACATTTATTTGTGCCTTTTTCAACAATTTGGATTATGCATTCCCCTTGAGCCAAATCAAACGAAAAGGATGTGTTGTACTTCAAACAAATTGAAGTCACAATATTAAAATCAAAAATCATTTATAGTACAAAGTATATGGGCCATAATTTAACAATAGAAGAGGTTACATGGGCTCAAAATTTGTAGTTATAGACTTAAGTTAGTGCCATGACATTGAGATTATGTCTTGACTTGAATTTCTACTTGCTCTTAGAAGTGTGAATAGGGATTGTGATGCCAGTTCTCCATCCATGAAGTAATAATGTGATAAAGGATGTGAATCATAGCGCATGGGAATGCCATATGACAAAGGAATTTTGGTACAACAGCTTTGTAAATGCTAATCTCATGCTAAATGGAGCAAACAATGAGGATTTGAATTCTTTAAAAAAGCTTCTTAGTTTGATGGTGGTGAGTATATGGGTCCTTAAGGCATCTCATTCCATTAAATTTTGCTAGTTTAATGTTATATCACCTTTGGATTAACAGAAAGTTGTAAGCATATGTGGACAAGTTGCTCAATTTGGCTGGACTACAAAGAATTATTTAATTTGTTGATGTTGCTTGTTCCATTCTCTAATCATATCCAATAGAAGCTCTTATGACATTCAAAGCTTGTTTTTTTACCTATTATTGGAATCCTTCAATAAGTTGGGTTATGCTATATTACGATCCAGTAGTACAAGATAATCTAAATGCTAGAATTGGTATAGTTATTCTAAATGTCTTAGGTAGGCCTATTATTGCAACTAGAATAACTTGGATTTAAACTTCAAATTTTTTGATAGAGATTATTGCCATTCTTGAAGAAATGGAGCTTCTTAGAATGCTACTTCAAAAATATCCAAGTAGTAGAGATTAAATCAATCTCTATAATAGCTACTACTGAAGTGAAGCTATTACTTACATCCGCAATGAGCAAGAGTATCAATGTGCAGGGTATGTAGTACTTCAACATATCTCACATAAACTGTCAATGCAATAATGCAGCCAATTAGGTTGTGCATCACAACTTTTTGTATGAATTTTTTTAGGATTAGGGAAAAGCACTTCAGAAACAACTTCAATATAATCATTTTTAATTTATGAATATTGTTAAGGATAGTATGTTTTAAGCTTCAGCTATTTCCTTATCAAGGAACCCAAAGAATTTTAGAAGGCATTATTTATGAATTACAAACATGTGTAAGGCATTATTGGTGATGGTGATGCATGGATGAGTAGAAAGCATCATTAGCGATTAAAAAAGGGAGAAGAAATGTGGTGGATAGAGGTGGAGAAATCATGTGGAAGGGGAGACACAATGGCAAAGCTTGGTTCCAACAGATTCTAAGAGGTGAGTTTGGGCATCTCGTTGTTTAATTCAATTTTTGGTGAATTTTGAAATGGTTCTAGAATTCATAATGCTCTGAGTAGATAGTGTTGTACAATGATCTATGACAGGAACTAAATCTTGTAAGATTGCAAAAACAATAAGAGGTAGCTTGGTGTAATTATCCTTATGTTTGATGGTCAGTTACAACATTTAGAATTCAGTTTATGATACTTTTGAGACTAACAAACTCATTGTGAGCATTTTCCATTTTGGGATTGTCATTTCAGTAAGAGCTTTGATGTACATTGGTAGCAAAACTCAAGGAAGTGTGAGGAAAATATAGTTCTATTAATGGAAGCATGACAGTCAAACAAGGCTTGTTGTGATGAGAATATGTCTAAGGACACTAAGGGTGCTTCTTTCAGGTTTGTGTGGTGCATTAATAGTGAAAATGTATAGGGACCCAAGGACATAAAGGGAAGAGGAAAAATTGGCATTACAAAATAGCGAAATGGGTTTGAATGAACATACTATCTATGTATCCACTCTCACAAGAAGTCATCTTATCCAAAAGGTGTTGATGTGAGTGATTTATGTGGTTGCATAAAAGGTATGCATAAAAATGCTACAGCGGCCATAGAAGCCAATTGTAGGAATGACAATCATGAATCACTTAGCCCGATTAAGGTATGCATTAAAAAGTCACTTACTGGGGGGAGAATGAGCATTGTTAATTTGACAATAATATGAGGTCCCCACATTAACTACTTAGAGAGCGAACAAGTTTAGATCCCCATTAGAAAGACATGTCATTCCTATACTAACAATTTTAAGCAATGACAATGGTAAAAAAAGGTTACGTGTTATTGGCACAAAATGTCACGAATGAAGAAACCCACCACAAGGGAAAGGAAGATGCCACCTTGCACTACACCATGTAAGGTAGGAGCACAGACGACAAGGACATTATTGACTACACCAGCCCCCATTTAAACATTATTGCAATATGATCAAAATTGGACATCACAATGCCATATGCAAAGAAGAAATAGTGGCACTTTGAAAATGCACAACAATAAGTGTGACAATAGGACATCACTTTATCATGAGCGAGTAACCCACAATGTTATAAGTGCCAAAATATTTCACACTTTGTTGACCCAAATTGTTGGACACACAAGATGTTGTAAGTGGCAAGTGGACTAGCTTCTACAGGTGTGCACAGTATACTATTATAGGCATGAATAGTATTCTAGCACATCAAATGCTCTGCCACACACACAGTTGTATTAGTGTGTGGGTAGTGCTATAACCTAGTATAAGCAAATCCAAGGCAATATTACATTTCCCCACACTTATTTTTCCACTAGCCATACTACACCACATATTTGCCCATATGGATTACATACTAGAACAATTTTCTAAAGGAAGAAGACAACTCCACTGACATTGTAAGGTGCAAGTGGACTAGCTTCTACAGGTGTACACAGTATACTATTAAGCTTGAATAGTATTGTAGCACATCAAATGCTCTGCCACACACACAGTTGTAGTAGTCTGTGGGTAGTGCGATAACCTAGTATAAGCAAATCAAGGCAATATTACATTACCCCACACTTATTTTGCCACTAGCCATACCACACCACATGTTTGCCCATAGGATTACATACTAGAACAATTTTCTCAAGGAAGAAGGCAAGTCCACTGATAATGTATCAGTTTTTCCATATGCCGGCAACTTGTAGTGCAAAAAACTTATAAAAAATGTTACACTTCAAGCACCTAACAATACATGAGCAAAGGATGCAATAGGGCACACATGGAGTGCATGCCATGCATGAGCACAATGTTGTAGCATAGCCATTATTTTATCACATGCATAACTATTGAAGCATGTGGCTTGAGCTAAAGGCAAGCATGTAAACCTTAGTGCATAATGCTCCAAGTTGCACATTGCCCCTTGTAGATTACATATTATGACAATTAAGTCATGGAAGAAGGCAAGTCTTTTTAGTAAGGCATCATTGTATGCATGTGTCAAAAGCATGTAGCACTAAAAATGAAAATGTTACTCTTTGTGCGGTACACCAGCTTCACTAAGGATGTCCCAGGACTTACCCGAACTTTCTAGTAGACACACATATAGTGGACTATTGTATACTTTCAGGGACAATTCCAGGCATGCATAAGTGCTAGTGCGTCGTATTTGACCATCAAAGTTTTAATCCACCATGGGCTGCATGGTCGACTACACTGTGAACCACATTGCCCCTTGCAGATTTCATATTGCGACAATTTTGTCAAGGAGGAAGCAAAGTTTCCCAACAAGGCATTACCTTAGTTATGCACTAGTAATGTAAAATCTAAAAATTCTAAAAAAAGTTACAAATTTTAGCCCAACTAAAACTATGCATGGGTAGCAGGCTGCATGCAAACTAATTACAGCTCATGCAAATAGTGGGCTTTTAGCAGTGGTTGCAAACCCAACAGGCACTAACCCTAACATGTATTACACCATCCAACTTTTGTTTCACCACAAACTACACTATGTTGATCGTTGTCTATTGTAGATTGCTTGTTGTAACCATCTTGTTATGGAGAAAGGCAAGCCTCTTAACATCAAATCACTTTATCCATGCAAAAAAAGCTTACGGTGCCAAAATTTCCAAAAAAAGATACACTTAGTTAGACCCAATGGTTGTGCACATTGGATGTGAGAGGGATTGCATGCACAGGCTACCCACAAGTGAATAGTCTACTGGTAGTGCTGAAACATGCCAATGCTCTATGATATGCATCGCTACAGTAGCATGAAGCTAGGGCTATGATAAATCTTGCAAACACATTAGCACCTATTGCACTATCCAACTATCACAATGTTGTTGGGCACACCACATCACACATTGATCCTTTTAGATTATCTATTGTGGCAATTCCATCAAAGATGAAGGTAAGTCTCTTAACAGGTCATCAACTTATCCAAGCACTAGCTACACACATTAGTAAAAATCTAAAAAAAGGTCTCACTTTATAGGTGACACTAGCCACACGCAAAGTCTGCTACTCAGATTACATGGACTGGTTGTTAAGTACACGCACAATGCTGTCATGCACAATTAGTGATGTAGGCTAGCATGCACAAACATTGTACATATTGCACCATCAACATTCCATTTTGCCACAAACCAAATCATGGCACACATTGCCTTTGCACATTGTGACAATTTTGTCAATGTGGAAGGCAAGTCTCACAATAGTGCAACGCAATATCAATGTGTGAGTAGTATGCATTACAAAAATTCCAAAAAAAATGTCACACTTTGTGGGACCCCACCAGCTATACACATAAGAGGATGCAGAGTGCATGGATTGACCATGTTATATGCAAACAATTCATTGCCATGCACGTGGAAAGTGCAATAATACATTAGTCCATTGTGCTATAATGCACAAAGTGCTCTATTGTATGTGTAGTTATAGTAGTGTATAGTGAGGGCTTTAGTTAAGCATGCACAAACCTTGTTGCATAGTGCTCCATCCAACTTCTGCTTCAACATAGGTTGCATCACGCTACAAATTACTTAATGTGAATTGCATACTGTGACCATTTTGCCAACTACGAAGGTATGTCCCCCAATATGGCATCACCTACTCCAAGAACCAGTAGCTCATAGTGCTAAAACTTTCAAAAACAAAGGGTTACAATTTATGGGTGCAACCCACATCTCTCAAGGGATGGTGGTGGGCATACACAAACTGACTTCCCACATGCACAAAATGCTACACTCATATAGTTATAGGTGTAGCCTAGCATGCACATACTTTATTGCATATTGCATAATCCAACTTTGACATCACCATAGCTACACCATGTCGCACATTGCCCGTTATAGATTGTGTATTGTGATCATTTTGATGAGGATCGTGTCAAGTCTCCCAACAAGGCATCACCTTCTACAAGTGCTAGCATCTTGCAGCAGCCAAGGGATGCTGCAAGGCACGTGTGTCCTAGTCATCATGCATTCACACACTATTATAGTGCACCCAATGCTCTATAGCACATAGTAGCAAAAGTGTGCAGCTAGGGCAATAACAAACCATGCACAAAACCTAATGCATATTATACCATCCAATAGAACATAACCTTATCCATGCGCTAGTAGCCTATAGTGCTTAAAATACCTAAACAAAACAAGACTTTTCAAGCTCGACCAGCCACACACACCAGATGTCGTTGGGCACATGTAGACTTTGTTTCACCACATGCACAGTACCACAATGCATGTAGTTTTTTTGCCACACATGCACAGTTTGGCAATTCATGTAAGACTTTGTCACAATCATATATGTAGTATTATGCATCTAAGGCAAAAACCTAGTATGCACAAATTATAATGAATAATCCACAAGCTAGATTTCCCATGCTTGTACCTATTTTGAGTTAATTGTTTGATGCTTAGAGAAGGCTTCTGTGAGGTTCTCACTGAATTAGTCCCTAGCTAGCATGCATCGATCCACTCTCATCACATGAGTAGCATGAGAAATCCACTAACAATTCTAGGGATCGATTTGGGACCCTATGCCAAACCCATAGTGCCAATCCTTTTACCAAGGATATAGAAACATTTTGCAATCTTTTGCTATCTACATTAATGCAGTCACAAGAGGTTTTTCAACTTGGATACTAGGTTTGGTTATGAGTACGACCTGACACGAAAGGCAATTGGCCATTTTAAATTTAACTGGTCACTTTAGGTGCATCAAACACCACTCAACATGTAGTGGTCATCCAATTTCTTTGCTCTACTAATAGTAAAGCAGCTTCTAGGGATGACGAACAATTAAGAAGCAACAATAACAATTCTTTGGCCCCTACTAATGCCTTTAGGCAACCTGAAGTTTTCATTGACTATTATATCCCAACTCGAGAATTTTAACTAAAGTCCTCTTTTATGCTCAATTCATATAACACTCTTCAACAGGTTTCCCCAATCTCTTTGCTTCGGCTAACAAATGCAAGTGTCATTCTCATGGAACCTTTCTACCCTTTGGCCTTCAAAGTTGTCCTTTGAATATTTTTTGCTATCACCAAGATCTACATCAGCAGGTGCTCCACGTGGAGTTGGTTTCTATAGTTTTTAGTGACCATTGTACCCTCTTAGTCATCGAGGCATTGAATTGTGCTGACAATAAGATGTGGGTCACACCCTTAAGTGATATTCATTTTTGGGGATAATTGTTTAGGCTACTAAACTTTTACACATTCCTTAGCAAATATAAAATTTCATAACCACCATCTTACTGTATTAATTAACTAATAGCCTTAATGGGACTTTCATTAGCATATAGTTACACATAATAGTCTAGGTTTTTGATCATCCCACAACTCCAGTTTTGCTTACCATAAATGGCTCACTTGGAAACTAGATTCCTTGGCTCAAGTCATCAAAGTAGTTGAGGCTTCCTACCTATTTAGGGATTTTGAATATGTTGATGGAATTATGCCTCTGATGCCTCTAATCATTTGAATTACTTGAATGAACTCTAGATGTGGCTTCAATTATCCTAAGAGAATGTTTAAAGCAAACTAGCTACAAGATGGTTCCATTAGTTTTTTGCTCTTACACCCAAGCCAGACGAGTGATTTTCACATCAGTATCACTATGGGCCTCCACTAGAGTTTCCACTAGCTTCATCTCACGAAAGCATACTTCTTTATCTTTTAGGTCTCAAATGGCATTCTATCACTTATTCCCTTTATACATGATTTGGGTTAGTCAGTGCCTCACCTTTCGAATGAGGATCCAATCAATTAGCATCCTTCCAAAATTTACGCTTCGTCGATCAACTCACAATAGTGCCAAACTTTTTTGTTTGTGTTTCAAGATAGGCAACATGGCAAGCCAATTGGCCATCACAATTACAAGTGATGCCTCCATGGCTTGCCTTGATGGGGCACACCTTCTGGGCTCCTGTTGCTATGATGGCCTCAGGCAATTTGCTTCTTTAGCCATGCAACAAATTGTATGATGTTGTTTTCTATAAACTCCAAGCACATTATGGTGTTTCATATTGTACCATATTAACAATTTTAAGCACTCTTTAACTCTTTCTCAAAGTAATTTTTATCTTTACCTTATGTTACTGGCCATAAGCCTTTTATAATTACTTATCCTTGGAAAACATTTACCACCAAATTTGAGTTTCACTTCCAAACAACCCAACTCAATCGTACCACCTTTTGTAGAAGTATTGTATGAGCTAAACTGGCTTTCACCCTCCTCAACACCCCCTTCCGTAAAATTTGATTCTAAATTGTTGTTTAGGACACCCCTCTACACTAAAATTCGCGCTTCAAGCGACCTAATTTCCTTACTAGGTTAGACCATTTTTTCTCATCATTACTAAGAGAATTCTTATGAGTTCTTTCTTCTCTACATATTTATATGTTTGAACTTGGTGGCAAGACCTATTTAACTTGAGTTCATTCAACACTAAGGTGCATGGAGTTGGATTTATTAGGGGCACTTACCTTTTACATTACAATATTAATTCCTATTGTCCAACACCATAACACTTAGTGGCATACATCTCTTACCACATTCATAGTTAACCATCACCCAATGCTTGAACAGTTTATGCCATAGCTAGTTGGGCCATCCACATCTTATTCCCTTCACTTGCACCCATCAATGTAGCTTGCATTCAAAAAATGGCATGTTCACAAGATTATACAATTCCTAACATGTATCAAATCTCTTTGCATTATTCAACAATGTGAGAACTGAGATATTCATTGTTGAGAGTTCTTTAATGTTTGATTTTCATGCCCCACTAAACCTAGTCATGAATAATAAACCTGTTGCTAGCTTAACATTTGCTCACCCTTCATACAAGATAATGTTAATAGGTTATTTTTTATTCTCCACAACATCAGCACCATGTAGAAGAAGGAGCACATCTGATGATAGAATGTGACATGAATAGTTGTTGCACCCTCATTATTTGTGCAGATCTCTTAATGATGTATAACACACATTAATGATGCTTCTATTGGTTAAGATACTAAAATCTTGTTATGACTTCTTGTTCCTCAAATGATAATGGTATGTAGTCCTTCAAATTTTTCCTCAAACTATACCAAGGCAATTCTACAACCAATTGCATTATGCACCATGGCAATTCTACAACTGATTGCATTGTGCATCATTCCATTTTGTATGATTTTTGTATTGGATTATGGAAGGCCACTTCCTAAATTGCTTCAACAATATCTTTTTTTTTCTTTTCTTTATGAACCTTCGTAGGAGAGTATGTTGCATGCTTTAGCCATTTCCTTATCAAGGAACCTAAAATTTCATCTAAAAGACAAAGATTTTGGCCAGTGTTTAGAATTGTAGGAGCATAGAAGTGTTAGCAATCGAATTACAAGTTCATGAAATTATCGATGAAGGAATCTTTGAAAGGTAGAATTGTTCATCTCATTGGAAGGCTTGTTTTTGTATCACATTTTCTGTTATTGGAGAAAATTGAAATGGACCTAGTATCAACAATTCTTTGAGTACTTCATGCACAGTGTTGAAAAATGATGGACATGAAGCCTAGACGGATTTCAAAATAAAAATTAAAGTCATAGCATAATCATCCTTAGCATGGGTGATGCGGGAAGTGGTCTAATCCATGGAAGAGAAAACTTTTGGGATGTTGGAATTACCTTACAACTAGTGGTTTTGCACATTATAATAGTGGAACTTAACAAAATGTAAGGAATATTGTGGACACTTTACTAGATGTTTTTGTGTCAAAGGAGGTCTGATGTGATATGAATTCATCTAAGAATGATGAGGGTGAATCCTCTAGGATATGAGATGCATTAGCTATGAAGTAGGCACAATAGTGAACAGAAGCTAAATAGGCTTACAAAATTATGTATTGTATCAAAGGAGAATGCTAGATGTCTCTTTAGTGCTGAAGTAGTTGATCAACAAAGGTGCATCCAATTTATTTGAGAGAAAGTCAAACAGGTGGTTGAGGGAAATTCTCTGAATGGAAAGCAGCTAGTTTGCAGTCAAATTACAATGAGTTGAAGGGATGCTTTTAAAGAATGGAGAATGAATAATGAAAACAACATTTGCATTGAAGGTTTATTTCATAATTACATGGAGAAACCAGTAAATGCAGATGTGAAGATGATAGCATCGAGTGATACATCCTTCATAATAAATGATGAAATTTACCTTTCAAAGTGGCTTGTGATCACTAAGTTAATTACCACCAGTTTGATCTTGTTGGTAAAGTGTATATTGTTGTTTTTCCTTTCAATGGATTGTCGAAGTACTCCAACACAGTTGATTAGTTTTCTTTGCACTTTGAGTCAGCTATAGATAGAGATTATATGTGGTTTGGATCTCTTTGGTATTTTGTAGGGCTTGCATTGGGACTAAATATGTGGACACCAAGAATTAAGCTTAGTACCACAGTGATTATGTGTGGTCGAATATTGTTTCATTTTTTGATTATCTCTCTCATGTATTGGGACTTTAAGAGCATTTAGTGCATCGCTAAAGATATGGGTGACTCTATTCAGATTGATGGTTGGATAACTCACATGCAAAGATCATCATTTGGAAGAGTTTGTGGAGGAATTGAGTTTACAAAGCTCCTTAAAGTGGGTGTTTTGCTAAATGGAAAATTGAGCCACTCATTTTAGAGGTTTTATTTTGAAGGAATACCACTTATCTACTTCACTTGTGACAAAGTGTGACATGCTTCCAAGATATGTACATCCAGTGAGTTGGTTCATAGTGCTATTGTAGTTAAAAGCTTTTGTCGTTTTGAGATAGCACCTGATTAAGATATGATGAGTAACAATTGGTTTGGCATCATGGATGATTGTACGACATAGGAAGAGGAAAGTGTTAATAGCAACACAAATGAGGAAGAACATGAATCCTAAAGATCTAAGCAGGAAAGTGTTGATAAGCTGGAAGTTAGAGAGAAAGTTGTGCATAAGGGCACATCCTAATCAAAGAATGATTTGCATAGAGGGCATTCATCTAGATAAAGTGGGTACAGAAATAGATTGTGCATGGCAAAGATGAATTTAATACAAATAAAAAACATTGTTCATGAATTAACTGGGTTGTGGATGATGGTTGTAGTGACTCTTCATAGAATAAGGTATAGATTTTGAAAACATTGATGGAAGTCTTAGGTAATCTTAGTCCATCCACTATTGTAGCATTTCTTGAGCTTGAGAGAAGGGCAAAAGCTCTATGGAATCATTTGAAGATCATAAAGAAATAAAGAATAGTAAATAGAGGTGATTGTCGTAGGTAAGTTTGAACACTAAAAAACAAAAAATGGTGGAGTTGTCAAAAAACATTAGAATTGGAAGAATATGGAGCAAGGGCGTTTTGTTACCTAGACCTTCTGAGCAATTGTAGATGGCTATGGTGTTATAAGATGCACTTTGAAACTACACTTAGTATTGTTTAAGGCTTTCCTTTGTCATTATTTTTAAGGTACTTTGGCTTTGGCATATAAAGGTTAGATGTCGTATTCACATAAATACACTCATTTTTGTAATACTACTAATTACATGAAGTTCACTTGGCATGAAAACTAGTGGTTTTTTATTACCTTCTTGGAGATGATCATATTAGACAAGGTTTGGGCATTGCAAGAGCATGGCAACTACTATTAGGTAGAGAGAAACAACATTAAGTTTGGTCAAGACAACATGATTAACATGAATGTAAATTTTTGTAGTTTTTTGCAGTATTGGCAGGACTCAAAATGGAAATGGAGGGGACATGCAATTTTTGGAGACATATTCTGCATAGAATTCTTGGCGATATTGTAAGTAGTGATGATTGCCAATCTATTTGGCTATAAGTTTTGATGAGTGCTCGTCGGCCAACTTCATTAAATTCTTTTTCATAAATTCTAAAATACCATGCCTAGGAAGCTACTGATATTTAGTCATTAGGAGATTTGGTATGCAGCAAAGAAGCTTGTGTACATCAATTTACTAGCATAGGGGCAAATTGGGAGTAATTGTGCTACTTTTAAGAAACAAAATTATTACATGGCCAAAGAATTTCTTGAGCCTAATTCTCATATGGAGAAGAGCTTCTTTAGTTTCTTAAACTTTATACTTAAATTTTATGATAGAGGAGGTTGTCTTTAGGAGGATGACCTCAAATAGTAGCTACCATATTTGCTTAATTACAAATATAGCTAAATGTCATACTTTTTTTCCTTGGCTAAAACTTTAGACTTTTGATTTGCTCCAATGTTACTAATCATGAAAAGTTTACTTGGTATAAAAACTAGAGGTTTCAATTATTTAGTGGTTATCATCTTTAGGTTCAAGTTTAGCTCAAACATGGCTATGGTTACAAAGTGTGTAAATGCAACATTAAGTTTTATCGAGATATGGTGAATAATAATAATGCAAATAGGACTGAAAATATCCTTAACAAGGAGTTACAATTCTTGGAGATGAATTCAATGTAGAATTCCTAGAGATATTGTAACTAGTTGTGGTTTTCAATCTTTGTGGCTATTTGATTTGATGAGTGCACATTGGTCAGCGTATTTGAATGCTTTTGTGTAACACATTATGTTGCCATGCACAAGAAACTATAGTTATTTAGCTATTAGGTGATTTTCTTTGTATTTATGTAGCTTATGTATAACAACTTACTACTATAAGAGAAAATTTGGAGTAATTGTGTGCTGCTTTTGTGAAGCGCCTTTATTGGAAGGTCATGAAAATTCTCAAACAAAGATGTTTCGTGGCTGAGAAGTTCTTCAGTTTCCTAGAATTGGTACTTTATTATTAACACAGAGGAGGATTTCTCTAGGATGACGACCTCAAATGGGAGAAAAAATATTTGCTTAATTGTAAACAATAGCGGTGCTTTAGCCTTCTTTTTAAGGCTTTTATTACTATGTATGTTTGAGTCTCAGGTGCTGTTAAGAAAGGCAACTACATCAAAATTTAGAATTGTCAAGGTTGAGAGGTTTATAGAAAGCAATTTTACCTTGGCACACTTTTTTTAGCTAATAATATATGGCTGTGTTTCTAGTATGGAATATTTGAGGGATAAGAGCGGTAAAATCTTGTAGCTATTTGTAGCACTTGGTAAGAAACAATGGGATCTTTGCTGTTGTCGTATTTGAATCTTCAATGGTGATTTAATAAACATGAGGTGGATCAACATTTGTGTACAAATTGCGACAACTTTGTCTAATATTTGACTTAATTGTGAAGGGTTATTGTGGTTTTATTGAGCTATTGTGTGGTGTATGAATCAAAGGAATATATGATCTATTTCATAGCTAAAAACCAAATCAAATTATTTAAAAAGCTTGTTAGACCATTGATTATTGCAAAGGATTTTCACATATTGTTTGCATAAAATGAGAAGAAAGATGGAAATAAAATTAGTGGTGTGTAGGGTCTATATGAGATCTCTAGGCTCATTAATGATTAAGATTTGACTAACCAAGGATTTATTATGAAAATGTTCTCTTTGTGTAATAATATGTGGCCAATGCACATATATATGAAAGACTAGATAGAGTTTTCATAAACAATGTTGGTAAGTAAGAATTCCCAAGCACTATTGTAACACATCTTCATTATATAACCTTGGATTATTGCCCTCTACTAATTCTACTTAGAGAATTTTTATTGAATAAAATAGAGATGCGAGCCTATGACAAAGCCTATGGCTATCAAATTCACATTCAATAATATTATGTTTGCAGGTTGGAATAGGATTGTTAGAGGGAACCTTAGAGACTATCTATCCTCCAAATTTAATAGAGCACTATCAGATTTAACAAAATGGAGTTTATCTAAAATTGTTAATATTCTTAATTAGCCTAACTTTTTGGGGTAAGAGATCTAGGAGGTTCAACTTAAGAAATCTGAGATGGAGTTAATAGAGCAAGAATATGGTAATAGAAATACACTTTTATCAAATATGTGTAGCAAAGGAAGGACTTTAAATGGCTACTAAGAGGAGGAATAATTCATGGATATCTTTGTTGCAAAAAATTCTTGGTGTTATTACTGGCAGTAATGGTTGTTGATTATGGTGCACTCAGATTTTAAGAGTGTCCATTGCCCTTCTTGTAAGACTACTGTAGTGCTAAATGCTATTTTACTATACCAAAAATGTTATTTGGTTTTAAGCATTATGAGATGTCCTCTACATCAAAGAAATAAATGTACTTTAGTTTACTTATGAAAGAGGAAATTGGGAGCATTTGTATGCTACATTTGCATGCCAACTTCATTGAGTGGTATTGGAATTGGTCAAGGAGAACCCTTATTAAGCAAAGAGAATCTTCTTTTACTTAGATTTTTTATATTAACTTTAAGGTAGAGGAGAAAGCTTATAGGGGAAGAATCTCAAATAAGACTAAGAGAACTTGTGGAATGCTAAAAATAGCTTGATCTTTTAGCTTTCTTTCTTGAAATGCAATTACTATTGGTGTTTAAGTTCCCAATGTTACTGTGGTTATGTGGTTAATATTTATTGGTTGCCTAGGTACAACTATTTTGTTTCCATTTATTAATAATGATTGTAGTAGTAGTTTTGAACATTTAGGGTGTTAGAGTAGCAAACGTTTGAGACTATTTGTAGCTCATTGTAAGGGAAAATGGTGTATCAATGTTGCTTTATTGGAAACTTCAACAAGCAAGTGACAAACATTCTTTTAGGAATGAATTGAAACAACTTTTTCCAACATTTAATTGGCTTTTCTAGTGGTGCTGTGTGTTATGTAGTAAATGGGTGGAGCTTGAGATTATGAAAGCATCCTCATAGGTTATGTCTATACTGGTCACCATTGGAAGAATCCTCTCTTGGTGATGTTATGTGGTATATGCATCTAAATATTAAATCATCCATAGGGTATCCTAGGACAAAATTAGAGAATTGTTAATGCTGGTTGGTCTATTGAGTGTAACTAAACATGGCCATATCCTTAGCATGCCTTGCAAGTTAAAATAGTAGCTTTAGAAATATCATGCTTAAAAATTTGAGTTAGAGTTAAATGAGCTTGGGCATAATTTTTTGGCTTAACATATAGCCTCTTATCATAGGGCTATAGGTTCAGAGAAATCTTGGAGGTGGTGGTGTGCCAATCTACATTGGGCTAAATTTGGAGATTGCAACACGTACTTCTTCAAAGTTGTCTACCTACAAAAGTAATTATACTCATCAACACAAAAATGATAGTATAGAATTGGTGGCTTCCCTGAATAAAATTAAAGAAATACTCATGTGTTACTTTAATAAGAAATGAGGTTGCTTTAGGCAATATAGTTTTTCACCTCTCTAGCCCTACAAAACTTTCGATAATGAGCATGCAAAAACTCATATGACACTAATAGGTGATAATGAGATCAAGATTATTATTATGTTTATCAAAAGAAATAAAGCCTCTAACATCGATGGCATCTTTGAAACGTTTGTGCATAGGTAATTCAAATAATACTCTCATAGATATTGTCACAACCACGAAACAATTTTTTAATAATAGATGTATGCTAAAAAGATTGAAAGATATGTTAGACCTTTAAAACCTAAACAATTTAGATCGATAAGTTTTTCTATATGACATACTAAATTATGGCTAAATTTTTGGTGGGTACATTAAAGATGATGCTTCCCAAAATAATTATGAGGAAACAAATAATTATGAGGAAACAAGTTTTTTCTATGCCTCATTGAGCTATATTTGACAATATACTTTTAGCATCGGAAGTGGTATCTTTTATGAATGCATATGCAATAAACGAAGGTCTCATGGCTCTTAAGCTGCACATGGACTAGGCCTACGATAAGGTCAATTGGTTGTTTGTGCTTGACATGTTAAAGAATTTATAGTTTTCAAATATTTGGTTTGACTAGGTTGAGTTGTGTATCACTACACCAAGAAATCAAATTAAGCTAAATGTGGTTCATCTTTCATGGATTGAAGCTACATGGGGTATTAAGCAAGGGTGTCCATTAGCACCATAACTTTTTACAATTGTATCTGAATATCTCTCTTATCTTATTATGCAATTGATAGACCTTATAGTGATGGTTGAGATGAAAAGTATCCTTTCTTCCCCTATGATTTCTCACCTTTTTTATGATAATGATAATTGAATCTGTGCTCTACCCATTTATGTTCTTGCAATGATCATTTGGGACATTATTAAACAGTATCAGCTACATTCAAGCCAACTGGTCAATCTTAACAAATCAAAATTGTTGTTTAGCTGCTTAATAGAATGCATACTTATAAAGATGATAATACAGAAGCTACATTTGTCCCAAACTACTCAATTGAAAAATTTAGGCATTCCTATTATAGAAACTACATCATTGGAAAAAAACTTCAGTTTTCTTATTGATCAAGTTAAAAATTGCATGGTTGGATGGAGGTTCAAAGCTATGTCCATGACGGACCATGTTATCATGATCAACTTGGTGCTTATTTTTATTCCTATATATTACTTAGCCCAATCTTTAATTTCGAAAGGCATTATTAAGGAGTTAAGAAAATTGATACATAGGTACTTATAGCTGATTATAATATTAGTAATTCTATAGAATTTTCTTAATCTACATAAGGAGGATGATGGCCTTGAGATTCATTGCATGTCTACGTTATAGGTAGCATTGATTGCAAAGAACTACAAGTGGGTTATCAATTCGAAGGAAATTTAAAGGGTTCAAATATTCAGGTCCAAGTATTGTATGATAAATAATAATATTTATAAACTACGTAGGGCTTCACATACATGCAAGAAAATTTGTAATGTAGTGCCCTAAACAAATGAGAAAATGGTTTGATGAGTTGGTAAGGACATGCAAGTTTCTTTCATGTTGGATAATTCACTTGACTTTTTTGCAAATGCATTGCGGCCTACATATATTAAAGTAGAAATGTAACATCTAATTTGTGTGGTAGAGCTTGTTAAGGAGCATTGTGTTTGGGAAAAGTTATGATACAAAATTTGTTTGAGTCTACTTTGGCTTTTAGGATTATGCACACCCCTTGGGCAAGATCAAGTCCAAAGGATATGTTGTATTTGAATGAGCATGAAGACATAGTGCGGGAATCAAAAGTTATATACAATGAAATGTATAATAGCCAAAATTTATTGCTAGAAGAAGTGCGAATTCTAAATTTAAAACTATAGCATAGAGTGAGTTTGTTTATGTAGACATTAATTTTGAATTTACTTACCACACATTGCTTGATTCATGTGCGGGTATTGAGGACCAGGCATTCTGTCCATGAGGCTGTGAGGTGGAGGAAGATATTATGCATTACTTTTAGGAATGTCATAAGGAAAAACAAATTATGGGCAAGTAACTTCAAAATTAGAAGTCTTAGTATTGAATGGAATAATTACATGAATTTTAAAACATTAAAGGAGTTGTTGAACTAGATGGAGTCTAATATTTATGTTGCTAACGCATCATAATTGATCAAGTTTGCTACTAAAGAGTTGTATTTGCTTTGGGTTAATAGAAATTTACATGTCTATGTCGGTAAGCAGTTTAGCCTTGTTGCTCTTCGGCGAAGAATTCTGTTTGATGTTGCTCCTATCGTTGCATGTTCCATTCATTCGAGCCCATCTAGTGGGAGTTCTTGCAACCTTGAAGCACTATGTGTAACCTCTTATTGGACTACTTTAATGGTGTGGGTTAAGCTAAATTATGATGCAATAGTGAAGGAGAACCTTAATATTGGAATTGGCATAATTGTTTTGGATCACTTGGGTAAGACAAATACGTTTGTTGATAAAATGTGGATTTTAAGAGTAGCGTCTGCCATGGAAACTATTGCTATTCTTGAAACCATGGAGCTTCTTAGAACACTATTTCCTAATATTCTTGATGCAAAAAACGAATATGACTCTCCAACTTCCATTGTTGAAGTGAGATGGATGGTTCTGTCATGCTTCTATAGTAGCAATTATCTAAGTGCTACTAATTTTGTGAAGAGTATGCAGTTCTTCAAGTTTCCACATATATTGTGTTAAGGTAGATGTGTAGTTGATTGGGTTTTGTATTATACTCTTTTGCATGATTTTATATGGGATTGGGGAATGCCCCTTCCCAAACTAGTTATGCACTATCTTTTTTTTATTTTATTGTGAACCTCCATAAGTATTGTATGTTGAAGCCTTTAGCCATTTATTTATCATGCAACCCCAATACTTACAAATAATTGGGATTGGGATAGGCCATTTCTCACCAATGATTACTCACCTTTTTTATACATATGGCATTTTGATCTGCACACAACTTTTGCTACAACATAAACTATTCGGACAACACATTGGCGAGGTGGTAAATTTTAGCAAATCCAAAACATTGTTTAGTAAGGAGATAGGATGCAAGCATAGAAAGATGATAATAAGAAAGTTACATATGAGTCAATCTACTCAACAAAAATATTTGGGCATACCTATTGCAACAACTAAATTTAAAAAAAAATGACTTTTAATTTATTGTTGATCAAGTTGAAAACTATGTCAAGATGAAGGCTCAAGTTCTATCAATGATCAGACAACTTGTCATGATCAACATGGTGCTTTCTACTATTCCTGTATACCACTTAGCCCACTCTTTATTTCTAAAGGACATTATTCATGAGTTGGAGAAATTGATGCAATGGTACTAGTGAAGTTGTTCGAATGTTAGCAACTCTATACATTATGCAACCTAGAAATTCGTACTCTTCCTAGGAATTATGGAGGCCTTGGAGTTTGTAGTTTTTCAACATGGTATGTAACATTGATTGCAAAGTGTTGTAGGTGAGTTGATGGTCTTTGTGTTCAAGCATTTAGATCCAAGTATTTTATGCCAAACAATAATATCTATATGCTATGTGGTGCTTTGTATACATGTAGGATACATAGCAGTGCGATGCCTTGGACAAGTGAAAACATAGTTTGGTGAATCATTAAGGGAAAGAAAGTTTCATTTTTGACAGATAATTCACTTAGTATTTTTCTTATTGCTTTCTAGCCTACCTATATCAACATGGAAGTCAAACATCTAATATATGTTGCAAAGCTTGTTAAGGAGCACAGTATGCAGAACCATGACAATGATACAAAACATATTGATGCTTACTTTATTGATTTTGGTTATGCATTCCCCATAGGCCATATCAAATGAAAAGGTTGTGTGGTAGTTCAATCATATTGATGACATGGTGTTGGAATAAAAATTCATCTACAGTAGCTTGTATTTGATTTATAATTGAATAATAGTTGGAAGTTTAAGCAATAGCCACGTGTTAGTGTGTTCATTTGGAGATTATTTTTGAACTTTCTTCCAACTCACTCTTGGATGTGTGCAAGAGGTATTGAGATGCAACTATTTTGTCCATTGGGCTATAAGGTGGAATAAGATGTTCAACATAGCTTATGGGAATATGATAAGGAAAAGGATTTTTGGGGAAGCAATTTTCAATCGCTATTTCATGGATGATGGAGCTAACAGCAAAGATTTTAAATCTTTAAGTGAGCCACTAAACAAGATGATGGCATATATTCAACTCGTAACTATGTTGCATGCAATTAAATTTGATATTTCTACATTATATCACCTTTCAATTAATTGAAATTTCCAAGCATAAGTGGGCAAGGTGTTGAATTTGGCTACACTTCAAAGTAGTATTCAATTCTATGCTATTAAAACAGCTTGTTCCCATTATCCAATCCCATCTAGTGGGACTTTCTATGGCCTTCAAAGGTTGTTTATAAACAATTATTGGACTCATGCACTAGTAGGGTGGGTTAAGCTCAATTGCAATACAATAATGTAAGATTATCTAAATGTTAGAATAGGTATAGCTATTATGTATGACTTAGGTATGACTATTATTATTGTTGGTAGATCTTGAATTTTAGGTTCAGTTTTCAGCATGGAAACCAATGCTATTCTTAAAGCTATGGAGATCCTTAGAGTGCTAACAACAAATTGTCATGCTTCATAGATTAAATCAGACTCTAAAGTAGTCATTATCTAAGTGAGCCAACTACATGAATCTATTACATGTAATGGTAATCATCAAAGTGCTATCATGTTTATACAAAATATGTAGTCTTTCAAAATATTCCACACTATGTGTCAAGTCAACTATGCAGCCAACTAGATTGCACAACACACTTCCCAAATAGCTACAATAATGCCCTTTTTATTTTATGTATGAACCTTTCTCATGAGAGAATTTTGTAGGCTTTGAGCATTTCTTTGTCAAAGAACTCAAATACTTTATGATTTTGTTGAACTTTAGAATTGTAGGCAAAGGAGGTAGACACAATCACTAAAGGCTTGTTCATGGGTCATGTTCTCTATTACCAGTAAACTTTGCAATGGACATTTTATCAAGTTTTCTCTGAGTGCTTTGTATTGTTTTTTAACTAATGGTAGGCTCACAGTCAACAAAGATTACTAAAAAAAGATACATGGAGCAATCATCCTATACACAGGTGGTGAGTACAGAGGCCATGATCCCAATAGTTGAGAATTCTAGGTATCCCAACATTTTTCATGCTATTAGTCCTCTGACATATTATGGTAGTGGTACTTAGGGTAATAAAGCAAATATTATGGAAAAATTATTGCATGCATCATAGTCAAACAAAGTTGGTTGTGAAGTGAATTCATCTGATGGTGAATCCTCTTGGATGTGCATTGCATTACCTATCAATTTGAACACAACAATAGAGACAAAGGATATGATGGAAGAGTTGAACACACTAGATAATGAACTAAAGCAAAAATAGCTTGCAAAATTATCTACTATATCAAAGGAGAAGGTTATACATCCCAATAACCAAATAGCATGTAATCAAACTAAGGTCAGTTTCAAGGATGCTTTTATAGGATAAAGGGTGAACACTGGCAACAACATCTCCATTGAAGGTTTGCTTCGTAATTACATGGAGAAACTGATAAATATTGATGTGAAAATGATAATAGTAAATGATACCTCCATTATAAATGATGAAATTGACCATTCTAATGAGGCTTGTGATCCCCAAGTTCTTTACCACTGGTATTATGTTGTTAGTTAGGTGTAGGTACTAATTTATACTTTTAGTGAATTACTATAGTTCTCTAACATTGAAGAGTGCATTTAAGTGGATTTTTTGTTTTGGACTTGTCATTTGAATATTTTTTTTGCACTTTGATTTTGGATTTTGGACTTTTCATTTGGATATGTTCATCTAATGAAGTAATCCATAACAATGTTTCAATAAAGAGACCTTGTTACTGAGGTAGGACCTAATCAGGATAAGAATAGAGGGGACTAGTGTGATGCAAGTGGTGATAAAAGTTGATTATGATCAGAGATAAAGCTTGGGGCCTTTGATGGTTATGCAAACTAAGAGATGAGAGTATTTGTTGTTACACAATTAAGGAGTAACATAAACGGAAAAGAAATGAGTAGCCAAAGCTTTAGTAAGGAATACAAGAAGAAAGATATGATGTAGGATATCATAGGGGCAGATCCATATTTAGAAATGATGGGTGCAAAGGGGTTCATCCAAGATAGAGTGTGTACCAAAACAAAGCAAATATGGGGAAGATCAAATAAATACGAAAAAAAGCATTACTCAGTAAGTAAAAGGAAAGTGGTTGATAATTGCGGTGACTCATAATAGTTTAAGGTGTAGATTTCGGCAAAGAGGGTAAAAGTCTTGGTTATTTCCAGCCTTATGTGACCATTTGGAGCTCAAGAAAGGGGGTAATGCCCCATGGAATGGATGTAAAGATGGTAATGAATATGAAAATGAATAAAGAGATGGGATTCTCCTTGGTTTGAAATTTAGAGCATAAAAAATTGTGGTATTATAGAGAAAAGTTCACTTTGGTTGAATAAGGAGAACCACCCTTTTCTTTTTTGGACCTTATAAGGAATTATAGATGTTTGGGGTGTTATTGGTTGCATTTGCTAACTATACCCAGTTTTTCTCAAGCCTTCACTTTTTCATTAAAGCAAGGTATTTTGACTAGGGTGGACAAGACCAATGATGATTTTCGTATTATTGCACTCATTATTAGTTTGTTGTAGATATCATGAAGCACGACTACCATAAAAACAAGAGGTTCTCGATTGCCTGCTTGGTGATCATCTTGGTAGTTAAGGTTCTAGCTTGGCTCAAGCATGGATTGAGCTATGAGGTAGAAAGAAAAAATATTATGTTTGGTCAGGATATGAAGATTAGTAGGATTACAAACTTTTCAAGCATTTAGAGTAAAAGAAAGACTCATATTGGCGACAAAGAGGATGCGCAATTTTTTTAGATGTATTCTACATAGAATTTTTGGAGATATTATAAGTAAAGGAAGCGGTAGATAACTAGCAACTAAGAGAATTTCTATGCATTAAAAAAGTTGTATATATCAATTTAATATAATAGGGACAAAGTGGGAGTAATGGCGTGTGATTTTTGAGAAACAACTTAATTGGATGGCCATGTAACTGTTTGAATAGAATTCTTATACGGGTGAAAGTTTACTCAATTGCCTAAAATTGGTACTTTTTTTATAAGGTAGAGAAGGACATCCTTAGGAGAATGTCCTCAAAAAAATGTTGGTACATTTGCTTAAATTAAAACTACAACACAGTGCTTTAGCCTTCTTTCATGAACTGTAACTATGGAATTTTTATTTCTTGCATTGTTGTTGATCACGTGGAGTTCAGTTGGCATAAAAGCTAGTGGTTTTTTGTTTCTTGTATGGAGATGATCTTGCTAGATATGATCCAAGCTATGCTCAAGCTTTGTTGTGGCTATGAGATGGGAGTTGGTAACTTAATGTTTGGTCAGTATGTGGTCATTAATAAAAATAAAAAATTTCTCAAGTGTTTATAATGGAACAAAATGGAAAAGAGAGGATGTGCAATTAGTGGAGATGCATACAATGCCAAAATCTTATAGATTTCATAAGTGAAAGTTATAGAGTTTTAATCATTAAAAGATTAACTATGTAGCTAAGAAGCCTTTGTAAATTAGTTCACTATAGTAGGGGAAAATTGGGAGTAACGGTGTGCTATTTTTGAGAAGAACTTTTATTGGATGGATAAAGAAGTGCTCTGATATTAGTCATGTATGGGTGAATTATTTTTCAATTACCTAGAATTGTTATGTTATTTTTAAGGTAGAGGAGGATGTCTGTAGAAGGAGGACATCAAATAAGAGTTGGAATGTTTACTCAATTATAAGTTATTACCAGATGTTTTGCTACTATTGTATTTGTATCAGATGCTATTGTGAAAGTGCAATGATCCAAAACATAGATCTTGCATGGTTGGGAGTGTTGTAGAGGCATACAATTTCCTTTGCTGTAAGTTTTACCTAACAATATATGGTTGTCTTTGCTGTACAAAACTTTCGAGGAATTAGAGTGACAAAATCTTGTAGCTACTTGTTGTTCTTATTAAGGGAAAATATGGTGTTTGTTGTTCCCTCGTTGGAAACTCAGTTGGAGAACTTTAATTGATATGAGGTAGACTAACTTTTTTGTAGGAATTGGAACTTCTTTGTCTAATATTTCATTAGATTGTTAACGAATATTGAAGCTTTATAGAGTATCTAGTGGAGCTCGTGATTGTGTAGTCATCTTCATAGGTGGTTACTATCTAGGAGGAATCTAGTAGCAACAACTCTTAATCAAATTTTTGTGGTGTATGAACCAAAAGATTACATGGTCTACTAGGAAGCCTGGAACCAATTCAGAGAATCTAAAAGGCTTCATAAACTATTGATTGTTGTAAGAGATTTTGATGTATTACATTCATAGAATAAGAAGAAAAGGGAGGAAAGTTTGTATTCATTAGGCTGAATATGAGTTCTTCAATTTCATGAATTATTTAGATCTAATTGACTTGCAATTTACTAGGAAAAAAAGTTAACTTGTTGTAATAATAAGGAGGGTAGTGCATGTTTATTTGGAAGACTGGATAGAGCTTTGTTAAACATTTATGATATGTAGGCATTGCCAAATAAAATAGTGAGACACCATCCACACATAAGATCAAACACTACCATTTGCTAATTTTTTTAGACAACTACCTTGAATAAAACTAAGAGGAAAATCCAATTTGAAACTTCTTGGTTATCATTTCCACATTCAACTAATATTGTGTAGGTAGTTAGGAATTGAACTATTAGGGGCAATTCTATGGATAATCTATCCACTAAATTTAATAGAGCACTATTGGTTTCAAAAAAATGGAGTGTAACTGAAGTTGGCAATATTTTTAATAGACCTTGTAGTTGAAGGAGTTTTAGAAGTTTTAACTTAATGAATTTGATATTGCATTAGCTATGTCTAGAAATGATCTTTTTACATAATGTATTGCCCTCTATAAGAAGGCTATGGCTTTAGAAGGACCATGGTGGTGCTAACAAGCGAAGCTTCATTAGGCCAACTTTGAACATCAAAACATGCATTTCATTTAGGTAGTGGCCACTTCTTAATACAAAAGTTATTATATACATCATCATTAAAATTATAATAAAGAATTGGTCAGTTCCTTAGTTGACTTTAAAGATATACTCATGCAATGTTTTAATAGGAGGTTGTGTAGCTTAAGCTTATTTAATCCTACCCTATCATCCAAACTTTAAGAACTATTAATATATTACTATTATTCTATTTGGATTATTATTTAGATTTAGATTTATTTAATGTATTATTTATATTATTAGAATATAGATTTGAATTTTGAATTGATTTTTTAATTAAGCTAGTCTTAGTTCTTAGTCCATATATGTTAGTTCTATTTCTCAATGGGATAGAAAAGGGATATAAGTCAATGATAGAGTGTCACCTTGATGTGGTGGAAGTCACCAGTTTGAGCCTGATTATCCCTAAAACAATTCTACATTGTTCTATTTTGGCTTGCTCTCTCGCTATGAGTGACTGAGAATCGATAAAAGGCCTATGGTCTTGATGCACTAAGGTGGGGGTGGCAATATGTTACGAACATATATATATATATATATTATGAAGTATATAAATATGATTTTTAAGATTTTGAATTTGATTGATGTATTATGAAGTATCTAAATATGATTTTGAAGTATATGAATATGATTGGTGTATTATGAAGTATTTGAATATGATTTGGAAGTACATAAATATAATTTTTAAGTATCTAAATATGATTAATATATTATGATATGTTTGAATATGATTGATGTATTATGAAGTATTTGAATATGATTTTGAAGTACCAGAATATGGTTTTGATGTATCTAAATATGATTTTAAAGTATCTAAATATGATTAATATATTATGAAGTTGATGGATACAAGCTTTCACTTTGATCTCAAAATAAAAATTTCGAATTAGCTTTTCCTATAAACAAAGAAGTTCTAAGTAATGAAACTATGAATTTCATCAAGAGTTATATCTCGGCTAAGGATGAATGCTGCTAGCGTGCTTAACACATGTAAGTTAGATGAGAAGTGGTGATTCCAACAAAAAATGGGTGAGTAACACACAAGAACCTACCCTTGGGAGGGGAACAACAATTCGAAAGGATTTCTAATACCTGGTAGGCTAAGGAGGAAAAGAAGGAATCCACCCACGAAGAGGCACACATCTGATTAGCTAGTTTTTGGGGTAATAGCCCACAAAGAATAAGGTTCAAGTTTGGCTCAAGCATGCTAACATTTATGGGGTGAGGACAAGTAATTTTACTTTTTGTAGATATGATTATAAACATGTTTGGAAATCTCTTCATTGTTTATAGTTGAGAAATGATTCAAAATAGAAACAAAGAGGATGTGAAATTCTTAGAGAAAAGTATTCTATATAAGGGCATGTTTTTAAGCTAATAAAATATAGTTTCATTTTTAGTATATAATATTTATGGGATTAGAGCTAACAAATCCTATAGCTACTCGTTACACATGGTATGGGAAAGTAGGGTGTTCGTAGTTACTTTTTTGGAAACTGAAGAGGAGAATGTTTATAGGCATGAAGTGGATCAGCTTTTGAGGTAAGAATTTGAGCTAGTTTGTTCATCTTTGATAGGGTTGTTAGGGGGTATTTCTAACTTTATGGAGGCATTGAGTGGAGCTTTATATTATGGATTCATCCTCACAAGTGGTTACTATCTAGTGAGATCTAGTGTCAACAATACTTACTGGTGATGTATGGTGTATACATCAAAAGATTATTTTAACCATCAAGCAGCTTGGGACCAAATCAGGGAATCAACAAAGCTTAGTGGATTATCAATTATTATAGAAGATTTTAATGCTTTAATTATATGGAATGAGAAACAAGGGAGAAAAAAATCAATAGCAAATTGGCACAGTCAGAGTTTTATATTTTCATTCATGATCTACATCTAAATAACTTGGCATTTATTGGGAATAAGTTCACTTGGTGGAATAAAAAGGTTGACAGAACTCTCACATATTAAATACTTGACAGAGATTTTATGAATTTTTTATGGTGTGCAAGCATCCTCAAGCACAATAGTGAAAACATTTTTCTCATACCAAGTACAACCACTACCCTTTGTTTATTTTTTTTGGTTGTTGAAATTGAATAATACTAATAAAAGTGCCATGTTTTAAAACTTATGGCTATCATTTCCAATCTCAACTAATGCAGTATAGGAAGCTTGGAATAGAACTATCAAAGGAAACTCAATCGATGGTTTATCCATTAAATTTAGCTTAGCATTGTCAAAATTAAAGAAATAGAGTGTAGCTTAGCCTAGTAATATTTCTTACGAGCCTTGCCAATTAGAAGAGGAGAACTCAGAGGTGCAACTTAAAAGTAAAAGAGTGGATTTATTGAGCTGAAACATAATCTCTTGGCATAACGTACTGCTTCCTGCAAAAAGGCTATGACTTTAGAAGAAGCATGGTTGTTGCAGTGTGCCAAGCTTCATTAGGCTAGCCTTGGCAATCGAAACAAACATTTCTTTTAGGTAACAGATACTTCTATGTACAACAAAGATAATATACATCTTTGTAAAAATGATAATAGGGAATTAGTGACCTCCACAACTTATATAAAGACATTTTGATGTGGTTCTTTAGCTAGAAGTGGTGTAGTTTTAGGAAATATCAACATCCCTTACCCTTCCAGTCTTTGAGGTCTATCAAAAGTGAGCAGGCACAGTTTTTTTAGCTCTAATTAGTGATGATGAGATAAAAAAAATGAGGTATTTTCTAGCAAAAGAAATAAAGCATCTAATCGGAATGGAATCTTTATTGAGTTTTTACATTCTTATTGGAACATTACCCAAGTAGATATTACTACAACTATGAAATAATTTTTTAAAGATTGTAGTATGACCAAACAGTGGAAATACACATTAGTCAATCTTATACATAATATTTAAAATGCCTCTAAATATAGAATAATTCAAATCCATTAGTCTTTGCAAGGTGATCTACAAATTTATGTCAAACTTTTGGTGGATACTCTGAAGATGGTGCTTCTTAATATTATAATAAGGGAACGTACTACTTTTGTGCCTATCCATTTTATGTTTGACAATATACTCTTAGCACAACTTGTGCTACTATGGGTATCACTAAAGATATTATGAAGTACTACGGGCAACAGTCTAACCAAGTGGTCGATCTTAATAAGTGTAGAGTATCATTTTGTAAAGGGATGGAATGGAAGCAAACGAAGATAATAGTAAGAAAATTAGAAATTAGCAATGATGTTTAATTGCAATATCATGGAAGACCTATTATAGAAACTAAACTTTAAAAAAAATGCCTTCAAATTCATTTATGAATCAGTTAAACAATGTATAAAGATGGAAGATGATGTCAATATCGATGACAGGGCATAAAGTGATGATCAACATGGCACTAGCTATTATTCCTTCATATTACTTAGCCTACTCTGTCATTTTTAGTGGCATTATTACTCATTTAGAGAAATTTGCATGTAAATAAATATGGATTAGTTAAAATATTTGTAGCATACTATATTGTGCCTATTTGGAATTATTAACTCTTTATATGAGGTGTAGAGGACTCATAGTCCATAGTTTGTCAAATTTGTAGGTAGCATTGTTCATAAAGCATTGCAGAAGGGTTATGGCTTGAGAAGATGGTTTATGTGTTAAAACTTTTAGATCCAAGTATTTTATGACAAATAATACCTTCTATAAGTTAAAAAATTTACTTGTGGCTCATTTGGCAATTTCGATTATGCATTCCCCTTGAGCCAAATCAAATGAAATGGATGTGTTGTACTTCAAACAAATTGAGGTTGCAATATTAGAATAAAAATCATTTATAATCGTAAGTGTATTAGCCATAATTTCACAATAGAGGAGATTGCATGGGTTTAAAAATTGTAGTTATAGACTTAAGTTTGTGTCATCACATTGAGGTTATGTCTTGACTTTACTTTCTACTTGCTCTTGGATATGTGAACAGGGATTGAGAAGCCAGTCCTCTGTCAATGAAGTAATAATGTGATAGAGGATGTGAAACATAGCTCATGGGAAGGCCATACGACAAAGGCATTCTGGTCCAACAGCTTTGTAAACACTTATCTCATGCTCAATAGAGCAAACAATGAGGATTTGAATTCTTTAAATAAGCTGTTTGAGTGTGGTGAGTATATGGGTCCCAAATGCATCTGATTCCATTAATTTTGCTACTTCAGCGTTATAGCACCTTTGGCTTAATAGAAAGTTGTAAGCACAAGTGGACAAGTTGCTCAATTTAGCCGCACTATAAAGAATTATTCAATTTACTGATGTTGCTTGTTCCATTTCTCCAATCATATCTAACTGGAGCTTTGATGGCCTTCAGAGATTATTTGTTACCTATTATTTGACTCCTTTAATAGGTTGGGTTAGGCTTTATTATCATCCAATAGAAAAGATAAACTAAATGCTAGAATTGGTATAGTTATTCAAGATGACTTGGGTAGGCCTATTATTTCTACTGAAAAAACTTGAATTACAAGTTCAAATTTTATCGTAGAGATTATTGCCATTCTTGAAGAAATGGAGCTTCTTACAATGTTGTTTCCAAAATATCCATGTATTAGAGAACAAATCAGTCTCTACAGTGGCTACTACTAAAGTGAACCTATTTCTTATATCCACAATGAACAAGAGTATCGATCATAATGCTATAATATATGTGCTTGGTATTCAATCCTTTAACTTATCTCACATAAACTATAAATGCAATAATGTAGCCAACTATGTTATGTATTGCAACTTTTTTTGTGAATTAGTATTGGATTAGGGAAAAGCACTTCAGAAACTGCTTCGAAATAGCCTTTTCTTCATTTTAATTATGAATCTTTTTAAGGATAGTATGATAGAGGCTTCAGCCATTTCCTTATCAAGGAACCCAAAGAATTTTAGAAGGCATTATTTGTGAATTACGAATGGGCGTAAGTTTGGTTTTAGTAGAAGGCATCAATAGCAATTGAAGGAGGGAGACTATGTGGATGGAGGTGGAGAAACTATGTGGATGGGGAGACACTATGGCAAAGTTTGGTTTTAGTAAATTCTAAGAGGCGAGCTTGGGAATCATATTGTATGATTCTATTTTTTGTTAATTTTGAAATGGATCTAGAATTCTTAATGCTCTAAGTAGATAGTGTGGTGTAGTGATCTATGATAGGAACTAAATCTCTTAAGATTTGAAAAACAATTAAAGGTAGCTTGGTTCATTTATCCATATGACTGATGGTCATTACAACATTTAGAATTCACTTGGTGATACTTTTGAGCCTAGTAAAATCATTATGAGCATTTTTCATTTTGGGATTGTCATTGTAGTAAGAGCTTTGATGCAAATTGTTTGGAAAACTCAAGGAAGTGTGAGGAAAATATAGTTCCATTAATGGAAGCACCATAGTCATACAAGGCTTGTTATGATGAGAATATGTCTAAGGACAATAAGGGTGCTTCTTCATGGTTGTGTGGTGTATTAATAGTGGAAATATATAGAGACCCAAGGACATAGTTGGAAGAGGAAAAATTGACATTACCAAAGAGTGAAATGGGTTTGAATGAATAGACTAATTATGTATCCACTCTCACAAGAAGTCATCCTATCAAAAAATTGTTGATGTGAGTGATTTATGTGGATGCATAAAAGGTGTGCATAGCAATACTACAGTGGCCACAGAAGATAATTCTTGGAATGAAAAACATGAATCACATATCCCAATTAAGGTATGCTTTAAAGAGTCACTTATTGGAAGGAGAATAACAATTGTTAATTCGACACTAATAAGAGGTCCCCCCATTGACTACTCAGAGAGCCAACAACTTTAGATCCCTATTAGAGAGACATGTCATTCCTATAGTAACAATTTTAAGCAATGACAAATGGTAAAAAAAGGTTACGTGTTTTTGGCACAAAATGTCACGAATGAAGAAACCCAACACAAGGGACAGGCAGATGCCACCTTGCACTGCACCATGCAAGGTAGGAGCACAGATGACAAGGACATTATCGACTACACCAGCCCCTATTTAAACTTTATTGCAACATGAGCAAAATTGCACCTTATAATGCCATATGCAAAGAAGAAAAAGTGGCACTTTGAAAATGCACAATAATAAGTCTGATATTAGAAAATCACTTACTTTGACACTGGCCATACTACAACACATATTTGCCAATGTGGATTACATATTAGAATAATTTTCTCAAGGAAAATGTCAAGTCCACTAATAAAGCATAAGCTTATCCATATGCCAATAGAGGGTAGCACAAAAATTTTTTAAAAACGTTACACTTCATGTGCCTAACAATATATGAGCATAGGATGTAATATGGTGCATGTGGATAGTGTTGTAGCACACCCATTATTTTATCACGTGCATAAAATTAAAGCATGTGGCTTGAGCTAATGGCAAGCATGTAAAACCTTAGTGCATGATGCTCCAAGTTGCTCATTACCTCTTGTAGATTACATATTTTGACGATTAAGTCATGGAAGAAGGCAAGTCTTTTAATAAGGTATCATTGTATGCATGTGCAAAAAGCATGTTGCACTAAAAATGAAAACATTACTCTTTGTGCACTGTGCCAGCTTCAAGAAGGATGTCATAGGACTTACACAAACTTTCTACTACACACGCATATAGTCGATTATTGCATATTTTTAGGGACAATTCTAAGAAAGCATAAATGTTAGTTCATATTTCACCATCCAAGTTCCAATCAACCATTGGCTGCACAGTCGACTGCACCATGAAGCACATTGCCCCTTGGAGATTTCATATTTCAACAATTTTGTCAAAGAGGAAGGAAAGTTTCCCAACAAGGAATCACCTTACTTATGCACTAGTAATGTAAGATCTAAAAATTCTAAAAAATGATATAATTTTTTCGCCCCACTGACAATGTGTGAAGGTAATAGGCCGCTTGCAAACTGATTACATCTAGTGTGAATAGTGGGTTGTTACTAGTGGTTACAGACCCAACAAGCACTAACCCTAACACGTATTACACCATCCAACTTTTGTTTCATCACAAACTACACTGTGTCCATCATTGTCTCTTGTAGATTGCCTGTTAGAACCATTCTATTATGGAGAAAGGCAAGTCACATAATATCAAATCACATTATCCATGCAAAAAAAGCTTATAGTGCTAAAAATCCCAAAAGAAGATACACATAGTCAGACCCAATGGTTGTGCACATTGGATGTGAAAAGGAATGCATTCACAGGCTACCTAGAAGTGAACAGTCTACTGCTAGAGCTAATACATGCCCAATGCTCTAACATATGCATCGCTACAATAACATGAAGCTTGGGCAATGATAATTCTTGTAAAACACTAGCACATATTGCACTATCCAACTATCACAATGCCTTTGGGCACACCACATCACACATTGATCCTTTTGGATTGCATATTATGACAATTCCATCAAAGCTGAAGGTAAGTCTCTTAATAGGACATCAACTTTTCCAAGCACTAGCCACATGCATTGGTAAAATTCTAAAAAAAAGTACCCACTCTATGGGTGACACTAGCCACATGCATAGGCTACTACTCGGATTACAACGACTGGTTGTTAAGCACATGCACAATACTGTAGTGCACACTTAGTGATGTAGGCTAGCATGCACAAACCATTTACATATTGCACCATCCAACTTCAATTTCACCACAAACCAAATCATGCCACACATTGCCCCTTGTAGATTGCACATTGTGATAATTTTGTCATGATAGAAGGCAAGTCTCCTAATGGTGCAACACAATATCAATGTGTCAATAGTCTGGATTGCAAAAAATTCAAAAAATAGTGATACACTTTTTGGGACCCCACCAACTATACACATTAGAGGATGTAGAATGCACAGACTGGCCACGATATGTGCAAACAATTCATTGCCATGTGTGTGGAAAGTGCAATACTACACGAGTCCATTGTGTTATAGTGCATAAAGTGCTCTATTTTATGCATAGCTGTAGTAGTGTACACAGAGGGCTATATCTAAGCAAGCACAAACCTTCTTGCATAGTGCAACATCCAAATTCTTCTTCACCTTAGGTTGCATCATGCTAAAAATTACTTATTGTGAATTGCATATTGTGACCATTTTGCCAATGAAGAAGGCATCTCCCCTAATAAGGCATCACCTAATCCAAGAACTAGTAGCTTATAGTGCTAAAACTTTGAAAAAGAAAAGGTTACAATTTATGAGTGCAACCCACACCTCCCAAGTGATGGAGGTGTGCATACACAAACTAATTTCTCACATGCACACAATGCTACAACATGCATAGTTCATTGCTACAATCTTATAGTTATGGGTGTAGCCTAGCATGCACAAACTTTACTGCATATTGCACCATCCATCTTTTACATCACCATAGGCAGACCATGCCACACATTGCCCATTATAGATTGTGTATTGTGATGATTTTGATGAGGATGGGGTCAAGTCTCCCAACAAGGCATCACCTTCTATAAGGGCTAGCATCTTGCAGCACACAAAGGATGTTCCAAGGCACATGTGACAGTCATCATGCATGCACACACTATTATAGTGCATCCAATGTTCTATTTCAAATAGTAGCAATAGTGTGTTGCGTGGGCTACAACCAACCGTGCACAAAACAACACACTTATTGTACCATCCAAGTTCCACTTTGTTGTTGGACGCCCTACATAGGATGTTTCCTCTAAAGGACTACAAATGAAACTATTTTGTTAGGAAAGATGGCTAGTCACGTAATAGAGCATAACCTTATCCATGTGCTAGTAGCCTGTAGTGCTTAAAATCCCTAGACAAAGTTATGCTTTTCAAGCTCAACCAACCACCCACACTAGATGTCGTTTGCACATGTAGACTTTCTTTCACCACGTGCACAGTGCTATAATGCATGTAGTTCTTTACCACGCATGCACAGTTTTGCAATTCATGTAACTCTTTATCACAATCACATATGTAGTATTGTGGATCTAAGGCAACAACTTAGCATGCAAAAAATTGTAGGGAATAATGCACAAGATGGATTTCCCATGCTTGTACCTATTTTGAGTCAATTGTCTCATGCTTACATAAGGCTCCCGTGGGGTTCTCACTGAATTAGTCTTTTAGCCAGCATGCATTGACCCACTCTCATAATGTGAGTAGAATGAGAAATCCACTAACAGCTGAAGGAATCGATACTGAGACCATAGGCCCAACCTAAAGGGTCAATGCTTTTACTAAAGATATAGACACAATTTGCAAACTTTTGCTATCTACATTGATCCATTGACTAGAGGTTGTTCACCTTGAAGACTAAGTTTGGCTATGAGTATGACCTGGCATGGAAGGCAATCGGCCATTTGAAATTTAGCTGGTCACTTGGGGTGCATCAAACACCACTCAACATGTAGTGCTCATCAAATTGGTTTGGTCTACCAATAACAAAGTAGTTCTAGGGTTGACAAACAATTAAGAAGAAACCATAAAAATTCTTTGGCACCCACTAATGCCTTTAGACAACCTGAAGACTTCATTGACCATTATATCCCAACTCAAGAATTTTAACAAGAGTCCTTTTTTATGCTCACGTCAAATAACACTCTTCAATAGGTTTCCTCCATCTCTTAGCTTTAATTTAACTAACACATGTAAGTGTCATTCACATGGAACCTTTCCACCCTTTGGCCTTCAATGTTGTTATTTGAATATTTGTTACTATAACTAAGATCTACATTAGTAGATGCTCCACATGGGGTTGGTTTCTTTAGTTTTTACTAACCATTGTACCCTCTTAGACATCAAGCCATTGAATTGCACTAAAAGCAAGATGTGGGTCACATACTTAAGTGCTATTCATTTTTTGGGATAATTGACTAGTCTGCTAAACTTTTACACATTCCTTAGGAAATTTAAATTTTCATAACCACAACTTGCTGTATTAATTAACTAATAGCCAATATTGGACTTTCATTAGCATATAGTTACACATAATAATCTAGGTTTTAGTTCATCCCACAACTCCAGTTTTGCTTATCATAAATGGCTCACTTGGAACCTAGATTCCTTGGCTCAAGTCATCAACGTAGTTGAGGCTTCCTACCTATTTAGGGATTGTGAATATGTTGAGGGAATTATGCCCTTGATCCTATAATCATTAGATTTACTTAAATGAACTCTAGATATGGCTCCAACTATCCTAAGATAATATTTAAAGCAAACTAGCTACAAGATGGTTTGATTAGTTTTTTGCACCTATACCCAAGTCAGACGAGTGATTTTTACAACGGTATCACTATGGGCCTCCACTTGAATTTCCTCTAGTTTCATCTCACTTAGGCATAGTTGTCTATCTTTTCGGTCTCAAATGGCATGCTATCACATAAACCCTTCACAAAAAATTTTGGTTAGTCAGTGGCTGACCTTTCAAATGAGGATCTCATCAGTCAGCATCCTTCCAAACATTGGACTTGCTCACCTATCAACTCACAATCATGTGAAACTTTTTGGTTTGTGTTTCAAGGTAGGTCACATGGCAAGCTTATTGGCAATCACAAATACACGTGATGCCTCCATGGCTTTCCTTGATGGGGCACACCTTCTGGGCTCCTGTTGCTATGATGGCTCAGGCGATCTACTTCTTGAGCCATGCAACAAACTATAAGATGATGTTTTGTATGAAGTCGAAGCACATCTTTGGGTTTTGTATGGTTCCATATTAACAATTTTAAGCACTCTTTAACTCTTTTTTCAAAGTAATTTTCATCTTTCCCTTATGGTACTTACTGGCTATTAGCCTCTTATAATTATCTATCCTTAAACAAAATTTACCACCAAATTTGAGTTCCACTTCCAACAACCCAACTCATTCATACCACCTTTTGCAGAAGTATGGTATGAGCTAAACGGGCTTTCGCCATCCTTGACACCACCTTCCATAAGATTTGATTCTAATATGTTGCTAAGGACACCTCTCTACACTAAAACTTGTGTTTCAAGTGGTCTGATTTCCTTACTAGGTTTGACCTTTTTTTCTCATCATTACTAAGAGAATTTCTATGAGTTCCTTCTTCTCTACTTATTTATATGTTTAAACTTAGCTGCAAGCCTCATTTAACCAGAGGTCATATTTCCACACTAAGGAGCATGGAGTTGGATTTATCAAGGGCACCTACTTTTTCAACTATAACATTAATTCCTACTAGTCAACTCCATAAAACTTAGTGGCATACATCTCTTACCATGTTGACTGTTAACCATCACTCAATGCTTCAACAATTTATGCCATAGCTCGAAGAGCTATGCACATCTTATTCCATTGGCTTGCATCCATCAATGCAGCTTGAATTCAAAAAATGGTATGTTCAAAAGATTATAAAATTCATAACACATATCACATCTCATTGCATTATTCAACATTGTGTGGTCCAAGATATTATTTGTCAAGAGTTGTTCAATGTTTGATTTCTAATGCCCCGCAAAACCTGGTCACGAACAATAAACTTGTTGCTAGCTCAACATTTGCTCTCCTTTCATGCATGATAATGTCAATAAGGTATTGTTTATCCTCCATAACATCAGCACCATGTAGAAGAAAGAGCACATATGATGAAAGAATGTGACAATGAATAGTTGTTGTACCCAAATTATTTGTGCAGATTACTCAGTCATTTATAACACTATTTAATGATGCTTGCAATTTTTCAAATAGTAAAATCTTGTTATGACTTCTCATTCCTCTAAATGATAAGGATTGGTGGACTTCTCATTGAGTCATTATTAATTTTGTGAAGGGAATGCAGTCCTTAAAACATTCCGACAAATTGCACCAAGGTCATTCAATAATCGATTACATTATGCATCATGTTATTTTGTATGATTTTTTATTGGATTAGGGAAGGCCACTTTCTAAATTGCTTCAACATTGTATTGTTTCATTTATTTATGAACCTCCACACGAGAGTATGTTGCATGCTTTAGCCATTTCCTTATCAAGGATCCTAAAATATCATCTAAAACAGAGAGATTTTTGCAAGTGGTTAGAATTGTAGGAGAATAGAGGTGTTGGTAACAAAATTGTAGGTTGATGAAATTATTGGTGATTGATCGAATCGTTGAAAGGTAGAATTGCCCATCTCATAGGAAGGCTTGTTTGTGTGTCACATTTTCTATTACCAGAGAACATTGAAATGGACCTAGTATCAACAATTCTTTGTGTACTTTATGTAGAGTGTTGAATAATAATGGGAATGAAGTCTAGAAAGATTACAAAATAAAAATTAAATTCATTGTATGAGCACCTTGGGCACGGGTGATGGGGGAAGAGGCTCTCATCCCTAGAAGAGAACATTTTTGGGATCTTGGAATTACCTTACAACACGTGGTTTAGCATATTATTGTAATGGAACTTAACAAAATGTAAGGAATGTTGTGGAGACTTCACTAGATGTGTTCAAGTCAAAGGAGGTCTAATGTGGTGAGCATTCTTCTAAGGATGATGAGGGTGAATCCTTTAGGATGCAAGACGCATTAGCCACAAAGTGGGCACAATAGTGAACTAAAGTCGAATAAGCTTACAAAATTATGTATTCTAGTAAAGGAGAATGCTAGATGTCCCTTTAGAAACTTAAGTAGCTGATAAAAAAAAGTGCATCCAATTTGTTTGAGAGAAGTTGAAAAAGGTGGTTGAGGAAAATTTGCTGAATGGAAAGCAACTAGCATGCAGTCAAATTACAATGAGCCCAGGAATGCTCTTAAAGGATGGAGAACAAATTGTGACAACAACATTTGTGTTGAAGGTTCATTTCATAATTACATGGAGAAACCAGTAAATGTAGATTTCAAGATGATAGCACCAAGTGATACCTCCATAATAAATGACAAAATTTACCTTTAAAAGAGGCTTGTGGTCATTGAGTTCATTAGCACTAGCTTGATCTTGTTGGCATAGTGTATATTATTGTTTATCATTTCAATGAATTGCCAAAGCACTCTAGCATAGTTGATTATTTTTATTTGCACTTTGAGTCAGCTATGGATAGAGATTCTATGTAGTTGGGAGCTCTTTGGCAAGTTGTAGGGCTGCATTGGGACTAAATAGGTAGACACCTACGTTTAAGCTTAGTACCTCAGTGATTATATGTGGTCCAATATGGTTTCATTTTTCGATAATCTCCCTAATGTTATGAGACTTGAAGAGCATTTAGTGCGTTGCTAAAGCTATGGACGACTCTATTCAGATTGATGGTTGGACAGCTTACATGCAAAGATCATGCTTTGGAAGATTTGTAAGCTCCTTAGATTGGGTATATTGCTAAATGGACAATTGGGTCGCTCTTTTTAGTGGTTTGATTTTGAAGGACTACCCTTTGTCTACTTCACTTGTGACAAAGTAGGGCATGCTTCCAAGATATGTATATATAGTGAGCTGGTTCATAATGCTATTGTAGTCAAAAGCTTTTGTCCTTTTGAGAGAGTACTTGATGGAGATATGAATGGGGAGAAATTGTAAACAAAAGGTCATGATGGGAAACAATTGGTTTGGCTTCATGGATGATTTTGCAACATAGGAAGAGGACATTATTAATAGCAACACAATAAAGGAAGAATTTGAATTATAAAGATCTATGTAGGAAAGTGTTGACTAGGCTTTTTATGCTAGAAGTTAAAGAGAAAGTTGTGCATAGCAGCACAATCTAACCCAAGAATGATTGGCATAGAGGGCATTCATCTAAGATAAAGTATGTGCAAAAATAGATTATGCATGGGGAAGATGAAATTAGTACAAATATAAAAATTGTTCATTAATTAATAAGGTTGTGGATGATGGTTGCAGTGACTCTTCATAGATTAAGGCATAGATTTTGAAAATATAGGTTGAAGTGTTAGGTAATTTTAGTCCATCCACTATTTTAGCATAGGCTAAGCTTGTTAAAAGGGCAAACGCTCTATGGAATAATTTGGAGTTTATAAATAAAATAAGGAATGGTTTATAGAGGTGATTACCTCTGGTAAGTTTGAAAATTAAAAACAAAAAATAGTGGTATGATAGAAAAATGTTGGAATTCAAAGAATATGGAGCAAGGGCATTTTCTTACCTAGACCTTTTGAGCAATTGTAGATGACTAAGGTGTTATAAGATGCACTTGGAAACTACACTTAGTAAATTTTAAGGCTTTACATTGTCATAATTTTTAAGGTACTTTGGCTATGGCATATAATGGTTAGCTAATTAGATGAAGTTCATTTGGCATGAAAACTAGTGGTTTTTTGTTACCTTCTTGGTGATGATCTTATTGGACAAGTTTTAAGCTTGGCAAAAGCATGGCTACTACTACTAAGTAGAGAGAAACAACATTAAGTTTGGTCAAGACACCACAATTAACCTGAACGCAAATTTTTCTAGTTTTTTGTAGTATTGGAAGGACTCAAAATGGCAATAGAGGGGAGTTGCAATTCTTGCAAATGAATTCAACATACAATTCTTGGAGATTTTTCTGCAGTGATGATTGCCAATCTATGTGGCTATAAGTTTTGATTTGTGCTCATTTGACAGCTTCTTCAAATTCTTTTATGCAAAATCCTAAATTAGCATGCCTAGGAAGCTGTCAATATTTAGTCATTGGGAGATTTGTTATGGATCAAAAAATCTTGTGTACATCATTTTACTATAACAAGGGCAAATTTGGAGTAATTGAGTTCTACTTTTAAGAAACAAGCTTATTACCTAGCCATAGAATTGTTTAATAGAATTCTTATATGGAAAAGAGCTTCTTTAGTTTCTTGAACTTGATACTTTAATTTTATGATAGAGGAAGTTTTCTTTAGGATAACGACCTAAAATAGCAGTTTGAATATTTACTTAATTACAAATATAGTTAAATGCCATAGTTTTTTCCTTGGCTAAAACTTTAGACTTTTGATTTGCTCTAATGCTTCTAATCATGATAAGTTTACTTGGCATAAAAACTAGAGGTTTCAATTACTTACATGATGATCATCTTGAGGTTCAAGCTTAGCTCAAACTGGACTATGGTTATAAGGTTTGTAAATGCAACACTATGTTTTGTCAAGATGTGGTGATTAATAAGAATGCAAATAAGACTCGAAATATCCATAACAAGGATGTATAATTCTTGGACAAGAATTCAATGTAGAATTCTTAGAGATATTGTAACTAGTGGCGGTTGTCAGTCTTTGTGGCTATTTGATTTGATGAGTGAATGTTGGTCAGATTAGTTGAAAGCTTTTGGTTAAACAATTATATTGCCATGCACAAGAAACCATAGTTATTTAGCCATTTCGTGATTTTCTTTGCATTTAAGAAGCTTATGTATAACAACTTACTACTATAAGAGAAAATTCAGAGCAATGGTGTGCTTTTTTTTGAAGCAACTTTATTGGAAGGTCATGGAAATTCTGAAACAAAACTCTTATGTGGGTGAGCAGTTCTTTAGGGTCCTAGAAATGGTACTTTATTATTAAGATAGAGTAGGATTTCTTTAGGCGGAGGAGCTCAAATGGGCTGCAAAATATTTTCTTAATTGTAAACAATAGCTAGAGGCTTTAGCCCTCTTTACAAGGCTATTATTACTTGTGATGTTTAAGTCTCAGTTGTTGTTATGAAAAGCAATTGCATCTAAATTTAGATTTGGCATGGTCAAGAGGGTTGCAGAGGTAAGCAGTTTTACCTAGGCATACATTTTTTAGCTGATAATATATGGCTTTGTTTCTAGTATGGAATATTTGAGGGATAACCGATAAAATCTCATAGCTATTTGTAGCACTTGGCAAGAAATAATTGCATCGTTGTTGTTCCCTTATTGGAATCTTCCATGGTGATTTAATAGATATGAGGTGGATCAATATTTGTGTATGAATTGGAACTACTTTGGCTAATATTTGACTAAATTGTGAAGGGTTATTGTGGTTTTATTGAGGTGTTGTGTGGTGTATGAATCTAAGAAGTGTATGATCTATTGGACAGCTTAAAGCAAATCAGATTATTTACAATGCTTGTTAGACCATTGATTATTATAGAGGATTTTAACATATTACTTGTATATAATAAGAAAAAAGATGGAAATAAAATTTGTGGTGGGTTGGCTCTGTATGAGATCTCTAGGCTCATTAATGATTAGGATTTGACTAACCTAGGATTTATGATGAAAATGTTCTCTTGGTGTAATAATAGATGGGCAATGCTCATATATACGAAAGACTAGATAGAGTTTTCATAAATAATGATGGTATGTAAGCATTCCTAAGCACCACAGTAACACATCTTCATTATATAACCTTGGATTATTGCCCTTTACTAATTCTATTTAGACAATTTTCATTGAATAAAATAGAGATGAGAGCCTACAAAAAAACCTATGGCTAACATTTCCACATTCAATAATATAATGTATGCAGCTTGGAATAGGATTATTAGAGGAAACCTTACGAACTATCTATCCTCTAAATTTATTAGAGCACTATTAGATTTAACAAAAAGGAGTTTAGCTAAAATTGGTAATATTCTTAATAAGCCTAACTTGTTTGCGTAGGAGATCTAAGAGGTTCAACTTAAGGAGTCTGGGATGGAGTTAATGGAGCTAGAATCTAAAATATGGTGGGTAATAGAAATATAATTTTATCAACTATGAGTAGTAAAGGAAGGACTTTAAATGGCCCCTAAGTGGACCAACAAGTCATGGAGATCTTTGTTACAAAAAATTCTTTTTATTATTATTGGTAGTAATGGTTGTTAATTATGGTGGCAATCAAATTTTATGATTGTCCATTACTCTACTTGTAAAACTACTATAGTGCTAAATGCTATTTTACTATACCAAAAAAGCTACAAGGTTTTACTCATTGGGAGATTTCCTCTACATTAAAGAAATAAATGTGCTTCAGTTTACCTAGGAATGGGGAATTTGAGAGCATTGGTATGCTACTTTTATGTGTCAACTTCATTTGGTGGTATTAGAATTGCTCAAAGAGTTATTGAGGTAAGAGAATCTTCATTTACTTAGATTTTTTATACTAACTTTAAGGTAGAGGAGAAAGTTTGTTGGCAAAAAATCTCAAATAAGACTTAGAAAACATGTGGAATGGTAAACAATAGCTTGATCATTTAGCCTTCTTTCTTGAAATACAACTACTACTAGTGTTTAAGTTCCCAGTGTTGCTGTGGTTATGTGGTTAATAGTTGTAAGTTGCATAAGTGCAAGTATTTTGTTTCCATCTAACAATCTATGATTGAAGTAGTAAGTTTTGAATATTTAAGTTGTTAGAGTAGCAAAAGTTTGAGACAATTTGTAGCTCATTATAAGGGAAAATGGTGTATCATTATTGCTTTTTTGGAAACTTGAGTAGATAACTTCAACAAGCATGCAACAAACATGCTTTTAGAAATGAATTGAAGCTACTTTTCCAACCTTTAATTAGTTTTTCTAGTGGTATTGTGGTGTTAAGTGGTAAATCGGTGGAGCTTGAGATTATGAAGCAATCCTGATAGGTTGCCTATGCTGGAGACTGTTGGTAGAATCCACTCTCGGTGATGTTATGTTGTATATGCATCAAACGATTATGTGATGCATAGGGTTTCCTAGGACAAAATTAGAGAATTGTTAACGTTAATTGGTCTATTGAGTGTAACTAAACTTGGCATTATCCTTAGCATGTCTTGCAAGTTATAATAGAAGCTTCAGAGGCTCATGCTTAAAAATTTGAGTTGGAGTTAAATGATCTAGGGCATAATTTTTTGGCTTAACATATAGCCTCATATCATAGGGCTATAGGTTCAGAGAAATCTTGGTTGTGGTTGTGTTCAAAGCTACATTGGGCTAACCTTGGCAACTGCAACATGTACTTCTTTCAAGACGTGGTTACATCTACCAACATAAGTAATTATACTCATCAAAATAAAAATGATAGTAGAGAATTGGTGGCTTCCCCAAATGATATTAAAGTAAATGTGGTACTTTAACAAGAAATGAGGTTGATTTGGGCAAAATATTTTTCCACCTCTCTAGCCTCATAATACTGTTGATAATGAGCATGCGACAGCTCATATGACACTAATAAGTGATGACGAGATCAGGATTGTTGTTTAGTTTACCAAAAGAAATAAAGCCTTTAACATGGATGGCATCTTTGAAAAGTTTGTGCATAGGGACTCAAATAATACTCGCAACGATATTGTCACAACAACGAAACAATTTTTTAATAGTAGATGTATGCTAAAAATATTGAAAGATATGTTAGTTATTTTTATTCTGAAGGTTCAAGGTCCTTTAAAACCTGAACAATTTAGATCGATGAGTTTTTGTTGTGTTAAATACAAAATTATGGCTAAACTTTGGTGGGTACATTAAAGATGATGCTCTCCAAAATAATTACGAGGGAACAAGTTTCGTCTATGCCTCGTTGAGTTATATTTGACAATATACTTTTGGCATATTAGATGGTATCTTTTATGAATGCATAAGCAATAAGAAAAGGTCTCATGGCTATTAATCTGCACATGGACTAGGCCTACGATAAGGTCAATTAGTAGTTTGTGCTTGATTTGTTTAGGAATTTATATTTTCCAAATATTTGGTTTGACTAGGTTCAGGTGTGTATCGCTACACCAAGAAATCAAATTATGCTACATGGGGTTCACCATTCTTGGACTGAAGCTACGTGGGGCCTTAAGCAAGGGTGTCCATTATCGTAATAACATTTTGCTATGGTATATGAATGTCTCTCTTATGTTATTATGCTATAGATGGAGTGTACAATGATGGTTGAGATCAAAAGTATCCTTTATTCACCTATGATTTCTCACCTTTTTTATGATGATGATAATTGAATCTATGCTTTGCCCATTTATGTTTTGGCAAGGATCATTTTTTACATTATGAAATAGTATGAGCTACATTCAAGCCAATTGGTTAATCTTAACAAATAAAAATAATTGTTTAGTAATGTAATAGAATGCATGCATATGAAGATGATTATAAGGAAGCTACATTTGTACCAAACTACTTAATTGAAAAATTTAGGCATTCCTATTATAGAAACTATATTATAGAGAAAACTTAAATTTTCTTGTTGATCAAGTTAAAAATTGCATGGATAGGTGGAGGTTCAAAGCTCTCTCCATGATAGGCCATATTACCCAGGCATATATTTATCATAGTTGTGAATTAAATTTTTAAAGATACTTGTATTCCCAAAAGGTGGAAAGAAATGTTGCTTATTCTATCTCGTTAAGTTCAAGGTTCTTTTAAACTTGAATAGTTTAGACTATTAGTCTTTACAATGTGATATACAAAGTTGTGGTTAATAGTTTTGTAAGTAAACTAATTATGGTGGTTCCATTTATTATTGCATGGGAATAAGTTGTTTTTGTAGTTAGATGTGCTATATCTTATAATATATTTTTGACATGGGAATTGGCTACCCATATTTACTTATGTATTCTAAAGAGGGTTTTGTGACACTACTGCTTAATTTGGACCAAGCTTATGATAATGTCAATTGAAAATTTATGCTTGATAAGTTAAAGCATTTGTGGTTCTTGAATCTTTTGTGTGAATTTGTTGAGACTTGTGTCACTATCCCAAGATTTAGGATTATGTTTAATGGGATCAATCTTCAATGGATTGAAGCAACCACGGGTCCTAAGTAGAGGTATCCACTTTTACCATACCTTTTTGCCATTATATGTAAGTATCTCTCTTTATTTATTAAGTACTATGTAGCTAAAAAAAACCTTGATTGGGAATAGAATTGGCCCTTTCTATACAATGGTTACTCACCTTCTATTTTCTAATGACATTTTGATCTATGGACCAACAGCTTGTGCTATAGTGAGGAGTATTTGACACATTATGAAGAACAATGAGAAACACTCTAGTCAGGTGGTAAATCTTAACAAATCCATAGTATTGTTTAGCAAAGGTGGTGAAACTCAATTGAAGGAAGATGACAATAGAAAAATATACATATAAGTGAAGTTACTAAATTCAAATATTTAGGCATACTTATTGTAGCAAAAAGACATCAAATTGATTATTAATCAAGTTGAAACTTGTTTGTCAAGGTGAAGGACTAGGTGTTTATTGATGATGGAGCATATTTTCATGTTCAACTTAATGCTCACTATTATTCTTGCATATTTGTTAACCACTCTTTCAATCTTTATGGCATTATTGATGTGTTAAGGAAATTGAAGCATTTGAACTTGTGGAATGATTCAAATATTAGCAATGACATACTTGATGCATGTCGAAAACTTGTTTCAATGGAAAGCATTATAGGTAGGTTATTCCTCAGGAAGTTTTTTTGGGTTTGACATTCAGATCCAAGTATTTTATAATAAACAATAATTTCTATATTTCATATAATGCTTTGCAAATGTGTAAGATACTCAGTATTATGATACCTTCAACAATTGATAATATGGCTAAGTAGAATGTTGAGGGTCAACATGTTTAATTAGATTAGATAATTAGATTGGCATTCTTCCAATTATCTTTTAGATGTGGAACATCTAATACATGTAATAGACTTGTTAAGATAGATGTGCTATACCAAAACAATATACAAAATTTATTTGCACTTACTTCGATGTTTAAGATTATGCATCCTCCTTGGAACAAATCAAATGAAAGAGAGGTGTTGTACATGAAACATAGTGAGGTAATGAGGCTAGAATAAAAAATGATTTGCAATTGCATGTATATGAGAAAAAATTTAACAAGAGTGGAGATTATGTGGGTTTGGAAATTAGAAATGGAACCTTAAGTCATTTTCCTCAAGATGAAATAGATTTTTAGTTTGCTTTTGACTCTATTCTAGTTGTGTAAAAGTTGTATTGAGATGTAGGTGCCTTGTCCATGGGTGTATAAGGTGAAGGAGGATGTACAATGTAGCTTATGGGATTGTCGTACGATGAGAGATTCTGGGCTTAGTACGACATATTTATGTACTTTATAACAAGCAATACATTTTATATGTCGCATAATGTCTCACATACACGTAACATAATAACTCATCCTCCAAACTAATAAATAATATAGTATGAAGGATTATTATAGGTAATTTAGTTTCATTCTTATTGGATAATTGGTATGGCATCCTTCCTATTACTTCATGGCTTGCATACCTTATCATGGAGGTCAACCAACCAGCATTTGTAGTGGAGTTGCTTAGGGAGCATGGTGTGTATTTTCACAATTAAATTTAAAATTTATTTGTGCTTAATTTGGTATTTTTGATTATGTACTTCGCTTAGGCTAAATAAATGAAAGAGATGTGTGGTGCTTCAAATCGAGTGAGGATTGGGTGCTGGACTCCAAGACCATTCACAAGAACATGCATACGAGCAAGAATTGAACTAAGAGGGAGGTTGTCTAGGTTTGGAAAGTGCATATGTAGCTTCAGGTTAACATCTTCTTATGAAACTTAATGTTAAATTTACTTCCTACTAATAATTGCTTTCGTGCAACAGGGATTAAGATGCTAGATCTTTTTATGTAGGTTTGTAATACAACTAAATATTTGAAATATTGTTTGTGAGAGTGCCATAGTTCAAAACAATTTTGGCAAAGCAGCTTCGCAAATGACAATTTCATGCTTGGTGGGGTGATAGAGTTGTTACTTTATTATTTGAGCTTCTTAATTGGATGTTTGTGAATGTGTGGATGGTTAGTAATTCTTATATGGTTAAGCTCATTTCTTTGAAATTATTTCACCTTTGGCTTAAGAGGAATTTACAAACATATGCAGTTAAAGTTCTCCAATTCACTGCAATCCAAAGAAATATTCAAATTGCTACCACTACTACTACTTGTTTCAACTCTTCAACTTTGCCTAGTGGGAGTTGTTGTGGCCTTGATGAGCAATTTGTTTCCTCTTATTGGACTCTAATTTCCAATTGGTTGGATTAAAATTAATTATGATGTAGTTCAGAAAGATAATCTTAATGTTGACACAAACAAACTTATTATTATTATAAGAAAAACTTGGGTTTTAAATGTAGATTTTGACTTGGAGATTGTTGTTAGTTTTAAAGAAATGGAACTCATAGAATGCTAATTCCTAATGTCCAAGCATCAGTGATCAAATATGACTATACTATACCATTAATATGATGAACCAATAGCTTTTGTCTAAAGAAAACGGAAGTACCCTCCGTGGGTCTACTGCATATGTTCAAGGTATGTCATCTTTCGAACTATCCTACATAAAGTGCTAAAGCAATAATGCTATAGATTGGGTCACTCACCACACACTATTGCATGATTTTGATTGGATCTAAGGGATGTCCCTTCTTAGACCACTTCAATCTTACCTTTTTACTATGATTATGTATGAAGCTCCTTAAGAAGCGTATGTTGTGGCTTCAACCATTACTTTATCAAGGAAGCCAATGGGTGTTGCCTCTTATTGGACCACTCCTCCAATGGCTTGGATCAAATTCAATTATGACATAGTGGTGTATTATGATTTCATTATTGAAATTAGTATTGTTGTATGAGATGGCATGAGTAAACTTATTACTATTATAGAAAAAGCGTTTGTTTAAAGTTAAACTTTTTCACAGAGATTATTTTATTCTTGAAGAAATTGAACTTCTTAAATTAGTACTTCTTAATGGCTAAGTAGTGGTTATTAAAGCATATTTTGCTACAACAACTGTTGTATTGAACCTATTGTTTTTGTCTATAGCAAATAATAGTTCCTACAAATGTATTATTACATATATTTAGGGTATGAAGTCTGTCAAACTTTCCCACAAAAGTGCCAAAGAAATAGTGTTGTGCACTACAACAATTGTTACGTGCTTCTACTTGAATATTTTGGGAATAAGGAATGCTCCCTCTCAAAACATCAACTATCTTTTTTATTGATTTTATGCATCAATCTGCTGAAGAAAAGTATGATATTGGCTTCAAACAGTATTTATCAAGTAACCCAAATAGGGTTTACTTGGTGTAATACAAAGGGAAATATCTGTATCTATGAAGGATTGGGTAGCACTTTCATGAATATTGATGGTATGTAAGCCTTCACAAGTATTACAATGAGACATCTTCCTCGCATCGACTCAGATCACAGCCCATTACCTACACAAATTAGATAATCCTTATTGGGCAAACTTCCTAGAAGAAATTAGTTTGAAAATATCCTATTATCCTTTTCGTAGTCAACTAATGGGTTTTATGCAACTCTGGGGTTGGCAGTTTGAGGTAACCCTATGAATAACTTATCTAGTTAATTTAGTAAGCAATTAAAAAATGGAATGAAAATAAACTTGGTAATTTCTTTACTAAGCATCATCAGTTGGAATACCAAATGTAGGACCTTCAACTTAAGGAATCTATGAATGGCTTAACTGAGCTAAAATAGAATTTTTTAGCACCATGTATTGCTTTCTATTAAATTTCATGGCTTTAGAAGAAGCATCTAGTGGTAGCATGCAAGCTTCATTGGGCCACCCATGGAGACCAATACGCATGTATTTTTCTTGTCATCAAATACTTCGACATCAAAGAGAAACTATATAATCAACTTCAAAATGAAAGGGGGTATTGGTGGCATCCCCAATTGAGATCAAAGACACTCTTATATTGTTTTTTTAGTAAGAAGTGTAGTTTTGGGCAATATGAGCCACCTCTTCCCTTGAACTTTTGAGAATTATTAATAGTGATCAAGTGGCCATAGTTACGGCTCCAAGCAATGAGGATGTGGTTAGAAGTGTGGCATTATCCACGAAAAGAAATAAATTCCATGTTGTAAATAACATCTCTATTCAATTTGTGCATAGTTATTGGAACTCGGCAATGGTTCATATTGTCATAATTATGGAACCATTCTTTAAAGATAGTTTTATGCCCAAATATTAGAAAAACATGATGGATATTTTTATCCCTTAATTTCAAGGTGCATCTAAACTTGAGAATTTTAGGGCCATTAGCCTTCGTATTGTGATTTGCAAAGTGGTAACAAAAATGTTGGTGGCTAGATTGATGATGGTGCTTCCTGATATTACTACTAGGGAAAAGTGGCTTTTGTACCAAGCCATGTTATATATATTAACATATTCTTAGCACATGAAATGGTTTCCTTTATGCACTTTTGTACTTCTAAAGAAGGTCAACTATAAATTTCTGCTAGATATTCTAAAGCATTTGTAGTTCTGACTTTTTTCGTGTGATTGGATGGATGCTTGAATCATTACACAAAGACTTATAATTATGCTAAATGGTATCCATCTAAAGTGAATAAAAGTAGCCAAGTGTCTTCGATTGGGATGTCTTCTCTAGTTATACCTTTTTTTATTGTGTTTGAGTATCTCATATGTCTCATTCAGTACTAGCATAAGAATGTTGCCTCATTGGGTTCAACATTGGCCCATCCTCTCCTGTTATAACACATCTTCTATAATCCAAATAAAATTTTGAATTATTGCATTTCTATTACTACTTGTTTTAGCTATCAAACTTGATCCAATGGGAGCTCCAACTGTCTTGATGGACTATTTGTTACATCTTATTTGACTCCTCCTTCATTAGTTGTGTTAAAATAAATTTTCACATAGCTATGGAAGATGATCTCACTATTGGTTCTATGGCAATGGAACTCCATAGAATGTTACTTCTTGATATCCAAGTAGTAGTGATTGAATTAGACTTTGTTATAACTATTATTACGATCTCCTAGTTGCTTTTTTCCATAGAGAATTGAGGTTCGTATCCTAGGTCTATTACATATGTTGAGCATTTGCTGTCTTTCAAACGATCCCCCAAAAAGTGCCAAGGCAACAATGTCGCAAACCAGGTCACTTATCATGCATTATTGTTTTATTTTTTTGGAACTGGGAATTACCCCTTCTCAAACTAATTCAACATGATCTTCTTAATAATTTTATGTTTTAACATCTTTAAACAAAGCATGATGTAAGCTTCAGTATTTCTTTATCAAGGAACCCAAAGACATAGACTTGCAAAGTTATACAAATGTGATGGATGGGTTCAGTGGATGTACAGGATGGTCTAGTATGTACTGAAGGTGACGTACAATTTGTTGGTCAATGACATTGGTGGCTGAAGGAGGGAAAAAATGATGGAAGATGGAGACAACATTAGTAAAGCTTGTTTTTGGCTAATGCGAGTTGTTCACTAAGAGGATAGTATGGACATCTTAATGTTTTACTCTGGTTCCAACAAATTTTGAAATAGACCTAGAATTCATAATCCTCTTGCCACATAGTGAGAAGAAACAATCTATGGTAGGAAAAAATATTGTAAGATTTCAAAAAAGAAAAAAAAATAAAGTGCAAATATTCTCATCGCAAATTACTAGTGACGATGTTTAGTGCCCAATTGGTGATACTTCTAAGCCTAACACCCCTTGGGTGGACATCCTAGAAACTGGGATTGTCTTTGTCGTTTGAGCTCCAATGAACATTGGCGATGGAGTTTAGGGGACCAAAGGGTCTACATTAACACCACAGTACAAATGTACTCATCAAAATGAGTAATCCACCAATTAACATACCTTTATACTTTTGTTAGGCATGTCATTGGTCAAGTAAGTCTATCTTTTATGAGTGGAATATATATTTTGATGAGTTGTGATTCCCTTTGTTAGCATTAAGTTTCTATGATTTTTATAAATAGATGAGTTTTTTCTCAATTTAATTTGTGCAAATAATACCTTTGTTTTTCATTAAGTTTAAAAAATTAGAAGCAATGGTCCAAGGAAACTTTTGACTCTATTTTTTTGAGGTTTATGATCACTTAAAAGATAGAAATGTCACATTTTGTAGACTTCATGTGTTTGTTACCATCATTATCTTAGAATTAACCCAATTTGATTATAAGTAGTATATGATTAAAGTGGATGACAATATTAGGTTTGAAAAGGTGGGCTTATTTTGAGCTTATTCTAGTTCAAGCATTTAAAAGCCATATTTCTCTCGCTTGCCTTTCAAGGTTGGTAGTCTAGTTAATCGATCTTAGAGGGTCACTTGTGCTTGAGTGATGTGTGGGTGTTGTATGTGATAAGTTCTATATGATATCATGTGTATAAACTCTGTCCTTTAGGAAAAAGAAAAGAAAACTCCCTTATTCGATCTTTATCACTTTCTTTTAAGATTTGTGCTTATAATGGAAAATTAAAAAGAATGTTTAGTTTAGCATTGCTTTACTATTAGCATTGCAAACATTGGTATAACCAAGCTCTATAGATAGATTTGTTGCTTAAGTAGTGGCACAAACTATAATAAGCAATTAAAGATTAGCTTACACAGAATTAGAATAAAGAAAATGAGATGATAAGCATGAGAAACCTAGAGAGGCAACACACATGAGAAAGCTATCCAAGGAATCTTTAATCAAGAAGGGACCAAGAATAACATAGGGTGCGATTCCTATGCTAATCCTATTGCCAATTCAATGGCACAAAGAAAGGGTATTTGGAAAGCGTTTGACAAAACAAATTTTTTATATGGATTGAACAATATAAATGTCACATTGGTGCAGATTAAAATCCTTGAAAAACATTAATAAGCAATATAGAAAAGATGGAGTAATGAAGTAACTTACACATAAAGTCCATTCAATCAAAACAAAAAGTTGAATTGAGAATAGGAAAGAAAGTAACAATAAGTAGTAGTGGAAATCTAAGAAAACATAAAGTATCAAAGCGAAAAGGAACAATGAAGTACAAAGAAATGACACAATAAATGTGAATCAATGATGTAAAAGAAAGATAAAAGGGAAAGGAACAATTATGTAGCATCAACAAGGAGGCCAAATAGTAGTGTTATAGGTAAACTAGTACACTGTCACATCACTTAAGCTTCGCACGCTTCCTTCTAATGTTGAAACCAAGATGGTTCAGTACGTTGGTGTCGCATTGTAATTAGTCCTAGAACTCAATATGGCATAATGGAAAAGTGGAATTTTGCACATGTAAGGATCATGTTTTTGAAAGGTTATGCCTCCCATTTTGTGAAAAGTCTTTGTAGAGAAAAAAAGAAATTAAAAAAGTAAAATTGATGTAATTAGCTCTTACCAAATATCAATTTGGAAATCTCCCTTTTTAGTTTCAAAAAATCTATTTTTGAAAAGTTAATTACCAAAGCTTTGGTCAAAGTTACCAGAAAATAGCTTTCTAAAAAGTTATCGTTTTGGCGCAAAGTTTCCAAGGTCCAAACATTTGTGAAACTATCTTCGTAAAAAGTTGCATTTTGATTTTTTCATCAGCTAGGTTCACAAGGGTCATCAAAATCAATTTGTGTTGGGTTTTTGTGGTTAAATAAGTGAATTGGCACACCATAGAATGTGTTGTAGGTAAAATTCAAGTACATGTGTTGTGGATCTCGTCATCAGATCATTGTATTGTCGATGATGTCTTTGTCAAATTTTAGTTGATGTGTTGTGGATGAAGTTCAGGGTTGAATGTGACATCGATGTTGTCATGGATCAGATCTAGTTCAATGCATAGTAAAGTGTGATGATAAGCAATCATTGTAATAGTAGATCTAGTTTTCATTGGGGTTCTTACAAATATTGGTACTTTTAAATTTGTCCTCATGGGTAGGGACGAAGTTGTAGATCCTAGTGTGTTTGTAGGTCATAGGAGCTCTGATCTTGATTAGACTTTAAAGACCTGTTCATTGATCTGTTCCAAAAAAACATGGCTTAGGTATACTATTAAGTCTAACATGGTCACTGGTGAGTAACACATAAAGTCATCGACAAAAATGGGCCATTTTTTAAATCCTTTTCTCCTTTTTCACATGAAAGTTGAGCCTATAATATCATAACTCTACATATAAAGAATAGATTATTGATTCCCCAAAAGTGTCAATAGATGTTCAATTAGTTTTTGGGCATAACAAATGTTAACTGATGACTGCACAAAGAATCTTACCAAGACAATTTGCTTTGATTGTCCCTCAAAAACTATTGAGCTTAGAAAAAATGTGTGTGCTGTGCTGTAAAGATCTTATTTTATTCATCCCAAATAATCCAACTTTTAGTAGCAATAGTAATCACATTCTTGATAAGTGAAAATGAGAAAAGAATATTGTTAGTAATGAAAAAATACCAAGAAAATTTTTGTTGGTTTAGTTTCTACCCAAGTGAACCATTGCATATCATGTTAAGAAGGCATCACATGTTATTTTCAAAGGGTAAACACACAACCTCATCTTGAGTGTTTTTCTCCTTGTCATAGTGCACAATCATTTGTATTTTTTCCTGGTTGGAACATAATCTATGTTGGTCTCTTACAATGTTAAAGCCAAACATTCTTGTGACTTTGTGGGTTAGACTAAACCTTCACAAAAATGGCTACTTTTGTAACTAAAACTTAATCAAGTTATAATTCTAAGAAACAAATCCCTATGCTTAAAGCATAATTCATAAGATTCTATAAAATGCAGGTCATGTGTAGAACATATGGAAAATAAAAAAAAATTCCCACAAACATTGTTGACACGTGAGGTTGATGAGGAAATGATGAGCAACATGTACTTTACTTCTTCAATAAAACTTCCAATAATTAGTTGTAAGCTTTTGGTGTTGGCAAGGGTCTTAAAGTAGTTAAATGTCACAAAATTAATTTAATGAAGGATAGTAGTATGTGAATTCATTAAGAAATGTTATGTGGTATGAATCCCAAAATGTTTTATTAAACTCTACTTATAAAAACTTTAGAATCGTTTTGCTTTCTTAGAATTAATTTAATCCCTTCCAATTGTGAATTTAACATTAAATTGTCATACATTGGTTTAGAACTAACTTATGAACATCTACTAGCTATGAAAATTTATTGTTTACATAAATGGTCTTATTTACTAGCTATGCAAATATATTGTGTCTATATGCATTGTCTTGTTTATATGCATTTTCCTATATTTCCACACATACATAACAATGTCCTATCAATGGTTTTGTTGTGTATCAATTGTTTTGTTGTGTATCTTCATAGATTTATTTGAACAAATGTTTCTGTGTTCTAGACATAGTTCATAGACATCTATTGGATGCACCCTGGATTTATACATGCTTAAAAAATTCTCGAAGTACCTATATCTTTGTGTGTGTAAGAAATTTTCTTCAATACATGCATGCTGGCATTGCTCTAGTTGGATTTTCAAAACATTTTAAAACCATTTTATGAGTAAAATCTGAAAACATTCAAATGACATGTTTTGACATATTTTTAAAAACATGATGCATGCTAATTGAATCATATAAGATATAGTTTGGAAAATATCCACACAAAGTTTTCCCTAAATTCTTCTTAATTTTTCGAGATTGCAAAGGAGCTTCCTTTCTTTCAAGCCTCGATTGTTCTTTCTATCATCAATTTGCATTTAATTTGCAAATTGAAAGTTTGGTTTGTGTCATGAATGATGATCATGATCTGTTGTTGAGTAGTCACTTCTAGCTCAATTGTTGCTTCAATTATGATTTTGAATTAGCCTAATTTGATGTTCATTTGGACTTCATTTTATGAGAATTAAATTAATCTCTAATTCACTAAGGTTTTGTCTATAGGTAACAAAGCTTTAGTGTGTTATAACTGACTTAAAAAACTTGTTAGTAGCTTAGTTTATTTATATGGTTATGAACTAAACTTAAACTTGGGTCATGAGGCTTAGGTAGCCAATAACATAAGTATTATGTGACTCGTATGAAAAAATATTAAATATTAAAAGAATAAAACCATTATTAGAAAATAATTTAGAATTTTCATAAATAAGTAAAAATTTGTTTGTGGAAATAAAAATAATAAGAAAAGAAAACATATATAATGTTATGTAGATAATGAAAAATATAAAATCCTTAGAATTATATCAATAAGATGTTAAATATTAATTTTTTGTACATAGGCATAGAACATATACAAATATTTTTTTATGAAAGATTTTTCTACTGATTAGAAGTATCATAAAAAGGTTAGTAAAAGAAAAGAAATAAACTTTTAAAAACTCTTTAATTTTAGTAAATAATTAATAAAGACATATGTGTGATAAGCATTAAATATTTTAAAATCATAGGAAAAAGAGATGCCATTTATATAAAATATATTTTTCAATAAATACTTGGAAAATGTTTCTTGATAACCCTTGCTAAACCAAATTCTCATTGTAAAAAAATAAAACATTTCATTACATAGAAAAAACATTGAGAAAACTATACACTTAAAATGATAAAGAACAAGTGCAAAACATATTTAAAAAAATACTCTCAATATGAAGGTGAAGACTTATTTGTAACATAAAAGGATAATTGTGAATCTATTTAAACATTTGGAATGTTTAAAAGTAAGTCCATAAAAATTGAATAAATAATGTTAGCATGTCATTTTAGTCTACACCATTAAAACATGTTGAATAATGCTCATGGTTGAGATGGAAGAGGCCTGTTAAATTTGTTGGCTAGGTTTTTTTTCTCAATGAAATGTCACTTATAGTTTTACGTGAGGTGGTGTGACTAGTTTGAAGCTGTGTATTTATGTAGATACAAAGCTTCATTGGTATTTATGTGAATTGGTGAAATTAAGTTGTTGTTTTATTAAATGGATTCATATTAATACCTAAAAAATGCTTTTATGTAATTAGAATATGAAGATTAATAGTTGGATGTGTGATTTCTTAGTCATGAAGGTAATTTTGTGCATGCTTCACAAAAAAGGGAGTGGGATTTTCTTCTATTACATTTCCTTCTATTCAAACTTTGATTTTTTTTATATACTTTTGTATAAAAGTTTTCTTTGATCAGAAGCAATAAGTTATAAAGCTCCATTTCTTTATACACATTATATGTGTGTTGATCTTAAACTGGATTACAATTTATTATACCTTTTCTTCCTTAGCTTAGAACATTTTTTTTGAGGAAGATAAGATTCATTATAGGGCTAGCTATGGGCCATATAAGTATTTTTCGTGGTTATTTAAAACTTTAAGTTTATGTTATATTATAACAAGTCATTTATAAAGCTAAAATGTTTATGTACTAGTATCTTTGTCATTTTTTAGTATTAATATAGTTTCTATAAGAAATTTTGTAGAATTTAAAATTTTAACTATGACATTTTAATATCGTCATTGTCATTGTGGAGCTTTAGTTTGCGTATAGACAGAAATAGTGGAGGGCATATTCTACACTTTTTTTCCTTATATTTTCTCCTCTTTCATTATTATTCTTATTTATGGAATTCAATTTAAATTAGATTCCAACAATAAGATTCCTATCATATGTCCCTTCACTATCAATGTTTTTCTAATCAAATATTAATTTGTGTTATTGAAATGAACATGATGATCCACAACCATTACTTGTTCACTGTCACACTTTATTACACTTTCCTTATTTTTAGTAATTTTTTTCAACCCTCTATATGGCTTTCAAACATTGCATTTTTATTATATATATGATGTCAACGCACAACCATGGCCTTACTATCTTGTTTATGTGGCATAACTTTATTATGCATCATATTGACCATGTAGCTTTAAAGAGAGTAATAGTCACAAGTGAATTTTCTCTTTTACCCCTAAACTAATTAACTTAGCAAAGAATTACATCTAAGTAGTTCAACATAAATTGAAACAAAATTTTCAAACAATTTACCAATAAAATTTTACCATATTTTAATGTAATTCTTATGTCACTAGTGGCCTGCTTTTTTAACATTAAGTGTATTTTGCAAGATTAGATTTATATTCATTCTTCTCAAATTAGATTACAAAATTCTTGCCCAATTTATATTCATTTCTATTATACTGAAACCATAAAATGATTCATGTTATAATTTATTGTATTATATTACTTAATCCACTATTAGAATCTATTTGACTATTATGTGTAATCTCTTATTATGCTTAACATTAAAACTTTTTTGGGAAGCCACAATTTTTATTAATGAGAATATTATTTTGTAATAGGAATTACCTTGGTTACTTACATCTACAAATATTAATCCTATTGCACTTCTTATATTCATTTCATTTAACTTAGATAAATCCTTGAAGTTTAGGACACGCAAACATACTACATTACTATCAACTATGGAAATTTCTTACATAATATTTGGTGTGATTTATTTATTTGGCCAAATTTATATTACACTTGGAAGAACATAGTTGTGTTAAGTAGGTCTTCGAAATTTCGATAAAGTAATTTCTATGACTTGAAATATCAATCTTATTATTCAATACTTCATGTTTAAATTACATCAATGATAAGCCCAAAATTGAAGTTTTGACTTTCTTTATCACAAATACAAATTTGAAAAACTTTCAAAAATTTATCCACTTATGTCAAATCGAAATAAGACCTATTGATATCTCAATAATGTCTTTCTAATTTTACACTTCATTATAGTAATTAATCTTTTATGGATTGCCTTTTGAAACATTTTTTACCTAGTTTATGTATCTTAGGCTTATTCTAAAAAAGGAATCCAAAGAAAAATAAATGGAGTTTGTGTTACCTCCAAAACACATTTTGTCCATAATTTAAAATATAAAACTATGCACAAAAGTGTATTTGCTTATGCATGTGAATTGTTTAGGATAAAATGATTAGTCACTCTTTTAAAATAAATGTTGAACTCAATGAATACATTAAAAATATAAATATATAAAATATGTAACCTCTGAGTTTGCTTAATTGATATAAGATAAGTTATATTATGAGGTTTATTAATGATCTTATAGAGATTTTTCTTAGATGATTGCAATTCCACAATTTATTTTTTTATGATGATTTTTGTACAAGGAAAGTTTTTTATGCATGTAGGTTAACATTTTGATACATAGATTGGCCTTGCCTCTTTTGCTTTTACTCTTTGTCAACTTTTCATTGTCATTGTGGCATAAAGGCAAGATCTAAATCTAGTTGATGGATTCCCATCCTACGTTTTTCTTCCATCATTTTTGTTCTTATTTTTCATATGTAATGAAATATTTTTCATACTTTTATATATATTATATATTTTTTTAACTAATATAATATCAAATTATTATTAATAACACATATATTTAGTTTTTTATTATTTTTTGTTTGCATTTTTTAATGTTTTATTTTTCTCAACATATGTGTGATGTATTATGACAAATTGTACGCTATATTTTGATTTTACATATTTTGTAGCTTCTACTATTTTATTTTTTGACTCTTAAAAAATATTGGTTCCACTCCTTTTTTGGTAAAACATGTTTTCATATCACATTTTATTGATGTTGTGTGATGAATGTATTTGTAATATTAACTATTTTATATTTTACTTATTTTATTTTTTTCAATTTTTTCCATTTTTAACTTTGCTTATTCCTTATGTTTGCAATGATTATCAACTTGCTTTTTATATGTTATATAGTTTGAATATTATATATGTTTAATAACATAAATAATTTGTTAGCTTTTGCTATTTCAAAATTTTGAAAATTTTAACAATAAATTTTATTTTCCTAGCATTATGTAATTTTTTTACAATATTCTTTGTAATTTTGATTAATTTAGACATTTCGAGATAACATTATTTTTTTCTTTTCTTAACAAATCCCGTTATATTGGGACAATCACAGGCTTGCCTAGCTTGCAAGATAAATAACAAAAAAATGAAAATAGATCAAATGCTAGAATCATTTTATTATCTTAATGAAAATAGATCAAGGATGTACATAATATATTCTTAGAAAATTAAAAGAATATGATATGATATTATTAGCAATATTTGCATAAAATTATAAATTGATGACAAAAAAATATAGGTTATATATATTTTCTAAAATATTTGATTACATAAGAATAGTTCACAAAATATTATGAAGTTAATAGTATTTTTTCAATGTATCATACCTTAAGGGTTATTTTGGTAAGATTTATAATTTTAAAATATTAATAAAAAATTAAAAGAAAATTCAATATTTAAAATTTAATATTTTAAAAATAAAAATATTGAGTAAAAGAACTAATGGGCTTATGTGAATAATATAAGAAAAATGTTCTATATTAAAATAAAATGCTAAACATATTAAATGAGAAAAATATGTAGAAGATGGTAAATTAAATATCATAATAAAAATATATACTAAATACCATTTCAATAAACATTTTGTGAGACAAAAAATGGCAAATCATCAAGAAATAAGTACACCTCAATTTTTAAATAATGTGTATAACACATTAAAAAATATTTTACGTAATCAAATCATCAGAAATATGCCAAAATAAAAGATTGAAACATTTGAGAATTTATTTACACAATTAAATGTGATTTAAATAATCATTGCCAAATGCTTTATAAATGAACACAAAATTTCTTATAATGTCATGTCACAAACATGATAATGTAAACATTTTGAAATAATTAAGTAATGTTCTATTTTTAAAATAATTAGATAATTTAATATTTTACCATTACATCCAATATATCAGGAAGTTACAAGAAAAATTCAATAAAACATAATCTGAATAAATAAAAAACAATTAAATATATTTATGATTTTAAATCTTTTAATCATAATAATTTATAAAAATTTTAAAAATGATTAAAAAATTGTAATTCAATAATAATCATAAATATGAAATATTGAAAATATAGAAAACTATTATCAATAAAATCCCATAAAAGTTTTTTCGATTAATTATAGATTACATTCCATTTAATGAGATAAAAGAAAAAAATCTTAGTAAACAATTTCTATGTGTTTGAGAAAACTTTAGCAATATCTTAAAAAAATAATACACAAAAATATAACTTTATATAATAAGAAATTAAATTTTATTTTAAAAATTTCAAATTTAAAAAGAAAAGTGAAAATATAAAATATCTCAAAATATTTATATATGTTCCAAAAGGCTAATTTTTCTTCGTAATTTAATATTAAATATTAAAAACTTAATGCATTTTTCATGAACAAATTTTTGCGAAGAAGAAAGTCGTAGATGTTAAAAAACTGTCGCATAAAAAATAATTAATTAAAAATAAAACTTTGATAAGATTGTAAGAAAATAAAACTTAAAAATGTATTGTTTCCCTAAAAAAGTATAACAAGTAATTCTAATATTTACAAACGCAATAAAAAAATTCGCAAAGAAACAAGCAACAAAAACTTTCCATTACAAATGAAAAATATCAAAGATATGATAAATTTATAAATATCAATAATTAAAAAAAATAATAAATGAGATATAATTTATATATTAATAATGTTTTCACAAAAAATATTTTCCATATTGATTACTTGGAAATTTTGAAATGATAAATAAATTAACAATATTTTCTCAGAAAACTTTTCCTCAGAATTTTAATAAAAAAACTTTTTAATTAAAAAATAATTTAAAATAAATCATAACAAAATAAAAAATTAATTGAAAAATATTCAAATTTAAATTTTTCTTTCCTATTTTTTGAAGAAAAATTTATTTAAAAACATTTTAATGTTAAACATATGAATGAAAAAGTCTTAATGATTCAAAACATTTAGATTTTGTGATGTAAGCCAATTAATTTAAGAAATTAAACATGTGAACAAAAATATTATCATATAAATTAAATAATTCGAAGCTTTGTGAAATGGTTTTGTGTAGAATAAAAAGACTGTAGATGATAAAAATTATTTAAATTATTGGTGCAAAAATTTAAAGAATTTATATTATATGAAAATAATTATAAAAAATAATTCTTTTGTATATAATTAAGATAAGCATTAAGAAAAATGCTTAAACAAAGAGTTTTTCTACCCATATAGTATAATAAATAAGCAATTGTTATTAACAATCTTTAAATATTTACAAACATGCTCAATTTAAGTAGTAATTGGCTACATAAAACATGCTAAATTTAAATAGAAAAACTAAATAATACATTGTAATTATAAAAGTATACTTCAAATATTTGGTAAATTTATACAAAACATTAGAAAGTTGCACGATAACGTAAGCAAAAAAGATATCTCATTATTGTAATTAAAACATATAAAAATAATTATGATAGTTGAATACTTAATATATCAACAACCATTAACAACTTAGTTATCAAAGCTATCCTCTATATGAAATTTTAAATAAGCTTGAAAAATAGTTAGTTGATTTATAATAAAATTGTTAAAATGAAAAGTATATAACACTTAAACAATTGGTTTAAACATGTAACAAATTCGTATTATCCTCCATATGGAAAGTTAAATATGTTTTAAAAAGTAGTTTACTTATAATAAAATTGTTAAAATACAAAGTATATAACACTTATATAATTAATGTATGCATGCAAAAAATTGGTGCAAACATCTCATCAAGAATAACAAGATGTTTTTTTACTTATGTTATTTTGCAACTTTGTAATGCATTCTATAAATTCAAGGAATATTTTAAATACAAAACCTTTATCTAGAATCAAGGTGAATAAATATATATGTGCAAAAGCATTTTAGGATGTCTTAGGCTTTCTTTATATCGACCATAAATTTGAGTGGAATAACAATTTTTTTTGAAAACTTTTACAAATAAGTTGAAATTTTCTCTTCCAAATACTTCAAATTTTATAATTGAAGTGTATACTAATGTATCGTTGAGCTTAGTGAGGAATAGATTTTGTTGAAGCAAATATTATATCACAAATATCGAGCACAATTTGATGGCTCAACCTATTGACTTTGTAGCGTAGAACAATGATAATTCTACGTGGCTAGTCTACAAAGAATTTTATTTGTTAATCTTTAAGGTAGCACATTAAACCTTTAATTTTTTTGTAATTGTGGTGCATAAAACTATCAATCTTATATGTATATATGAATTTTTTTATTGTATTTCATTTGAGGGTATTTGTGCTTTTGAAAATCTTATAAATATTCAAATATTTTTTATATATAATTTTTTTAATATTATAAATTTTTTTAAGCACACCCCAACTATTAAGCTCGAATGGCACAGGTCAAGTGACTCATACTACCTAGGGACAAGGTCATTAGGCACATCCAACGGCCAAGAACTTGTCGAATCTAAGATGAGCTATGTTTGAGTATCTGTCAAGTCATTTGACTATTGTAGTCTCTAGGTTAATAGGTTCAATGAATTACTTATGAACCATGTTAAGAGAAGCAAGTCAGGACATACCCATTAATTGTTTAAGTAAATCAGGTATGGTAAGACTCATAGAGTTATGTTGGCGACTAGGGCCATGACCTCTCAAGAGCATTAATGGTAGCCAACCCCAATAGGCTAATTATAATATGCAGTTGATGTATTATAAGTATAAAATAATTCAGCTATTTCAAAATGTGGGATTAAATAAACATTATTACCAAACTTGAGATTTCTATACTAATATGCATTTTTGTAATCGAACTGTCCATATCATGCCCATATTTAAGAAAAGTTAACTTTCTTTAGCTATTAATCTTTTATAATTGATCGAATGGTTGAGAGTCTCTCCTTCTATGTAAACAGTAGTATGATCATTGTTATTATCCATCTAACATTCAAATCCAATGCTCTGGATCTTATCTCACTATTTTTGATTTGGACCTTTTATCATTTGCATTGATTCGATGATTACTGCTTCGTTTGCTTAATCGGTTGGCAGTTGTATGGTCTTCTCAATATGTATCGACTAGCTTTTGAAAAGTAGATTCTAGCCATTACGGTGTTATTTTTTAATTTTTTTTATTTCAACTATATAAATGGATCATTTATCAATATTAAAATAACTGAATCAAACTTGAAAATTTTCATACAAGTTGAAATGATGTTCAAACAATGAGTAACAAATTTTTATATAATTATTAGAACAATGGATTTTAGTTAGTCTCTATTTCTCCTACCTTTGTTCATAATAATTTTTATATTTCCTACAAACAACTAGTTCATTCATTAGTAATACCACTTTTGTTTAAAGAATTAAAGGTGTTGGAAAAATTTTGAGAAAAAATTGTAAAGTTTCGTGCGCATCTCAAGTCCTATGGATGAAACAAAATTTTTTAGATTATGGCTTAGAATTTATACAATTCTAATTTCTTGTGATAATTTAAGTGCAATTTATTTAGCTAAAGATACCATTCAACACTAAAGAACAAAGCATATAGAATTAACATATAACTTTATTAGAGAGCATGTATTAAAAAATAATTTAGTTGTTATTTGTGCTATCGTCTACCAAATTAGTTGATATTGGTACTGAGCAATTGGCTATCATAGTTTTTAATAAACTTAGATTAAGTTAGGTGTCATTAAACCCTTTGAATTAGTATAAAATGGAAAGAACTAAGTGTTAGAATTATGGATGAGGGTAATCTAGAATTCAAGCGGTGTATATGGGCTGTCATATTAGGTATATACTATAATGTTGAATATTAAATTATTTAATTTTTCCATTATTATTATATTTTCCTTTAGCTTTAGTTTTATAATCCTCAAGGAGGAGATTGTTATACCTTTTAATATGATGATCACAAAAAGTATTTATTAATACATTATATCTCATGGAGTTTTCTAGTAGTCTAGATTTATTGGAGTAAGAACTATAACATAAATAATGCATATAATTGGTGGCTCAATCTACTAACCTTTGAGCCAAAGATAATGATCTTTACAGAGTGGCTAATAAAAAAAGAATATCATTTCTAAATTCTTACAATTAGCATGTTAAACTTTTAATTTTTCCATAATTATGGCAAATAGGGTTTTCATCTTTTATGCATATTTGACTTTGGCTCAAGTTATATTTTATAAATATTTGTGCTTTTGAAAATCTTATAAATATTCAAATATTTTTTATATATAATTTTTTTAATATTATAAATTTTTTTAAGCACACCCCAACTATTAAGCTCGAATGGCACAGGTCAAGTGACTCATACTACCTAGGGACAAGGTCATTAGGCACATCCAACGGCCAAGAACTTGTCGAATCTAAGATGAGCTATGTTTGAGTATCTGTCAAGTCATTTGACTATTGTAGTCTCTAGGTTAATAGGTTCAATGAATTACTTATGAACCATGTTAAGAGAAGCAAGTCAGGACATACCCATTAATTGTTTAAGTAAATCAGGTATGGTAAGACTCATAGAGTTATGTTGGCGACTAGGGCCATGACCTCTCAAGAGCATTAATGGTAGCCAACCCCAATAGGCTAATTATAATATGCAGTTGATGTATTATAAGTATAAAATAATTCAGCTATTTCAAAATGTGGGATTAAATAAACATTATTACCAAACTTGAGATTTCTATACTAATATGCATTTTTGTAATCGAACTGTCCATATCATGCCCATATTTAAGAAAAGTTAACTTTCTTTAGCTATTAATCTTTTATAATTGATCGAATGGTTGAGAGTCTCTCCTTCTATGTAAACAGTAGTATGATCATTGTTATTATCCATCTAACATTCAAATCCAATGCTCTGGATCTTATCTCACTATTTTTGATTTGGACCTTTTATCATTTGCATTGATTCGATGATTACTGCTTCGTTTGCTTAATCGGTTGGCAGTTGTATGGTCTTCTCAATATGTATCGACTAGCTTTTGAAAAGTAGATTCTAGCCATTACGGTGTTATTTTTTAATTTTTTTTATTTCAACTATATAAATGGATCATTTATCAATATTAAAATAACTGAATCAAACTTGAAAATTTTCATACAAGTTGAAATGATGTTCAAACAATGAGTAACAAATTTTTATATAATTATTAGAACAATGGATTTTAGTTAGTCTCTATTTCTCCTACCTTTGTTCATAATAATTTTTATATTTCCTACAAACAACTAGTTCATTCATTAGTAATACCACTTTTGTTTAAAGAATTAAAGGTGTTGGAAAAATTTTGAGAAAAAATTGTAAAGTTTCGTGCGCATCTCAAGTCCTATGGATGAAACAAAATTTTTTAGATTATGGCTTAGAATTTATACAATTCTAATTTCTTGTGATAATTTAAGTGCAATTTATTTAGCTAAAGATACCATTCAACACTAAAGAACAAAGCATATAGAATTAACATATAACTTTATTAGAGAGCATGTATTAAAAAATAATTTAGTTGTTATTTGTGCTATCGTCTACCAAATTAGTTGATATTGGTACTGAGCAATTGGCTATCATAGTTTTTAATAAACTTAGATTAAGTTAGGTGTCATTAAACCCTTTGAATTAGTATAAAATGGAAAGAACTAAGTGTTAGAATTATGGATGAGGGTAATCTAGAATTCAAGCGGTGTATATGGGCTGTCATATTAGGTATATACTATAATGTTGAATATTAAATTATTTAATTTTTCCATTATTATTATATTTTCCTTTAGCTTTAGTTTTATAATCCTCAAGGAGGAGATTGTTATACCTTTTAATATGATGATCACAAAAAGTATTTATTAATACATTATATCTCATGGAGTTTTCTAGTAGTCTAGATTTATTGGAGTAAGAACTATAACATAAATAATGCATATAATTGGTGGCTCAATCTACTAACCTTTGAGCCAAAGATAATGATCTTTACAGAGTGGCTAATAAAAAAAGAATATCATTTCTAAATTCTTACAATTAGCATGTTAAACTTTTAATTTTTCCATAATTATGGCAAATAGGGTTTTCATCTTTTATGCATATTTGACTTTGGCTCAAGTTATATTTTATTTAAAAGAATTTGAGTTCTTGAAAATCTTATAAATATTTAATTTGTTTTTAAACATAATTTATTATTATAATAATAATATGCTTTTTATGCACTCTCAACCATTAACCCCAATAGGCTTAGCTCAGATAGCATGTAGCACATTGGGGCACGTGCTTTAGGGACCCCTACAAGCTAGGAACCTGCTCAAATTTGAAATGGCTCAAGCCCAAGCATCGATCATGTCAGGTTGCTATAGTGGTGTCTTGATTAATTTGTTAAAGGCAATACTTATGAACAGGCTTTGGCATAATGAGTTATGGCAGATTCTTTAAGCAGTTTAAGAAAATCAAGTTAAGTTAGATACATACCTGCCCACTATTGACCTGGGTCGTGACTTTTTAAGAACACTTTGGGGTAGCTAACCCATGAGCCTGATTGTAATATGTAGTTGATGTATTATAAGCATAAAGTACTTCAACTGTTTTGCATTGTGAGGCAAAAAAAAGCTATTACCAAACTTGAGATTTTCACACTGGTTGATCATGCATATTCACAATCGAGCAAACCAGTCACACTCATATTTATGAATAGTTAACATTCTTCAGCCATTGGTTCAGAATAGTTGATCAAAAGATTGAGAGTCTCTTTACCAATGTGAACAATACTCTAATCATCTTTACTATCCATCGACCTTTTGAATCCAACTCTGTAAATCTTAATTGTCGTAATCAAATATGAACCCTTTATGATTTAAGTTGATCTGATGGTTACCACTCCATTCGCTTAATTGGACTGTAGTTGTACCATCATCTCCGTCTGTTAGTGCTAGCTTTCTAAAAAGTAGATTTTTGATGTTGTGTGAGTTCTTTTTGGAGTTTTATTTTATTTTATTTATAAATAGGGATCATTTACCAGATCTTAAAACTATTGAATCAAACTTGAAAATTTTCATACAAGTATAACTGAAGTTCAAACTGTGAGCAACGCTTTTCTATGTAATTATAGGAGTTATGGATTTTTATCGATGCCTATTTCTCCCACTTTCTTCATAATAAGTTTTGTATTTACTGGTAACATCCTTTATTCAATAGTAGTACTACTACTCTTGTTTAATAAAATTAAAGAGTTTAGATATTTTTGTAAGCAAAAATTGTAAATTTTAAAAATTTTCATGTAGCTTGAATTTCTTAGATTTTAGTACCTCATTGGAGCACCAATATATAATTGTCTTAACTCTACCGGCTTTGACTGAAGGGAGCAGTTAGTAGAAACTTGATAAAAGATTGGGGTGAATGTAGGCACAGGTTTTAGTCAAACCACTTAAATATCTTTTGTGCATTTTGTTAATTATCTAAAAATTTTAATTTCTTGATAAGTTTTATACAAAAAGCTTTATTTCAAGCTCAAAAACTTTTTTTTCAAATTTTTGGAATTAAAAAAATTGTGAAACACACAATTCATCTCTCTTCTATTATTCATTTTTACTCACACATTTTACAACAAAAATACACTTTGTTTCATGAGCATGCTAAAACCCTTTCTGTTCTTATCCGACCAATTGTTATATACATATATTTAATCAGTTGACTTGTGCTTTTGACATTAATGTCCTTCCAATGTTTTTCACCTATCATATCTACAAGCAGAACAAGATAACCAATAAGTATGCAACATAATTAGGTCATAATAATATAAATATCATAGGGAATTGCTCATAGGAATAATAACCTATTTTTGTTTTATGATTACTTACCATCTAAGTTTATGGCAATGTATTTTAATGCAGTGCAAGAAAACATTTGCTAGATATTGTCAAGTCAAGCTAGATTTTGAAGTAATTAAAGCACATTGTTCAGCAGCCTTTCTTTCAAGGAACTTCCCTTAAAAGTAAGCGTAATTTCTCCCCCTTTTGTCATCATAAAAAATTCTTCTAATTTTATGGAATAAATCTTTACTAAGAAGCTTTGTTAATGTTCTTAGTTGTTGCATGTTGTTAGCAACAAATTAAATGTTTATTCTATTTCATTCTACATAGTCCACGATGAAATGGTGCGTAAAATCAATTTGTTCAATCTTATTGTACTTTATGGCAATTTCAATTAGGAAAAAAGCATTCAAATTTTCATATTTTAGGGGAATTGTTTGTAAATGTAGTGCCGTATCATCCTATTTCCTTTTGAAATAAAAAACATTTTACTAGAAATCTTCCTAATGTTATATATTGTGGTTCATTTTTTGCTAAAAAATTATTTCCATATTTTTTTGCTATATCATTAGTTGAAGTGGTGCTAAAAATGATTAAATGCGTAAAATTATTTTCTTATTTATTCGAGAACCTACATAATCTTTGTAGCCATATCCTATGAGATCATGACATCAAACAATTTTGGGATAGTAAAACCTTAAATAACTTTATTTCAAGAAATTATCAAATAATATTTTTATAACTTCTAGATAGAAAACCTTAAGGCTTGATTGAAATTACTCAAAAAAGCTCCAAACTAAAAGCTATGTCTGGTCTTGTAATAGTCAAGTAAAGAATGTGTCCTTTCGTGGTATACCTTGAAAGCTATTTGTTTTCCTTTCTCATGTTTATTCAATAGTATGGTGAGGACTCTTGACAATAAAAATGCATTTTATGTTCTTATGTTAACAGAATTTTAAAATCTAATTTTTATACTTTATTTAAGATTCAAGGTTACCTTTCTTATCCTACTTAACTTTCAATCCAAAGAAATATGTTATGTCACCCATTATGTTCACGTCAAATCCAACACTTATATTAATGGAACATTTTTTTGCAAAAAAAAAATAGTTCAAATATATGTTGACAAAATTATAAAGCCCATGTAGTATGACAAGAACTATTATATTACATAGGGATTCTGAACTTACATCATACTTTTCTAAAAGGTTGCGTGAAGCATATTATGAGCAAGTAATGTTTAACACAACATTCTTGGCTAAAATAGATGTCAATGAAAGAGAATATTTAAAATAATTAAGAATATATTAAGTCCATGAAAAATAGGTTTCTGATGTAGTTAGGATAAGTATTTGACTTTTAATTAATTTTGTTTCAACAATAATTGTTAATGTAGCATAGAGATGACACCTTATATGGTTTTACATAATATATTATACTATTATCATTATGCTGATATTAACAAATTAACAATACCCTTCTTGATATAAATATGATTTTAGAAACTATGAAGGAGATCCACTTAATCAAAGCATGAATTAATAACGAAAAGGTTTACTCCATGGATGTTTTAATAAGAAAAAAAAAGAAAAAGGATTGTGAGGAAGAGGAACATGTATTGTTAAAGGTAAGTCTAATAAAAAGCATTATAATGTTTGGAAAATGAGGGTAATTAAAGACAAGGAATTTTGTGCCTTTATAAATTATTAAAATAATGTGTTACATTACTTATAATATAGCTTGGTCATTATCATTAGCCAGGGAACATAATATATTTTTTCTGTTAGTTTTAATAAAATTTGATGCTACTACAAGTTATATATTTAAACATGATCAAATTAGCATGATTGTGCCTCCTTGATTATTTCATGAGGAAAGGCCAATGGGGTTCATAATGTAGGAATTCAAGAAAACAAAGATGGAGAGCATCCCCTGTTGAATGTACAAACGATAAGTTATACTAACTTGTAGATACTTGGGAATTAGAGGAAGTGTTTGAAATTCAATGATTAAATTCATATACGAAGGGAAGTTTGCAAAATATTAAATAGACTTCAATATTTTTTAATATTCATTGAATAAATTTAAGTGCATGTAAAATTTGCTTTGAATGCAATTAAATGAAATTTTCATATGTATATTTTTTTATAATATCACAAAGTCTATTATTTTAAAGGACTAATAATATCGATGAGAAGTTAAATATAGTAGAACAAATGAAAATGAACTCGAAAAAAAAATTTTTCATCAAATTGAAATTGATGTCATAAAAAAATAATCATTTAAAAAAATATTAAATTAATTCTAAGGTAATTGTTAAAGAAAAATAATAAAATAGACAAATGATTTTAGAAATATATGAGTTATTTAATTAAATAAACAAGACTTGGAGTAGTTTTTTTGGAATTGGTTGAAGAACTTTTTGAGGTCATTTGCAATAGAATGTGTATGAAATAGTAATCTTTATAAGGTTTTGGTCACAATGGATATCTAATATAATAAAAATTATGTACCAAAAGAGGAGAATTATAAGAGGAAAGCAACTAATCACAAAGATATTATAGTTAGGACTAAAATGGAAAAGTATTATAAAGGCTAGGAAGAGGGAGACAAATCAGATAATTTTGAAAGTGACTTTAAGGAAGAAGAAGGAACAAGTTTCTTGATTATATGATGCTTTTTTGATGAAGGAAAGTTAGTCACCTTTTGATGGTGGATTTAATTTTCTAAAAAAATTAGTAATGATCCAAGTCAATACGTTTGCCACACAAGACATTTAATATTCTTAATAATAGTTTCACTAGTTCTAAAGGGAGTTTTGGAATACTAAAGCCATGAGGCAGATGAGACATTATTGAAGTGGGTAACAAATGGTCCCATAAATGGATAAAATGGTCCAAAAGTGTTGTAGAAAGGAGACTAGCACTATCAAATGATAGAGGATAGTTTTATGATAATTCATAAAGTATTTGAAGTTTTAATATAATAGTTTAGTCACCCTTTGTCATGGTACATTATTTGATAATAACAAATCAAAATAATTACCAATGAATTTGTTAAATAGAATTGGTAAATGGAAGAGGAGATATGATTTCAATTTAAAAAAGACATTTCTTTTAAATTAAACTTTAGTTATTTAATTTTATTTTGATTAGATGTTAAGCTTCATTGAAATCACTGAACAAGGTAGAAAATTCAGCCTTATTTAAATTAATCATCTTAAAATAGTATTAAGATTCTAAAATCTTGGTCTAATCTTTACCATCCAAGAATCATTTTATTCCTATCATACATTTGAAAATTCTCTTTCCAAACTTGTTGCAAAAAGTGTATTTTAATTATAACAATAAGTTTGTAAAAAAACTAATAATATAATTAAAACAAAAGACAAACATATTACTAAAAAGTACCAAAAGTCTTTGTTAGAAAATAGTGCCTGAATACAGTTAATAGCATTTATCTTGTTGATAAAATAACTCTCAAACCTATCAAACAAGTTTGATTCATTCATAACTAAAGAATCCAAACATAACTTACATCTAGAGCATAACATGGTGGAAACAAACTCTAAAAAAATTCAAAATGTGCAAAGTAAGAAAGCTTTAATAAAGCCATAAAAATCAATTATTTACTCAATGTAAGGCTAAAAAATTTATATCCATTTCACACTAATGCATTTAAAATTGTGGGAGTGTTTTTGCTTTCCAATAACACAATTATGTGATCAAATTATTCTAATCTCATCCATTATTAAAAAATCCTATTTAGATCCTCCTATCCAATTACATAAAGTTGAGATCTCACAGTCCTTGTTTTATCTGCATGTAAGAGCTAAATCTAATAGCAAAATCTTGATTTAGATTTATAAGTTCAAATCAAATCATAATTTCAAAATTGTTCTTTTAATCTTATTCATCCAATTGAGATGTTTTCACAATCAAATGGTCTAACAGGCTTCTGATCATGTGGCTTTTATGTTGTGAGTCATTTTAATATTTTTGATTTTTATAATTTATTAACTAAAAACTATGTTGAATTTTTAAATATAAATAATAATAAGTAGTTGGTTAATTTGGCAAGTGCTTTTAGTTAATAAAAATATTTATAAATAAGTTAATTCTTGAATAGGAAAGACTAATAAAAGTCTTACAAAATCTAAAGAAAACTTTTTAAGTCATGATATTCAAATATTTAGTTGTCAATGCTCATTTACATTTTCTTATGGAACATGCTTGAATCATCAAACTAATAATCTCTACTTTCTTCTTAAATAAGCTAAGTTCTCAATTTTCTTTAATTAAAATTGATTTAATTAAAACACTTATTTCTCAATAAGCTTTCATCAAGAATAAGATTGTTTTTATTAATTTACATTTTGTGTCATCAAATTATTTTATTCTATTACATGTTAATTATGTTGCATATCGTAGTAGTATTTTTCAATTTTTTTATTAGGATCGCCCTTTTGAAAAATGTCTTATATGAATAAAAATAATATCTCAACTATATCTATGTTGGACATAAAATGGTTTATGATTCCAAAACTAATAATTAAAATCAAATATTATGTATTGCAACATTGATAAACTAATTCCAACTAAAATAATATATATTTTTGGATATGTATATATATATATATATTGTACCAATAATATTTCAAAAATTTAGTTTATGTAATTAAAATAAAATAAATAAATATATAAAAATAGTAAAAAACAATCCTAAAACTTTAAATTTTTATAGGGATCTTCCATACAAAAAAGGTATAGATGAAATTAAGATTGGCGTTAAACATTAGTCTTTTGTAAGCATTATCCATTGTAACAAATTTTAAGCCATGCGTTACTCAAAATAGCATAAATAACAAATTTTGGTAATAGTTAGAAAGAAAGAATTAAATATATTTGAAAGAAATTATATAAGTCTTAGATCATTAGATGTTGGCATAATTTGAACATAATCAACTTAAAAGAAATTGATTAGACGGTTGAATATTTCAAAAAAATATTAATTTTTGAACAATTTATTAAATATAGATTAACTCTATTTAACTGATGACAAAGTGGAGGAGAGTAGAAATTGAAAGATGGAAATTAGCATATATTATGGGGGATCATTAATCTTTCTTGGCGTACATGTAAAAAAGCTTATTGTTAATGGTTATGCAATTTATTTTTATAAATAATTTATGATTTAATGAATTTTATTAAAAGTTTTGTTATCATCAAGAAAGAGAGATTGTTGGGTTGACCCATTTTCCTGATGTTTTGTTTGATGATCATAAAACCTAAGTATTACCAATGAATTTGCTTAAATAAATTTTAAATTTTAGATAGATGATACTTCTACTCAAGGTAAACTTTGAAAAGGAAGAAGAGCAAAGGTGAAATTTTGTGATGATCATTTTGGTTGAGTTAACAAATAACTAAGAAATATTTTGAATACGTAATAAAACATAAAATATAAAGGAATTTGAAATTTTGTGATGATCTCCAACTCGATAAATTTTCATTTTATATTTTATGTTTTAATATATTTTTAAATTTTTGATATTTAAATATGCCAATATCTAAACATAAAGGAATTTCAAAGTCCATAAATTAATAAGCTATAAAGGAATGTTACATTTTCAAGATATAAAGATGTTCGATATTTAAATATGCCAATATTTAATGTTTCAAGATATAAAGATGTTTTAAGGTATATGAAAATATCTAATTATAATAGTTAAGAAAATTTAAATATTGGCATATATAAACATATTTGAAAGGAATATTAAAAAATATGTTAAAACATAAAATATTAAAGAAATGGTAAAACATAAATCCAACATAAAATTTCAATATTGAAATATGCTAATTTAAAAATAAAAAAATTTAAATCCAACCAGCTCTTGTCACCTTTATGTCACTTTGAGTTGCTTATGGTATATATTTAACAATTTTTAGTTATTTTTAGTTTTAATGGAGACATTTAATATTAAAATAATATTTCCTCATTCTTACTGATTAATTAATTTTAAAATTTTTAGTAATTCCAAAAAAAGTCTGATAAAGACGAAAGAATTGTAGTTTTTTTTATCAACAAGATTTACAAATTAATATTCATTAATCTTAAATCTTTTATTTTCTATGTATTTTGTCATGTTTTATGAGAATTTTATTTGCACTATATTTTTCGATCAATGATGTTACACTAAATCTCCTCAGCTTGTTAAATTACAACTTTCCCTTAAAATTTATCTTATCTTCTAAAATTATTTTCCATGATTTAATTATATTAATTCAAAACTCCAATTCATCTCTTATCTGAACTTTAAAATGTTTTTGTTTGGTTATTTTACATCACTTTAATTTATATCATTTCAACTTTAATATATATTTATTATACATCAAAGCAATACTATATTATTATTTTTACTTCTTTCCTTTCATAATTTATAGTAATTCTAAATAAGGAAAGATCAAGAATAAACAAAGTTCATTGCATTTGACTCGATGAGGTTTGTTAAGTTAAATATTCATTTATCATATGTTTATCTATTCTATTTACATTGTTAGTTCTCAATAATTTTAGGCAAGGTTTGATTAACATTGAACGAACATCGTTGGAGTTGTCTAGATGAGCTCCATACATCAAAATATACATTTTTTTATCTCTTTAGGTTTTTGGAATTGTTTACAAGACATTAATTTTTTACCTAATTGTTTGATAAAAAATGTTGCACTCAATCTCTTTGGTATCTTGGAATACAATTTTCTCATATAATGTATCACATTCCATCAAATTTTTATTTTGAATTGATTATATTAATTTAAAATACTAATTGTCCTCCTCTATGACTTTAACATAACTTTAATTTACTTATATTACTATGGTTGCTCTTTTCTTATTAAGAAACTTATTATATATTTAATTAATATTAGAATAACAATTTACTATTATTATTCTAATATTAAATAAAGATGTAATAAATTTCATAATAAGAAAAATGTGTTAATGTTTTTTTAATTTGATAATACAGAATAAGTCAAAACTAAGTTTTATCAAGACATATGAAATGTAATTAGGATTAATTGCAATGAGCACTTTGAAATTAAATATTTATTTTTTATATTTTTTAATTTTTTAAATTATTTTATGTTTTAAAATTTTTGAAATAATTTCTTAATAGACTTGCAGAAATATTTTTAATATTTTATGTCATATGTAAAATTGAATAACTACTTTAATATTAAGTGAATAGGTAATAAAGTTGAAATGAGATAAATAAAAGCAACGTACTGCAACCAAACGAAAATGATGGTATGGTCACATGTGATGAGACATAGAGTTTTGAAGCATAATAACCAAAACAAAGCAAAAACTTTAAAAAATGAGATTAATTATAATAGAATGCTACACTCTATCATACTAGAAATCATCTGTAACATTCTCAATATAAAATCATGAACATATCGAAATATCTCGTAAAGCACACAAAAATTTGATAGAGCACATTAGGACAATTTGAACAACATTTGTTTTGCCTCAAGTGAAACTTATTTAATGTTATTTATTAACAACTAATTAAATAAGAAAAAATATAAAAAATAATTACTTAAATATTATGTAAAATAATATTAATGCTAAAATGTAATAAATTAAAGAAATGTTAGATAACCAAATCAAAGCATTGCAAACATTACATGAGAGTAGCACTGGTGGTAAATAATGCAATAACAAAAGGGAATAATTAAGAAAAATTAGTTAAATTACACTAAAAAAACCACTCGAAGATACTAAAGAGATCAATCCTAACACCATAAAAAAAAAATTAGTTGTGAATTAATATTTCTCATAAAATGTATAAAAATGAATGTTTATATGAGTTGAGCTAATTGAGATAAGTTTAATGACTATTTTGTATCTCCATCATAGCATTTTTGGAATTTCTATCAATTAGCATAGTGAATAAGCACAAAAAATGATAATTTTTACTTAAATAAGAAGTAAATATATATTAAAGCCATAATAAGAAAATTTGAAGCAATATATTATCAATAAATAATGGCACTGTAAAGGTCACACAAGTAAAGATGTAGAGTAGCATCATTATATAAAAAACTCAAAGCACTAAATTTGAAAAATAAAGATAATTTACATCAAAATATTCTAGTCTAAATATTAAGGAGATTGAGTGTAACATATAGTAATTTAAAAAATTACAAATAAAAAATATTTCATATAATGTGATGAAACCAAACAAAAAATATTTTTAAAAAAGGAATTAATATATAATTGGAAAGTGCTCAAGGAGATGAGTCGAACAATATTTATTTTGTCTCGATTTGGCCTTATTTTGAATTACGACGATGAAAAAAATTACAAAGTCTTAAAAATAATAAACGGTTTTTTAATATCTGGAAAAAATATGATAAATTTAAAATGCCATAAATAGTTGTCAACTAATTTAACTAAATCAAAATGAACATTTGAAAACATCAAAAAAATTGTGTAGGAAAGTTGTATTCCAAGATACTAAGAAGATCAACTGTCACTGCCTCGATTATAATATCATGTATGAATCACATTATCTTGCAAAATATGCAAATTATGAATAGAGCCCACTAGGATGAGTGGAACTTTGCTTGTTTTGTTTTAAATGGGCCTTGTTTGAAATAACTATGATTACAAAAGCAAATAAGCAAAAAAATAAAAAAGTATTATTTTAATATTAAGTAAATATATTTTAAAGCTAAAAAGCAATAACTTGAGAAAAAAATATAATAAGAAAAGGTGACGTGAATGTCACATGATAAGAGATTTAGATGAACATAGCAAGGCAACAAAACAAAGTCAAAATTTTGAAGAAATGGGATAAACTATGTTGTATTGTTACATTGCAAGATATTAAAAAGAGCATGTGGACATTCTTGATCATTGAATATGGTAAAAATAAAGCATGCTAAAACCCAAGAAAATAAAATATTTACAAACATTAAAATGTATCCTTAATTGGATGCGGGATTTCAAGACAAGTCCAAAAAAATAGGTACCAACATGATCACACTTCATCTGAAATCATTACAAACTGGAAATGTGAATATGAAAAAAGATAAGAAACTTATTTTTTAATATTAAGTAAATATATGTTGTGGATTGAATGTGTTAAATGGAGGAAATGTGATAAAACATACTCAAAGTGATGTAATGGAATAAGAGATGAGATTTAAAGTAATATAGCAATATAACCAAAGATAGGGTAAAATAAGATGAAATTAATAAGCTACAAGGGAATGTTACATTTCCAAGATATAAAGATGTTTGAGAGTAACATCCTTAATTGACAACTCAGTTACATATCAAAATATTTCAAATTCTATGGCAAAATAATAGAAAATAAAATATTTAAAAAGGTAATAATAAATTTTTCATTACATAGAACTGACTTAGAAAAATCTAATGAGGTTTATTTCATCTCAATTGGTGTTTTTTTAATTTCTATGAATTACTAATGTAAGTATGTATAAATAATAATTTATTACTATTTTAATAATAGGTAAAAATATATGAAAGAAAAAATGAGATAAATTTTAGCAATGTAATGGAACAAACTAAAGAAGATACATAGGTTACAAGATGGAAGAATTAGAGTTTTATTATTATATAACAAAATCAAAGATAAAATTTTTAGAAAGTGCGACAAATGATATTGTATATTTTCATTATAAGATACTAAAGATATCAAGTATTACATCATCAATCATAAAATATTGTGCTATCAAAACTCAATAAAAAGTGTAAAATAATATTAGAAAATAAAATGTTTAAAATTATAAACAAAATATATTGGATAGTGGTCATTACGGAAAGTTAAATGATGTTTATTTTATCTAGTTCAAAACATTTTTGGAATTACGATGAATTAATAAAAAAATAATCTTGAATAAATTAAATTAATATTTAAAATTTTAAATAATTGCTTATTAATAAAAAAGTAAGATCCATTGAGGTACAATAATACACCCAAAACAAAGAAATATAGAGATAGGAAAAAAATGAAGTTAAAGTTATGTGGTAATATAGATAAATCATTGAAATAAATCTTAAGAAATGTTATAAATTATATAACAAATTTGCACTTAGAGATATTAAGGAGATCAAGAGTAATGTCCTCAATCATCAAATCTAGAATTAAAAATAAATATCTTATGTAATATGAAAAACCATAAAAAATAAAAATATTCAAAAATAAAGAAATTGATGCATTGTCAGACAAAGCACATTGGGACAACTCTTATAATTTTTTGTTATATCGATTTGACTTATTATGGAAATATAGTGAATTACTATAGTTAATAAGAAAAATTTTAATAAATTATTATTTTAATATCAAGTAAAAATATATTTAAACTTAAATGAGATAAATTAAGGCAATGAAGTGTAACAAAATAAAAGTGATATAAAGATCACTTAATAGTCGATTTAGATTTACAAAGTAATATAACGAAAAGAGGACAAAACATTAATAATAATGAGAGAAATTGTAGTTTACGGTTGCATTCCAAGTTGCTAATTAGATTGAGTGTAACTTCGATGACCATCAAATTATGTATAAATTCAATGTTATGTAAGGTAAGCCAGAGATATAAAAGTAAAAATATTTGAAAATATAGAAGTAAATACTTAATGTAATAGAGCCCCTTGAGCCTAGTCCAACGACATTTAGTTTGTGTTGATTAGACATAATTTAGAATTACTATGAATTATCAAAATTAATTAGATTGAATAACAATGAATTATTACTTTAATATAATGTAAATATATAATAAAGATAAAATAAGATAAATTGAAGCAATAAAATATAACCAAATCAAATGATATAATGGTCACACAAGAATAGATTTAAAGTTATATGGTATTGTGGAAAAATAAAAATAAAATATTTTAGGAAATCGGATAAATTTTATGTGAAAGTTGTACTCCAAGTTGCTACCTATATCGATCGTAACAATCATGATCATCAAATTTGGTAAGAATAAAAATGTTTAGTAAAGTACTAAAATACCATAAAAAATAAAATAATTAAAAATACATAAGTCAACATTTTCTTAAAATCAAAAGTTAATACAATTTCAAAATCCATTATGTCATCTCAATAAGACCTCAATCTAGTTTGCAAAAAATTACCAAAGAAAAGAATCATAAATAGTAATAAATCACTGTTTTAATATTAAAATATTTTTAAAGATAAAATGAGATAAATTAAAGTAATATAATGATGTCAAATCAAAGCCACATCGAAAGAGATTTTGAGTTACATAAAAATATAACCAAATCAATGAAATATTAGGATCACCTAAGGGAAAAACTAGAGTTTCATATTCCTATAACCAAATCTAAAAAAACTTTTGTAAAAATTTCATGAATTATGTGAGAAATTTTATTGCAAGAGATTAATGACATGAAGAGGGACAACATTGATCGTCAAATCATATACAAATAAAATTTTCTCAATATGGATTTTAAAAATCCTTGAAAATAAAATATTTAAAAATATTTAAATGAATAATAAATGTGATAGAGCTTGTAAACATGTGCTCAATAATGTTTGTCTCATCTCCATAAGACCTTGTTAGACATTATTATCAATTACCGATGTTAATAACAATAAAAACAAAAAACTATTATTTAAATATTATATGAATATATATCAATACTAAAAAAAATAAATTAAAGAATTGTTTTTAGAAATTGTAAGGCATTTAGTGAATGAAAATCACAGAGAAATGCTTAATGAAATGAGATAAACTCTATATGAAACTTTCCTTCCATGGTCTTAGGGAGATTGGTTGTAAAATCTTCAATTATCAAATAAATTATAAATTGAAATACTACAAAATCATGGAAAAACCAAAGAATACATAATTTTAAAAAGTCCAAAATACTTATTTAATTTGATACAGTTTGATGAGACAAGTCTAAAGATGTTTGTTTCATTTCGGTTAGACCTTGCTTGAAATTAGTATGAATCACAAAGGTAAATAAGATTAAATAATTACAAATAATTATTTTAATAATAAGTAAAATTATATTAATGTCAAAATAAGATAAATTAAAGCAATGTAGTAACCCATACAAGAAAGTAAGGCATTCATAAGAGCAGATTTGGAGCTACATAGTTATAATATACGAATGTGGCATCATCTATGCTCAAATAATACACAAATGAAAATGTCTCTTTAAAAATACCAAAACCATAGATTTTAAAATATTAAAATAATATAAATTAATATTTAATTAGATTGAGGTCATGAAAATTATTTTAATGCTAACACTTTGTTCTAGGTTAGACCTATTTTTTGTTTAATGTGAATTACCAGAGTAAATAAAAATAAGAAATTGTAAACCATGTTTTTCATGTAAGAAAAATATAAATTAAAATTGAAATAAGATAAATTGATGAAATTTAATATGATAATCAAATCAAGGTTAACCTAACATGAGAATGAATTAGAATTTGATAGCAATATTATCGAATAAATGTGAGAAATGTTAACAAATGAGATCAATTATATCATAAATTTGCATTTCAAAATACTTATGAGATTTGTTATAACATCCTAGATCATTAAATTATGTACAAAACAAAATTTATCTAAAGGATGTTCCAACCATAAAAAATTTAATATTTAAATTAAAAAGAATATGTTTAATTAGATAAAGCCTATCGAGATGTGTGAAGCGATGTTTATTTCCTCTTTGTCTAACCATGTTATGAGTTATTTTGAAACACCATAGTTAATAAGAAAAAACAATTATAAACTATTTTTTAAGTAAAGGGGAGCTATATATTAACATTGAGATGAGATAAATTGAAGTAATGTAATATAACATAATTAAAGTGAAGTAATAGTCACATAAGAAGATAACTAGAATTTTTTTTTAATAAAAAAATTAAAAAAAGAGATACATTTTATATGAAATTTGAAATCCAATATATAAACAAAATTATGACATCCCTGATAAAAAACTAGTTCTATAAAGTTTGCTTCATCTTTATCAAACCACATTCAGAATTATATTGAATTAGTAAGGTAAGTAAATACCAAAAATATTAAATTAAAATTTTTTTATGGTATGTAAATATATATCAAAAGTAAAATGACATAAATTTAAGTAATATCATATAACCAAATCAAAGTGAGGTAAAGGTCTTAAGAGAGGAGATTTTTAGTTGCATAGTAATTAAATTGAGCTAGTAGATATGAGTCTAATGATGTTTGTTTTCTGTTGATAAACCTTTATAAGAAGTTACTATGAATTACAAAAATAAATAAGTATAGTTAATAATAAATTACTACTTTAATGTTAAATATGTAAACAATAAAATAGATATAAGATAAATCAAAGTAGTAAAATATAACAAAATCATAGACATATAACACTCACATGAGATGATAATTAGCATTACATAGCAACATAGCTAAGTCAATGTAAAAATGTTGAAGAAATAGGAAAAATTTTATGTGAAAGTTGCTTTCAAAAATACTACGGAGGTGGAGTATATCTTTCTCGATCATCAAATCTAGTACTAATCAAAATGTTTATTAAAACAAGTACAATCTTCAGAATTAATATTATTTTAAAATATAAAAATGAATACATGATTGGATAAAACTCATCGAGACTGCTCTAACAACATTTCTTTTGTCTTGGATGGATCTTTTTTAGAGTTACTAAATTTAATAATATATAACAAAAAATAATAATAAATTTATATTTTTAATTTTTGGTAAATATATATCAAAATGAGAATAAAAAAGTTGAAGCAATAAAATATAAGAAAATTAAAGCAACATAATGGTCAGGCAAGAGCAAAATTTGAATTTCATAAAAATATTAGAAAATTAAAGCGAAAACTTTCATCAATTGAGATAAATTGTATGAGTAATTTACATCATAAGAGGCTTTGGAGAGTGTGAACTCCTCAGTTGTAAAATTAGGCATGAATCGAAACATCTTGTAAAGTGTACCATAACCATAGTTTAATAAAAGATATGAAAATATATAAAAACAAATATTTAGTTTTGTGGTGCTTGTCAAGGCAAGTATAATGAAAATTTTTTCATCTCGGTGTAGACTAATTAAAAATTAATACAAAATACTAACAAAAATTAAAAAAACAATAACAAATTATTATTTAGTCATTAAATAAATATATATATTAATGTTAACGTAAGATAAATTGAAGCAATTTAATATTAGTAAATTAAAATGTAGTGGTCACATAAAAAAGCTTTATATTTAAGTTATTGTTGAATAAAGATCAAATAAAAAATTTAAAAATTGAGATAAGTTTTATAAAAAAATAACTCCACAAGGTAATATGCAGATCGAGTACGCCTCCATCATTATCAATTAAAGAAAGAATTAAAACATTATTTAAAACATGCAAATATCATAAAAAATAAAATATTTAAATATAAAAAAATGAATAGTTAATTTTCTACCCATCATTTAGATGAGTGTAATGACATTTTTTACATCTCTATTAAAGAACATTCTAAATTATTATGAATTAATAATAAAAGAAAGATAAGTAACCTTAAATGTTTTTTTAATATTAAGTAAATACATATTAAAGATAAATGAGAAAAATTAAATCATTTAAGTTAAAAAGATTGGTCTAAGGGAAATAAGAGATGAGATTTAGAGTCACATAGTAAAATAATAAAATAAAAGGCAAAATTAGAAAGATAAGATAAGTTATATGAGAATGTTATACACCATGATACTAAGAAGTATAATGTAAAATCCGTTTTTTTTAAATCTTGTATGAGTCAAATTATCTCATAAAATATGTTGAAACTGTAGAATAGAAAATATTTAAGAACATATAAATAAATGTTTATCAATAAAGAACTTATTAAGACAAGTGTAATAATATTATTTCATCTCGATCTAAGCTGGTTTGGAATTAAAAAAAATTTCTAATTCAAAAAAGAACAAGAATAATAAATTATTATTTTCATAATATGTAAATATTTCTTACATCTTAATTGAGATAAATTAAAGTAATGGAATATAATAAATTCATTATGATTCAAAAACAATATAAGAGGAGATTGGATGTTACCATTTAATATAACTAAATCAAAGAAAAAACTTTAAAAAGACATAAATTCTATTAGAAAGTAACATTCCAAGATACTAAAGAGATTAATTGTGACATCCTTTAACATGAAATAAAGTAGGAATCAAAAGTTTCAATAAAATGTGCAAATATTAGAGTCTGATTAAAAATTTTAAAAATATAAAAAAGTATTTTATTACATAGAGCTTATTGAGATGAGTCAAATGACATTTGTTTCATCTCAATGTAACATCATTTTCAATTATTATTAATTACAAAAGAAACGCATATACAAAATAAATTATTATTTTGATTTTAGGTTATGATATATTAAGATAAAATGAGATAAATTGTAGTAATGCAATATAACAAATCGAGGCAATATAAGGGTGATTTGAGAATTAAAATCATAATCTGATCAAATTAAAGTAAAAACTTTGCAAAAATGAGAGTAATTGTTAAGGTAGAGTTGTACTCCATGATAGGAAAGAGATGTAGTATAAGAAGATCGATCAAAATATTTAAGCAAAAGTCTAAAACTCTCACAAAATAACTTATAACAATCATAAATAATAAATTTAAAAATATAAAATGAATTTTTAATAAGATTGAGCTTGTAAAAAAGCGTCAAATGTTATTTATTTTCTATCGATCATAACACATTTGGAATTATAGAAAAATACTACTTTATGAGCATAAATAATAATAATTGTTATTTTAATTTAAATTAATATAAATTAAAAATTTGAACTAGATGAATTGAAGAAGTATAACATTACCAAATCAAATATATGTAAAACCAAACAGTGTAGACATTTAGAGTTGCATAGTAAAATAACCAAGTCAAAGAAAAAAATTTAAAAAAATTAAATAAATTGTTAAGTAAAGTTAACCTCCAAAGAATTGGAATTTGAGCGGAAGATCCTCCTCGATCGTTAAATTATGTACAAATTGAAATAACTCATAGCGCACATCAAAATCATAAAAATATAAAAATAAAAATTTATTTAGATAATGCTAGTTAGGATGAGTCGATCAATGGTTTTTCCTTAAAATTGGACTCCGATTGCGATTTTTGTGATGTACCAAAATATATAGGAATAAATCATAATAATTATTATTTTAATATTATTTATATGTACATTAAATCTAAAATGAGATAAATTATAGAAATATAGTTTAATAAAATCAAATTGATGAAATAGTCACATGAGAAAAGATTTTGGTTTGCATAAAAATATAAAAAAATAAATGTGAAAAAGTTTAAGTAATGATGTAAATTGTACAACCATGCTGCATTCCAAGATGCTAAGAGGTTTGAGTGTAAGGTTCTTGATTGTTAAATTCCTTTTGAAATGAAATATGTTGACAAAAATGCAAAAATATTTTTTAAAATATAAAAAATGAATGTTAAATTAGGGTTTTAATAAAACATATCATAGGAATGCTGCACTTTGAGATAGATAATAAAAAATAAACAGAAGCAAGTATCAAATTAAAAAATTAAAAGTTTGTTGAAGTCAAAATTGGACCACCTGGAATAAATTTTTATTTGTAAAAATTAAATAAGGAAATGTAATAACAAAATTTTACGTTTGTATTATGTAAAACAATGTTAATGCTAAAATATGAGAAATTAAAAAACTTAATCTAACAAAATCAGGTGGTGTAAACATTACACAACTAGTAAAATGTACTGAAAGGAAACAAAGTGAAAAAGGGAAAAATGTGATAAATTATATTAGGAAGTTACATTCCAAGATAATAAAGAGATCAAGCAAAACATCATCATATAAGGTGTGAATTAAAATTTCTAATGAAATTATAAAAATGAATATTTATTTTTTTAGCTAATTTAGATAAATCTATTGTAACCTTTCTATCTCCATCACAGCATGTTAGGAATTACTATGAATTTCATTAATGAATAGGCATAAATAATAACAAATATATACTAAAGTTGGGATTAGAAAAAGTAAAGCAATATATTATGACTAAATTATGGAAATGTAGAGGTCACACAAATGTGGATGTAGATTTAATATAGTAATATAAACAAATCAAAGCCAAAAAAATGAAAAAAATTAGATAAATCGTGCCAAAATTTTGTATTCCAAGATATTAAGAAGATCAAATCAAACATTCTCTATCATTAAATAAAATGTAAATGAAATTAATAAAAGTATAATTGGATAGAGCACATGGAGATGAGTATAACAACATTTATTTTTGTCTCGATGAGACATCATTTGGACTTATTATGATTTACAAAATTTAAAAAATTAAAAAAATCATAAATTATTATCTTATTTTTTCAATATATAATAAACCTAAAATATCATAAATAAAACTTATGTAATATAGATAAATCAAATTGAACAACTTGAAAAACTAAGACAAATTATGTAGGAGAGTTGAATTGCAAGATACTAAAAAGATCTACTGCCATTGGCTCGATCATCATATCAAATATGAGTCAAATTATCTCTTAAAATATGCTTATATTTGATGTAGTGCATTGGGATGGGTGGAATGACATTTGTTTCATCTTAAGTGGGCCTTATTTCAAATAGGAATTACAAAAATAAGTAAGAAAAATAGTACAAAAATATTATTTTAATATTTTTTAAATATATTTTTAAAGCTAAAAAAGCACATGTATTTCACATGAGAAGAAGTTAACATATATATAATAAAATAATCAAAAAAAGAAAAAAATTCAAAAAATGAGATAAATTATATCTGAATGTCGCATTACAAGATAATAAAAAGAACATGTGTAACATTCTTGATTGTGAAATATTTTATAAATAAAAAATATCTTGTAAAGCATTCCAAAACCGTTGAAAATAAATTTTTTTGATATTTTTAAAGGTTTTTTTAAGTTGATATAAGTTCTCAAAACAAGTGCAAAAACATTGATGTCATCTTGATTCGACCTTGTTTGAAATTATCACAAATTATGATTGTATATGAGCCCAAATAATAACAAACTACTTTTTTTAAAATTAAGTAAACATATGCTAAAGATTGGATGTTGTAAATAGAGGAAATATAATATATTAAAAATCAATACGATAACATGACACAAGATGAGACTTAGAATAACATAGCAATATAACAAAAGAAGGTGACAAATCTAATGAAATGAGATAAACTGTAAAGGATTGTTGCTTTTTGAAGATATAAAGACGTTCTTGAGTAACATGCTAGATTGATAACTAAATTTAATATTAAAATATCTCATATTATATTCAATTATAAAAGAAAATCAAATGTTCCAAAAATATATAAAAAAAAATATTTAATTATGCAGAGCTCATTGAGATGAGCTCAATTATATTTGTTTCATCTGAACTAGACCTTGTCTTAATTTTTATGATAAGGTGAATGTATATTAAAGCTTATGTGAGGCATATTAAAGAAGTGTAATATGACAAAATATGAATGATGGTTATAAGATGGAAGAATTATAGTTTTATAATCATTTAACCATATCAAAGTGAAACTTTTGAAGACATGAAACAAATTTTATGAGAGGGTTGTATTCAATAGTACTAAGGAGATTGATTGTGACATCTTTATATCATCAAATAATGTGCAATTTAAAAGGACTCATAAAGTGTAACAAAATGTTTGAAAATAAAATATTTCAAAATATAGAAAATTATATTTTAATGTTATAGATTATAAAGGTAAGTCAACTGATGTTTGTTTTGTCTAATTTGAAACTTGTTTGCAATTATTATTAATTAACATAAGTAAATATGCATAAGTATTAATAAATTATTATTTTTTAATTTTTAATAATAATATGTTAAACCTAAAATGAGACAAATGGAACAATTATAATTTGACCAAATCAAAGTAATATAAAGGTTAAAAATGAGTAAAATTAGAGTTACATAGTAATATAACAAAATAAATTAAAAAGATTTTAAGGAATGAGATAAATTGTATTCAAAATTTAGACTAAAAGATAGAAGGTGATCAAAAGTATCATCATTGATCATCAAATATAGCAAGAAACAAAATATCTAGTATAGAATGCTAAAACCATCAAAAAATTAAATTTTTAAAAGAAAGAAATCAATACATTATTGGATAGAGTTTGTTTGGACAACCCCAACAATGTTCTTTATAATGATCTGACTTAGTTTCGAAAACCTATGACTTACTATATTTAACAAGCACAAATATTAATAATGTATTACTTTAATAAAAATTAAATATATTTTACAATTGAAAAGTGAAAAATTGGTTGTAGAATACAACAAAATCAAACAAATGTCAAGGTCACATGAGAAACGATTTAGAATAACATAGAAATATTACCAATCGAAACAAAAAATTTGAAAAAATTAGATAAATTGCACTTGAATGATGCTTTCCAAGTTGTTAAAGAAATTGAGCATGACATCCCTTACTGTAAAATTACATATAAATTGAATGTCTTATAAAAAAAGCTACAACCATAAAAATTAAAATATTTGAAAATATAGAAATAAATACTTAATTTAATAAAGCTTCTTAAGACTACTCTAATAATATTTATTTTATCTCGACCAAACCTCTTTGGCAATTGCTAAAAATTACCAAAGTTCATAAGTATAAATAATAATAAATTATTTTCTTAATATTAAGTAAGTATATAATAAAGCTAAAATAAGGTAAATTTAAACAATGAAATGTAACAAAATGTAATTGATATAACTAAGTCATAAGAGAGAAATTTGAAGTAACATTTCATTGTACCCAAAAAAAAAAAAAAGAAATTTCAAGCAAAGTGATAAATTTTATAAAAAAGTTATAATACAGGTTAGTAAATAGATCAAGTGTAATAATCATGATCATTTAATTAATTATGAATTAAAATATCTAGTGAAGGATTCGAAAACAATAAAAAATAAAATATTAAAAAAATATAACAATGAACATTTCTCTTAGAAAGGGCATGTCTAGGTAATTCCAACATTAATTACCTTATGTTGACTTAACATAATTTTTATTTACTAAAATGTATCTTAACAATATGCATAAATTATAATAAATTATTATTTTAATATTATAAAAATATACTAAAGCCAAAATGAGATAAATTAAATAAAAATATATATGTTATCTAATAAAAGCCATGTAAAGAACATATTAGAGGAGGTTTTGAGTTACTTAGCACTAAAACCAAATCAATGAAATCTAAAGATCACATTAGAGAAAAATTTAGGTTTCATATTGCTCTATCCTAAGAAAAACAAATCATTCGAAGAAAATTACGAAAATTGTATTAGAAAAACTTGGTTCTCAAATCATATATAACTCATCATTTCTCAATAAACATATTAAAACGTCTTGAAAATAACATATTTAAAAGTATTTAAATGAATATTTAAAGCTATTTAGCTGGTTAAGATGTGCCTTACAATAGTTTTTTCATTTATTTAGGATCTCATTTTACATTACTATCAATTACCAAAGTTAACAACCATAAAAAATAAATTATTATTTAAGTATTACTTTTACATATATATATAAAATAAATTTAAAAAATGTTAATAGAAAATGGAAAGACATTTAGATAACACTTGATGATATTTTTGGAGTTGCATAGTGATATAGCATATCATAGCAAAACTTTCAAAAAATGAGATAAGTTGTATATGAAATCTTCCTTCCAAGTAACAAGGAGAATGGTTGTATAATCCTTAATCATCAAATCTATTCTAATTTAAAATATATATAGAAGCATGGCAAAACTCAAGAATATATAATCTTAAAAAATTTAAAAAATAATTGTTTAATTGCATATAGTTTGATGAAAGGAGTTAGATAATATCTATTTGAACTTGATAAGACCACACCTCAAATTGTTATGAATTACAAAGCTAAACAAGAATAAATAATTATCAACAAAATTTTTTATATTATGTTAATATATATAAATATGAAAATGTCATAAAATAAAGCAATTTAATATTACCAAATCAAAAAGATGTAAGGCTAAAATAAGATAGAATTTAGAGCTAGAAAGTTCTAAAAGAAAATCAAAGTAAAAAATTTTATTAAATGGCCAACTTTTTGGGAAAGATGTCTTCCATGAAGGTAAAAGTGTCGAGTGTAACGACATCTATTGTCAAAATATATACAAAAGAAAAGGTCTCCTAAGACATGCCAAAACCCTAGATTTTAAAACAATTAAAATAATAAAAATGAACATTTTATTCAATAGAGCCCATCAAGATGACTCAATCATGATTATTTTATCTTGATTGGATCTAGTTTTGTTAAATGTTAATTATGATAGTAAATAAATATAAATAAAAATATTACGTTTTTAATGTTAAGTAAAAATAAATTAAATTTGAAATGAAATAAATTGTTATAATTTAACATCACTAAATAAAATCAAGGTCATGGAAACATTAGAATAAAATTAGAGTTTTATAATAAAATAACCAAATCAATGTAGGAAATTTGAACAAATGAGATTAGTTATAATAGAAATTTGTAATTTAAGATACTGAAGAGATCGAGTATAACATCGTTGATCATCAAATTAGGTATGAGTTGAAATTTCTCTAAAGCATATCAAAATACTAAAAAATAAATCATTTAAAAGAATAAAAATTAAAGTAACCAATAAGATAAAGCTTATGGAGATGAGTCCAAAGATTTTTTTTTCCTTTCTATCAAACATTATTTTGACTTATTTTTTACTAGCAAAGTTAAAGCAAAAAGAATAATATTTTACTTTTTTTAGTAAAAGGTAACTACATATTAACATTGAAATGAGGTAAATTTAAGTGATGCAATAACACCTAATTAAAGAAATTTAAATGCCACAAGAGAAAATAAATGTATTTTTTAAGTAATATTAAAAATTTAAAAAAAGAGATAAATTTTACAAGAATGTTATAGGCCAATATATTAACTAGATCAAGCGAGACATCATCAATCACCAACCCTTATTTGACAAAGTTTTATTCATCTTTATTAGACCTTATTTTGAATTAAATAAAATTAACAAAGTAAAATAGCATTGAAAATTTTGAAATTAAAAATTTTTATCTTATGTAAATGAATATTAACATAAAATCACATAAATTAATGTAATGTAATGCTGCCAAAAGAAAGTTACGTAAAGGTCAAAAGAGAGTAGATTTGGAGTTACATGGTAATTGAACTAAGCTGGTTGAGATGAGCATAATGACATTTGCCTTCTACTGATTGAACCTCAAGAGAAGTTATTATGAATTACAGTAGCAATAAGTATAAATAACAATAAATTTCTATTTTAATGTTAAATAAATATGTATTAATACTTATAAAAGTTAAATTGAAGTAATGAAAAATAATAAAATCATAGACATGTAATAGTAACATGAAAGGAGAGTTAGACTTACATAATAATATAGCTAAATCAAAGTCAAACATTTGACAAAACAAGAAAAATTTTATTTGGAAGTTTCTTTCAAAGATACTAAGGATATGTTGTGTAACATAATTAATCATCAAATCTTTTATTAATTAAAATTTTTTTTAAATCATGTCAAATCTATAGCATATATATCTCTTTATGATTATAAAAAATGAATACATGATTGGTTAAAGCTCATCAAGATGAGTTCGTGACATTTTTTATTCTTGGTTAGATCTCGTTTATAGTTACTACAAATTTCAATAGTATAAAAGCATAAAAAATAATAAATAAGCATAAATAATTAAAAATTATTTCTTCATATCAATTTAATATATACTAAATGTAAAATTAGATAAATTTAAAAAAAATAATGTAATGAATTATAAGACATTTATTGCTTACACAGGAGGAGGTTTAGAGCTACATGGAATATTCGAAAATTAAATAAAACATTTTAAAAATAAAATAAATTTCACAAGAAAGCTACCTTACAAGATAAAAAGATGATAAAGTGTAACATCCTAAGCTGTAAGGTATGGTATGATTTGAAATGAGTCATAAAGAATACAACAACACTATCAAAAAAAATATTTTAGAACATAAAAATTATTATTTAATTAGACATAGCCAATAATGAGGAGTCAAACAACACTTATTTTTTTCTAATTGGAACATTCAATTACTAAAAATTACTAAAACAAAAAACATATATAAATTAATTTTATAATTTGAGTAATAGGTCAATATTTCATAAAGCTCAACATGAAATTAATTAAAGTATTATAATATAACAAAATCAAAGTGAGTTAAAGGTCACATAAGAGGTGACTTGGAGTTTCAATGTATTATAAATAAAATTGAAGCTAACAATTTAAAAAAATGAGATAACTTGTATAGAAAGTTGCATTCAAAGATACTAACAAGAATGATTGTAACATCATCAATGGCAAAAAATGCAACTTGAGCTTGTTGATATGAGTTCAATAACATTTATTTCATCTTAATTAGACATCATTTTAAACTACAGTGGATTAAAAAATAAATCAGCATAAACAATGATAAATAGTTTTATAGTATTTGGTAAATATATAATAAAATAAAAATTAGATTAAATGAAGTATTAAAATATAATTAAATCAAAGTTATGTAAATGTCACAAGAGTAAAGATTTAAAGGTTCATACCAGCAAAAAAATCAAAGCCAAAAATTTGAAGAAATGAACAAAGTCCTAAGATATAATTTCATTTGAAGATATTACAAAAATAGAGTATTACATCCTTGATCATCAAATAAAGTGCCAACTATAACCTCTCATTAACAAAAACAAAAATATAAGAAAAATTAATAATATAAAAAAAGAGTACTTATTTAGAACAAGATTATTAAGAGGAGTCCAATAGCATCTATTTCATCTCGATCATGACATGTTTAAAATTACCATGAATTTCCAAAGTAAATAATCACGAATAAAAATAAAGTATTATTTAAATATTAAGAAAATATATATTAAAGCTAACATAAGATGAATTAAAATATTGTAGTACAACTAAATCGAAGAAATAAAGTTTATGTTGTCTCGATCAAGCCACATTTGGAATTTTCATAACTAAAAACTTTTATAAGAATAAATTATAAGAGGATATTATTTTTGATATTACATAGATTGATATTAATGTTAAAATAAGAAAAATTGAAGCTATATAATCAATGCAATGTTATGTGTTACTTGAAGGATATTCAGAGCTAACAGTAATATAGAAAAATTGAAGTAAAAGACTTAAAGAAATGAAATAAATTATCGAATAAAGTTATGTTGCATGATACTAATGAAATTAAGTCCAACATGCATTGTAATCAAATCATGTACAAACCAAAAAATATTTTAAACTGTAGTGAACTCAAAATAATATTTAAAATAATAAAATAAAAATTTAATTATATAGAACTCCTCTAGGTGAGTCTAATGGTATTTGTTTTTATAAAGAGTTCATAAAGTGTTCATAGATGAGACCTTGATCATCAAATAATTTATGAATCAAAATATTTTATAATATGTTCCAAAATAATAGAAAGAAATTACAAATATAAAAAATAAATTTTGAACTATATTAAGCTCATACAATCTAGCATAGTGACATTAGTTTCATCACTATAAGACCATGTTCTAGAATGCTATAAATTTCCAAATTTAGACAATCATAAATAATAATAACTTATTATTTTAATATTAAGTAGTTATATATTAAACTTGAAATGAAATAAATCAAAGCAATGTAACCAAATCAAATATATTCAACATAAAAGGTGCCATGATAATACATTTAGAGTTACACAATAGGAAAACCAAATAAAAATGAAAAAATTTTAAAAAATAGGATCAATTACAAACTAAATTTACATTCCAATAAACTAAGGAGATCAAGTGCAATATCCTTGATCATAAAATCTAACAAAAACAAAAAATGACTTATAAAGCATTAACAAATTTAAAAATTAATATTTTGATAGAGCTCATCGAGATGATTCCAATGATGTTCATTTTATCCGAATATGACCTCATACAGAATGATTACAAAATGCAAAAATAAGTTAGCATTAATAATAATAAATTATAATGCAAATATTAACTAGACATATATTAAAGAAAAATGATATAAATTAAAGCAATATAATACATCCAAATCAATGTGATATAATAGTTATACCTAAATAGATTTAGAGTTACAATGTAATATAACGAAATTATTATAAAATATTTGAAGAAATAAGATAAATTATAGCACATTCAGAGGTACTAAAGAGATCAAGGTTGTCAATACGAGTGTAATGATATTTGTTACATCTTGAATGGATTATATTTAGAATTTCTCTAAAATATGAAAGAAAAGAAACACGAATAATAATAAATTATTTCATTAACATTGCATAAATATATATATTAAAGAAAAAATGAGATAAATTGAGGCAAAGGAAAATAACAAAATAAAAGACATGTAAAGGTCACATCACATAAAATTTGTAGTTACTTAATAATATAACTTAATCAAGGTGAAAAATTGAAAAAATATGAAAACTTATGTTGGAAAGTTGCATTCAATAATTTGAAGGACATTATGTTTAGCGCCCTCAATCATCAAAAAAGCGTAGAATCAAAATGACACATAAGCTGTGACAAAATTGAAGAAATTAAAGTGCTAAACAAATATATAAAATTGAATATTTAATTTCATAGTGCTCTTCTAATTTTATTTAAAAATATAATCAATCTAAACTAGCTTATATTGAAGTAATCTAACAATAGAAAATAAACAAAATGCAAAGGTAATAAGAAAAGAGACTTAGGGTTGCATAGTATTATAACTAAATCAAAGCAAAACATTTGAGAAAAGTTTATAAATTGTAAGATAAATTTGCATTGCAAGATACTAAAAACTTGGAGTGTAATATTATTGATCATCAAATTAAGTATAAATCAAAATGTATAACGAAAAATGTAAAACCTTAGATAATAAAATATTTTAAAATATGAAATAAATATCTAATTGGATAGAACTCATTTATAAAATTGAATAAGTATGAATAATAATAAAACATAATTTTAGTATTAGTTTAAACAAGTCAAAATGAAACAAAGAAATATAACGAAATCAATGCATTGTGAAGCTCATATTAGCATTGATTTAGAGCGAGATAGTAGTATACCAAATTTACCAAAAACTTATATGATTCTGGGTAAATTAAAACAAAAAGTTGTACTCCAAAATAATAAGGATGTCAATTATAATTTTGTTAATTATAAAATATGGAGGAATGAAACTTTCTCATAAAACAATATAGAAGCCTTAAAAATTGATTTAAAAATACAAACAAAAATTATTTAATTTGATAGAACTATCAACACTAGTCATCCAACATTTGTTTCATATTCATCCAGCTTTGTTTAAAATAACTACAAATTACGAAATTAAATAAATATAAATATTTTAAAAATAAAATTTTAATATTAATTAGATAGTTATTAAAACATAACTAACATAAATTAAAGTAATGTTATATAACTAAATTAAAGTGATGTAAATATCACATGAGTAGAGAACTTGTGTTTCATAGTTATAAAGCTAAGACAAAAATTTGAAGAGATTAGATAAATTGTAAAAGAATATTGTACTACAAGATACTGAAGAGATTATGTTTAACATCCACGACCATACATCTTGTAAGAATCAAAATATCTCATAAAATACACAAAAAGTAAAAAATGATATATATATATAATAAATGAATAATAACAAGATAGAGCTCACAGAGACTAGCTAAACATCACTTATTTTATCTTCATCAAAATTTTTATAGAAATGTTGTGAATTTCAAAATTAAAAAAATAATAATATATTAATATTTTTTAATTTTAATTAAATTTATATTATATTTAAAGTAATATAAAATGATGCACTATAATACAATAATATCAAAGTGATGTAAATCTGAAATGAGAGGAGAATTCGAGTTTCGTAGTGATATTACCAAAAAAAGCAAATGATTTGAAGAATCAACATAAAATGTACAAGAATGCTAAAGCCATAAAGAACATTGATTGTCAAGCTAGGTATGAATTAAAACATCTATCTAAGAATGCTAAAGCCATAAAAAACATTAAGAAAATATAAAATAAATAATTTAGTGGATAAACATTTTTGAGATATTTCTAATGATATTTATTTCATCTCTAAGGAAACTCGTTTTGTATTACCAGAATTTTCGAACCATTGTTCTAATGTGAGGAAAAGTTAAAATTGTTTTGATTTAGTTAAATTATTCCATTTTGATTTACCATATTTTAACTTCTTTTACAATTATTAGATATTAAAATAATGGTGTTTGTTATTTATGCTTATTTATTTTTTTTGTCATAATCCCAAATGACACTAGATGAAGAAAAATCAAATGTAATTAGAATTATCTAAATTACAACTATCCAGTTAAATATTTATTTTTGATATTCTAAAATTATTTTCTTTTGCATATTTTACAAAATAGTTTTGTTAGTACATGAATTGATGATTGGGAATAACACATTTGATCTCCTTAGCTTATTGGATTTCTACATACCTTTATAGTTTACCTTATTTCTTAAAGTTTTTTTATTTTTTTTTATATTACAATATAACTCTAAACCTCTTATCATGTGGCCTTTAATTATTATTTATTTCAATGTATTACATTATTTTAATTTATTTAATTTTAGCTTTATAACTAATTTATTTAGTATTAAATTGATAATTTATTTTTATTTATGCTTATTTCAGTTTATAATTCATAATAATTTAAAATAAAATCTAATTGAGACTAGACAAAGGCCTTTAGATTCACATTAACTCTATCAAATTAAATATGCATATATATAATTAAAACATAAGCATATGCTTATTCTGGATGTACTTATATTTAATAATTATAAAGTCACCTTGATGATCTCAATCTAATTATTTGTTTATTTCAATATTCTTTTAAAAAAACTTTATTTTTAAAGTTTTAAAATGCTTTGCAAGATAGTTTGAGACATATTCTTTAACCATCAAGGATGTCACACTCAACCACCTAAACGTGTTGAAGTGTTGCTACATAATATATTTTATTTTTTCAAAATTTTCATTTTTTTAAGTTTTATTTTTATGAAACCCTAAAATAATATTTTACTTATCATAAATTACTTCAGCTTATTTAAATTTAGCTTTAACATATGTTTTCTAAATATTAAAATATAATTTATTATGATTTTTTGGTTACTTTGGTAATTATCTCGATGAACTCTATATAGTTAAAAAGCTTTTTATTTTTTAAATATTTTATCTCATTTCTTTAAATGCTTCTCTTTGGTTTTATTATGTTATTATGAAACTCTAATTCCTTTCTTTTATGAGTATTATATTTCTTTGATTTTATTATTTTACATTTCACTAATTTATCTTAATTAATAATATATATATATATAAAGTTATTGTTACTTATGTTTATTTACTTTGGTAATTTATAGTATTTCCAAATAATGTTCTACAGAGATGGTATAAAAATTGTTGGACTTGCCTCGACAAGCTCATTACAATTAAATATTTCTTTAATGTTCCGAAACATCTCGTTTTCATGGCTTCATCATGCTTCATGAGTCATCATAATTAATGCTTGATTTGACATTCGTTGATGTTGTAATCAATCTTTGTAGTATCTTAGAATGCAATTTACTCATACATTTTATCTCTTTCATTCAAAAGTTTGACTTTCATTTGGTTATATTACTATGTAACTTTAATTCTCCTCTAATATGACCCTTATATCACATTATTTTGGGTATATTATATTTTTTAAATGTAACACAATTCAACTTTAATTTTTATTTCCCTAATATTATAATGTATTTTGATATTATTTTTAATTATTTTATTTAATAACTTTAAGTAATTCAAAACTAGGTTCGATTGAGAAAAACAAACATCGCTAGACTTGTGTTAATGAGTTCTATTAAATTAAATACTAAACTCTATATTTTTTTAAGTATTTTATTTTTTATGGTTGAGGAATTCTTTATCAATCTCTTTGATTTTTAGAATACAACTTTATCTAATAATTTATCACAATTCTTAAAAAATTTTGCTTTGATTTTGTAATGTTATTATGGAAATCGGATTCCACTTTTACAAAATCACTACATTTCCTAGATTTGGTTCAATTATAATGATTTAATTTATCTTACTTAACTTCTTCTATTTAGCTAGTTAATTTTCAATAATATAGTGATATTAATTTTGTTTATTTATTTTGGTAATTTGAAACACAACCAAAGATGGCTTTATTGAAACAAAAAATGTCATTGGACTCTCCATGATTATCTATACAAAATTAAATAAATATATATATATATATATATAATATTTTTTAGTTATATTTTGACAATTTTTGCATATTTTATGACACATTTCAATTTATACATAGTTTGATGAACGATTATGTTCCGCTCCATCTCCCTAACATTGCGGAATACAATTTGTGTTGATTGGGTTATAGCATTATTGAACAACGAATTAGCTATTGTGTTTCCCTCACATCATACTGATTTGGTCATATTACTTTTTAATTTGTCATGTTTTAATTTAAATTTATTTTTCTTAAAATTTAAAAATAATTTTTACCTTTATTTGTGTTTATGTATTTTAGGAATTTCTAATAATGTATTTTTTAAATACATTATAAGACATTTCAATTCATTACTTATTTATTGATCAAGGAATGCTACAATAGAATGAACTTTTTTTACAAAATTTATTATATTTATTTCAAGTTTTTACTTTAGTTACTTGTCCTATGATGTAGTCCTCAAGTCCCTTTTATCACTTATACATGAAAATTGATTCATAATTTTTAATTTATTAAATTTATCTTATTTCAATTTTGATTATATAAAGTTAATATTAAAATGTAATTTATTACTATTTATGCTTATTTTGTTATATTATTCATAGAAATTTCAAATGGATAATAAAAAAAAATAAGATCTATCCTATTAATTATTAAATCGAAGTATATCCAAGTATAAGTATATATATGAATATTTAATTATTAAATATAAGTATATCCAAAGAAAGTTTGATATAGACAAAACATGCTGCACTACACTTGTGAAGGTGAGCTATATCTAATTAAATATTTATTTGTTTACAAATTTTAATTTTTTATTTTCTAGTATTGTTACTTGCTTTAAATTTAAATTCATACATAGTTTTCTTATTGAGGATATTGCACTCAACCTCCTTAGTACTTGGAAAGTAATGTTTTCGTAAAATTTAACTTATTTAGTAAAATTTCTTTCTTTGAATTAATTATATTTATGTGTCATCATGAATATTTTCTTGTGTAACCATTACATTACTTTGATTTAGTTTTATTATAATAAAGAAATTTATCTACTTTCCAATTTCTTATATATTTACTTAATTTTAAGAAAGAGCAAGTTTTCTTATTTATGTTTATTTTCTTCTATAATTTGTTATGATTCGAAATGATGTTCGATAAAGATAAAAATGTTATCATTAGAATCATGTAAAATATCTCTTTCTAATTAAATATTTATTTTAATATTTTAATGCATTTTAGTTGCCATGGTTTTTATATGTTTTATGAGAAATTTTTATTCGTACATAATTTGAAGGTCGAGAATGTTATGCTCCATCTCCTTAGCATCATGGGATACAACTTTTTGTACAATAGACTTGATTTTCTCTCATTTGTCCTTTACATTGTTTTGATTCTACCTAAATTTCTCTCATTACAAGTACATTACATACCTACATAATTTTCAAATAAAAAATTTATCACTTTTTAGTGTTATTTATTCTTGATGTTCTTAATAATTCTAAAAAAGAAACAAAGATCATGCAAATGTCATTGGACTCGTGACGATTAACAACAATAACAAACAATTTATTTTCTTTACTTTTAAATATTTTCTCTAATATTTTTTATTTTCTTATGAGATATTTCAATTCAAACCTATTTTGATAATTGATGATGTTGAGTCGAACATCTAAGAATGTTGTAAAGCAATTTTGCCATATAGTTTATATTATTTTCTCAAAGCTTTTTTTTATGTAGTTATATTGTTTTGTGAATCTAATTCTCCTTTTTTATGGCTGTTACAATTCTTTGAATTGCTTAAATTATAGTGCTTTATATTGTTGCAACTTTAATATATATATATATATATATATATATATTTACTTATAATACTAGAAATAATTTGTTGTTATTTATGTTTATTTATTTCAATAATTCATGATGATTACAAACATGGTCTGATCGAGATGAAACAGTTGCCATACGACTCATCACCGTTTGCTTTATGCACTTAAATATTTATTTTTTAAATTTTAAAATATTTTATTTTGAAAGGATTTTATTTGAAAGTTTAATTTGTACTTCATTTATCAATCGAGGAAGTTATACTCGATTTTCTAGCTGTCTTGCAATAAAACTTTCTTACAAACTTTATGTTATTTCTTCAAACTTTTGCTTTGATTTAGTTCTACTATTATGAAACCCTCATTCTCCATCATTGTGATCTTTAGATGTTTGGTATATAGTCATATTACATATATTCAATACATCTATTTTTATCTTTGACATATATCTACATAAAATTAAAAGAATAGTTTATAATAATATATTTTTATTAAATTTAGCAACTTATAGTTATTCTCGATGATGTTTAATTGAGTCAAAATAAATATTATTTGACTCATCTTGACGAGCTCTGTCTAATTACATATTCGTATTTCTATTTTAAATATTTTATTTTCAATACTTTTGTCACACTTTACCAAACATATTGATTTATACCTGAATAGAAAATCAAGGCAATCATAATCAACCATCTTGGTATCTAGGAATGAAAATTTTCATATTTCTTAAAATTTTTAACTTTGAATTGGTTATACTACTACAAAAATTAAAATCTTTTGTCATGTGAAATTTACATCACTTTTATTTAGTTATATTTTATTACATCAATTTAGCTTTAAAATTTATTTACCTAAAATGTAAATAATCAATTTTATCATTTGTTGTCCTTATTACCTTTGAATACAACTTTCTTAAAAAACTTATGTCATTTCTTTTAATTCTTTTTTTAATTTTGTTATATTACTATTAACTTCGCTTTAATTTAGCTCTTTTTATAAATAATATATTTTTCTTAATATTAAAATGTTAATTTTTTTTTATTTAACTTTAACAATTCATATTAATTCCAAATGAGGTCTTAGCAAGATGAAAGTAATATTGTTGAACTAAGGTCGATGAACTCTTTCTTAGTAAAAATTTATGTAATTATTTTACTTATTTTGTAATATTTTGAGGCACTTTATAAGGCATTTAACATTGTGAGATGTGGCATCCTTATTTAGTTTTCTTCATTTCTTTGAATGTTTTGTTTTAATTTAGATATATTTCTATGAAACTATGGTTCTCCTCTCGCTTGGCACTTACTTCCCTTTGATTTCGTAATAGAATATTACAATAACTTAGCTTGTTTTTAATTTTATTTTATATTTACTAAATTGAAAAAGAATGATTTTTTACTATTTATGTATATTTAGTTTGTTATTTAAAAGTAATTCAAAATATAGTTCAATCAAGATGAAATAAAGTTTATTGGACACCTCTTGATGATATTTATCCAGTTAAATTCTCATTTTTATAATTTTCATTATCTTAGTTTATAAGGTTTTTCACTCTCTATGAGACATTTGGATTTAAAACTTATTTGATGAATAAGGTTGTCACAACTTTTCTAATTAATATCATTCAAGACAGTGCTCCCAAGTAATGTATCTCAGTTTTTCTAATTTTTAACTATCATTTGGTTATATTACTATTAAATTTAAATCTTCTATCATATTTCCATCACATCACATATCTTCACTTACATTACATTGCATCAATTTAACTCATTTTAGAAATAAAAAATATTTTCTTAATATTAAAAGAATAATTTGTTACTATTTATTCTCATTTAATTTTTTTAATTAAAAGTAATTATAAATATGGTCTAATGAAGATGAAAAAAATGTTTGTTGGGCTCGCTTGATGAACTTTTTCTTCCCATTAAGTATTGATTTTTGCATTTTTTTAAATACTTTATTTCCTTGGGTTTTGAGATGCTTTAGAAGATACTATGATTCATACTTGATTTTTTACTTGAGGTTGTTACATCTGATATTTTTAATATCTTACAATACAACTTTCTTGATATTGCTACAAAACTACAATTCTACTCTAATGTGTCTTTTACATAACATATATTTTTTTATATTGCATTTCGATGAATAAAACATCATTGGAATCGTTTTTAAGACCTCTATCCAATTGAATTCTCTTTTTTATTTTTTAACATATTACATTTTCTGGGTTTTATGATAGTTTTGAGACATTTTGATTCATACAAATCTTGATGACAAAGGTTGTTTCACTTGATCCCCATAATATTTTTCTATTGAATTTTTCCATGAAATTAATCTCATTTTCTTAATTTGATTACTATTATTTTCTTATATCATTGTGTAACACCAGTTCTTCTCTCGTGTGGCATTCACATGTCTATCATCTAGTTATGCTACAATACTTTAATTCAACTTAATTTAGTTGTAATATACATTTGTTTTATTTCATAGTAATAATTCGTTTTATTTTTTATTTTGGTAATTCGTAGTGGTTATAACCTTGTCTTCTTGACAAGGAACAAATATTGTTGGTCTTGCCTCAATGTGTTTTATCTGACTAAGTATTTAAATCTTTATAGCATTTAAATATGTTTTTTATTAACATTTATCATTCTGTACGAGATATTTTTTGTCGTATATGAGTTAATTATCAAGGATGCTACACGTCACCTACTTAATAAATTGGAAAAACAACTTTCCTTCATAATTTATCTCATTCACTCAAATTTTTAGCCTTTTTTTAGATATATTTCATTAAATATGTAATTCCCTTCCTATGTGACCTTTGCATTGGTTTGATCTTTTATATTATGTTACTTTAATTGATCTCACTTTATGTTTAATATGTATTTAAATAATATTAGTATTATTACTATTACTAATTTTGTTAATGCACCCAATTTGATCATTGAAGGTATTACACTTTATCACTTTAGTTCCATGGAACATAGCTTTCTATAACAATTTATCTCATTTTCTTAAATTTCTTACTTTCATTTGTTTATATTATCATCAAATTCAAATTCTACACTCTTCTAACTTTTATATTACTTTTATTTGAATATACTATCATACTTCAAATAATCTCAGAAATGTAATATATATTTTCATAAGGTCACATCAAGATAAAAAAAATGTCCTTGGACTCATTTAAATGAGCTAAATTCTTCTAAAAATTCATTCTTATAATATTATTTTTTCTAATTATTTGGCACATTTCATGACATATTTAATTCAAACTTGATTTCATTATCGACAATGTTATATCAATCTGCTTCGTATCATGGAGTCTACTATTCCCACATAATTTATCTTATTTTCATAAATTTTTTTCTTTTATTTGGCTGTATTTTTATAAAACTCTAATTCTATGCTTTCTGACAAAATGAATGAATTTGAATTATCTCGATGAGCTCTAACTAACTAAATAATTTTTTACATTTTAAATTATTTTTTTAGTGTTTTGAAAACTTTATAATGCATTTTGCTTTGTATCTAATTTAATGATAGAGGACATTAAATTTATTTTTGTTATATTTTAATGAAACTTAAAGTTTGCTATCGTGTGACCCTTGCATCTTTTTTGTTTGTCGCTTTTCATTGGAGCAATTTATCATGCTTATGCTTTTTTAACTTTGTAATTTGTAGTTGTTCCAAATATTGTTCAATTATGACAAAAGAAATATCATTTTCATGGTACATCACATAACAATTGACTACGTTATACACGATCTCTTTTGTTCCACATAATGTAACTTTCTCACACAATGTTTCTCCTCAAACGTAAATATTACCTTACCTTAATTTTGATATTTTTAATTGATGTACATTTTTGTTATCTAGGATTCAATACATTTTAATTTTAAAGTTAAAATAAATAATCATTATTATGTATGCTTATTTTGTTTGGTAGTTCACAGTATTCTGAATTAGCTCTAATCTTGATGAAACACACATTGTCGGACTCATCACAATGAGCTCTATACACTAATTATTTTAATTTTTATGGTTTTGGCATGTCTTTTGAGATATTTTGATTTAAATTTGATTTGATGATTGAGAATGTTACACATTAACTCCTTCATATCTCATAATGTAACATTAGCTTACTATTTATCTCATTGCCTTAATATTTTTTATTTAATTTTGTTATATCATTATGAAACTATAATTGACATATAATATAACCATTATTTCTATTTGATTTGATTGTTTTCTATAACCTCAATTTATCTTGTCTATGTATATTCTATATTTATTAAATATAAAATGAATAATTTATAGATATTTATAGCTATTTAATTTTTTAATTTTATAGTATTGCTAGACTTGGTTCTATCTAGAGAAAACAAGCAACATTGGACTCAGCTTGACAAGCTACAACCAATTTTTTATTCATTTTCATAGTTTTAAATATTTTATTTCGTATGATTTTGACACACTTGCATGGATTTTTCAATCATGCTACATTTGATAATCAAGGTTCTCATTCTTAATCTCTACAAAATCTTGTAATGTAATATTCTTATACAATGTATGTAAATTCTTCAAAATTTTTTTCTGGTTTGGTCAATTATTATGTACCCAAATTACATTTCTGTTGTTCCTTAAATGTCATTTATTTGATTGATTACTTTGTTTCAAATTAACTAGATTAAGCCTTAAAAATAATAATGTATTATTATTTATTCTTATTTGCTTTAGTATTTCATAGTATTACAAAACTAGGTCTGATTGAAATCAAATAAATGTTGTGGGATTCATATTAAAAAGAATTACAGAATTAAATACTCCTTTTTTTTTTTTAAAATTACATTATCTAAATCTTTGCCAAACTATACAAGTTATTTTAATGCGTACATGAATTGATAATCGATCATGTAGTTTTTAATTTTTTTGTATCATCAAAAGAAATTTCACCAAAATTATTTATCTCTTTTTTATTATTTATGTTTATTTAATTTCGAAATTTATAGTTGTCACAAATGCCCTCTGATGTATGTGATACAAATGTCATTGAACATATATTGACAAGCCCTAACAATTAAGCAAATGTTTTTATATTTTTAAATATTTTTATTTTTTAGTGTTTTGGAACGTTTTGTGAAACATTATATTTCTTACAGTATTTGAAGACCAGGAATGTCACACTCTATCTCTTTAGTAAATTTGGAGCAATTTTCTCATTACAATTATCTTATTTCTTTAGATTTTATTATTTAATTTCATTGCATCACTATGCAATTATAATTCTCCTCTTATGTGGTATTTACATATCCTTGATGTCTAGTATAGTACAATCCCTCAATTTATCTTATTTTTTAAATGTATATTTAACTAATATCATTACTATTATTATTTATTCTTAATTATTTTTGGTAAAATTAATAATTCCTAACCTCATATGATTTAGATAAAAAACACAACGTTAGACAAGTGTCAATTATCTGTAACCTTGTAAATGTATAATTTTATATTAATAATTATTTTATTTTCTAGGTTTTATTCACACATTGGAAAATATATTGAATCATAGTAGATATGATGATCAAGGATGTCATAGTTGCTTTGTTTTGTGTCTTTGAAAGAAAATTTCCCACTGAATTTTTCTCATTTCTTCAAATTTTTTTCTTTTAATTTTTTATGTTGCCTTAGATTACTAAATCTCCTTACATGTGACATTCATACTACTTTGATTTGGTCAAATTTCATTACTTTTGTTTAACTCCATTGAGCTTTAATATATATTGACTTTAATATTAAAATTAGCATTTATTATTATTTATACCTATTGTCTTTGGAAATTCATAGCAAATTCAAATGTGGTCTCATTCTGAAAACAATACCATTAAACTAGGCTTGATGAGCTATATACTATTAAATATTAATTTTTATAGTGTTTTGAATATTTTATTTTTTAGAATTTTGTATGTTAATTTTTATAGTGTTTTGAATATTTTATTTGTGTGGTATTTGATGATAAAAAATTTTTACAAAGGATCACCTTAGTATCTTGGAATTCAACTTTCTCATGCTACTTATCTCATTTCCTAAATGTCGTTTTATTTTGTTATACTACTACAAAACCCCAAATTCACCTCCCAATTGATGCTTACAATGCTTTCATTTTGTTATATTAAATTTTTCATTTTATGTCTCTCTAATTTTAATTTATATTAATTAATATTGAAATAATAGTTTATTACTAATTAGTTTAGTTTGTTTGGCATTTCACAGTCTATTCAAATAAGGTATCATTGAGATTAAATAAAAATTTCTCTACCTGTATTTGTCAGCTTTGCTTAATTAATATTTTTTTATATTTCAAATATTTTTCTCAAGACTTTTGTACTACTTTATGAGGCATTTCTATTCATAAATGATTTTCTAACAAATGCCATAAGATTAGATCTCAATAGTATCTTATAATGTAGCTTTACCATATAATTTATTTAATTTCATAAATTCTCTCACTTTGATTTGGTTTGATTATAATAGAAATCAATATCTCCACTTGTGTAACCTTTGCATCACTTTCATTTATTTTAATTACATTTCTTCAATTTATTTTTATTCAAATTTAATATATATCCACTTAACATTAAAGCTGTCATTTACTAATTTTTTGTTTTTTCTCATTGGTAATTTATAGAATTTTTAAGCATTATTTGATGGAGACAAAATAAATGATGTTTAACTAACGTCAACATGTAGCTTACAATTAAATATTGATTTTATTTTTTTAAATTTATTATTTCGTATGCCTGGGACACATTTTATAAGATATTTTTACTTGTACATGATTTAATGACCATTGTTTATCCTTGCTAGCATCTTATTGGTCTGAGGAGATTTTAAGCTTATAAGCTTCACTTATACTATGATTGGTCACCTTAAATAGGTTTCACCTTACTGTAAATGGTACACAATGATTTCATGAGAAGCTCTAAGTAAAATGGCATGCTAAAACTTGAAAGAGTTTAAAAAAAATTCCTAAATGAAAACATTGATATTTATTTCATTGAAGTGCTATACACCAATAACAAAAACCCTTGCATAAAAAATATAAACATTTGGGGTTTCATAGGAGATAAGAAAACTATTAGATAATTAAACATATCAATCATATTATTATTAATAACTATTTACAAAAAAGAAAAATTATTAAAACCAAACATTAAATGAAGTTGTAGTGAAAGTAATGATTACCTTTCGAAAATTGCTCTCAAATAAAAAAAAATTAAAGAAACTAGAGAAAATTTGTGAATTGGCAAGTATGTCTGACTCAAAAAATAATAAATAAAGAAAAAAATGCTGCAAAATATAATGGTCTAAATAAATTGCTAATATTACAACAACCCAAGCATATATTCCAAGCCAGGCAAGCTATTTTGGATTATTTTATATTTTAAGAATTTGGCACACTTTGGTAGCCATTTTGTTGTAAACCTAATTTGATGTTCATGATTATTACAACTGATCTTTTTAGTATCCTTTAATGTAATATCTCCATGTAGTTTTTCTTTTTTTTTCATATTTTTCTTTAATTTGGCTATATTAATATGTAACCATTAATCTTAACTATTGTGACCTTTAAATCATTGACATAAATTGAATGTCATTATAGTCATCTTAAAATGATCAACCAAACTAATTTTTTATTTTTATATATTTAATAATTTTATTTTCTATGGTTTTGGAGTGCTTTACTGGTATTTTCAATTTATACCTAATTTGGCTTTCAAGGATCTTCCCATTGACCTCCTTTTTACTTTAACTTGTAGTTTTATAGTATAATTTATATCTTTTTTTCAAATTGCATCACAATTTGAAATGAAGTTTATTTAAACTCTATCCCTCCTCTTTTGTGAACTTTACATCTCTTTGATTTTGTTGTGTTATTATTCTTCAATTTCTTTAATTTCAAGTTTAATATATATATATATATATATATATATATATATATTTATATATTTACTTAGTATTAAAATTATTCTTTTTTTTTAATAGATATTTAAAAGTGTAATTCGTAGTATTCTAGTTAAGCTCCAATGGAGGAAACAAACTTCAAGGGAATTGACTCGGAGAGCTCTATCTAATTAAATTTAATTTTTACATTTTAAATACATTATTTTCTTTTTTTAGGCATCTTTTATGAGGCATTTTAATTCATACATAATTTGACAATCAAGTTTACACACTATCTATTTAGTACCTTGGAATATAATTTTCCCACATTATTCAACTTATCTCTTCAGATTATTTTCCTTTGGTTTTGTTATATTACTTTGTAATTTATTATAATTTCAAATGTTGTCCATTTGAGAAAAAATAAATATCATTTGAATGGTACATGATCTAACAATCTACAGTGTTATACTCAATCCCTTTAGTATTATATAATGTAACTTTCTCATAAAATTTATCTCTTCCATTTCAAATTTTGACAAACTTTAATTTTGCTATTTTACATTGCTTTAGTTTGTGTTATTTAAGCTTTAATACATCTTCTCTTTATTATTAAAATAAAATATTGCAACTATCTATGCTTATATTTTTTGTTAATTCATGGTAATACCAAACATGCTCGAATCACGATGAAACAAACATTTTTGGGACCCTCTTAATAAGCTCTATATATTAAATACTTATTTTATTTTTTAAAAGTTTTAATTTTGAGGTTTTTGGCTTATTTTGTGATATATTTTTATTTATTCATGATTTGAAGATCGACAATACTATACAAGATCTCCTTAGTATCATAGAATGCAACATTACCTTATTATTTATTTGCTTTCTTTAATTTCATTTACTTGAATCTATTATATTAATATGAAACTACAATTATTCTTTGATGGGATCATTATGTCTCTTTGAGTTGATTATGTCACATTACTTCAACTCATCTCATTTAATTATTATTTTATGCTTATTAAATGTAAAATATAATTTGTTATTATTTATAATTATTTTATTTTTTTTATTTCATGATATTTTTAGGATAGCTTCAATCTAGACAAAACAAATATCATTTGACTCATCTTAACAACCTCCGACAAATTATATTCTCATGTTAAATTTTTAAAAACTTTACTTTCTATGATTTTTCACTCCTATGAGGCCTTTTAATTCATGGTTCATTGATAACAAAGATTCTCATACTTGATCTCTTTAATATCTTGGAATGCAACGCTTACGTATAATTTATATCAATTCTTCAAATTTTTCATTGATTTGATTATATTAATGTAACCCTAAATTAATTCTTTAGTGGCCACTGCATTTCTTTGATTTGGTTTAGTTACTTGGTTTGAATTTAACTCAATTAAGCCTTAATAGACATGTTGTTGAGCTCATATTGACATGCCCAACCAATTAAATATTAAGTTTTATAATTCTGAATATTTTATTATCTTAAGCTTTCGGAACCTTTACAAGCTATTTTTATTTGTACTTAAATTCATAGTCGAGGATGCAGCTTTTGATTTCCTTAGAATGTTCTAAAAAATTTTACCAAAGAATTTATGTCATTGTTTCTAGTTTTATTTAATTTGATTTGGTCATATTATCAATTTATCTCATTTCATCTTTAATATTTGTCCACTTTATCCTAAAATAATAATTTTTCTTTATTTTTCTTATTTACTTTAGAAATTTATGATGAACCAAAACATGGTTTGGTATAAGTCATATATATGTCATTGAACTTCTATTAACAAGCCCTATCTAATGGAAAATCTTTTTAATTTTTTAAAAATCTTATTTTTTAATTTTTTGGAATGCTTCTAGATATATTTTAACTCACATATTTAGTGACCAAGAATGTTACACCCAATCTGCTTAGCAACTTTGGATGCAAATTTCTTGTACGAGTTATCTTATTTCTTTATTTGTTTTATTTGATTTTCTTACATTGCTATGAAACTCTAATTCTCCTCTTATGTGATATTTAAATAGCTTTGATTTATTAATGTTGTAATCCTTCAATTTATGTCATTTTTATTTTAATATATATTTACTTGATATTACTATTTTTATTATTATTATTTATTCTTAATTTCTTTTGTCCTTTTAGTGCTTTAGAATAAAACATTTTCACTAAATTTATCTCATTTCTTCAATTTTTTGCTTTGATTTTATTATGTTACACACTAACTCGCAGTCTCTTATGTGCGACTTTCAGATAACTTTTATTTGGTAATACTTCATTACTTTTGTTTAACTCATTTCAACTTTAATATGTGATTACATTAATATTAAAATAGGTTTTTATAACAATTTATTCATTTTCTTTTTAGTAATTTATAATAATTCAAAAATGTGGTATGATTGAGATAAAATAAATGCCATTAGAATAATCTCGATGAGCTCTATATTATTAAATACTAACTTTTATATTTTTAGAAATGTTCTATTTTTAGAGTTTATTATGTTCATAAGATTTTTTTATTTGTGTCTCTTTTAATGATCAAGAATGTTATATAGGATCTCTTTTGTATCTTAGATTTCAACTTTCTTTTGTTAGTTATCTGTTCTTTTATTATTGTTTGTTTTATTTTGTTATTTAACTACAAAACTTTAATCCTCCTCTAAATTGATGTTTAGATCATTTTGATTGGTTATATTGTATTTCTTTAATTAGTGTCATCTAAAACATAAAATATATCAATTATTATTCAAATAATAATTTATTATTATTATTTTTTATTTTATTAGAAATTTACAATATATTCAAATGAGACAGATTGAGAATAATGAACATTGCTTGACCTGTATGTGTCGATGACCTTTACCCAATAAAAATTTATTTTTATATTTTCAAATATTCTTTTTTGTGTTTTTTAATGCTTTATAAGGCATTTTGATTCATATTTGATTCGACGATCAATGATGTATGACTAGATCTCAATAGTAACTTGTAGTGTACCTTTAACATATAATTTATCTAATTTCTTGAAATCTTTGACTTTAATTTGATTAGATTATAGTGAAACTCAAAATCTCAACTTATGGAATGCATACATGGGTTTAATTTTATTGCATTATTTTTCATCAATTTATCTTATTTCAACTTTAACATATATATCTACATAATATTAAAATAGTAATATAAATTTTTTGTTTTTTTCTTTGATAATTTGTAGAACTTACCAATTAGAGTAGCCTTGAACGGTTTTATCCATTTAAATATTGACTTTTTCAAAAAAAACATTTATGGTTATGGCACATTTTGTTATATATTCTTATTTGTACTTATATTGGTGGCAGGTGTTTGTCCCTTCTAGCCTCTAATTGGTCATAGATCTTTTTAAATCTATAGGCCTCCCATATTCTATGATAAGTGACACTACATGGGCTTCACCTTAGCCAAAAAGGGCTCACACAATGATTTCAGGAGAAGCGCTTCATAAATTATCAAGCTAAAACTTTGTAGATTTTAAAAGTAAGAGTTCCTAAATGAAAATATTAATATTTATTTCATGAAAAAAGTGCACACCCCTAACAAAAAAGTCCTTTGCATAAAGACATCAATACTACAACATTAATAGAAGATAAGATAATTAATAGATAATAAACAAAGTAATCATATTATTATCAATATCTTGTAAGAAATTTGTACTATTATTAAAACAAGAAACATTAAATGAAGTTAAAGAGAAATTAATGATTACCTTTGGAAAATTTCTCTTATATAGAAACAAATATTAAAGAAATCAAAGTAAATTTGTTTCTTCGCATGCATCTCTATCTCAAAAGAAATAATAAATAAAGAAAATAATGAAATTGCAAAAATATAACTTTCTTAATAATTGGATAAATCACCATAAGGAAAAATAATAGATGCCTTGAAGTATTAGTTGATGCTAAATAATTTAGAATTTTAGAGATAAAGATATAAATTTAATTTTTAGGTGAATATATTTACCAAATGAAAAATCAATAGAGGTCATAGATTATTGGAGCATTGTGTTGGCCAAGAAAATGAGAACAAAAAGGTTCACTTAGAATTATTTACTCCTAAGTTAGAAATAAATCATAAAAAATTGATTTGTATTTGTTCATAAATGCCTTGTTATGATAGTAGTTATAAGATACACAAAAATGCCTATGAAGAAAACTGTAATACTCATACCAAATAATGATGATAATAATCTTAGATAGCATTTATTAGAAGTTTAGCAATAGAGATGAATGATAGTGGTGAAATAAGTTATTTAACATTATATTATATCATTTAGGCTAAAAAACTTACTAAGATATAAAATTAGACATAAAAAAGTATATGACACAAACAAAACGACTCTCTTCATTTGTAAAAGCTCTATAAGTACATAATTAAACTTATTAGAGATTAGATATAACATATATGAACAACATACCATTAAATTCTTAGTAAAATCTGGCATCAAAATTATCAAATCAAAAGTTTTACCTAGTGACCAACTTTAAGGAATAGAGTGCGATATCTCCTTAGTAAAACAAACCCAAACATATATGCCAAACTATGCAAGCTATTACACTAATGCCACTGGGAGACTTAGCTAAGGATATTCCAATCACCTTGTTATTCTTGTAGGAGAAGATTTAGATGATGATGATTGAATGTTTAAACTCTAAAGATCAAACCCCATATTATATTAAATAATTTATTATAAAAGTAATTATAGGAGTCAGAAGTAGTTGCATGTTCTAAATTTCTTAAAGTATACTTTTTAATTCTTATCCTTTCCTTCAACCTTAATTTGAAGAACAACTCCAAGATTTTCTAAGACACAACTTTTGATGAACTACAACTCTTAGGGATGAATATGGTAGGTTATGGTAGTGTGACAGTAGATACCATAGCTACTTCCTCCATAGTAACTCAATTGCCAAGCACCAGTAAGCCAATCAAACATAATACAACCAACATAATTGGGAGAAGAAACTAATTCTTTTACATTCCCAAGATGAATAAGAATGTGACAAAAATGGGGCACTATAGGTGATATACTTAAAAAAACAACTAAGGAAATGTATTTTTCTTAGTAAGCCCCCATCCCCAAAAAAGGCCAAATTTACTACACAGGGGTGAAGCCAAATGATTATGTCATAATTGGAAATGATCATATCCCCAAGATTTTGAACAAATGTTACAAGTAGGAAATAATATTGATTATGTAACTAGTATAATTTGAGAAATCCTCCAAGGCATAGAGCGTTGCCAAAGACGTACATTAGGATGAAGTTATGCAAGATTTAGAATGTTTAACAATAATTAGTTTCAATCTTATAGTACATTTTAGTCAAGGTTATTCAAAAATATTTGCAAAAAAGGTAGATGCTTCATGAATGTCACATTAAGGGATAAATATTTTGAGAAACTACCACAATAATTAAGAGAAATTATTAGCAAAAAAATTGAATGAATGAGTATGTTATAAATTATCATAGGAATCAATTCTTCGATTATGTTTATCTTTAATTATGTCAAAGAGAAATGCATGGAATAAGATGATGAAAAGAAAATTAAAACCTTTGGTTGTCATAATAAAATTATGATACTGACATACTATAGTGCTAGCCATGTTAGAAATAATGAAGGAGCACATATTATGAAAAAGTTTACCTTGGAGATCAGACAAAACTGTTCAAAACTTATAAACCATTAGCTAAAAAATATAGGTTCTTTATTTTTAGAGAAATAAGTCATTTTGTCAGTCAATGCTTAAATAAGAAAGTAGATCGAGAAAGATTAAACAAGTACATTGAACTAGATATTGAAGAAAAATATGATATTGTAAGCTTAGTTAAAAGTTAATCAAAATGAGATAACGATATTATAGTTCTTTAGATGAGCAAGTTAATCTAGATGATGTAGACATTCAGGTTTTAAACATAAGTATAGAAGGCCCATGGAATTTAGACAAAGAAACCCAATATCTCCTTAAAAATTATAACTTTAAACAATCTAATGTCCATTATGATCATGAATTTTAAGATTCTATAATAATCATTAACCAAAAGTGTGGTGAATGTCAAAAATATTTAGTGACAAATAACATAACAACTTCTAAGAAGCTTAATTAGGAGTTATGGAGTTTTTATGCTAAAAAATTAGTATGTAATATGGCTCAAAAATTTGAAAAGTGCTATAATAAGATAGAAAATAATTTAATTAAGGGATTTTAGCTTCGAAGAAGACATAAACTAAGAATGTTTTTTAAATATTTACATAAACTATGATGATTTATAATAATGTGTTAATATTAGACAAAATGAAATTTACAAATTATACAAAAAAATCTTTGAACCATTACAGAAAAAACTAGATAACATGTCAATTAGAGATAATGAACCTCTATTTAATCTTTAAAATGAAAAAACTAGATGCAACCGAAAAGACTCTGAGAATTTGAAATGCATATTGAAGAATTGTTAAGATCAGGATTATTAAGGGAAAGTAATAGCCCTCCACCAATGACTACATTTATACTTGAAAACAATTCTTGAACAATACAAGGTAAAACAACAAAGCTATTTTATCATAAACAATTTAATGATAATACTATAAATAATATGTACATTATACATAGAAAAGAAAATATGCTACATAAAATTTAAATAATATTATGAATTGCTATTTAAGCCCTTTGGATTATAATTTGCACCATCTATATTTCAATGAAAAAATAAAATCTTTAAAAAACATAAACAAAATTCATGGCAACTTGCATAGATGATATTCTTATCTCTTGTCTACACACTCTTACTCATTTTACCTATTTTGAGCTTTTTATCAAAATATGGCTGTAGAAAGGTCTAGCATTATCAAAAATGAAGTTGTAAAAAAAGAAATGATATATTAACCTTTTAGGAATAAATATTGGAAACAAAAAGGTAAAATCACAGTATCATATTAGTATTTCTATCATGGCCATGCGAAAAAATTTACCAACACCTAAAGATATTAAGAGATTTCTTTGAAAACATAATTACATATTCTTTTTAATTCCTAAATTAGCTAAAGTTTCAAGAACAATGCAAGTAAGAACTATGTTGAAAGGCCATGGATTCTTTAGCAATCAAGATATTAGGTTGGTGAAAAAGATAAAGAAAAAAACAAAAGTAATGTTTCTTCCACACTTACCTCATCTATGTATTTATTTAACAGTAGTACAAGATGGATGCATTGAATGTCAGAGAGGGATATCGAAATAAGGAAGCAAAAAAGGTAGAAAAAAAGGAAGAACTTAAAGGTACATATCAAAGAAAAAATTATGAAAGTAAACTAATTACTATATATACTAAACTTTATCATATCTATACAGCTTATATAGCTTTGAAACATTCCCAAAAAATACAGGAGAAATTACTTTTAGGACTGATTTCAAATAAATCATTGAATCTTATGATAAACTTCATCACAAAAAATTAGCCACTAAAAAGTGTTTATTATTTAACGATTTTCTTATTAATTGTCGATGTCATACAATCATCAAATGTATAAATGAAGAGATAGAAGTTTAACTAATCACCTCTCCAACACAATTAGTAGAAAACTATCCTTGAAATGCCACTAACGTCATAACATAGATAATTAGCAAACAAATGGACACAAAAATCTATCAATTAACATTATAAATGGCCCTAGAAAACTTTGAAGCAGTAGTATAAATTGCCATAAAAAGCCTCAAAATGCCACTATTATAAAGATATTTTATCAAGTTACAAAATGTAACACTAAGATATTTTATAAGAAATGACCTTTTTTGTTCCAAATCACTTTTGGGCCTCATAAACTAAATAGATTTCTTAGAATTCAAATTTACAATACATACCCCAATATGTAGTTAATAAGGTCAACAAGTACTTATTCGATAATTTGTGGAATACCAGAAAGGACAAGAATCTATTTTTATATGTCATAAACGTTCTTACTGGTAAGCATTGTTAGACTAAGTCCCTTAATGAAACATCTTTCTTGGCAAGAAAAAAACTTTTTGCCTTCCATAAAGATGTAACAACAGCACAAGATTTCAAATTATGTAGAGAAAGTCACTATTGGATTAATTATGTAAAAGGAGTTAGAATATAAGCTTGGTCAAGGAAAATAAGTAGAAATAAGGACACAAGATTTTGAAAATAAAGAATACTAAATGTCTTTGAAGTATAACCCTATGATGTCTCTCTAGTAAAACAGAAGATTTTACAATATGTTCTCTGACACAACATGGAAAAGATAGCAAGATGGTAAAAGTATATTAAATAAATTCCCTTAGAAATTATTTGTACTATTGATGAAAAACTTGTATGTGTCTTGACATACCAAACAAAAAGATATCTTCAAAATATTTGGACATCACCATGACCCTACGAAGAGATTCTACTAACTTAGACTTATCATCAGGGAAAGAGTAAATTGTTCTTACTAAAGAACTTAATTCTCTCAAAAGTTGAAGAATATAGTTCTTTCCAATGATTATTACCAAAAAAATATTGTAAATTAACAATTTTTGTTGCAGTTAATTAACATCAGCATACAATCCTGCCTCTAGACCATAAATCTATAGAATCTCAGTGAAGCAAGAAAAGAAAACTTAAGCACTTCAATAAGCCATAGAGTGTGAGTATTCAATGTAGCAGTTGACAAGTTTACTTATCTATAAGACCAAAAAGAACAAATATAATGAAAGAGAAGTCATGCATTTGCTCTTTATGCTAATAATTCCTTTTTAAAAGAAGACAAGAATCTTTATGAAGAAACTTGAACAAAAATTTATGGGATGAAGATCTTCTCAAAAAGTAAATTTATTGCCTTTCTTATGGAGTATGAATGATGGTCCTAAAGTTTTAGAGCTTTTTCTAAAAAAATATCGATTTTAAATAATCTATAAGGGAGATTACTAAAAAAACTTTGGAGATCCTAAAAATGATGATCACTATAATATGTCTTATTCCAAACAATTTATGAATCTTATAGACACTAGAGGCTCACCAAAATTTTATAAATCTTGTGTAATTAAGGTAGCCTAGGACCAAATGCTTGAGCACATCCAAGCATATGGCATTAGACCTACAAAATGCCTTTGGTGGAATAAAATAAAGATTTATGACTTGTTAGGGTCACATGTGAAACACGTAAGCCAATACCTTTAGTAGTTTGACTTTCTTGCATTGGGGCCCTTAGTCTATGGGACAAGGTTTTTTTAGAGAAGCTTGTTATAAATAACCATTCTCACTAGTAGCAAGCCACCCTCGCTACTTAGGGCTCCACTACTTTCTATACTTATTGATCATTTTGGTATCTATAGAGAGTGGTTCACATACATTTTGTCTTTAGTTTCTTCACAGACAAGCTTGTACCATTTAGAGATGGATTCATATTCCTCTAAGTCTATATTATCGACATTTGGTTGTTTCATTTTTCTAAACGATCGGGAACAGCCATGATTCTAACACATCCTATTATCTTTATGGTTTTGTACTACAAACTTGTTTAAACACTCTCTATCTACTTTATTATTTTTTTTTGTTTGAAAATAAGACAAATTTTACCACAAATAGTCACAGATGAGTAGCTGTTATTTAGTCATTTTCCTCTTAATAGTGGATATGAGGTAGTGTAATAACCATGTGAATTATTTTGCTAAAAAAGGGTCCACTAATCTCACCATAAGATCTATATATATGGCTACGAACTTGATAAAACATTTATATTTCATTGTGTAGGCCTTATCATGATGGCAATTTTGGGATTAGATTAAAAAGGATAAGGTGCAAAAGCAAAAATAATGTTAAAAGATATTTGTAATAACAATTTTAGATAATGTATGGACTACATGTTACAAAAATGTGGTCAAGGAGGAAGGCAAATGTCTCAATAAGGAATTATCTTTGTGCTAGTAATCCAAAGCTCTAAAAATCTCAACAGAAGAAACACTTTGTAGGCCTCAATAATTGCTCAAATTAGTAAAAATTGAGGCCACGTATTGGCATCACTCATGCAAACAATGCAATGCTAGTGCTATACATGCTTAGTGCTCTATATCATGCACAACTCTATCAACACAAAGATTGTGCTATAACCCTACTTACAAATACCCTTGTCATACTACACCACCCCACTACTACTACTTCACCATGGAACACACCAGACCATTCATTACCACTTTTGGATTATATATTGTCACAATTATGTTAATGAAGAAGGCAGGTTTTTGAATTGGGCATTACATTATCTAAGCAACAAAAAGGCATATGTTAAAAAAACTAAAAAAAAAAGAAAATTATACTTTGTAGGACCCACCAAACACAAGGACATGATTCCACTTGTGCATAGACTCTTTACCAGGTGCATGAACTATGTTATGGTGCCCAAATTTCTCTACAGTGCATTGCTAAGGGCACAGCCAAGAATGTATAAGCACTTGTGTATACTACACCATCCAACTTTCACTTTGCTGTAAGCCATATTATGCCACATATTTCCTATTACAAATTTACTATTTTTGTAGTTTAATGGAGGAAGTGATGTCTCCCTATAGTGAATCACCTTATTCATGTGCCAGCTACTTGTAGTACTAAAAATCCCTAACAAACATTGCCCTTTGAAGGCCAAATAAGTCACTCGCAAAGGATGTAGTAGAATGTGCATGAATTAGATGTTGTACACTAACACAATGCTGCAACATGCTCGGTGCTCTACCAATCATGTAGCTACATCAACACTTCACTTGGCCATAGTCAAGCATGAATAAACCCTAGTGCATATCACAACATTCAAATTTTGCTTCATCATGGACTGTATTGCACCACACATTGACCCTTGTAGATTATGTACTGTGAACATTTAGTAAAGGAAGAACGCATGTCTCCAAATAGAGCATCACCTTATTCATACATTAGCAAATTATAGTGCCAAAAATCTCAAAAAAAAGTTACTTTATAGAACCCATAAGCCATACAGAAGATGTCATAGACCATGCATAGACTGACTTCTACACTTAGGAACAATGGACAACCAAATGAACCCTTGTTTTTATTACTCTACACAACTTTGGCTTCACCTTGGGTTGCACCATGCCACACAATGCCACATGTGGATTAAACATTTTGATAATTTCCCCAACAAGGAACACATGTGTCCCAATAAGGCATCACCATTTTGATGTCCCTATAGCCTACAACAAAAAAATCCCTAAAAAAGTTAAACTTTTTAGGATGTGCCAATCATATGCATAGGATACCACCAATCGGGTGTGTGGCTACCTACTACACATGCAAACATTATGCTATTGTGCAAAGTTAGGGATGAAGCCCAACACGAGCAAACTTGAGAGCACATTCATCACCCAACTTCTACTTTGCCTTGGGCCACACAACATAGAACTTTCCCTTTATAGATTACATGTAGTAATAATTCTATCATGGAGGAAGGTAAGTATCCCAATAGTATATCATCTTTTCCATATGACAATAACAAAAAGTACTAAAAATCTAAGAAGAATTTAACTTTGTCTACCTAATAGCCACGTGCATTGGATATAATAATGAGCACAAAACTGGCTACCACACATGTAAACTTGTTAGCAAATGTGTGAACAGTGCAGAGCTGCTGTTGAATGCAATGCTCTTTTGTGCATGCAATGACAATAGCAAGAGACCAGTGCCATAGCAAATCTTGCACAAACATTAATGCATATTGCTCCACACAATTGGTGCACTGTTATGAGCCACACCATGCCCAAAATTGCTTCTTGTACATTACATATTATGATAATTCATCAACAATGAAGGAAAGACTACCCATATAGTTTCAACTTATCCAAGCATGGGCAACCAATAGTGCTTAATATATGAAAGAATTTACACATTGCGAGCCCCTTCGGCACTTTGCATAGGATGTCACTACAAGCTTGAAGAATGGCTATCAAACATGCGCAGTGTTGTACTATGTGCATTTTTCCACATGTGGTTAGGTGTGTAGCTAAGCATACACAAACCCTAAAGTATATTGCACCATCCAACTTTTGCTTCATTGCAAGATGCATATTGTGCCCCTAAATTGCATATTGCAACAATTCTATGAATGATGTAGGTAAGTATCCTAATAGTTCAACTTTACATTCATGCCCAGGAAATCAAAAGCGATGAATATGGTAAAAAATTTGCACTTTTTGCTGCACACATAGAACCATTATAGGTAGCATTTTAATAATTATTGCAAACAAGTGGCCAAAATTTTTTAAACCTACGAGGCATCATTAGGTGTGAATCTACTACGGCATAGGATTGAAACTTAATGGACTGTGAAAAATTGCAAAGAAGAGAAAGTGCTATAAATCCGACATTGTCCTCTCCAACCTCTAGGACTGACAATGTGAGGCATTTCAACCTTGCACATAGGCAAGCCTCCAAGGTGTGTCCACAAGCTTAATCCCCTTCTACAAGGAGTGAGAATTAGCATTATACCTATGTTGACATGCCATTAGCTTAAATCCTTGGGTGCAATATGGATTCAAAAAATGATTTGTTCATGGGATTCTATAATTAACATGTATCATGTTTCATTAAGTTTTCATCAATGCAAAATACAAGATATCCTTCATCGAGTATCATTTCATGATTGATTACCAAGCCCCATTAGACTTGGTGACAAAAAACAAACTCATTGCTAGCTGAACATTGCTCTCCCTTGGTGCATGACCATGCCCATAAGTTGTCATTAGTCCCCCATAACATACAACTACACGTGGTGGGGAAAGCACACATGATAAAAGAATGTGACATCAAATAGCCTTCGCTCCCCCATAGGTTAAATATATCACTTTCTCATTCATTGATCTAATTCATGATCCTTTTGTAAGTTCACCTATGAGAACATTGTTATGAATTCTTCTTCCTCAAAGGAGAAGGTTCATTGGACTTCTCATCGAGTTGCACGTGACAAACCAGCCACATCACAGTGATTCAACACTTCAATAGAACATTTAATTAATCAGAGCGATGGGTTATATGTACAAAGGGTAGGGACATAGTCATTGTGAGTTGATGAATTATACTTTCTAGGAATTTCTCTTTAAGGACCAATGGTTGCAATGATTTATCTCCATCATAATGAAAGTTCCATAAGATTACCCAAACCTTTTGACCAATATAATCAAGTTGTTAAATACATCTGTGTAGTGCACGTGTGGCCAATAACATCTAAGGGCATCATTCACTTGTTATTGCCTCAACTTTCTATGGCTTGTGTGGCCATAGTTACTATAAACAATTGGCCACAGGGCTTACATCAACATAGCTAGTTAGAAATCAAAGGTCTTGCTCATTAATGGAATTAACCAAATAAATCACTCAACCAACTAAGAATGACCATGCACCACCACTCACATAATTAAGAAAGAGATCTTAACCTATCAATCCTTCCTATGTCTTGATTGGTAAGCTTCCATATATTGAGTCAAATTAAGATATAGGTTCTAGTCCTAGTGGTGCCATTCTATCAATTCCTTTAAGAATGAAAAAAAATTTTTTAGGTTGGAGTTGTCATCTCACTAGAGGGAATGTGTGCATGCCTTGATGACCTACTTGTTGCCTCTTATTTGACTCCTCTAATGTCGCCAGTTATGCTCAATTAAAATGTAGTTATGTCAGGCGGTCACAATACAAGAATTGGCATTGGTATTTGAAATGGGTAGACCTATTACTATTGTAGGAAAAACTTGTGTTTTAAGTTTACTTTTTGCCTCGGAGACTATTGTCATTCTTGTAGCAATGTAACATGTCAAAATGATACTTCCAAATGTCAAGGCGTAGTGAACGAGTTAGACTCTACTATAACAATTATTGTAGTTAACTAGTTTCTTTTATCAATCACCAATAGAGGTACCAATCATAATGCCATTGCAGTATGTTTAACATATGTAATCCTTAAAATTATCCCATATAATGTACCAAGGAAATTGTGCTATAGACTAGGTGACACATCACACACTTTTGTATGAGTTTATTTGACATTAGGGAATGCCCCTTCCCCAACTACTTCAAGTTTTTCTTTTTACTTATTTTATGTATGAACGTCTTTAAGGGGAGTATGATGTAGGTCTCAACCATTTTTTATCAAGGAAACCGAAACTTTTATTTCTCATAAGGTATTGATGGAGTCCAAAGATCGATATGCAGCATTTCTTGGTTGACATTATTTATGGTTGAGACTATGATGGTATGTTAACATCTTTGAGCAACCAACTTTTATTCCAGATTAATGAAAACATCCTTAGAGTATTTTTTTGTAATGCATGATCTTCCATGAATTCAAGAATTTTACCTCAAACTATGAAATATGAACGCCCACGATTCTCCATCTTAATCATTAGTATAATTCCAAAGGATAATTAAATGAGATCAAAATCCTATGACATTATCTCATGCTAATGTATGTAGAGGGTGGGTTTACTTTGAGCACTCCAATTTCTTCAAAGTAATGATGTTAGGGGCATTGATCTAACTAGTTAAAGACAAATTGCATCATTAACAAAATAATTTCAACATGTAGTGCTCCTAAAGGTGGCTACTATCACAAAACTTGCCCTCCAATGGATCCTCATTAAGTGATTGAGATTGTGCTCATTCCAATTACTAGACTCATATAGTTTATTATTATTTTTATTTATTGTAATTACCTCACCATGTTAGGATTTGATAATTAGTGCACCTATTTCCTTTTTTGGATGTGGTAGAATTCTGTTAGGCTCCCTCTCCAGAATGAAACACTAATTCTTCATCATTAGTAAGACCCATGGTAAGCTCTAGTCCTACCATCAAAAGTTCATAAAACAAAAATTAAAAAGATGCATTACCAAGACCAAAGGCCATCTAATTCAATAAGTTTTCATGAGCCACTAAGTAGCTTGAAAAAAGCATGCATCGACCATTTTTGTAATAAAGGAATCCCTTCTAAAGTTAGTGTTCAGAGCATGTATTAGCTTTAGAATTATTACAGTTATTGAAGTTGCATGTAATATCAAACAAACTATAACTAATTTAATGAGCCATTCATAGAAGGATGAACCATGTAGTAATACTCATTTGCAATGTCTGATGATGCTCCACAAAGTAAGAGCAAATGCTTCTAAGTTGGGATGCCATCCCTCAAGTTCCAAAACATTGCCTCTCAATAATTGCTTTCTTCAATGACATTTGTCACTGGTGAGGAATGAAGATCAAAATTAGTGATTTTAAAAACTATGCTAACTAGATAGTAGGGATGATCACAAGTTCAACAGCTTTGTAGAACTCCAATAGTTCTAACATAGTAGAAGTGTAGCACTAAATAAAATATTTGAATGGAACTCAAGAATTTGATTGAAAAAGGAAGCAACATATGAACTTCTTTAAGAATGTTTGATTATTTGGCAAAGCCCTACACATAGTGATTGCCACACCAAGAGGTAGCCAAGTTATAAGAAGCACCAACACAAAACCCATCTCTTGCTCTAAAGTAATCTCAAGACAATGTAATCCCATTAGGCTATAAAGCTTCAAAGATATACATAATAAAGAACAAAAGGTCTAATTAAGGATGAAGGCCTTATCTATCATCCACATCACACAAAAAGAAGTAGGTGCCACAAAAAGTGCATTGGCATACAAATGGTCAATAATGGCATTCACCGATAAAATAGCCATTTAAATGTCCAAAACTTATTATGCCTTCCAAATCAAAGATGTTGAGCATAGCTCATGCAGCTACAAAATGTTTTGTCAAACTTCCATGAAAAGAAAGCAAGTAAACTACATTCTCAAATCTTGGCAAAACACCAAAAAATACAATGTTAATTGCTTAAAAAGTTCATGATTCCACAATGAACAACTCACATTTGTCAAGCCCCACAAGTCACACACATAGGAAGACACAGCACTTCTGAGAGACTTGACACTGCATGTTTCATCTAGTAGAGGCAATAACACCATTAACCAACACATAGCCAAGTGCAACTTGTACCTCTTAAGTTTCATTATGGCATGTGCAAACACCACGTTAGGTAAAGCCAAGACTAGCAAGCATGGTGTGACAATTCCACATTGTACCATGTCAAGTCTCTATTAAAGAGGCTCCTTATTCTTGCATTAGCATTCCTAAGAGATGAAAGTGGTCAACAAGAGTTGTGTTGTGGGCACAAAATTCCAAACACTAAGAAAGACACCACAAACAACAAGGAAACACCACCACAAATCACACTATGAAGGGCAGAAGCATGGATGACAAAAACGTTGCCAAGAACACATAGCAATACCAAACTTTCAGTACAACATGAGCAAAACTACACCTCACAATGCCCTACAAAGAGGGCAAATAGTAGCACTTCAAATAGGCATAACGAAAAGTCTCCCAATAAAGCATAACTCTAACCATGCACCAGTAAACTGTGGCATAAAAACAATCTACACTTTATGGAGCAAACATATCATGCACATAGGATCCTATAGGCCACATGCAAACTAGGTGTCACATGTGTGAATTGTAGATTACAATGACAGCTAGGGATGAAGTTCAACATGTATAAACCTTAGCACACATTACATCATCCAACTTTTGCTTCATTATAGGCTACACGTGCCACACAATTACACTTGCATATTTCACGTGATAATTCAATCAAGGACGAAGGCAAGTCTCCAAATAGTACATCAACTTATCCATACACTAGCAGCCCGCCATGCTAAAAATCCAGCGAGGATACACTTTGCAAGCCCTAACGGTCACATGCATTGCTTGCAGTAAGGAGCACGTGTGCTAGCTGTCGCATGCAAGAATAATGCACTGCTAATGCTACATTACACGAAGAGATCTACTACATATATAGCTATAGTATAATAAAGTTAGGGCCACACCTAAGCATGCACCAACCATTATGCATATTATATCATCCAAAGGTTGCTTCATCATGTGCCATGCCACATTGATATTCCCTCTTGTACATTACATGTTGTGATAATTTTGTCGACATACAAGAAAAGTATCCCAATAAAGCTTTACCTTATACATGAGAAAGTATTCTAGAATGCTAAAAATCCAAAACAAATCTACTTTTAGGGCCCCATAAGGTGCATGCGCGATGTTGTGGCAAGCACAATTCTTTATAAAGCTTGATTAAAGGAACAGCTTAACATGCACAAACTCTTTTGCATATTTCACCATCCAATTTTTACTTCAAGATATACTACATAATGCCACACATTGCCCCTTTCATTTTATTTAATATCGTATATTGTAATAGTTTTGTCAAGAAGGATGGCAAGTTTCCTAATAGTGCATCTTCTTATCTTTGCATTAACTATCTAAAGCTCTAAAAAATACCTAAAATATTACACTATGTAAACCCAACCAATCACATGTAATTGGTGTTGTTCGGTGCACATCGACAAGTGGCTACATACAAATAGTTTTCTACTGTGCCTACAAAAAGTGCATTATCACACACGAACACAATGCTATAGCATTAGGTGTTATGTCACATGTGTAGCTACAAAAGCATATAGCTAAGGTGGTATCCAAGCATGCATAAACCCTAGCTCATATTGCATCATCAAACTTTTACTTCACCTCGAGCCACACTATAACTCACATTACCCCATATGGATTGCAAATTAACCTGATTCCATGAATTAAGATGGAAGACCCCCAATTAGGCATCCCCTTATACATGCACCAGCAATCCATATTGTTAAAAATCAAAAACATGTTGCGCTTTGTAGGCCTAACCTACCATGCACATAGGATGGTGTTATGTAGGTACAAACTAGTTGTCGTACAAGTACAAAGTACTATAGTTTGCATAGGTTTTTTCCAAGCATGTCGATGCAACAATGGGTGACTAGGTGTGCAGCCCATAACGCACAAACCCTAGTAAATGTTGTACCATCCAACTTTTGCTTCACTATGGGCCACATTAGGCCACACAATTTCCCTTATGGATTACATGTTGTGACCTTTCTAATAAGAAGCAAGGTAACTCTTTCAATAAGGCAACACCTTATCCATGTGTGAAAAGCTTGATTAGCTAAAAATAATAAAAAATTACATATTGTACCCACCAACCAAATGCATAGCATGTCGTAAAGTGCATGCAGATTGTCTAGCATGCATGTGCATACACTATTATGAATCACCCAATGCACTACTACACTTGTAAAAGTAACAACAGGTGGCTAAAGCCATAATCAAGCATGCACAAACGTTAATGCATATTCCTCCATCTAATGTCTACTTCACCTTGAGTTGGACTACATCACACATTGCCCCTTAATGATTGCATATTGTTCTTGTTCTATAAAGCAAGAAGGCAAGTCTTATAAAAGCACATCATCTTATCAATGTGTGAGTAATCCACTTGCTAAAAATCACTAAAAAGTTATACTTTTTTTGTCCAACCAATCGTGTACATCAAATGCCAGGGATGCATATGGATTGATAGTCATTTGGGGACATTATTGCAAATTGTAGTTCTCTATCTTATGTGCATCGATAGTAATGCATAGCCATCGATGCAACCTAGCATGAACAAAACCTAGTCCATATTGTACCATCCAACATCTGGTTCACCATGACATGCACCATGCCTGACATTGCCTTTGCAGGTTGCACAGTGACAATTCCATCAAAATGAAAGTCTCCTAATAATGCATCTTATCCTAGCATCAGCAACTTATAGTGCTAAAAATCTTTAAAACATTACACTATGTAAGCCCCACCAACCATGCACATATGTTGCCTCAAGGCATGCATGGACTTGCTATAATGCCCATGGAGTGCCTTATCACATGTGTAGCTGTAGCAGCATGAGCATATGGCCACACGGCAACATGCAAAAACTCTAGTGCATATTGAACCATTCAACTTCCATTTTGTTGCGAGCAACACCATGCTGCATATTACCCCATGCAAATGGCATATTATGACAGTTATTCCAATGAAAATGCAAGTCTCCTAATAAAGAATCACCTTATCTAAGCATCAGAAGCCTGTGGTGCTAACAATTCTGAAAAACGTTACACTTTGCAATCCCCACAAGTCAATTACAAAGGATGTCATAGGGTGTGCATGGACGAGATGCCACACATGCAATTATAGTAGCATGAATGCAAAGCTACAACTCAACAATCGAAAACCTTAGCACATATTACATCATCCAAGTTTTGCTTCTCTACGAGCCACACTTCATACATAGCTCCTCTTAGAATGTAAATTATGACAATTCTATCAAAGAAGAAAACAAGTCTCTTAATGGAATTGCTTCACATCCATGCCCAAGCAATAATAAGTAATGAATAATGTCAAAAAAAGGTGACACATTTTGCCACTTCATTAGAACCACTATTGGTATCACTTTGAAAAAGGAATCAAGAAAGCAAGAAAATGTTTTTAAACCTACGTGAAATCTTTGGAAATGTAAGGATGAATCTACTATGACATAGGATTGTATCTCATTAGATGATTTTTTTTGGAGAAGACAAAGTGTTATAACTCTCACATTGCACCATCCAACTTCTATAATAGCCAAAGTAAGGCATTTTCAGCCATGTACATAGGAAACACTCCAAAGAGCATAATGCAAATTACATAGTGAGCAAACAAAGTAAGCTAAGCCATCAAGCATGCAAGCAAGGCATGTTTTGTAACTTTTATGATATCCATGTCTTTAAAGTGATCAATTCAGGGGACATAAGGTTTAACCTCAGTAGATCATGATAGTAAGGTTAGTCCATCACTAACAATACCTCATTGCAAATTTAAGCCTTCTATAAAGCATTCAACCCACCATTCATACTTAGCTACAATTTCTTATGTTGCTAATGCCATCCAACTTTCTCAATTCTAGGCAAGGTTATGGTCATGTCCCTTTGGGGTGTTAAGCCCCACTATTGACAAATAGGTGAACAATGCACCTAGATGTCACAACTATGTGGATTTTGACATAAAGTTGTTCAATTATAAGCATACATAAGATAGCTTCATGTCATTGGAGTTTCAACCAAGCATGATGATAAAGTTTGTGAATTAGTGGTTTCTCTCATACTAGGTTAAATTATTATCGCAACACTTTCATCTGTAAGTTAAAACTAAAATGTCTCATGATCATCTAAATCCTACTCTTGTTCCCTTTTAGTGTGTGAACAATAAAACACTTGGTGAATTTTTCTTTCTAATTATAGAAGCAATTGACATCGAAGAATAAAAAAGTAACAATACTGTGAATGCTGGGTTGGAACAAACTAGTTATCCTAGTAGTATCTTATTTTACACCTAGAGTATTAATTCTAAAAACCTAAAAGATTGATAGGCTATGCTTTCATGATTCATATTCATATGAAGAATCCGAATAAATTAGCTTTGACCTTTTTTTCACAAGATATTTTTTGTCTCATTGAGTTCATCTTAAGACACCTACATTATTCTTTAAAAAATATGTTACCCCAACAAAACACCCTGCACTAATATGTCTTCTACTTAGATCGACCCATCAATGCAAAGCTTGAAGAAAAAGAACGGGCTAGGCCCCATCTTATAGAATATGTAAAATAACATTTAAATTTGTTTCATTTCAATTCTATTGGCATACCAACACCCATTTATACTACACCTCTTAAGTCATTTCACAAAGCCGAACTAGAGTTAAGCTCAATAGGTCTCTTTTCCACATAAATTCTACTAGGATAATTCTATTGATTGTGCTTTTGCTTGAAAGTTGGTAAGGATAATAGAAATCTTATTAATTCCGTTCATGTGCTTCACTAATTAGATGATGAGGTATTTGGTTTCCATAAGAGACTCATTGTTACTCTAGCCATTTACACACACTTGGTTGAATTTCTTCACTTTTATATTCAAAGCACTAGGTAGAAATCACATTCTATGAGCATCCATAAGGACCACAACAATGGTTTATTTTAATAAAAAAAATAGATTCCCTATGTTTATACTAGTTTTGAGTTAACTGCTTAATGACCAGGGCAAACCCACTTAGGGGTCACTCCCAATTTGTCCTCTAGTCAGCAACAATTGACCGACTCTCATCACTCTAGTAGCTTGGACAATCTACCAATAGTTGATGGGTTTGGCACTAGAAAACCCATGCCAAACCATAGAGCTTATCTTTTTCATGAAGTTATGGATCCATTTTGTCAACTTCCTTTGCATACAATGATCCATTATTTAGATGCCATTCACCTCAGAGACCTAATGCGGTTAAGATTACAATTGGGTGTGGAAGGTAGTGGGCCATCTAGATTTTCAAGGGCCACTGGGTTGCAATGCTCTTCCCACTACTTGGCCCAAACTCTGACTGAGCCTTTTTTAGGGCCAACATGTAATAATAATGAAAGAAGAACTCTTCTTGAGGCTTCCACTATTATCCCTAGAAAACTTGACATTGCCATCAACTACAACATCTCAGCTCGAGAATTTTAACTCAACTCTTTTTCGGAGCTCATGCCAAATATCACTCTTTAAAGGGTTTCTGTAATCTCTTAGGATTGACTAATCCATCTGCAATTGTCATCCAAATGGAAGCTTCCTCTTTTCAGCCTTCAAAGATCTTATTTGAATATTTGCAACTACCACCATGATTTACTTATTGAATGCTGAATGTGGGCTTACATCCTGTGTCTTGCGGTGACCATTGCACCCTTTTACTTTTTAAGGCATTACTTTGCACCATTTCCTATATTCACTTTGTTTACCTAATAGAACTTTGATAGTGGCACCAATTATCTTGAGGGAAATTTGAAAAGGAACAAAGTACTAGGAGGTTTCATTAGTCTTTTTCCTCTATATCGAAGTTAGATGAACAATTTGCATGTCACTACAAGCCTCCACAAAAGTTTTGTCTTGTATTGTCCTATGTTGGCATAATTCACAATCAATTGGGACCTAAGAGGCATGCTTTAACCGAACACCTTCTAAGCTTTCTCACCCATCAACTTGTAATCATGTTAAACTCTTTGGTGTACATTGCAAAACATGTCAAATGGTGAGCCAATTGGCTATCACGAATGGGTATAGGGCCACTATGGCATATCTCAATGGTGTGAGCATTTTAACCAAGCACGATGACAACTTCTCCAAGGGAAACATTTGTTCTAGTCAATGGAAACTTTGTTGCAAATTTTCATTCTTCCAAATCAAAAGGTTAAATGAACTTCTTGTAAAGTTGCAATTTGCAAACCATCTACATTTTTGTGATCTAAACACTTGGCTAGACTATTCAATTAAGAAAGTAATAGGTTGTGTGTACAAAGGGTAGAGATGTAGTCAACAAGAGCTAATGACTCATGCTTACTAAAACTTTGTTGTTGACATCTAATGATTGTAATGATCTATCCTAATCATGATGAAATTTTCATAAGATTTCCTAGGCCTTTTGAACATGGCAATGGACTCATTAAATGCATCAATGTTGCACACTTGTGGCATAAAACGTCTAAGGGAATCACAAAGTTATTATTGCCTTAAACATTCAAGCCTTAAGTAGTAATAATCCCTTTAAGAGACTAGCCATAAAGCTTGTACCCTACCAGCTAATTAGTAAGTTGAGGTCTCATTTATTAACAAAATTAAGAAATCAAATGGCTCCCTTATGTAAGAATGATGATGTGCCACTATCATAGATTTAAGAAAGAGCTTCAATTCTATTAATTCTTGTTATGTTTGGACTGGTATGCTTCCCAATGTCCAGTAAAATTAAGCCATAGAATCCACTAAACATGGGGCCCATTTATTAATTCCTAAGTTTCAACCTTGTGAAAATACTTCCATTAAAATTGTAAGCAAACGAAATCATTAGAAGACCTGTTTGTTTGTCGCATTCTCTGATATCGATAAAATTTGAAATGGACATAATATTAATTATTCTTTGAATAAGTGTGGTGCTATGAGTACTGTCGGGTTTGAAGTTAAGAAAGAGTACAAAAAAATAGGGATATCGTGTAATCTTCCCTAGCATGAGAGGTGGGTGTAGATGCTCTAATCTTGGTAGGTGATAATCATGAGATCTTAGCATTGTTCTTGTAGTTAATGGTATAGTGTACTATGGTGTGACACTCAAGAGAATGTAGGAAATATTATGGAGATGTCATTATATATGCTAAAGTTAATTGAGGTATGTCATGAAGTGAATTCATTTATGAATGATGATGGTAATTATTCTAGGATACGAGATGTAATAGCTATGGATTTGAATATAGCAACATAGATAGAGGTGAAAGTGGAAAAAAAAATAAAAAAGAAAACTAAAGTTAAATGAGCTTATAAAATAATGTTATGTATCAAAGGAGAATGTTATGCATCCTAATAATATTGACAAATAGATTCACAATGGTGCACCAGAGGTGCCTATAACAATGACAAAGTCATTATGAAGGAAAACTCTTTGAATAGTAACCATATAGTTTTTGGTCTAGTTGAAGTGAGTTTTAGGGATGGTCTTATAGTATAGCATTTATGCAATGAAATAGTTTTTTAATGGAGGTTCATCTGGCAATTACATAGAGAGACTTGGAAAATGTTGATGTGAAAAATGCTTGTACAAAAAGATACCTCCATTATAAATTTTGAAATTCACCTTTCAAATGAGGGTTGTGATGGTCGAGTTTGATACATCCAATTTAGTCTTATTTGTAAGGTGTACGGTAGGTCAACTATCTTTTCAATGGATTGCTAGGCTTCTCCAAAGTCAATGGGGCATTTTATTAGATTCTAGATTTTGGACTTATCTAATAGCTAATTTTTTCTACAATTTGAGTGAGTTACTAATAGAGACTAAGTGTGGTGTGGTGGTCCATTATAAGTACTTGGCCTTGCAATGGGATTGGATATGTGGACACTATGATTTAGGCGAATACTTTAGCAATTTTATGTGCCCCAATATTGAATCATTTTGCTAGCACTCCCTTTTATTCATTGGGACATAGAGAACATTTTGCACATTGACCTCTCTAAGCCTATTGGTTCAATTTTTTTAATGGTTTGAATATGAGAGACTTCCCCCTATTCGCTTCATTTCTAAGAAAATGGGACATGCATCTGAGCTATGTTCTACTAATGAGTCAAACCAACACACCAATGCAGCTAAGAGTTCCTATCCCATTAAGACAAGAACATGTCAAGAAGAGAATAAGGGGATAACTACAATGTTGTGGGAGATGGAAGCTGATGATCATAAATAACAAGGTTTGAAACCTTTGACGGTTGTGCAACGTAGGAAGAAAAGAATATTTTTAGCAACACAATAGACGAGTAAAGTAAATAGGAAATATATGAGTAGGAAGGTGTTTAGTAAGCATTACAAGCTGAAACATGAGGCACAAGCCATGCATAAGAATAGATCTAGATCTAATCATGAAGGGTATAGTAGGGGCTCATCCTAGTGGGCATTGAAAGAAAAAATGCAAGGGGAAGATAAAATAATTACAAATAAATAAAAGGGTCTCTCAAGTAACATGGAGGTGGTCGAAGGCACTTGAGTCCTTGCACCAATCAAGATGTAGATTTTAGGAAAGCAGATCAATGTTGTGGACACATCTAGTCTATCCACTAATGCAACACCATTTATAGCTATCCATGGAGTTAATGTAGTGATGATATTGAATATAAAAAGGAATAAAGGGAGGGGTTTCTCTCAAGTATTTTTTAAAATTAAAAATAAAAAATGGTCATATTACAATGAAAAGTTTTTTTTGTGAAGTGTAACAGTCTCTTATTTCCTAGAGCATTTATAGAGTTGCAAATGACTGTGGTGCTACTGGATGTACTAAGAAATTATATGTGGTATTGATTGAAGTTTTTTTTTGGGATGAATGTAGGGCATTTTGGCTAGGGTTAATAAGAGAAGAGAAGGCATTCATATTACTTCAATCATTACTACATATGAAGCTCAATTAACATAGAAATTGGAGGCTTTCAATTACCTGCTATGGGATGATCTTGATAGATTGTGATGAAGCTTGGTTTGAGTTGACAAGGCATTCATATACTTATTTGTGCACTCATTGTTGTATTATTGCTAATAGTGTGAAGCTATCTTGGCATAAAAATTGGAGGATTTAGAAGGCCTTCAACGTGATGATCTTATGGGAGTGAAAACATTAAGTTTTGTTAGGATACAGTGATTAACAGAACTGGAAATTTTTTCAATGCTTATGATAGAGGAAGGACACTGATTGGCAACTATGAGCATGTAGAAAATTTGGAGATATAGTATGCAAAAGGTTTTGGGAGATACAATTTGTAGATGAAGATTTAGATAACCAACAAATGGAGATTTACAAAGCATTGAAGAAGCTTGTGGTTATCAGTTTAATATATTAGGGGCAAAGGAAGAGCAATGGCATGCAACTCGAGAGATACACCTTAATTGGATGGACTTGGAATCACTCATATTGTGTACATATATGGGTGAGTGCTTCTTTCATTTCCTAAAAATGGGTACTTTGTTACTAAGAAAGAGGATGACATCTTCAAAAGGCGGACCTCATTGGTATCTCGAATTTTTCCTTAAGTGCAAATATCAGCCAGGATCCTCAACCTTTTCTCCAAAGTTACTTCTATAGAACTTTTTCTACTACATTCCTATGGATAATAAAAAGTTCACTTGGCATAAAAACAAGAAATCTTTGGCTAGCTATTTGGTGATGATCTTGTTGGATGTGGTACAAGCCTAGTTCCAACATGTCTGCATCTATGAAATAGGGAGATGCAACATGAAGTTTTGGTAATATATGGTGATTAATAAGAATGCAAGTTTATCAAGTGTGTGCATCAAATGAAGTTATCTAAATGGAAACACAAAGGATGTGCCATTGATCGAGATCATTGTTGCATAAATTCTTGGAGATAATATAAGAAATGATGCTGAATAATTAACTAGGCTGTCAAATTTGAGGAGGGCTTATAGGCCAACTTTTATGATTATTTTTATGCTCAATGCTATTTTACCATGTCCAGGAAGGTATAGCATTGTAGGTGTTAAGAGATTTTCTTTACTTCAAAGAAGCTAATTTAGAGTAGTTTACTTAAGTTGGGTAAATTAGGAGCAAAGTTGTGTTGTTTAGCTATGAGAACTTCATTGGATGGCCTAAGAAATGCTCAAACATAACTATTATAGGGGTTATTGCTTCTTCAACTACCTAGATTTGGTATTCTTTTTTTAACGACGAAGAGGAAGTCTAAAACTGGAGAATGTCAAACAATAGTTGGAAAAATTATCGAATGATAAGAAACACCAAATGATTCTACCTTTTCTTGGGATGTAACTATTGTGGGTGTTGTTGTTGTGTTTGAGTGGTGCATCTAATCGCATGTTTAGCATGGTTAAGAGTGTTGTTGAAATTCATAGTTTGCCTATGTGCAAGATTTTTTCAACTAATTATATATTGCTATGTCTACTGTTCGAAACATTTGAGAGATTAAAGTGGCAAAATCTCATTTCCATTTGCAACGCTTAGCAAAGGAGTTTGGAGTATCTGCTTTTGCATTGTTAGAAACCCAGGTGGAGAACTCTAATAGCCACGACGTGAATAGGCATTTGGAAAAGAATTGTAATTACTTTGTCTAATGTTTCACTGTATTATATAGAGGTTTTGTGAAGCTTTAAAGGTATTAAATGGAACTTTAAATTATGAGTCATTCTCACAATTAGTTTCTATCCAGGTGACAATTAATTGAAACAATTCATGGTGGTTATCTATGTTTTTTGCATCAAAACATTATATGATATGCAAGGCAGCTTAGTACCAATTTAGAAAATTTGTAATCCTAGTGGAGCATGATTTATTATAAGGGATTTCAATGTACTACTTGTGTAGAATAAGAAGGGGGAACAAATTCTATTGTGGTTAAGCTCAAATTGATTTCTCCAATTTCATGCATGATTTAAAGACTTTTCTGACTTCAAATGTATTGGGAATATTTTCACTTGATGTAATAATATGCTGGACAATGCTCACAAATTTGAAAGATTAAATAAATATTTCATGAATATTGATGGTATGTAGGCATTTCTAAGTATTATATTACACAATTTTCTTATATTAGCTTATACCACCGTTCTATAGTTATTCAATTTAAATAATTATTTTTAAATACAATTAAAAGGAGATACAAATTGAATAATTTATGGTTATTATTTTCACATTTACCGAATATTGTGCAAGAAGCATGAAATAGAACTATTAGGGATAACCATATTGACAGATTGTCCACTAAATTTAGCATAGCACTGTAAGTTTTAAGAAAAATGGAGTGTAGCTAAACTTTGAAATATTCTTAGCAAGCCTTACTAGTTTGACTAGGAGGTTTAGGAGCTTCAATGTAAGGTGTCAAAACTTTATCTTTTGGCACAACATATTGTCTCCAACCACAACACTACAACTTTATAGGAAGCTTGGTGGTGACAAAATGCCAAGCCCTATTGTACTAAACTAGAAAATCAAAACATGCATTTCTTTTAGCCAGTGGCTACTTCTACAAATTGAAGAAATTATATACGTCAACATAAAAAATATAATGGGGGATTAGTGGCTTCCCCAACCAAAATTAAAGAAATACTCATGTAGTTCTTTAGTAGGAAGTTGTGTAGTTTTGAGCAATATAGTCCACCCTACCTTTCCAACCTTTGAGAACTACTAATAGGAAGCAAGCTAAATGATAAGATTAAATTTTTTTTCTATTTCTACAAAAAAAAATATATCCCCAAGTAGTGATGGCATCTCAATAGAGTATGTGCATGGATATTATATATTACCCAGGTGCTTACTGTCACAACTATGAAAACTTTTTTGATGATAAATGTATGGCCAAAAGATAGAAAACTATGTTGGTTATTCTTATTCCTAAAGCATAGGGTGCTTTTAATCCTAAATAGTTTAGAGCCATCAGTCTTTCTAATATTATATGCAATGTTTTAGATAAACTTTTTGATTGAAGGTGGTTTTTTTGATATTGTTGTGAAAAAATAAATTTATTTTATTCCTTGTCATGTCATAGGAGAGGACTACCCATATGAACTCATCTACTTCCAAAGAGAGGCTCATGGCACTAAAGTTGGACATGGATCACGCATATAATAAGGTCAATTAGAAATTTGTGGTTAATATGTTAAACCATCTATGATTTTTGAATATTTGGTGTGAAGGGGATGAGGCATATATCACAACACCAAGATTTGAGATTATGTTGAATGGACTTTTTGTGGATTGAAGCTACTATGGCTCTTAGACTACGGTGATCATTGTCACCATACCTTTTTACAATTATATAAGAAAATATCATTTGGCGTATTAAGCACCAAGTGGATCTTACCATCATTGTTAAGATCAAGATTGGGACTTCTTCACCTATGATTATTCAACTTATTTATGATCATGACATTTTGAGCTACACACCTGCAACATGTGCTATAACATTGTCCATTTAGGAGATTATGAACTAGTACAAGCAAGACTCTTACAAAGGGATCAATCTTAACAAATCTTGAGTATTGTTTAGTAAGGGAATAGATCATAAGGGTAGGAAGATGATTGTAGAAAAGTTACATATGAACAAGACTTCTTAATTGAGATATAAAGGCATACTTATTGAAGCAACAAAAATTTAGAAAATAAGACCTCAAATTTCGTATTGATTGAGATGAAAATAGTATTTCATGATGGAGGATTAGGTATTTATTTTGTCTCTATGGGTTCTTGTGTTGAAGTCCAAGTATTGTATGAGAAAAAAAAATTTCTATAAGCAACATGGGGCTTTGCATATATGCGAGCTACTTTATAGTGTGGTGTCTTGAGCAAGTTAGAATATAGTTTGGCAAATTATTAAGGGTAAGAAAGTTTCATTCTTTTTCGAAGTGTACTTGGCTTTCTTTTTTATTCATGATCACCTAGCAATATCGACAAGGACATGAAACATCTAATTCAAGCTATAGCACGTGTTAAGCAGCACGATGAATGGAACGAAGTTAAGATACAAAATCTATTTTCATCTTCTTTGGTGTTTTGGATTATACATTCCCCATTAGACAAATCAATTAATAGAGATGTTTTGTATTTTAATGAAGGTGATGACACGATTTTAGAATAAAAAATTATTTATAGCAACAGGTACATCAGTCATATTTTCATAGTAGACAATGCCACATGGGTTTGGAAATTGAAGCAACAACCTTGGGTGGGCATGTTTGGAAATTGAAGTTTCCACTCACTCCTAGAAGTGTACAAGAGGCATTGAGATGCAGGTGCTTTGTCCATGGGGTTGTACAATGGAAGAGGATGTGATGCACTACTTTTGGGAATAATTACCAATCTCATTATTGAAGGGACTAAAAGCATAGTCTTTAAATCCTTCAATGTGTTACTAAATTAGATGGTAGTCAATATTTAGGTCGCAAGTCCATCATAACAAATTAAATTTTTTGTTTAATCTTATATCTTCTTTTGATAAATAAACATTGATAAGCACATGCAAGTAAGGTGCTTAGTCTGGATATACTTCAAGTGAGTATACATTTTGCTACTGCTACTATTACTAAATGTTCCCTTCTCTAATGCCGTCCAGTAAGAGTTTTTGTGGCCCTTAAGGGCTATTTGTAAACTTTTATTTGACTCCTCTAATAAGGGGTTAAGCTCAAATGAAACATAGCTATGCAAGACAATCATAATGATGGAATTTGTATAGTTATCAGGATGACTTGGGTTGGCTGATGACTATTGTTAGCAAAATATGGATTTTAAGATCTACATATACCATGCAAATATTGCTTTTCTTGATGCTATGAAGGTCCTTAGAACACTACTTCCTAATATTCATGTAGCAAAGACTGAATCAAACTCTACAATAGTTATTACTAATGCAAGCTGACTACTAAAGTCAATTTCATGTAGGAGAACCTACAAAAGTGCTATTAATTTGTGAAGGGTATGCTATCCTTCAAACATTCCATGTATTGCATCATAGAAATTCTATTATCTATTGGGCTATGCATCATGCTCTTTTGTATGATTTTATGTGGGATTAGGCAATACCCCATCCTAAACTACTTCATTGTTGTCCTTTTATTTTCTAATTTCATATATGAGCCATTGTAAGGAGGGAATATTGTAGGCTTCGGCCATTTGTTTATCAAGGAACCCAAAGAGTTTTGCAATGGAAGGTAGCGATGTTTGAGACATGAATTTGGTAAACGGTGACATACGAATGGGTGGAAGGAATGGTTAGTGTGGGAAGAAGAGGAGAACTACGGTGGATGGAGTTGGTGGAACTGAAGCTTTGGCAAACTTTGGTTCTAACCAGAGATGATAGCTCACTAGAAGGTTAGTTTTGGCATCATGATGTTTTCTTCTATTTTCAAAGAATTCTACAATGGACCTAGAATTCATAATCCTCTAGTTACGTTGGGAGGTGTGGTTATCAATTATGGGAACTAAATCATATAAGATTACAAAAAAATGCAAAGGGAAGCTTGTTGCAATTATCTAGTCACCGATGGCTAGTGTTGATATTTAGAAGCCAGTCAGTGATGGCTCAGTACAAAAATGCACCATGATGAACATTATAAATTCTGTGATTGTCATACAATTTAAGCTACATCAAACATTGGTAGTAGAATTTATGGAACTATAAGAAAGAATGTAGAGCCATTAATGGAAGCATCACAGTTAAATTTGGCTTACTACGTTGAGAATAAGTATGAGGATGATAAGGGTGCTTTTTGTAGGGTCGTATGGTGCATTAACAATAAGTTGCATAGGGAACTAAGGAATAATGAGACGAGGAAAAACTAAACTCACTGAATAGTAACGTTTGTTGCAATGAACATATTAAATTATGAATCCACTTGTAAGAGAAGTCTTTTTGTCTCAAAGGTGCTAAGGTGGGTGATTTACATGGTTAACATAAGGTGCAAGTGGAAATGTTGTAGTGGCCTTAGAATACAATTCTCTGAATGGCAAACATGGATCACTTAGCCCAATTAGGTTCAGCTTTGAAAAGGTTCTTACTCTATGGAAAATAAATATTATTAATTTTACATTAATGGGAGGTCCCCCATTAACTACTGAGACAGACAAACCAATTTGTATGTTAAGTTGCTACTATTAATGGATGCCTCATCCATAAATAATGGTGAAATAAATTTATTTAATGATGCATGTGAATGATAAATTTTTTACCATCAATTTGACCTATTGCATAGAGTGTATAGCGGTCATTTGTCATTTGAACGAAAAGCTAGAATACTACAGCATAAGTGATGCCATTTGAGAGTATTTTGAGTCTCAGAGTTGATGGCTAGATGCTTTTATTTGCTCTTTGAGTTGGCTACAAATAGAGATTATGTGTTGTTGTGAGGACCATAGTAGGTTGCTATGGTTATATTAGGGTTAGGCACATAAACACCTAAATTTAAACCTACTTTAGTGACTATGTGTGCTCTAGTCTAAATTAATTTTTAGCACTCCCACTTATGTATTAAGAAATATAAAATATATTATGCATTGCCAAAGCCATAGAGCATCCTATTTTGATCAATGGCTTGATGGTAGATATGCAAAGGCCATTTTTTTCCAAGTATGTGTTTGAATGGACCTCTAAAAACTACTTAGTGGGAATATGTATTAATGTAGCCATGATTCGATCTTTTAAGTGGTTTTAGTATTACAGATTACCTACTATTTGGTTCATGTGTGGCAAGATTGGACATGCTTCTAGATCAGGTAAACATAGTGAATTAATACTCACTACTACAACCATTGAGAGTTCTTGTCCTTTAAATGCAAAACTTCATTAAGATAAAAATGAAGGTGATCATTTTTGAAGTTAGTATAGAGAATCATGATGAGAAGACAAAAGGACTTGGACCTTGGGTGTAATCCAACCAAGGAAAAGGAGACTAAGTATAGCAACACACCAGAGGAGGACTATAATTTTAAAGATGAAAGTAGGATCAAGAAAAACTATATAAATATAAAAATATGATGCAAGTAATGTGAAGGGGCCTACACTAAGAAATATAGACACAATGAAGGTACTTTTGAGGACAAATGGGTATGAAAGAAAAAAAATACAAAGAGATTCTTAACATTTTACTAATTAAAAACATAGTTCATGATGCAACAAAGGAGTGAAGGAAGGTCCTATTGATTCCTTATATACTCAGTCATAGAATTTGGAGAAGCATGTGGATTTCTTATTCAAGTTTAGTTCATCCATTATAATGGTCCCTCTTGAAGTCTAGAAATAGGGCAAAGGTACTGTAGAATAATTTTTGTAAAGCTAATGAGAAGAAATGAATAAAGTGAGGGGGAAATTGTAGGTAATTTGGAAAATAAAAAAAGAAATGGTGGTTTCAAGTTAGGAGTATATAAGACTAAGCAGAGCATTGACTTAGTGGCTTCACTTCACCATGAAATTTAACTAATGACCATATGGTTATGCTATTGTCGAGATCTCTTTTAAAGTACATTTTTGAATGCATATTGTTTTACCTTCATGTGTATAGAGGATATTGTGATTTGGGTATATAGCGAAAAAGAGGGTATTTGCATTGTATCATTGAATTTATAAAGCTTACATGTCATAGATTCTAGTATATTTGGCTACTTATATTTGGGCTATTTTGTTTGTTGAGGATCAGGACAAGGACAAATATGGCTATAGCTATGAGAAGTGAGGCAAGATTCATTGTGCACTACCTATCATTGTTAACTACTTTACTAATTTTTTAATCATTTTCAATAGAGGTAGACTTTAAACAAGTAATAAAGTGGAATTTTTATTCTTGGGGCTATGATATATGAAGGAAGGTTTGAGGAACTATAAGCTATTTTCGACTTTAACATATGTATTCATCATAGTTGCTACGGATATGTCGATCAGCATGGCTTACTACTATTATATAGATTATTATAATCACTTCTGGTATAATAACAACTCCAACATGCCCTACATGGCACAAAAAATAAGTCATTAAAATGTTTATTATGCTTTAAAGAAACTTTTTTGGCTTCAATCCACTACATCAAGTGCCATCTAAAAGTTATGGTTTAGTAGCTCTGAGAAATAACTTCAAATGGCACACTTTAAATTATGTCAGAATGCTTATAAGGGAGTGAGGTATTTCCTCAACTTGGACTCTTAGTTATTTAAGTCTTTTGAGTATGTTATCACAAGTGTTAGAATTAATAAGGCATAGATTCATCGCTTCGTTACAAACATTTGGTAGTCATGCAAAATGGTAACAGAATAATCTAATCTACTATAGTATGATCTATAGGGTGTGAAAGGAGATTGGTTTAGGAGGTTCTCATCATGGTATGTTTAATCTATTATTGAGGAGATGCTATGTTATTTGTTTAGCTACTATAGGTAGTACAATTTCAATCATATGTGCCTTTGTTATCAAAACATCTATTATTGGACACACAGAATTTGGAATGCCTAGATCAACCACTTTTCTTTTGGACTCACCATTGTGCAAGGTGGGAAGTAAACTGCTTTTCAAAATGTTGTAACAAGATTGGGCACTAACATTTAACATCTCTTTTAGGTGTAGAATTTGGATGCTTTGCAATAAGGTACAAGGATAGATGTAGCTATGAAAATAATGTAACTATGGGACAAATAAGTAATTCAATAGTTGTAGGTACATTCTTAGAAAATGGAATATTGGGCTCTCCAGCATGCTATATAGATCTAATCTAATTATAAAGATGAACTAGATGTAGCACTATTGGGCTATTGATGTGGGTAGCTACTACATCAGATGGTTTTCAATGTATTACTTGATTATTGATGGCTTGTGATGCTCATATGTTGTGTTTATTTGACATTTTGCACATAGTTAGCTTGGTTAAAGGCTTATTGATAATAAACTTCAACCTCCTAGGTTGGGAAACCTTATGATATCTAAATTAGGTGATCAATTCAGGAATCAATTCAATTCTTCATGATGTTGTCGAATCGTTGTGCCTAAAAAATGTAGATTTGGCACGCTTAGGGGGTGCAATAGTTGGAATACATATGCCCAAGGGCAATGTGTTTTTTCTATGATTTCATTAGTAGTGTGGAATATCCAGGGGATTAAAGCAGTAAAATCTTATGGGTACTTGGAAAGTTTGTTAAAAGGAAATAAGCTTTTCATTGTTGCTCTATTTGAAACTCGTGTAGAGACCTTTAATAAGCATGAGGTAGATTGACTTTTGGGTAGAAATTGGACCTACTTAGTTTGATCTTTATCTAAGCTATCTAGAAGCATTATAATATCAAGCAGGAATTGGGTCAAGCTTGAGAATGTGGATTACTCCTTACAGATGGTTACTATCTAGGTGAGATTTGGTAGTATTGTAATATGTATGCATCAATAGAATACAAGACCACCAATCAACATGGGACCAAATAAATGATGCGACAAAGCTTGGTAGACTTTACTTGTTATAAGGCACATCAGTTCTTTATATGCACAGTCAGACAAAAAAAGTTTGAAAAAATATTTAGTAATAATTAGGCACAGCATGAGTTCTACAACTTTATTCATGATTTGGATCTAACTAACATGGGTTTTATTGGGAATTTTTTTAATTTGTGCTAAAATAAGGTGGGTAATGTCACTGTTTATGAAAGATTGGATAGAATTTTCCTAAATATTGACTATACACAAGGCTTTTGAGTAACGGTGTTACACATTTTCCTAACATCAGCTCGAACCACTACCCATTACTTGTATAGTTTAGGCAACCATTATTCGACAAAACTGAAAGAAGTATCCAACTTAAAAATACATATTTATTCTTATCCCAATGAACTAAGGTAGTGAATGTAGCCTAAAAAAGTACTATTAGAAGAAACTTTATAGACTACCTATCCACAAATTTAGCAAAGCTTTAACAACACTAAAGAAATCGAGTGTAATATAATATGTTAAAATTCTTAATAATCCAATAGCTACGACTTAAGGAAAAGACAAAGGATTTAATTGAGCTAGAACATTATCTTTTGGCACAAAGTATTGTTTCATATCACACTACCATGGCTTTGGAAGAAGCATGATGGTGGCGACATGCCAAGCATAACTAGGCCACCCTTAACGACTTGATCATGCATTGTTTCCATGTGGTGACTACTTCTACTTATAGGAAAAATCGTATGCTCCAACTTAAAAATGATATACGGGACCTGTGACCTCCTTAATTGAGATTAAATGCATTTTGATTCTACTGTTCAATAAGAAGTGATGCAGCCATGTGTAGAATGAGCCTCCTCTACCCTTCCAATCTTTGAGAAATATTAATAGTGAGCAAGTGAACACACTCATGGCTCTAATTAGTGATGATGTGATCAGAATTGCAATAGTGTCCATCAAAGGAAATAAATCCCATAGTGTAGATGGCAATCTCGCACAAGTGAACTTATTACAACAATGAAATAATTCTTTAAAGATAGTTTTATGCCCAAACTTTTGAATGACACACTATTCATTCTCCTTCCTAGAATTCACAGAGCATCCAAAATTAAGTAATTAAAGCCCATTAGACTATAAAATATGACTTATAAAATAGTGACCAAAATTTATGTCGTCAGATTAAAGGTGGTATTTCATGATATCATTGTTAAGGAACAAGTTAATTTTGTGCTAGGTTTTACTTTATCTGATAATATCTTTTTGACATAAGAAGTGGCTAACTATTTCCACCATTCTACTTTGAAATATGGCTTGATAGAGATAAAGTTAGAAATGAACCAAACTTATGACATGGTAAACAAGAAAATTGTGCTAGATAAGCTAAAGTATTTTTGATTCTTTACTCTTTGGTGTGATTCGATTGAGGATTATATCATGGCACAAAGATTTTGAATTATGTTTATCGATATTTGTTTGCAATGGATTGAAGCAAATAGGGCTCTCAAATAATGTTGTTCACTATAGCCCTTTCTATTTGCTAATGTGTTTGAGTATCTCTCATTGTTTTTTAAGTACCAGCTTGATATTGTTGCACCAATTAGGATCACGATTAACCCTTCCTTTAGTATGATTACACACCATCTATATGCTATTGACATCATGATTTATACATGTACAAAATGTTCTCTAGTAAGGACCATCTAACATATTATGGAGAAATATGGGTATCACTCAATTTAGTTGATGATTCTTAACAAATCCTTTGCATTATTAGCCATGAGATGAAACATCAACATGCTATTTAATTGAAATACCTGGGCATATCAATTGCAACAACTAAACTTCAAAAAAAGAACTTAAATTACACTGTTAATCAAATTGAAAACTATGTCAAAATGTATGATCTTGTAACTATCGATTATGGGTTGTCTTGTTATGATAAACTTAGTGTTAATTACTATTCTTTCTTATTAATTAGCACACTCATTAATTATGAGTGGCATTATTATATTTTTGGAGAAATGTTTGCATCATTATATATAGATTAGTTCAAATGTTAGTCCCACATTACATTATTCCTACTGAAAACTAGTAACTTTTCCTAAGGAGTACGAGAGACTTACAGTTTGTAGTTTATCCACCTAACTCTTAGTGTTGATTGCAAAACACTATAGGATGGTTATCACTCAGGAATGTTATTTATAAGTTCAATCCCTTAGTTCCAAGTACATTATGACAAGTAACACTTCTTATATGTTGTATTGTGCATCTCATATATGTAAATTACTCAATATTGCAGCCCCTAGACTACAAATAGTATGGTTTTGTTGATTGTTGTATGTCATTCGATTTCATTTGTTGGATAAATGGTTTGGCATCCTTACTATTACTACTTATCCAACCCTTCTTACCATGGAGGTAGAGCATCTATCATTTGTAGTAAAGTTGGTTAAGGTGCTTAGTGTGTGGGATCACCAAAAGATTTTATTGTTATCTACACCTGTGCTTCAAATAAATAAGGATATGCTATTGGACTTAAAGAATATTTATAGAAACATGTATACGAGCTAGAATCCTTTAAGGAAGGTCACATGGGTTTAAAAATTGCAATTGCACCCATAGGTAAATATTTTCTAATGGAGATTAGTGTTAAATCTGATTCTGAGTCACTCATGGCTTCATGCAAGGGGGATTGAGACATTGATTCTTTGTCAATGATATTATAAGAAAGAAGACATGCAACACTATTTGTAGGAGTGCCATATTGTGAAAGAGTTATGGTCTAATAGCTTCGTAAATAATTACTTCGAGCCTGAGGGGATAAACTATAGAGACATCAATTTAATTTTTGAGCTTCTTTGTTGGATGTCTGCGATCGTGTTGGTTGCTAAAGCATATTAATAGATTTCTTTGGCTAGTTTGTCATTATTCCATTTTTGGCTTAATCAAAATCAGTATGCACATGTAGACAAGGCACTTGATTTAGCTGTACTTCAATCGAACATTTGAATTGTTACTATTGCTTTCTTCAACTCTCTAATCCCATTTAATGGAAGCTCTAATAGGCATGATAGGCTACTTATTGCCACTTTTTGGAGTCCTTCAATTAGTTGAATTGAGTTCAGTTATGACATTGATATACATGATAATTTTAATTGTAGAATTGTTATTTTTATATGAGATGACATGGGTAGACCTTTCACTATTATAGGAAAAATATTTGTTTTAGGTTTAGCTTTGATCATGGAGACTATTACTATTCTTAAAGAAATGAAATTCTTATATCTTTACTTCTTAATGTGGAGATAATGGTGACTGAATCATATTCTACTAGGACCATTGCTATAGTGGACTAGTTGCTTTTGTATATAAAAAAATATACATTCCTATCATCGTGTTATTGAATATTTTCATGTTGTGAAGTCCTTCAAGGTGTCCCACATAATGCACATGCAAAGAATGGTACAGATGGTATCACTCATCAAGCACTTTTGTTTAATTTTATTTAAGACTAGGGAAGGCCCCTTCTTAAACCACTTCAACTTTGTCTTTTTATAAATTTTGTAATTCAACCTCCTTAAGAAGAGTATTTAATATTGTACCAATACTTTATCAAGGAACATAAATACTTCCCTAGAATCCATAGAACCACTCCAGCTGGTGTTTATGGCATTGAAAGTGTTCTTCACGTATGGACTGGTGGATGGTGATGTGGGGTTGGGTGAACATCATCATTGATGATGGAAGGTTTGGGGATCATAGTGGTAGTAGGAGGTGGAAGAACTAGGTAGTAGGGGAGAAGTGTTGGGAAAAGTTGGTCCTCATTAGCATTGGTAGCTAATTTGGAGGTGAGTTTGGGTATCTAGTCTTTCATTTGACTTTTGATTAATTCTAAAATGGACTTAGAATTAATTATCCTCTGAGTAAGTAATGAGGTGTAGCAATCTGTGGTAGAAACAAAGTTTGTAAAGTTGTGAAACAAACAAAGGATAGCTTGGTGCAAGGATCCACATAATGAATGACCTATGATGATGATCAAAACAATATAAGTGACACTTCTATGCCTAATAGTTCTAGTGTGAATATTCCAGATTATGGGATTATTCTAACGGTCTGAGCTTCAGTGAACATTGATAATGGATGTCTAAGAATTATAAGGAAAACTTTAGTGCCATTAATGGTAAATGCATAGATAAATAAGGCTTGTTGTGATAAGAAAATGTCTAAGAAAAATGAGGTTGCTACTTCATGGGTTTTATGTTGGTGCATTAATAATAGAATTGTGCTAGGAATCCTGGACATTATCAAACGAGGAAAAACTAAATCCACTAGATAGTGAATTGGATTTCAATGAACATAGTATAGTACGTCTTACTTTATAGGAGAAGTCTCTCCATCCTAAAGATGTTGATGAGGTGATTTATGTGATCATATGTAATGTGCTTATGAAAATTCTATAGTGGTTAGGGAAGAAATCTATCATAATCACAAATAAAACTTACATAGCATGATTAAGGTTAGCTTTAAGGAGGCTCTTACAAAAGGGAGAATAAGCATTGTTAATACAACTCTGATGAAAGGTCCCTCCGTTAGCTACTCAGATAGTCCAACAAATTTATATGTCAAGATGGCGACGCAAAAAGAAACCTTATTCATAATAAATGATGAAATATATCTGTTGAGTGAGCCAATATATGTGGTGTCATTTGAGAGGATTTAAAATATTGAACATCATCATTAGGATTTCCTATATCACTTTTATTTTATTATAGATAGAGATTATGTTTATTTGGAGGACTATGATAGGTTCCTAATTTAGCTTTGGGGTTTGACATGTGATCACCTAAATTTAAAACTAGTTCTATAGCGATCTTGTGTGCTCCAATTTTGATTCATTTTTTGGTGCTCCCACTTCTATATTAAGAAATGAAGAATATATCGTACATTACCAAAGATATATAGGAACTCATTTAGATCAACAACTAAATGATAGACATACAAAGGTCAACCTTTTCTAAACTATGTTTCAGAATGGACCTTTCAAATTTTTCAAAGAGTGTGAATGTGAATTAATGGACACTTAGATTAGTCTTTTCAATAGTTTGAATATGAGGGACTTCCCACTACTTGCTTCATATGTGGCAAGATAGGGTTGCTTCTGGATCACGTACACTTAGTGTGTTGGTACTAACTACTACTACTATAGTTGAGAGCACTTCTCCTTTAGATATATGACCCAACTAGGATAACATGGGGATCTGCATCAAAGTAATTAGGGACATAAGAAATGATGAGAAGAGATTGGGAATTAGAGCATGGATGGCAGTCCAACCAAGGGAAAAGAGGTTGATCATAGCAACATATTAGTGGAAGGCTGCAATATGTAAAGATATGTGCAAGCAAGAGGCGAAAACATAATACAACCAAGAAAAAATGCTGCAAGTAATTCAAAGGGGTCGGTCCTACACTAAATAAGGTGGGCATTATGGAGGTACTATCATGATCGATTGGGTACCAAAGTAGAAAATTCAAGGAGAGGTCAACCTATTATTAATAAAAAGTATAACTCATCATGTAGTAAAGGAGTAAAGCAATGCCTATCGATTCTTTAGATACTTAGGTGTAGAAATTAGAGATGCAATTGGCACTCTCATGCATTTCAAATCTATCCATTACGTTGGTCTCTTCTAGAGTCAAAGAAAAGGGCAAAGGTTTCATTGTATGAATTTTGTTATGATAATGAAAATAAAAAAGAATAAAGGGAGGAGGATCTCTCTGTTAAAGAATAGACTAGGTTAAATTATGGATACAACTACAAGGAGGGAAAAGTAAGATATTATTTCTGCTAGCCATAGTTATTAACACTCTAGCAAATATTTCTTCTGTTTAGAGTAGAAGCATGATTAATATATGCAAAAAAGTGGAAGTGAAATTCTATGAGTTGTACTCAGTGGAGGGTGAATTGAGAAACTATAAGCTACTATCGATCTCAAGGTACTTTGGCAAAATAAGTTTTAAGGAAAGGTCATCTTGCATGGTGTGCTATTATTACATATGATATTGTAATTAGTATTATTGCAAAAATAATAACATGCTTTAGGAGGCAAGAAAATCATGTTATTGGAAGAATTATTATACATGGTACTATGTTACATCTTCTCATGGCATAAATAACATGGTTAATAGTTCGATAGTATGGCAACTTTAGGTTTGGCTGAGGTACTTATGTGAAAAAGAATTTTTGTATCAGTTACAATAGGTGCCAACTAGAAGCTGTGGTTTTTTTCTTTGAGAGACAATGTCAAATGGAGGTATTTGATGAATTATGTCAATAATGTTTAAAAGGATGAGAGTTTTGTTCTCAATTTGGACTCATGTTTAACTTAGTATGGTCAAAGAGTATGTTATTAGAAGGATTAGCTTCAATGATGGCCAAAGTCCTTACTTAGCTCAAAAGAATTTGAACTCAAGTAAAATGGTGATAACACAATCTTGCTCATGACAATATGACTTATAGAGTGTGGAAGGTGTTTTGTTGAGGAAGATCTCATCCAACTATGTTGAAATAATTGCTAGGAATGACTTTTCTTATTTGGCAGCTATAAGGAGTATAGTTTTAGCCATGATTTCTCTTATTTTCTTAACATCAATTGTTTGGATCCTAGGATATTACTTTATAAATCAAACACACTAAATTGAATTGTAGTAGAACTACAAAAAAAATTTAGCAAAGATGTGAGGGGTTGCAAATCAAGTGGTTTTCAAAACAAAGGAAGTGACAAGTGCAACTCATCTCTTATGTGCATAAAGTTTTTGCTATATTTGTATTTAATGCAAAGTGTGACCTATAGATGATGTGGAAATCTGTGCAAGAAAGGTTTCTAAAGGTTGAGTTAAAATTTGTTATGAATGCTATGTTAACAACCCCTTTTTACTCTAATTGGACTTACTACTATGCAACAAGGGAAGTAAAATACTTTCTTAGATGTTATTGCATAGCTGAGGGCTACACTTCAAGTTTTATTCTAAGTGAGGAATTGGATTGCTATGTAATTAGATTCTTGGATGGGTGTCGAAAATTAAAGTAAATGTGGATGGAAATAATTTCATAAGTTAAAATTACATTCTTAAAAAAGTGAACATTGGACACTCCAACATGCCTTTTTGGTGTAATCATGTTGTATAATTAGTCTGTATGTAATGTTATTGCACTATGCTATAGATGGCTATAGTTTCAATGTACTTCTTGGTTACCTTATAGTGATGAAGGTCATTTGTTGTTTCTGTTTGATAGAGAGGGTACACCTAATATGTTGGGTTGTTGGTTTTATTAATAGTCAATTTTAGGAACTTAGTTTAAGAAGGCTTGCTTTATCCAAATTGTGTAATTAATTTCAAGAATTATCGTTGTGCTACTTGCTTCAGTGGCGTTGTTGTCCTTGTAAAATGCTAATTTTCCATGGATACGGTGCATCGAAGAAAACCATTATGCTCCATGGTAACGTTATTTTTGATAATAAATTTTGAACTTATTTGTTGTATGGAATATTTTGGGATTAAACTACCTAAATCATGTGGCTACTTATGGCTTTTGGTAGAGGGAAAAAGGTCTTCATAGTTGATCTTTTGGAAGCTCCCTAGGGACATTAAATTGGCTTGAGGTGGATCATTTTTGGGTAAGAAATGTAATTTCTTTGTTCAACCATCGACCAGGCTTTCTGGGGGCATTGTGTTATTATGAGAGAATTGGTTCATGATTGAGATTATCAATCACTCTTCACTAGTGATTATTATCTAGTTGGCATCTGGTGATAATGATGTTTAGCAATATTGTTATGTGCACATATTTAAAGAATATATAAACCATCAATCAGCTTGGGACCAAATTGGAGATACAATTATGTTTGGTGGGCCATTACTTATTGTAGGAGAATGCAAATCCTCACTTGCATATGAAGAGAAACAAAAAAACAAATATAAAGTAGTAATTGGGCCTAGAATCAATTCTCTAATTTTATTCATGATTTGGATCTAACTCAGTTTTTTTTATTAGAAATTAGTTGAATTGATGTAATAATAAAGAGGTGAATTCTTATATCTATGAAACATTAAAGAGAGATTTTGTGAATAATGACTACATGTAAGCCTTCCCAAGTATCATTGTTATGCACCTTCCTTTCTTCTGCATGGACCACTGACCAGTAATCATGCTATTTAGACAATCATAATTGGCTAAAATTGAGATAAGGACCTAATTTGAAAACAACTAGTTATCATTTCCTTAATTAATTGAAGTAGTGAATGTAGCTTGGAAAAAGGCTATTAAAGAAAACACAATGGAAAGTTAGTCTACTATGTTTCATACAACTTCGTCAGTATTAAAAAACGAAGTGCAACAAAATTTGGTAACATCCTTAAAAGCCCATTTAATTGGAATAAAAAATCTTTGGGCTTCAAGTTAAGGAATTTATGAGTGCTTCAACTGTGATGGAACATGATCTTTTGGCACATCCAATTTCTTCCTTTCATATTATCTTAGATTTAGAAGAAGCATGGTGGTCACAGCCTATCGAGCCTAACTGGACTACCCTTGGGGACTAGAGCATGAGTTTCTTTTGGATAGTGGGTACCTTTATACTAGTAGCAACTATATCCACCAAATTAAAAATAGTTTTAGGGAACTGGTGTGTGATTTTTGGGAGACAATTAATTGGATGGCCATGTAATTATTGGAATAGAATTCTTATATTTGTGCTTAGAATTGGTACTTTATTTATAAGGTAGAGAAGGACATCCTTAGGAGAAGGTCCTCAAAAGGATGCTGGTACATTTACTTAAATGCAAACTACAACAAGGTGCTTCAGCCTTCTTTCTTTAACTATAACGATAGAATTTTTATTTCTTCTGTTGCTGCTGATCACATGGAGTTTAGTTGGAATGGAAAGTAGAGGTTTTTGTTTACTTATATGGAGATGATCTTGTTAGAAATGATCCAAGATAATTTCAAGCTTTGTAGTAACTACGACATGAGAGCAGATAGCTTGAAGTTTGGTCTATATATGGTAATTACTAAATATAGAAATTTCTCTAGTGTTTATTATGACACAAAATGGAAATAGAGAGGATGTGCAATTAGTGGTGATGTATACAATGCAAAAATCTTGTAGATTCCATAAGAAGTTGAAGTTATATAGTTTTAGTCATTAAAAGATTAACTATGCAACTTAGAACTCTTTGTACATTAGTTTACTATAGTAGGGGAGAATTGGCAGTAACGTTTTGCTATTTTTGAGAAGAAATTTTATTAGATGGTTAAGGAAGTGGTCTAATATCAGTCATACATGGGTGAAATATTTTTTAATTACCTAGAATTGTTATGCTATTATTAAGGTAGAGGAGGATGTTTACAGGAGGAGGACATGAAATAGAAGTTGGAATTTTTGCTCAATTGTAAATTATTACCAGATGTTTCCCTACTATTGTATTTGTCTCAGATGCTATTATGAAAGTGCAATGATCCAAAACATAGATCTGGCATTGTATGGAGTGTAGAAGAGTGCAATTTACTTAGGTGTAAGTTTTAGTTAGCAATATATGGTTGTGTTTGCAGTATGAAACATTCGAGGGATTAGACTGACAAAATCTTGTAGCTACGTATTGTTCATGTTAAGGAAACATGTGGTGTTTGATGTTCCTTTGTTGGAAACTCAGTTCGAGAACTTTAAGAGATGTGAGGTATAACAAATTTTGCGTAGGACTTGGAACTTCTTTGTCAAATATTTAATTAGATTGTTAAGAGATTGTAATGCTTTATAGGAGCATCTGGTGGAGCATGAGATTGTGTAGTCATCCTCATAGGTAATTAATATCAATGAGGAATCTAGTAGTAATAACTCTTAATTGTGTTTCTATGGTGTATGAATCAAAAGATTACACGATCTACCTAGAAGCCTAGAACCGATTGAGAGAATCTAAAAAGCTTCATAGACAATTGATTGTTGTAAGAAATTTTGATGTACTATCTTCATAGAATGTGAAGAAAAGGGTGGAAAGTTAGTATTCACTAAGCTCAATATGAGTTCTTCCATTTCATGCATGATTAGATCTAATAGGCTTGAAATTTACTTGGAACAAGTTCACTTGGTGTAACAATAAGGAGGGTAGTGCATGTTTATTTGAAAGACTTGATAGAGCTTTGTTGAACATTCATAGTATGCAAGCATTCCCAAATAAAATAATGAGGTGTCTTCCATATATAACCTCAAAGCACTCCCCTTTGCTAATTTAATTTAGACAACTATCTTGAATAAAACAAAGAGGAAAATTCAATATGAAATTTTTTTGTTATCATTTCCACATTCAACTAATATTGTGTAGGTAGTTGGGAATAGAACTATTAGAGGCAACTCTTTGGATAATCTATCCACTAAATTTAATAGAGCACTATTTGTTTCAAAGAAATGGAGGGTAACTAAAGTAGGAAATATTTTAAATACACCATGCAGTTGAAGGTGTTCTAGAAGCCTTAACTTAATGAATTTCAGATGGCAATAGCTAAGTCTAGACATGACCTTTCGGCATAATGTATTACCTTCCATAACATGGCGATGGTTTTAGAAGAACCATGGTGGTGGCAACAAGCCAAGCTTCATGAGGCCAACATTTAGAACCAGAATGCACATTTCATTTAGGTAGTGGCCACTTCTAATTACAAAAGTTGTTATATACATCATCTCCAAAATTATAATAAGGAATTGGTCACTTCCATAGTTGACATTAAAGATATACTCATGCAATATTTCAAAATAAAGTGGTGTAGTTTTAGCCAATTTAATCCTCCCCTATCATTCAACCATTGAGTATTATTAATAGTGAGAAAGGGGAAGGTTTATTGGCTTTAATAAGTGAAGATAAGATTAGGAATTCCATTATGTCTATCAAAACAAAGCCCTTAATGTAGATGGCATCTTTGTAGAATTTGTCCATGGATATTGGAACATTAGTAAGGTAGATACTACTACAACTATGAAACAATTCTTTACAGATAGCTATATGCCCAATAGGTGGAAGAAAAATTGATAATTCTAGTTCATAAAGCACTGGGTGCTTCAAAACCTAAAAACTTTATATCTATCTGTCTTTGCAATGTGATACACAAAGATTTTACAAATATATTTGTGGGTACATTAAAGATTGTGCTTTTTTATTTTATTCCAAGGGAGTAAGTAGCTTTTGTTCTTGGTTGTGCTATATTTGAAAATATGTGTTTTTTTAGCATAAGACATGGCTATCATATGAACTCATGTACTTCAAAAGAGGGGTTCATGGCACCTAAGCTTGGTATGCACCTGGCTTATGATAAGGTCAATTAGTAATTTATGCTCCATATGCGCATTTATATTTATTAAATATTTTGTATGATTAGGTTGAGACTTATATCACTACATGAAGAATTGTGGTTATGTTTAGTGGGATCTACCTTCCATGGATTAATGTATTAATGGGTCTTAAGAAGGGTGTTCACTATCACTATACATTTTATGATTGGGCCTTGGCTTATTAAAGAAAATAATAAGGTGGAGAGAGCCACCTTGATTAGGATAAAGGTTGGCCCTTCCTGACAAACATTTTCTCACCTTCTATATGCTAATGAAATTTTGATCTATGCACCAGTCACTTATGTTGCAGCACAAACTAGTACGAACATTTTGAAGGAGCATGGCCAACACTTCAGCTTGATGATAAATTTTAAAAAATATAGAGTATTGTTCTGTAAGTGATAGACTGCAGGCATAGAATAATAACAAGAAAATTTCTTATGAGTCTAGGTATTCAATTAAAATATTTAGCTATATCTGTTCAACAATAAACCTTTAGAAAAAACTTCCAATTTGTATTGATCGTGTCGAAAATTATGTGCCAAGTAGGAAGATCATGTCTCTATTCATAGTGGTGCACATTGTCATGATTAACTCATTGCACATTGCTATTCTTATGTATACTTAGCCAACATTTTACTTTTGAGCAACATTTTTTATGATGATGTGATGGTACTTATGGACTTGTTTAACTATTAAGAGTACTATACATTATGCATGCTATAAATTGGTTAATCTTTTGAAGAAGTGCAGAGGCCTTGGAGTTTGAAGTTTGTTGACATGGTAGGTTACATGGTTTGGAAAGCATTATAGGTTGGTTATCACTTGGAAAGACTTTCTACAGGCATAGGCATTTAGATCCAGCTATTTTATGATAAACAATAATTTCTATTTGTTGCATGGTGCTTCCCATACAAGCAAGCTACTTAGTAATGTGGTACCTTGGATAAGTGATAATATAGTTTGGCTTAGCATTCTTATTGTCAATTGCACTTCTATGTTTCTACTTATTAGATTATTAGAAAGCCAATAATCTACTAAGTAAGCATCTCTTCTAAAATATGAGAGTCAGTTACCAAAGAACAAGGAATTTAGTTGATAAATTCAAGCAATTAAACATTTCACAAGTACTAAACTAGATATAGTATCATAGTCATTGTCAATATTTTCTACAGGTTTAAAAGTGTTCAACCTATGATTATCAGCAAGTGAGTAAATGTAAATTAGTAGAAAAAACTTTGATACTTAAAAATCATATCTAGATACTTCATAATACAATCAAAAAAATTTCACTAATGAAACCTCCATTGAAAGCATGTCCACTTAAATGGTTGTTTCTATCTACTCCAATAATGAATCATTTGTTGAATTAAATAACTAATTTAATCATATACTCATATACTCCAGGAAAAGGATCCACACAATGCACATGATTTCAGAATGGACTCCTTATTCATTAGACAGAGAAGATCACAAATATTCTATGATCCACTACAAAAGCTCAGACTCCAATCGTGAGGATCACCGAAGTACTTTTTCTAAATAGATAAGATTAAAATACTTGGCATGTCAATATTAATAGACTGAGTATCTTATCTATTTATGGTTGTGCCTTGAAAAGGTGTCGAACATCCACATCCTTTAGCATGAGTTTTTGAGTCTCCTATGTCTTCCATTTCACCAACAGGCATCTTAAAAGTGAATCATATTCCATTAATATGATATCTATCTAGTGTAATATGTGGAATATAAGACAAGGGTGGAGCGTTGGAGTATTGCCATCGATGGGCCATGCCATATAGATTCGAGTCAGAAATAAAATCGCTTCAATTTGAATTATCTGAAGGAATATATCAAGCTATATATCAAAAGGATGTCAAATTAAGACTATTTCTTGATTTTATGAAAATTTTTGGAAAACTCTATCTATTATTCTGTAGATGATAGATAGGTCTCTCTTTCTTTGCTTTTCTTAGTCATTAAGAACTTGATTCTTTCTATCTATTATATATCAGTATGTAATAGACAAAAAAAATGCTCATAAGTAGTCCTATTTTAACAAAAAAAGAACCCTTCACATATCAAATTTGAAAAGATCTCCTTTCAGAACAAACAATTCCATTGAATTGAGTATGACTATACCTATGCTAGCATCTACTACACCAAGAATATCGATAAACCCAATTTTTGCAATTGCTCTGGATAACCTCTTTTAGCTTCTAGATCAATTTTTTAGTTCAAGGTCCCTTTTACTAAAGCAAAAGAATTAGTAGATCTTTCCTGCCATAATGGAAATGGGTTGGGGTTATAAATTTATATAATTTAATCGAGAATGATGTTTTCATTTTGTGCAAGCCAGATTATGAATTTGTAATTGCATCTAATCTATGAAAAAGTCTCAATTATTTTCAATCTTCTCTTTTTGAAATGGGATAACAATGGAATCCCCATAAATAAGATAAGGATCAAACTTTAGTTCATGATATTTCTATAGAATTCTCCTTTTAAGCAAGCCCTTGAGAAGGCTTAGTTGATCTATAATTTATGTTTCATCTTTCTTCGCCTTTATGTTTTTTTCAAGAAAGATTGAGCTTGATTCTTTCTTTTTCTATTGATTATTTTTTGATCGAGATGTATGGATCCATGGATCATGTGTCTATATAGATCTTGGCCATGGATTAACAAAAATGTGCAAAAGCTCTATTTTCCTTTATCGTTCAATAAGTCTCTTCCTTTCCGTGTATAGCATAACAAAGGCCTTTCAAAGCATTTATTATTTCCATACTTAATTGGAAAGCAATACTTGAGACTCAGATGCTTGTAGGATGACCATAATAACCAAAGAATTGCAATCACTTTTCATGTGTAGATCATATTTCAATAGAAACTTAATGAGTTGATCTGCTTACACCTGTTGCTTTTACTACTATATTAGGGGTTACTCTACATATTGCTTTATGTAAGATAAAGGATTTTTTTTATCTATTGTTGTATCTTTTTCACAACTTGATAGATAATATTATATGACAATGATTTTTTTCATGCTTTAGAATATGGTTAACCAACACATCAACTAATAAATTATGATAAATTAGATCGAATGTTATAATTTTTTTTGGAGCACCTCGATGTGAAATGAACATTAGAAAAATTAAAGAATTAGTTTTATTTTGATTAGGGCTAAAAACAAATCACTTATTTTGGCTTTTTCTTTTTGAACCCATATATTGTAGGGTGGATCTCAAAAGATAAGAAAAATCTCCCTCGAAGCCGTACATACGGCTTTCACTGAATATGCCTTTCAATAAAATTCAATTTCTATCTATGAGATCGAGAATGCAATTTGTTTGCTCACTTTCCATTTAAATTGAGTATCAGTTTCCATCCATTTCCAACGAGGATGGGAAATCTTATGTTTTACATATCCATACGATCATGTCCTTGCGTTTCCAAAATTCTTTAATGAAAAAAGAAGTGCTTTGTATCATTACTATTAGGCTCAGATCTATTCTAAAAAATTCAAGTTATTTCAAATTTGTTTTGACACACACAAATTAAGGAAAAACCTCTAATTTGTTCCAATAGAGCACCTTGGACATGTGGTAGTTCTGAATCAAATCTCCTCAGAAAGAAGATATTTTGTATTATGGGTAGCCGGTCTAGTCCCCATTCAAAACATTTGTTATTTGTTTAGACATACAAGTCACATGTTTTTAGTAGTTCACATGGCATCATCAATTGATACAAGTCTTGGATAAGAATCTACAATGCACTAGAACACCCGTATTGGTGATCCTTTACTTTGACAATATCTAGGGTTTGTCGAATAATGTCATATCTCACACTAGGTAAATCTTTAACCCTTTCTCTTCTTACTAATACTATAGAATGTTCATGTAAAGTTTGGCAAACACCAAGTATATAAATAGTGATTTGTAATCCAGAGGTTAATCCTGCTCTAGCAACTTTACATAAGGCAGAGTTTGATTTTTAGGGGTGATAGTAGAAAAGTTGACAAATAAGTCACCCTTACTATCACACTATAGAACCATATGTGAGCTTTTCACCTCATGCGGCTCCTCATTCAATTCTTTTGAAAGAATTGCAACCTTTTCTTAGATTGGAAATAAAATTCCTCCATCCACTCCATTTCAAAGAGTAACTCAGCCCAATCCAATCATGTTTTCATGTTCCAATGCCTTCTTAATCCCTCCCAAGCAAAATTTTGAATTGGATCCAAATAGGATGCTTAGTTTGAGCATATCCATGTAGTTATGCACTATTCAAATAGGAATATATTTGATGATAGGAAAGATCCTTGCTTTTGTGCTTTAGTGAGCAATTTGAGTTCTTTTCAATGGCCTATGCTGTGTTGAAAGGATATCCATGTGATCTGATTGATTATGTAAGGCTTGCATAGCAGAAAGTATAAAGAAAAGATAGTTCTTCACTATTATATTTTTCTATTTTGCATTTTATTTTTTTATATTTTTTATTATATCGTTTTATCTTCAGTTATACCTTTTTTATCCTATTATTTCAACTACTATCTCATTTATTTAATTTGATTATTTTATTAAACTATATATTTATTATATATCTATTATTTATTATATTTGTGTGTTATTATTAATATATTGCAATTATTCTATTTGTATTATTTTTTAGTTTTAGATTTATTTAACATTTTATTTATATTATTAGAATATAGATTCGAATTTTGAGTTGATTTTTTAATTAGACTAGTCTTAGTTCTTAGTTCGTACTTATTAGTTCTATTTCTCAATGGAATTGGGAAGGGATATAACTCAGCGATAGAGTGCCACCTTGACGTGGCGTAAGTCACCAATTTGAGCCTGATTATCCCTAAACCTAATCTGCATTTTTCAGTTTTGGCTTGCTCCCCCACTGTGACTGATTGAGAATCGATAAAAGGCTTACAGAGTTGATGCGATAAGGTGGGGATGGCTATATTGTATGAACCTACCTATTGTATTATGAAGTATATAAATATGATTTTTAATTATCTAAATATGATTTTGCAGCATATGAATAAGATTGATATATTGTGAAGTATTTGAATATGATTTTGAATTATCTAAATATGGTTTTAAAGTAACTGAATATGATTGATGTATTATGAAGTATCTAAATATGATATTTAAGAATCTAAATATGATTTTGAAATATCTAACTATGATTGTGATGTATCTAAATATGGTTTTAAATTATCTAAATATGATTAATGTGTTATGAAGTGCATGGATACATTCTCTCACTTTGATCTTAGAATAAAAACTTTGAATTAGCTTTGTCTATATACAAGGAAGTTATAAGTAAGGAAACTATGAATTTCATCAAGAGTTATTCTCAAGATGAATGCTGGCAAAATGCTTAACACATGTAAGTCTGACGAGAAGTGGTGATTCCAATAATTAATTGGTGAGTAACACACAATAACCTACCCTTGAGTAGGAAATAAACCTGGAAATGATTGCTAATACCCAATAGGCTAAGGAGCAAAAGAAGGAATCTGCCCAAGGAGAGGCTGACACCTAATTTGCTAGTTTGTGGTAGTAATAGCCTACCAAGGATCCAAGTTTGGCTCAAGCATGCCAACATCTATGGGGTGGGGACAAGAAATTTTCCTTTTTTCTTGATATGATGATAAACATGCTTGCAAAACTCTTCATTGTTTATAGTTGAGGAATGATCCAAAATGGCAACAAAAAGGATGTGAAATTCTTTGAGAAAAGTATTTTATATAAGAGCATGTTTTTAAATTAATAAAATATAGTTTCGTTATTATTATGGAATATTTAGGGAATTAGGGCTAACAAATCCTATAGCCACTTGTTACACTTGGTATGGGAAAGTAAGGTGTTCGTAGCTGCTTTTTTTGAAACTGAAGGGGAGAATGTTTATAGGCATGTGGTGGATCAACTTTTAGGCAAGAATTTAGGCTACTTTGTTCATTTTTAATAAGGTTCTTAAGGGATATATCTAACTTTATTGAGGCATTGAGTAGAGCTTTATATTATGGATTTATCTTTATAGGTTATTACTATCTAATGAGATGTGGTGTTAATGGTACTTGGTGGTGTTATATGGGGTATACATCAAAAGATTATTTTGACCATCAGGTAACTTGGGACAAAATCTGGTAATCAACAAGCTTAGTGGATTATTAGTTATTATAGAAGATTTTAATGCCTTAATTATATGGAATGAGAAACAAGAGAAAAATAAATCAATAACAGATCAGCTCAGTATGAGTTCAGTAGCTTCATTCATGATCTGCATCTAACTTGGGATTTATTAGGAATAAGTTCACTTGGTGTAATAAAATGGTAAAGAGAACTCATATATATTAAATAATGGATAAGTCTTTCATAAATTTTGATGGTGCACAAGCATCCTCAAGTGCAATAGTGAAATAAGTTTCTCATACCAACTCAAACCACCACCCTTTGTTTATTTTTTTTGGTAGTTGACATTTAATGAAACTAATAAATGTACCAAGTTTGAAGACATATGGCTATCATTTCAACATTTCAACTAATGTAGTATAGGAAGCTTCAAAAAGAACTATAAAAGGAAACTCAATCGATGGTTTGTCTAGTAAATATAGCTGACTATTGTCAACATTAAACAAATGGAGTGTGGCTTAGCCTAGTAATTTTTCTTATAAGCCTTGCCAATTAGAAGAGGAGAACATGTAGCTTCAACTGAACAAATAAAAGAGTAGATTTACTGAGTTGAAACATAATCTTTTGGCATAATGTATTGCTTCCTACCATAAGGCTATGACTTTAGAAGAAACATGGTTGTTGCAGCATGCCAAGCTTCATTAGGCTAGCCTTGGCAATCGAAATAGACATATCTTTCAAGTAATAGATACTTCTCTATACAACAAAAATCATATACATCATCATAAAAATGATAATGGGGAATTAGTGACTTCCACAACTGATATAAAGACATTATGATGTAGTTCTTTAGCTAGAAGTGGTGTAGTTTTAGGAAATATGAAAATCCCTTACCCTTCCAGTCTTGGAGATCCAAGTATTTTATGACAAATAATATCTTCTATAAGTCGTGTGGTGCATCATGCACATGTAAGTTACTCAGTATTACAGTAACTTGGAGAATTGATAATATGATTGGGCATATTACTCGAGGAAATTTAGTTTCATTCTTGTCAGATAATTGGCTCCCATCTCTCATGTTGCAAAGCTAGTGAATGAGCATAGTGTGTTGGACCTTAATATCTTAAAACTTTTATTTGTGCCTCTTTTGGCATTTTGCATTATGCATTCCCCTTGAGCCAAATCAAATGAAAAGGATGTGTTGTACTTCAAACAAATTGAAGTCATAGTATTAAAATTAAAAATCATTTATAGTAGCAAGTATACGGGCCACAATTTAACAATAGAGGAGGTTACATGGGTTCAAAATTTGTAGTTATGGACTTAAGTTAGTGCCATGACATTGAGATTATGTCTTGACTTGAATTTCTACTTGCTCTTAGAAGTGTGAATAGGGATTGAGATGCCAGTTCTCCATCCATGAAGTAATAATAAGATAAAGGATGTGAAACATAGCTCATGGGAATGAGATTTGACAAAGGAATTTTGGGACAACAGCTTTGTAAATGCTAATCTCATGCTCAATGGAGCAGACAATGACGATTTTAATTCTTTAAATAAGCTTCTTGGTTTGATGATGGTAAGTATATAGGTCCTAAAGGAATCTCATTCCATTAAATTTGCTAGTTCAGTGTTATATCACCTTTGGCTTAATAGAAAGTTGTAAGCACATGTGGACAAGTTGCTCAATTTAACCGCACTATAAAGAATTATTCAATTTACTGATGTTGCTTGTTCCATTTCTCCAATCATATCCAACTGGAGCTTTGATGACCTTTAGAGATTGTTTGTTACCTATTATTGGACACCTTTAATAGGTTGGATTAGGCTTTATTATGATCCCGTAGTACAAGATAATCAATGCTAGAATTGGTATAGTTATTCAAGATTACATGGGTAGGCCTATTATTACTACTGAAAAAACTTGAATTTCAAGTTCAAATTTTGTCGTAGAGATTGTTGCCATTCTTGAAGAAATGGAGTTTCTTAGAATGTTGCTTCCAAAATATCCATGTATTACAGATCAAACCAACCTCTAAAGTAGCTACTACTAAAGCGAACCTTTTTCTTATATCCAAAATGAACAAGAGTATCTATCATAGTGCTATTATATATGTCCTTGGTATTCAATCCTTCAACATGTCTTACATAAACTGTAAACGCAATAATGCAGCCAACTATGTTACGCATCGCAACTTTTTGTGTGAATTAGTTTTGGATTAGGGAAAAGCACTTCAAAAACTACTTCAATATAGTCTCTTTCTTCATTTTAATTATGAATCCTTTTGAGGATAGTATGATAGAGGCTTCAGCCATTTCCTTATCAAGGAATCCAAAGAATTTTAGAAGGCATTATTTGTTAATTACGAATGGGTGTAAGGCATTGTTGGTGATGGTGATGCATGGATGAGTAGAAGGCATCATTAGCGATTGAAAAGGGAGAAGAAATGTGGTGGATGGAGGTGGAGAAACTATGTGGATGGGGAGACTCTATGGCAAAGTTTGGTTCTAATAAATTCTAAGAGGCGAGTTTGGGCATCTCGGAGTATGATTCTATTATTTCTGAATTTTTAAATGGATCTAGAATTCATAATGCTCTAAGCAGATAGTGTGGTCTAGTGATCTATGATAGGAACTAAATCTCGTAAGATTTGGAAAACAATTAAAGGTAGCTTGGTGTAATTATTCTTATGATTGATGGCCAGTTACAATATTTAGAATTCACTTGGTGATACTTTTGAGCCTAGCAAACTCATTGTGAGCATTTTGGATTTTGTGATTGTCATTGTAGTAAGAGCTTTGATGCACATTGGTAAGAAAATTCAAGGAAGTGTGAGAAAAATATAGTTCCATTAATGGAAGCACCACAGTCAGACAAGGCTTGTTGTGATGAGAATATGTCTAAGGACACTAAGGGTGCTTCTTCATGGTTGTGTGGTAGATTAATAGTGGAAATGCATAGAGACCCAAGGAAATAGTCGAAAGAGGAAAAATTGAAAATACCAAAGAGTGAAAAGGGTTTGAATGAATAGACCAATTATGTATCCACTTGCACAAGAAGTCATCATATCCAAAAATTGTTGATGTGAGTGATTTATGTGGTTGCATAAAAGGTGTGCATATGAACGCTACAGTGGTCATAGAAGATAATTCTTGGAATGAAAAACATGAATCACATATCCCAATTAAGGTATGCTTTAAAGACTCACTTATTGGTGGGAGAATAAACATTATTAATTTGACACTAATAAGAGCTCTCCCCATTGACTACTCAGAGAGCTAATAACTTCAGATCCCCATTAGAGAGACATGTCATTCCTATAGTAACAATTTTAAGCAATGACAATGGTAAAAAAGGGTTACATGTTTTTGGTACAAAATGTCACGAATGAAGAAACCCCCCACATGGGATAGGCAGATTCCACCTTGTACTGCACCATGTAAGGTAGGAGCACATACGACAAGGACATTATTGACTGCACCAGCCCCTATTTAAACTTTATTGCAACATGAGCAAAATTGCACCTTATAATGCCATATGCTACGAAGAAAAAGTGGCACTTTGAAAATGCACAATAATAAGTCTGATATTAGAAAATCACTTTTTTTGACACTGGCCATACTACAACACATATTTGCCCATGTGGATTACATATTAGAATAATTTTCTTAAGGAAGAAGGCAAGTCCCCTAATAAGGCATAAGCTTATCCATATGCCAATAGAGTGTAGCACAAAATTTTTTTTAAAACATTACACTTCAAGTGCCTAACAATACATGAGCAAAGGATGTAATATGGCGCACGTGGATAGTGTTGTAGCACACCCATTATTTTATCACATGCATAACAATTGAAGCATGTGGCTTGAGCTAAAGGCAAGCATGGAAAACCTTAGTGCATAATGCTCCAAGTTGCACATTACCACTTGTAGATTACATATTTTGACGATTAAGTCATGGAAGAAGGCAATTCTTTCAATAAGGCATCATTGTATGCATGTGCGAAAAGCATGTAGCACTAAAAATAAAAACATCACTCTTTGTGCACTGCACCAGCTCCAACAAGGATTTCGTAGGACTTACACGAACTTTCTACTACACACACATATAGTGAATTATTGCATATTTTTAGGGACAATTCTAAAGAAAGCATAAACATTAGTTCGTATTTCACCATCCAAGTTCCAATCAACCATGGGCTGTACAACCAACTACACCATGAAGCACATTGCCCCTTGGAGATTTCATATTTCAACAACTTTTTCAAACAGAAAGGAAAGTTTCCCGACAAGGAATCACCTTATTTATGCACTAGTAATGTAAGATCTAAAAACTCTAAAAAATGTTATAATTTTTTAGCCCCATAGATAATGAGCAAAGGTAACAGGCCACTTGCGAACTGATTACATTTCGTGTGAATAGTGGGTTGTTGCGAGTGGTTACACACCCAACAGGCACTAACCTTAACAACTGTTACACCATCCAACTATTATTTCATCACAAACTGCACTATGTCGATCATTGTCTCTTGTAGATTGCTTATTAGAACCATTCTATTATGGAGAAAGGCAAGTCACCAAATATCGAATCACATTATCCATGCAAAAAAAGCTTATAGTGCTAAAAATCCCAAAAGAAGATGCACATAGTCAGACCCAATGGTTGTGTGCATTGGATGTGAAAAGGAGTGCATGCACAGGCTACCACAAGTAACAGTCTACTGCTAGTGCTAATACATGCCCAATGCTCTAACATATGCATCGCTACAATAACATGAAGCTAGGGCTATGATAAATCTTGTAAAACACAAGCACATATTGCACTATCCAACTATCACAATGCTGCTGGGCACACCACATCATGCATTGATCCTTTTGGATTTAATATTGTGATAATTCCATCAAAGATGAACGTAAGTCTCTTAATAGGACATCAACTTTTCCAAGCACTAGCTACACGGATTGGTAAAAATCTAACAAAAAGGTCCCTCTCTATGGGTGACACTAGCCACATGAATAAGGTGCTACTCGGATTACATGGACTGGTTGTTAAGCACATGCACAATGCTGTAGTCCACAATTTGTGATGTAGGCTAGCATGCAGAAACCTTGTACATATTGCACCATCAAACTTCAATTTCACCACAAACCAAACCATGCCACACATTGCCCCATATAGATTGCACACTGTGATAATTTTGTTAAGATAGAAGGCAAGTCACCTAATAGTGCAACACAATATCAATGTGTTGGTAGTCTGGATTGCAAAAAATTCCAAAAACCGTGATACACCTTTTGGGGCCCCACCAACTATACACATTAGAGGATGTAGAATGCACAGATTGGCCACCGTATGTGTAAACAATTCATTGTCATGCATGTGGAAAGTGCAATATTACATGAGTCCATTGTGCTATAGTGCATAAAGTGCTTTATTGTATGCATAGCTGTAGTAGTGTACACATAGGGCTATATCTAACTATGCACAAACCTTATTGCATAGTGCTCTATCCAACTTCTACTTCACCTTAGGTATCATCATGCCAGAAATTATTTATTGTGAATTGCATATTGTGACCATTTTCCAAACGAACCAGTAGCTCATAGTGCTAAAACTTTGAAAAACAAAAGGTTACAATGTATGGGTGCAACCCACATCTCCCAATGGATGGAGGTGTGCATACACAAACTGATTTCCTACATGCACACAATGCTGCAACATGCATAGTTCTTTTCTGCACTCCTATAGTTTTGGGCATAGCCTAGCATGCACAAACTTTTGTGTATATTGCACCATCCAACTTTTACATCACCATAGCCACACGATACCGCACATTGCCCATTATAGATTGTGTATTGTGATGATTTTTATGAGGATGAGGTCAAGTCTTCCAACAAGGCATCACCTTCTACAAGTGCTAGCATCTTGCAGCACACAAAGGATGCTAGAAGGCACATGTGTCCTAGTCATTATGCATGGACACACTATTATAGTGCATCCAATGTTCTATTGCAAAAAGTAGCAATAGTGTGTAGCTAGGGCTACAACTAACTGTGCACAAAATCAAACACATATTGTACCATCCAAGTTCCACTTTGTTGTTCGACACCCTGCATAGGATGTTTCCCCTTAAGGACTACAATTGAAACTATTTTGTTAAGAAGGATGGCTGGTCATCTAATAAAGCTTAACCTTATCCATGTGCTAGTAGCCTGTAGTGCTTAAAATCCCAAGACAAAATTATGCTTTTCAAGCTCGACCAACCACACACACTGGATGTCATTGGGCACATGTAGACTTTCTTTCACCATATGCATAGTGCTATAATGCATGTAGTTCTTTACCACACATGCACAGTTTTGCAATTCATGTAACTCTTTATCACAATCATATATGTAGTATTGTGGATCTAAGGAAACAACTTAGCATGCACAAATTGTAGTGAATAATGCACAAGTTAGATTTCCCACACTTGTACCTATTTTGAGTAAATTATTTCATGCTTAGAGAAGGCTCCCGTGGGGTTCTCACTGAATTAGTCCCTTAGCCAGCATGCATTGACCGACTCTGATCATGTGAGTAGCATGAGAAATCCACTAACAGTTGAAGGAATCGATACTGAGACCATAGGACCAACCTAAAGAGCCAATCCTTTTATTAAAGTTATAGACACAATTTGCAAACTTTTGCTTTCTACATTGATTCATTGACTAGAGGTTGTTCAACTTGAAGACTAGGTTTGGCTATGAGTATGACATAGCATGGAAGGCAATCAGCCATTTGAAATTTAACTAGTCACTTGGGGTGCATTGAACACCACTCAACATGTGGTGCTCATCAAATCGCTTTGGTCTACCAATAGCAAAGTTGTTTCTCATGTTGACAAACAATTAAGATGAAATGATACAAATTCTTTAACACCCACTAATGCCTTTAGACCACCTGAAGTCTTCATCGACCATTATATCCCAACTCAAGAATTTTACTAGAGTCCTTTTTTATGCTCAATCAAATGACACTCTTCAACAGGTTTCCTCCATCTCTTAGCTTTAACTAACATATGCAAGTGTCATTAACGCGGAACCTCTCCACCCTTTGTCCTTCAAAGTTGTCATTTGAATATTTTTTACAACAACCAAGATCTACAATAGTAGATGCTCCACATGCGGTTTGTTTCTTTAGTTTTTACTCACCATTGTACCCTCTTAATCATCGAGGCATTGAATTACACTAACAGCAAGATGTAGGTCACACACTTAAGTGCTATTCATTTTTTGGGATAATTGATTAGGCTGCTAAACTTTTACACATTCCTTAGAAAATTTAAATTTACATAACCACAACTTGCTATATTAATTAACTAATAGCCATTATGGGACCTTCATTAGCATATAGTTACACATAATAATCTAGGTTTTATTTCGTCCCAAAGCTCCATTTTTGCTTATCATAAATGGCTCACTTGGAACCTAGATACCTTGGCCCAAGTCATCAAAGTAGTTGAGGCTTCCTACCTATTTAGGGATTATGAATATGTTGAGGGAATTATGCCGCTGATCCTCTAATCATTAGATTTACTTAAATGAACTCTAGATATGGCATCAACTATCCTAAGAGAATCTTTAAAGCAAACTAGCTGCAAGGTGGTTTGATTAGTTTTTTGCACCTATACCCAAGTCAGACGAGTGATTTTTACATCAGTATCACTATGGGCCTACACTTAAATTTCCATTAGCTTCATCTCACTTAAGCATAGTTCTCTATCTTTTATGTCTCAAATGGCATGCTTTCACCTAAACCCTTCATAGAAAATTTGGGTTAGTTAGTGGCTCACCTTTCAAAAGAGGATCACATCAGTCAGCTTCCTTCCAAACATTGGACTTGCTCACCTATCAAATCCCAAGCATGTTAAACTTTTTGGTTTGTGTTTCAAGGTAGATCACATGGCAAGCTTATTGCCCATCACAAATTCACGTGATGCCTCCATGGCTTGCCTATATGGGGCACACCTTCTGGGCTCCTGTTGCTATGATGGCTCAGGCGATCTGCTTCTTGAGGTTTGTCACAAACTATATGATGATGTTTTGTATGAAGTCAAAGCACATCTTGGGGTTTCGTATGGTTCCATACTAACAATTTTAAGCACTCTTTAACTCTTTTTTGAAAGTAATTTTCATCTTTCCCTTATGGTACTTACTGGCTATTATCCTCTTATAATTACTTATCCTTGGACAAAATTTACCACCAAAATTTGAGTTCCACTTCCAAACAACCCAACTCATTCATACAACCTTTTGTAGAAGTATGGTATGATCTAAATGGGCTTTTGCCATCCTTGACACCACCTTCGATAAGATTTGATTCTAATCTATTGCTGAGGACACCTCTCTACACGAAAATTTGTTTTTCAAGTGGCCTAATTTCCTTTAGGTTTGACCATTTTTTCTCATCATTACTAAGAGAATTTCTATGAGTTCCTTTTTCTCTATTTATTTATATGTTTAAACTTAGTGGCAAGCCTTATTTAACCTAAGGTCATAATTCCACACCAAGGACCATGGAGTTGGATTTATAAGGGGCACTTACTTTTTCGACTGTAACATTAATTCCTACTAGTCAACACCATAACACATAGTGGCATACATCCCTTACCATGTTAACTATTCACCATCACTCAATGCTTCAACAATTTATGCCATAGCTCAGAGAGCCATGCACATCTTATTCCCTTGGCTTGCATCCATCAATGCAGCTTGAATTCAAAAAAGGATATGTTCAAAAGATTATACAATTCATAACACGTATCACATCTCATTGCATTATTAAACATTGTGAGAACCAAGATATTCATTGTCGACAGTTGTTCAATCTTTGATTTCCATGCCCTGCAAAACCTGGTCATGAGCACTAAACTTGTTTCTAGCTTAACATTTGCTCTCTTTTCATGCATGATAATGTCAATATGTTATTTTTTATCCTCCATAACATCAGCAACATGTACAAGAAAGAGCACATATGGTGAAGGAATGTGACATTTAATAGTTGTCGTACCCCAATTATTTGTGGAGATCGCTCAGTCATTTATAACACTCTTTAATTATGCTTCTAATTTTTCAAGTAGTAAAATCTTGTTATGACTTCTCGTTCATCTAAATGATAAGGATTGACAGACTTCGCATTGAGTCATTATTAATTTTATGAAGGGAATGCAGTTCTTAAAACATTCCCACAAACTGCACCAAGGTCATTCAACAATCAATTACATTGTTGATCATGTTATTTTGTATGATTTTTGTATTGGATTAGGGAAGGCCACTTTCTAAATTGCTTCAACATTGTATTGTTTCATTTACTTATGAACCTCCACATGAGAGTATGTTGCATGCTTTAGCCATTTCCTTATCAAGGATCCTCAAAGTTCAACTAAAACATAGAGATGTTGGCAAATGAGTGGAATTGTAGGAGAATAGAGGTGTTGGTAACAAAATTGTAGGTTGATGAAATTATTGGTGATTGATGGAATCTTTTAAAAGTAGAATTGCCACATTTTCTATTACCAGAGAACATTGAAATGGACCTAGTATCAACAATTATTTGTGTACTTTATGTAGAGTGTTGAACGATGATGGCCATGAAGTCTAGAAAGATTGCAAACTAAAAATTAAAGTCATTGTACAAGCATCCTGGGCATGGGTGATGGGGGAAGAGGCTCTCATCCCTAGAAGAGAAAATTTTTGGGATCTTTTAATTACCTTACAATTAGTGGTTTAGGACATTATTGTAGTGGAACTTAATAAAATGTAAGGAATATTGTGGAGAATTCACAAAATGTGTTCAAGTCAAAGGAGGTATGATGGTACGAATTCTTCTAAGGATGATGAGGGTGAATCCTTTAGGATGCAAGATGCATTAGCTGTAAAGTGGGCACAATAGTGAAATAAAGCTAAATAAGCTTACAAAATTATGTATTCTATTAAAGGAGAATGCTAGATGTCCCTTTAGAAATTAAGTAGCTAATCAACAAAGGTGCATCCAATTTATTTGAGAGAATGTCAAAAAGGTGATTGAGGAAAATTCCCTGAATAGAAAGCAACTAGCATGTAGTCAAATTACAATGAGCTCAAGGATGCTCTTAAAGGATGGAGAACAAATAGTGACAACAACATTTGCATTGAAGGTTCCTTTCATAATTACATGGAGAAGCCAGTAAATGTAGATGTGAAGATGATAACACCAAGTGATTCCTCCATAATAAATGACAAAATTTACCTTTCAAAGAGGCTTGTGGTCATTTAGATCATTAGCACCAGCTTGATCTTGTTGGCATAGTGTATATTGTAAGCACTCCAACATAGTTGATTATTTTTTTTGCACTTTGAGTAAGCTATGGATAGAGATTCTATGTAGTTGGGAGCTCTTTGGCAAGTTGTAGGGCTTGCTTTGGGACTAAATATGTATAGACCAACATTTAAGCTTAGTACCTCAGTGATTATGTGTGGTCCAATATGGTTTCATTTTTCGATAATCTCCCTCATGTAATGAGACTTGAAGAGCATTTAGTGCATTGTTAAAGCTATTGGTGACTCTATTCAGATCGATTGTTGGACAACTTACATTCAAAGATCATCCTTTGGAAGAGTTTGTAAGCTCCTTAGAGTGGGTATATTACTAAATGGACAATTGGGCCACTCTTTTGAGAGGTTTGATTTTGAAGGACTACCCTTTATCTACTTCACTTGAAACAAAGTGGGACATGCTTCAAAGATATGTACATCTAGTGAGCTAGATCATAATGCTATTGTAGTCAAAAGCTTTTATCCTTTTGAGATAGTACCTGATCAAGATATGAATGGGGGGGGGGAATTGTAAACAAAATGTCATGATGGGAAACAATTGGTTTGGCATCATGGATAATTGTGCAACATAGGATGAGGACAGCATTAACAGCAACACAATTAAGGAAGAATGTGAATTGCAAAGATCTAAGTAGGAAAGAGTTGACTAGGCCTTACAACCTAGAAGTTAAAGAGAAAGTTATGCATAGGGGCACAATCTAACGCATGAATGATTGGCATAGAGGGTATTCATCTAAGATAAAGCAGGTACAAAAATAGATTGTGCATGGGGAAGATGAAATTAATGCAAATAAAAAACATTGTTCATGAATTAATAGGGTTGTGGATGATGGTTGTAGTGACTCTTCATAGATTACGGTATAGATTTTGAAAATGTAGGTGGAAGTGTTAGGTAATTTTAGTCCATCCACTATTGTAGCATTGGCTAAGCTTGTTAAAAAGGCAAAAGCTCTATGGAATAATTTGGAGTTTATAAAGAAAATAAGGAATAGTAAATAGAGGTGATTGTCTTAGGTAAGTTTGAAAATTAAAAAACAAAAAATAGTGGTATTATAGAAAAACATTGGAATTCAAAGAATATGGAGCAAGGGCATTTTCTTACCTAGACCTTTTGAGCAATTGTAAATGGCTAAGGTGTTATAAGATGCACTTGGAAACTACACTTAGTAATTTTTAAGGCTTTACTTTTTCATGATTTTTAAGCTACTTTTGCTAGGGCATATAAGGGTTAGCTAATTACATGAAGATCATTTGACATGAAAACTAGAGGTTTTTATTATTGGACAAGTTTTACGCTTAGCAAGAGCATGGCTACTACTACTTAGTAGAGAGAAACAACATTAAGTTTGGTCAAGACACCACGATTAACATGAATACAAATTTTTCTCGTTTTTTGTAGTTTTGCAAGGACTCAAAATGGCAATAGAGAGGATGTGCAATTCTTGGAGATGTATTCTACATAAAATTCTTGGAGATTTTTTCAGCAGTGATGATTATCAATCTATGTGGCTATAAGTTTTGATGTGTGCTCATTTGCTAGCTTCTTTAAATTCTTTTATGTAAAATCCTAAATTAACATGCTTAGGAAGCTGTCAATATTTAGTCATTGGGAGATTTGTTATGCATCAAAAAATCTTGTGTATGTTAATTTACTACAATAGGGGCAAAATTTGGAGTAATTGAGTTCTACTTTTAAGAAACAAGCTTATAACCTAGCCATAGAATTGTTTGAATAGAATTCTTATATGGAAAAGAGCTTCTTTAGTTTCTTGAACTTGATACTTTAATTTTATGACAGAGGAGGTTTTCTTTAGGAGGATGACCTCAAACAGACGTCGCAATATTTACTTAATTACAAATATAGTTAAATGCCATACTTTTTTCCTTGGCTAAAACTTTAGACTTTTGATTTGCTCTAACGCTACTAATAATGGAAAGTTTACTTGGCATAAAAACTAGAGGTTTCAATTACTTACATGTTGATCATCTTGAGGTTCAACCTTAGCTCAAACTTGGCTATGGTTACAAGGTGTGTAAATGCAACATTAAGTTTTGTCAAGATATGGTGACTAATAAGATTGCAAATAGGACTCAAAATATCCATAACAAGGATGTATAATTCTTGGAGATGAATTCAATGTAGAATTCCTAGAGATATTGTAACTCGTGGTGGTTGTCAGTCTTGGTGGCTATTTGATTTGATGAGTGCATGTTGGTCAGCTTAGTTGAAAGCTTTTGTGTAAAACATTATGTTGCCATGCACAAGAAACCATAGTTCTTCAGCCATTTAGTGACTTTCTTTGCATTTAAGAAGCTTATGTAAAACAACTTACTACTATAAGAGAAAATTTGGAGCAATGGTATGCTATTTTTGTGAAGCACCTTTATTGGAAGGTGATGAAAATTCTCAAGCAAAACTCTTATATGGTGAGAAGTTCTTTAATTGCCTAGAAATGTTATTTTATTATTAAGATGGAGGAGGATTCCTTTAGGAGGAGTAGCTCAAATGAGCTACAAAATATTTTCTTAATTGTAAACAATAGCTAGAGCCTTTAGCCTTCTTTACAAGGCTATTATTACTATTGATGTTTAAGTCTCAGACGTTGTTATGAAAGGCAACTATATCTAAATTAAGATTTGGCAAGGTCAAGAAGGTTGCAGAGCTAACCAGTTTTGCCTCGACACACATTTTTTAGCTAATAATATATGACTGTCTTTCTAGTATAGAATATTTAAGGAATAAGAGGTAAAAACTCATTGCTATTTGTAGCACTTGGTAAGAAATAATTGGGTCTTTGTTGCGGGTTATTGTGGTTTTATTGAGGTGTTGTGTGGTGTATGAATCAAAAAAGTGTACGATCTATTAGATATCTTAAAAGCAAATTAGATTATTTACAAAGCTTGTTAGACCATTGATTATTATAGGGGACTTTAACATATTACTTTTATATAGTAAGAAGAAAGATGGAAATAAAATTTGTGTTAGGTAGGCTCTATATGAGATCTCTAGGCTCATTAATGATTAGGATTTGACTAACCTAGGATTTATAATGAAAATGTTCTCTGGGTGTAATAATAGATTGGGAATGCTCATATATATGAAAGACTAGATAGAGTTTTCATAAATAATGATGGTACATAAGCATTCCTAAGCACCACAGTGACACAGCTCATTATATAACCTTGGATTATTGCCCATTGCTAATTCTATTTAGACAATTTTTATTAAATAAAATAGAGATGAGAGCCTGCCAAAAAACATATGGCTATCATTTCCACATTCAATAATTTAATGTATGCACGATCTATGGACTATCTATCCTCTAAATTTATTAGAGTACTATTAGATTTAATGAAATGAAGTTTAGCTAAAGTTGGTAATATTTTTAATAAGCCTAACTTGTTTGAGTAGGAGATCTAAAAGTTTCAACTAAAGGAATCTGTGATGGAGTTAATGGAGCTAGAATCTAAAATATGGTGGGTAATTGAAATATAATTTTATCAACTATGAGTAGTGAAGGAGGGACTTTAAATGGCCCCTAGGAGGTGCAACAATTCATGGAGATCATTGCTACAAAAAATTCTTGGTGTTATTATTCGCAAAAATTGTTGTTAATTATGGTGGCAATCTGATTTTATGACTGTCCATTGCTCTGCTCATAAAATTACTATAGTGCTAAATGCTTTTTTACTATACCAAAAAAGCTATAGGGTTTTAGTCATTTGGAGATTTCCTTAACATTAAATAAATAAATGTGCTTCAGTTTACTTAGGAATGGGGAATTTGAGAGCATTAGTATGCTACTTTTATATGTCAACTTCATTTGGTGGTATTATAATTGCTTAAAGAGAACCCTTATTGAGGCAAGAGAATCTTCATTTACTTAGATTTTGTATACTAACTTTAAGGTAGAGGAGAAAGTTTGTAGGCAAAGAATCTCAAATAAGACTTAGAAAACTTGTGGAATGGTAAAAAATAGCTTGACCATTTAGCATTCTTTCTTGAAATGCAACTACTACTGGTGTTTAACTTCCTAGTGTTGCTTCGGTTTTGTGGTTAATAGTTGTAAGTTGCATAAGTGCAAGTATTTTATTTCCATCTAACAATATATGATCGTAGTAATAAGTTTTGAACATTTAAGGTGTTAGAGTAGCAAAAGTTTGAGACTATTCGTAGCTCATTATAAACGAAAATGGTGTATCATTATTGCTTTATTGGAAACTTGAGTAGATAACTTCAATAGGCATGTGACGAACATGCTTTTAGAAATGAATTAAAGCTACTTTTTCCAACCATTAATTAGTTTTTCTAGTGGTATTGTGGTGTTACGTAGTGAATGGGTGGAGCTTGAGATTATGAAGGAATCCTGATAGGTTATGTCTATGCTGGTGACTGTTGGTAGAATCCTCTCTTGGTGATGTTATGTGGTATATGCATCAAAAGATTATATGATGCATAGGGTATCCTGGGATCAATTTTGAGAATTGTCAATGTTAGTTTGTCTATTGAGTGTAACTAAACTTGGCATTATCCTTAGCATGCCTTGCAAGTTATAATAGAAGCTTTGGAAGCTCATGCTTAAAAATTTGAGTTGGAGTTAAATGTGCTTGGGCATAATTTTTTGGCTTAACATATAGCCTTGTTTCATAGGGCTATAGGTTCGGAGAAATCTTGGTGGTGGTAGTGTGCCATGATACATTGGGCTAACCTTGGAGATTGCAACATGTACTTCTTTCAAGACGTGGTTACTTCTACCAACATAAGTAATTATACTCATCAACATAAAAATGATAGTAGAGAATTGGTGGCTTCCCCTAATGATATTAAAGTCAATGTGGTACTTTAACAAGAAATGAGGTTGATTTGGGCAATATATTTTTCCATCTCTCTAGCCTTACAACACTATTGATAATGAGCATGCAATAGCTCATATGACACTAATAAATGATGATGAGATCAGGATTGTTGTTTAGTTTACCAAAAGAAATAAAGCCTTTGCCATGGATGGCATCTTTGAAAAATTTGTGCATAGGGACTTGAATAATACTCGCACAGATATTGTTACAACCATGAAAAACCTTTTTAATAATAGATGTATGCTAAAAAGATTGAAAGATATGTTAGTTATTGTTATTCTGAAGGTTTAAGGTCCTTCAAAACCTGAACAATTTAGATCAATGAGTTTTTGCTTTGTGAAATACAAAATTATGGCCAAACTTTTGGTGGGTACATTAAAGATGATGCTTCCCAAAATAATTACGAGGGAACAAGTTTCATCTATGCCTCTTTGAGCTTTATTTGGCAATATACTTTTAGCATAGGAGATGTTAGCTTTTATAAATGCATATGCAATAAGCAAAGGTCTCATGGCTCTTAAGCTGCACATGGACTAAACCTACGATAAGGTCAATTAGTAGTTTGTGTTTGATTAGTTTAGGAATTTAAATTTTCCAATTATTTGGTTTGACTAGGTTGATGTGTGTATCACTACACCAAGAAATCAAATTATGCTAAATGGGGTTCACCATTCTTGGACTGAAGCTACGTGGGGTCTTAAGCAAGGGTGTCCATTATCGCAATAACTTTTTCTTATGGTATATGAATGTCTCTCTTATCTTATTATGCAGTTGATGGAGCGTACAATGATGGTTAAGATTAGAAGTATCCTTTATTCACCTATGATTTCTGACCTTTTTATGATGATGATAATTGAATCTATGCTTTGCCTATTTATGTTATGGCAAGGATCATTTGGGACATTATGAAATAGTATGAGCTACATTCAAGCCAACCGATTAATCTTAACAAATAAAAGTAATTTATTATTGTAATAGAATGCATGCATATGAAGATGATTACAGGGAAGCTACATTGTACCAAACTACTTAATTGAAAACTTTAGGCATTCTTATTATAGAAACTATATTATAGAAAAAGCTTCAATTTTCTTGTTGATCAAGTTAAAAATTGCATGGCTAGATGGAAGTTCAAAGCTCTCTCTATGACAAGCCGTATTACCCAGGCATATATTTATCATAGTTGTGAATTAAATTTTTAACGATAGTTGTAAGCCCAAAATTTGGAAAGACATGTTGCTCATTCTATCTCCTTAAGTTCAAGGTGCTTTTAAACTTAAATAGTTTAGACTATTAGTCTTTACAATGTGATATACAAAGTTGTGGTTAATAGTTTTGTAAGTAAACCAATTATGGTGCTTCCATATGTTATTGCATGGGAATAAGTTGTTTTTGTAGTTAGATGTGCTATATTTTATAATATATTTTTGACATAGGAATTGGCTACCCATATTAACCTATTTATTCCTAAAGAGTGTTTCATGATACTAATACTTAATGTGGACCAAGCTTATGATAATGTCAATTGAAAATTTATGCTTGATATGTTAAAGCATTTGTGGTTCTTGAATCTTTTGTGTGAATAGGTTGAGACTTGTGTCACTATCCTAAGACTTAGGATTATGTTTAATGGGATCAATCTTCAATGGATTGAAGCTACCAGGGGTCTTAAGTAGAGGTATCCACTTTTACCATACTATTTTGCCATTATATGTAAGTATCTCTCTTTTTTTATTAAGTACAAGGAAGCAAAAAAACCTTGATTGGGACTAGAATTGGCCCTTTCTCTACAATGATTACTCACCTTCTATTTGCTAATGACATGTTGATCTATGGACCAATAGCTTGTGCTACAGTGAGGAGTATTTGACACATTGCAAAGAACAATGAGAAACACTCTAGTTAGGTGGTAAATCTTAACCAATCCATAGTATTGTTTAGCAAATGTGGTGAAACTCAATTGAAGGAAGATGACAATAGGAAATATACATATAAGTCATGCTACTAAATTCAAATATTTAGGCATACCTATTGTAGCAAAAAGACATCAAATTTCTAATTGACCCTATTGAAACTTGTTTGTCAAGTTGAAGGACTAGGTCCTTACTAAATATGGGGCATATTTTCATGATCAACTCAGTGCTCACTATTTTTCTTGCATATTTGTTAGCCACTCTTTCATTCTCTTTGGCATTGGTGATGAGTTGAGGAAATTGAAGCATTTGAACTTTTGGTGTGATTCAAATATTAGCAATGATAGACCTGATGCATGTGGAAATCTAGATTCATTGCAAAGTGTTATAGGTAGGTTATTCCTCACGAAGTTGTTTTTGGGTTTGACCTTCAGATCCAAGTAGTTTATGATAAACCATAATTTCTATATTCCATATAGTGCTTTGCAAACGTGTAAGATACTCAGTATTATGATACCTTCGACAATTGATAATATAGCTAAGTGGAATGTTGAGGGTAAGCAAGTTTAATTCAGATTAGATAATTAGATTGGCATTTTTCCAATTTCTTTTTAGAACTAGAACATCCAATTCCTGTAATAGACTTGTTAAGGATAGATGTGTTAGACAAAAACAATATACAAAATTTATTTGCACTTACTTCGATGTTTAGGATCATGCATCATCCTTGGAACAAATCAATTGAAAGAGAGGTGTTCTACTTGAAACATAGTGAGGTAATGGTGCTAGAATAAAAAATCATTTTCAATAGCATGTATATGAGACAAAATTTAACAAGAGGGGAGATTATGTGGGTTTGGAAATTAGAAATGGAACCTTAGGTCATTGTCCTCATGATGAAATAGATTTTTAATTTCCTTTGACACAATTCTAGTTGTGTCCAAGTGGTATTGAGATGTAGGTGCCTTGTCCATGGGTCTATAAGGTGAAGGAGGATGTACAATGTAGCTTATGGGATTGTCGTACGATGAGAGATTCAGGTTGAGAAACTTTGCAAACACTAATCACATGCCTGGTGGGGTTAATGACAAGAATTTTAGTTCTTTAAATGTTTGTCTTAACTAAATGGTGGTTAATATATGGCTCTCAACTACATTGCATGTCATTAAATTTGTTGCTTCAGCACTATATCACCTTTAGTTTAATAGAAATTTACAAGCACATGTAGGGCAAGGTGCTTAACCTTGCTACACTTCAAAGAAGTATTCATTTTTTTTTGTAGTTGTTACCACTACAAGTCCCTTTATCCAATCCCTTCCAATGACAATTCCCGTGGCCTTCTACAGTTATTTGTTACCTCTTATTGAGCTCCCCTAATGGGGTGTGTTAAGCTCAATTGTGATCCAACTGTGTATGATAATTAAATGCTAGAATTGGTATATTAATTTGTGTTGACTTAGGTAGGCCTATTACTAGTAATGGCATATTATGGATTCAACTTTAGTTTTTACCATGGAAACTATTACAATATTACACCTTTTATATGTTTATGACATCATGATTTATGCATCTACAACTTATGTTGTAATGAGGACCATTCAATATATTATGGGGCCGCATGGTTATCGCTTAAGTCAGGTGGTGAATCTCAACAAATATAGAGTTTTACTTAGCAAGAGGATGATATCCAAGTAAATGAAGATGATAGAGGGAAAATTACATATGCAACAAGAGGTTCAATTGAAATGTCTAAACATAAAAATTGTATCAAATAATGTATAGAAAAAGACTTTAATTTCGACATTAATCATGTTGAAAACTGTGGCAAGTAGGATTATTTGGTCACCATCAATGGTGAACCATATGTCCTGATAAACTCAATATTTTCTACTATTCCTACTAATTACTTAGCTCACTTACAAATTTCAAGTGGAACTATTTGCAACACAATACATTATGCCTATTGGGATTGGATAACTCTTTCAAATCTGTGTGAGACTCAAAATATAAATTTTGTCAACCTGATATTCAACATTGATTACAAAACACTATAAATGGGTTATGGTTGAGGAAAAAAGTTTATGGGTTTAGTCCGACATATTTATGTACTTTATAACAAGCAATACATTCTACTTGTTGGAAAATGTCTCACATACATGTAACATAATAACTCATCCTCTAAGATAATAAATAATATATTTTGGAGGATTATTATAGGTAATTTAGTTTCCTTCCCATTCGATAATTGGTATGGCATCCTTCCTATTGCTTCATGGCTTGCATATCTTATCATGGAGGTGAACCAACCAGCATTTGTAATGGAGTTGCTTAGGGAGCATGGTGTGTATTTTCACAATAATATCAAAAATTTATTTGTGCTTAATTTTGTATTTAGGATTATGTACTTCACTTAGGCTAAATAAATGAAAGAGATGTGTTGTGCTTCAAATCGAGTGATGATTGGGTGTTGGACTCAAAGACCATTTACAACAACATGCATACGAGCAAGAATTCAACTAAGAGGGAGGTTGTCTAGGTTTGGAAAGTGCATGTGTAGCCTCAGGTTAACATCTTCTTATGAAAATTAATGTTAAATTTACTTCCTATTAACACTTGCTTTCGTGCAACAGGGATTAAGATGTTAGGTCTTTTTATGTAGGTTTATAATGCAACTAAATATTTGAAATATTGTTTGTGAGAGTGCCATAGTGCAAAAAGATTTAGGCCCAGCAGCTCTGCAAATGACAATTTTATGCTTGGTGGGGTGAATGATAGAGATGTTAGTTTATTGATTGAGCTTCTTAATTGGATGTTTGTGAATGTGTGGATGGTTAGTAATTCTTATATGGTTAAGCTCATTTCTTTGAAATTATTTCACCTTTGGCTTAATAGGAATTTACAAACATATGCAATTAAAGTTCTCCAATTCGCTGCAATCCAAAGAAATATTCAAATTTCTACTACTACTACTACTTCTTTCAACTCTTCAACTTTTCTCTAGTGGGAGTTGTCGTGTCCGTGATGAGCAATTTGTTTCCTCTAATTAGACTCTTATTTTCAAATGGATGGATTAAAATTAATTATGATGTATTTCAGCAAGATGCTCTCAATGTTGGAATTGGCATTATTATTTAAGAAGACACAAACAAGCTTACTACTATTATAGGAAAAACTTTGGTTTTAAATGTGGATTTAGACTTGGAGATTGTTGCTAGTTTTAAATCAATTGAAATGCTTAGAATGTTACTTCCTAATGTCCAAGCATTAGTGATGAAATTAGACTCTACTATAACCATTACTATGATGAAACAATAGCTTTTGTTTAAAGCAAATAGAAGTACCCACCGTGGGTCCACTACATATGTTCAAGGTATGTCATCTTTCAAACTATCCTACATAAAGTCCTAAAGCAATAGTGCTATAGATTGGGTCACTCATCACACGCTTTTGCATGATTTTGATTAGATCTAAGGGTTGTCCCTTCTTAGGCTGCTTCAATTTTATCTTTTTACTATGATTTTGTATGAAACTCCTTAAGGAGAGTATGTTGTTAGCATCAAACATTGCTTTATCAAGGAAGCCAAAGGTTGTTGCCTCTTATTGGACCAGTCCTCCAATGGGTTGGATCAAATTCAACTATGACATTGTTGTGTACTATGATTTCATTACTGAAATTAGTATGTCTGTACGAGATGGCATGAGTAAAATTATTACTATTATAGAAAAATCTTTTGTTTAAAGTTAAACTTTTTCATGGAGATTATTTTATTCTTGAAGAAATTGAACTTCTTAAATTAGTACTTCTTAATGGATAAGTAGTGGTTATTAAAGCACATTCTGCTACAACAATTGTTGTATTGAACCTATTGCTTTTGTCTATAGCAAATAATAGTTCCTACAAATGTATTATTACATATATTTAGTGTATGAATTGCATCAAACTATCCCACAAAAGTTCCAAAGAAATAGTGATGTGCACTACAACAATTGTCATGTGCTTCTGCTTGAATATTTTGGGGCTAAGGAATGCTTCTTCTCAAATCACTTCAACTATCTTTTTTATTGATTTTATGCATCAATCTGCTGAAGAAAAGTATCATATTTGCTTTGCCCATTATTTTTCAAGTAAACCAAAGAGGGTTTACTTGGTGTAATAAGGAGGGGAATGTCTGTATCTATGAAAGATTGGGTAGCGCTTTCATGAATATTGATGGTATGTAAGCCTTCACAAGTATGACAATGACACATCTTCCTCGCATCAACTCAGATCACAGTCCATTGCTTACACAAATTAGATAGTCCTTATTGGGTTAACTTCATAGACGTAATTAGTTTGAAAATATCCTATTATCCTTTTCGTAGTCAACTAATGGTTTTTATGCAACCTTGGGGTTGGCTGTTTAAGGTAACCCAATGAATAACTTATCCAGTAAATTTAGTAAGCAATTAAAAAATGGAATGGAAATAAACTTGGTTATTTCCTTACTAAGCAACATCAGTTGGAATACCAAATATAATACCTTCAACTTAAGGAATCTATGAATGGCTTAACTCAGCTAAAATAGAATCTTTTAGGACCACGTATTGCATCCTATTAAATGTCATGGCTTTAGAAGAAGCATCTAGTGGTAGCATGCAATCTTCAATGGACCACCCATGGAGACCAATACAGATGTTTTTTCTTGGCATCAACTACTTCGACATCAAGGGGGAACTATATAATCAAATTAAAAATGAAAGTGGGTTATTGGTCAAATCCCCAATTGAGATCAAAGACATTCTTATATAGTTTTTTTTAGTAAGAAGTGTAGTTTTGGGCAATATGAGCCACCTATTCCCTTCAACTTTTGAGAATTATTAATAGTGATCAGGTGGCCATAGTTATGGCTCCAACCAATGAGGATGAGGTAAGAAGTGTGGCATTATCCATGAAAAGAAATAAATTCCATGCTGTAAATAACATCTTTATTAAATTTGTGCTTAGTGAGTGGAACTTTGTAATGGTTGATATTGTCATAATTATGGAACCATTGTTTAAAGATAGCTTTATGCCCAAATATTAGAAAAACATGATGGATATTTTTATCGCTTAATTTCAAGGTGCATCTAAACTTGAGAATTTTAGGGCCATTAGTCTTCGTAGTGTGATTTGCAAAGTGGTAACAAAAATGTTGGCAGCTAGACTGATGATGGTGCTTCCTGATATTACTACAAGGAAAAAGTGGCTTTTGTACCATGCCATGTTATATATATTAATATATTTCTTAGCACACGAAATGGTTTCCTTTATGCACTTTTGTACTTCTAAAGAAGGTCAACTAGAAATTTTTGGTAGATATTCTAAAGCATTTGTAGTTCTGACTTTGTTCGTGTGATTGGATGGATGCTTGTATCGTTGCACGAAGGCTTGTAATTATACTAAATTGTTTCCATCTAAAGTGAATAAAAGTAACCAAGGGTCTTCGATTGGGATGTCTTCTCTAAATTTGCAATTTTTTACAGTGTTTGATTATCTCATATGTGTCATTCAAAACTAGCATAAGCATGTTGCCTCATTGGGTTCAACATTGGCCCATCCTCTCCTGTTATAACACATCTTCTATATGTTGATAACATCATGATTTATGCACTTACAATTTATGTCATAGTGAGGACCATTCATGATATTTTGGAGTAGTATAGGCATCACTTAGGTGAGGCGATGAATCTTAATGAATCAATACTATTATTTAACAAAGGGATGAGATGTAAGAAAAGAAAGATGATAGTATGAAAATTACATATATGTTAAGCTTCTTAACCAAAATATCTAAATATACCAATTATAGCAACCAAACTACAAAAAAAGACTCCAATTTCATCATTAATCATGTTGAAAACTATGTCAAGAATGATGACTAGGTCACTATCATTGGTGTTTTATACTGTCATTATAAACTAAGTGTTAGGTGCTATTCTTGTTTATTGCTTAGCTCACTCTTTATATATAAGTAGCCTTATTATGGAGTTGGAGAAATTAATGCACCATTACCTTTGTAGTTATTCAAATATTGTAGCATAATGCATTATGCCTATTAAGAAATGGTAATTATTCCTAAGAAGTGTGGGTGGCTTAAAATCTAGAGTTTTTTTACCTGATAGATACCATTGATTACAAAATACTTTAAGGTGAGGTATAGCTAAGGAAGAATTTTTTTTAGTTTTGTCCTTTAGGTCTAAGTACATTATGACAATAAATACTTTCTTTTTGTCGCATGGTGCATCACACGCATGTAAGTTAATATTTTTGTTGGACAATTAGCTTGGCATCGATCTTATTGCTTCATGGCCAACCTATCTTAACAAGTAAGTAGACCATCCGATAGTTGTAGTAAAGTTTGTTAAGGATCTTAGTGTAAGGGATTATAATAAAATATATAATGTATTTGCATATTATTTGGTATTTTAGATTTTAAATCCCCCTTAGGCTAAATCAAATGAAAAGGTTGTGTTACAATTGTAATTGTGTGATGAGAAGGAGTTGGACTTATACACCACTTACAACAATATGCATATAAGACAAAATGATACTAGCAAGGACATCACATTTATTTGGAAATTATAGGTGTAGCCTCGCTCTTTTGCTTGTGAAAAAGGGACTAAGACATCAGAGCTTTGTCTGTGGAGTTATAATGTCATTGAAGATTTGCAAAATTGCTTGTGGGAGTGCCACAATGTGAAATAATTTAAGTCTGTAGCATTACCAATGATAGTTTCAAACTCAACGCTTTGAACGGTAGAGATACCTCTTCAATAGTTGAGCTTCTTAACTGGATGTCTGTGAATGTGTGGTTGGATACTACTTCTCATATGATTAAGTTTTCTACTTTGACATTATTTCATCTTTGGCTTTATAAGAATTTGTAGGAACATGAAAAAAAGTTTCTCACTTCAACTATAATCCAAATAAATTTTTGAATTATTGCATTTCTATTACTACATGTTTTAGCTATCCAACATGATCCAATAGGAGCTCCAATAGTCTTGATGGACTATTTGTACGTCTTATTTGACTCCTCCTTCATGAGTTGTGTTAAAATAAATTTTTGCATAGCTATGGAAGATTATCTAAACTATTGGTTCTTAAGGCAATGGAACTCCTTAGAATGTTACTTCTTAATATCCAAGTAGTAGTGATTGAATTAGACATTGTTAATACTATTATTATATTCTCCTAGTTGCTTTTTTCTAAAGAGAATTGAGGTTCCTATCCTAGTGCTATTACATATGTTGAGCATATACAGTCTTTCAAACTGTCCCCCAAAAAGTGCCAAGGCAACAATGTCACAAACTAGGTCACTTATCATGCATTATTGTATTATTTTTTTTGGAACTGGGAATTACCCCTTCTCAAACTACTTCAACTTGGTCTTCTTAATAATTTTATGTTTTAACATCTTTAAACAAAGCATGTTGTAGGCTTCATCATTTCTTTATCGAGGAACCCAAAGACATAGACTTGCAAAGACATACAAATGTGATGGGTGTGTGTAGTGGATGTACTGGATGGTCTCGTATGTACAGAAGGTGACGTACAATTTGTTGGTCAATGACATTGGTGGCTTAAGGAGGGGAAAAATGATGGAAGATGGAGACAGCATTAATAAAGCCTGTTTTTGGCCAATGCTAGTTGCTCACTAAGACGATATTATGGGCATCTTAATGTTTTACTCTGGTTGCAACAAATTTTGAAATAGACCTAGAATTTATAATCCTCTTGGTACATAGTGCGGAGCAACAATCTATGGCAGGAAAAAATATTGTAAGATTTAAAAAAAGAAAAAAATAAAGTCGAAATATCCCCATCACAAATTACTAGTGATGATGTTTAGAGCCCAATTGGTGATACTTCTAAGCCAAATGCCCCATGGTTGGGCATTCTAGAATCTGGGATTGTCTTTGTGGTTTGAGCTCTAATGAACATTGGTGATGGAGTTTAGGGGAGTGCATAAAGGATTTTAAAGCTATTAATGGAAAACTCATTATTAGACGAGCCTTGCTATAATATGAATATGTTTGAGGATGACGAGGGTGCTTCTTTTATGGCTGCCTGGTGCATTAATAGTGGAATTACATAAGGAATCAAGGACATGATAGAAAGAGGAAAAACTAATTTCACTGAATAAGGAACTTGGCTGGAATGAAAATACTAAATTATACATCCACTCACAAGAGAAATCTCCATGTCCCAAAGGTGCTGATGTGGGTAATTTATGTGGCTACACATAAGGTTTGTGTCAAAATGTTGCAGTATTAATGGAAGATAATTCTTAGAATGACAAACTAGAATCACTTTGCAAAATTAAAGTCAGCTTTTGGAGTCGCTCAGTAGAGGGAGAATGAGAATTATTAATCTAACATTGATGGGAGGTCCCCTCATTAACTACTCATAGTGACCAACAAATCTAGATGTTAAGATGCAAGCTCCAAAGGATAACTCTTTCATAACTAGTGATGAAATACATCTATCAAATGAGGCATGTGAAAGACGAACTCACTGCCACCACTTCAACCTGTGGGTAGACTGTAAAAAGGCCAGTTGCCATTTCAATGAATATACAAAATATTATAATAAAGGTGTAGCCATTTTAGAGGATTTTGGATCAAAGACTTCATAGATGGGAGTTTGTATATTGTACTTATATTAAATTTTATATAAAGAATATGTGTTGTTTTTGAAGGCCATGGTAAGTTACTGGCTTTGAATTAGGGTTATATAAGTGGACACCTAAATTTCAACCTAATACTCTAGAGATTTTTTGTGCTCCAATCTAAATTCATTTTCTTATTCTCTTATTGTATTGAAACGCAAAGAATCTATTACATAATGCCGAAGTTATACAAGATCCTCTTTTGATTAATGGTTGGAAACTACTATGTAATGGTCACTCTTTGCTAATGTGTCTATTAAAATAAACATTTCAAAACTATATAGTATAAGAATATTGATTAATAGGCACACCTAGTGAATTGATACTAATGGCTACTATAGTTGAGAGAAAGTCATTTAAATAAAAAACCTAATCAGAATAGGAATGGGGTGCCTTTTTTGACACTAGTGGGTACAAAGGATCATGAGGAGAAGAGACAATGACTTGGACCCTGGATGGCAATTTGACCTTAGAAAATGAGGCTAATTGATGCAATAGAGGGGAGAAGGATTGTAATAGGTAAAGATAAAAGTTGGTAGTAAGTCAAAAAAAACAAAACAATTATGTGTATACAACGTAGATAATGCAAAGGGGTTGGTTCTATAATTGGCAATAATAATACAATGGAGGTACATTGAAGCCAAAATGGGTGCAAAAGTAGAAAATTTCGGGAGAGTTCAACCTATTACTAATAAAAAGCATAGTCCATTATGCAACATGATAGTGGGGGAAGGTCCCATTGGTTCTTCACATAGTTGTGGAATTTGGAAAAGTATGAAGAATTCTCATGCAATTTTAGTCCATCCAATGAAGTGGTCTTACTTGTTGCCAAAGAAAAGGGAAAATGTAGATTTGAGTGATTTTTTTAAGTTAAAGAAAATAAAAAAAAATATAAAAAGCAGGGCTCTTGAGTAAATTCGAAAATCAAAAAACAAATAGTTGCAGAAAGATAGGAGAATATAAGATTAGGTGGAGCATTCAAAAACTATTTTGCTTATCCAAGAATTTCAGAGGATGACCATACAGCTATGGTATTGTTGTGATCACTTGTAAAGCATATTTTGGTTTTCTTATGGTTTTACTTTCTTGTGAATAAAGGATACTATGACATGGCGAAATAGGGACAAAGAGGTTGTTTGCACTATAACTTTTGCACTGGTTGCATGAGACTTACAAGTCACAAATTTTTAGATGTATTGGATTACTTACATTGCGAATATTTTTTGATAAAGGATTAGTCTAGACTAAAGCATGATAACAACTGCAAGGAGGGGGAAGCAAGATCGCTTTTATACTAGCTATGCTTATTAATAGCTTTACAAATTCCTTCATTGTTCATAATAGATGTAAGGGTTATATAAGAAATAAAGTGGAAATATAATTCTTGGGCCTATACTCTATGGAGTTTGGTTTAAGAAACTATGAGCCACTATGGATTTGAAGGTATGTTCTCAATATTTTTGCTAAGAACAAGTCGAACAACTTAGTTGATTGCTATTATATAAACTACTATAATCACTTCTCATATAGAAACAACTCTAACATGCCCAAGAAGCCTAAGAATCTGACTTTGAGAAACAACTTCATATGTAGACCTATATGAATTTTGTCAAAAAGTTTATATGGGTGAGAGTTCCCACCTCAACGTGGACTCGTGAATATTTAAGGATGATGAGTATGTTATCATGAGGATTAGCATGAATGGGGGATAGAGTCTTTGCTTTGTCTAAAATAATTTGCTCTTAAGAAAAATGTTAACACAGTAATCTTACTATTTATGATTTGACCTATAAAGTATGAAAGGAGATTGGTTGAGAAGGCATTCATCAAAGCATGCTAAATCTATATCTAGAAAGATGTTGCTTTACTTATTTACTTTTATAGTTAACATAGTTTCGGTGATGCACACCTTTGCTTTCTCAACATCAGTTGATAGAGCCTCAAATAAGAATGTATAAATCAAGCACTCTAGTTTGCAATATGTGTGATTAGAAAATAATTTTCTCAAAGATCTGGGTGGTTACAAATCAATTAGTATTAAAAAAAAGCAGAGTAGTGAGCACACCTTGCCTTATGAGTGTGGAAACTATTTGATGTATTTTAAAATTGTGACCTATTGGCTATGGAGTGCTCTAGATGTGAGGGGATCTGTCTAGAGGCCGAGTGTGCTAAATTTAGTCATGCCTACTTTATTGGACACTCTCATTTGTTCTGTTTGGACTAATTAATATGCAAGAAAGGAAGTAAAGTGCTTTATTGAATGCTATAACATGCTTGGGTGCTAGAATTTAACTTCTATTTCAGGTGTGGATTTCGAATACATTGTTATAAGACACAAGCATTGGGGTAACTATGAATATAAAGTAATAGTAGATGCAAATAATCCATTCAAAAGTTGTTTGTACATTCCCAAAAAAAGGGAAGATTGTGCACACCAACGTGCTTGAAAAGTGTAACTTATTATAAAGTAGTTTTGGATGTGGCATTATTAAGTTGTGGGTATGGGTGGTTGCTACATTAGATGGTTTTCAATTTTTTATTTGATTATTAATATGGTGGGATGGGTCATTAGCTATGTTTTTTGATAGAGGGTGGAGTGGGGTTTCACATAGTTTGCTAGGTTAATATCTTATTAACAATGAACTATGAGAACTTAAGTTGGTAAAGCTTCTTGTACCAATATTATGTGATTAATTTCTTGAATTATCTATGTTCTACATGCTATTCTAGTTTTGCTATGCCTTTAAAATGCATATTTTCTTTTGGTAGAGTGTGTCGCAAAGTGAATGGTTGTTGTTTGGGCCAATGTAGTTTTGCTAATAAATTATGATTTCATTTGTAGAGTGGAATATCCATAAAAATAAAGAATTGAATCCCATGGCTACTTGCAACATTTGGTAAGGAAGAATAGGTTATTCATAGTTGTTGTGTTAGAAACTCATATGGAGACCTTTAATAGGTGTGAGGTGGATGGACTTTTGTGTAGAAATAGGAATTACTTTGTTCAAACTTTCATTGGGTTATTTAGGGATATTGTAGTATTATAAGGGAATTAAATTTAACTTTAGATTATGGATTACTCCTCATAGGTGGTTACTATCTTGGTGAGATATGGCAACAATGAGATTTGGTAATGTTGTTCTATGTATGTATCAAAAGTCTATATAAACTACTGGCAAGATTGGGATCAAATGAATAATACTATATAAGCTCTGTGGAAAGCTACTTGTTGTAAGGGCCTTTAATGTCTTACTTACATAAGAAGATAAACAAAAGTGAAAAAATTAAAAAATGACCAGGTTAAGTATGTATTGTCTAGCTTTATTCATGAATTGGATCTAATTAACTTGGGTTTTATTAAGAATTGGTTTACTTGGTGCTGTAAAAAGGAGGGAAATCGTCGTATCTTCAAAAGATTGGATGGAGCTTCCTTGAGTTTCAACAATATGTAAGCCTTCTCGAGTACCACAATTACATATCTCCCATATATTGGCTTAAAGCACTACATATTAATTATATAGCTTAGAAACTCATATGGAACCTAATTTGAAAGGGTATGGTTATGCTTTCCTCAATCAACTAGGGTAGTGAATGTTTCTTAGAAAAGGATCATTAGAGGAAAACTTATGGATAGTCTATTCACTACATTTAGTAGTGCGTTAATAGTGTTATGTCACCTTTGTGTTTGATGAGTCAAGTATTGAATACTTAGAATTTTACTCTAATAGGCTTATTTACTGTTGAAAAGGTATAATTTTAATGAACAAGCTATGCAACTTTGAGGATGGTGACTTAGTGTTCTTCAAAGAACCATGGAGTATTCAATATGTTTCAAGGATTACAAATATGTATACAATGCTTTGATAAGTTTTTTTATATAAAATAAAATTTTAGCTTGTTGATTTTAAGGCACTATCTTTTTGTAACAATTCAAATAATCTAGATCACATTTATCATGATCAGATGGCCCGGATGAAATCTATCTTGATCTCACAATCTATAACTCATCTGCCTACTCAGCATTAGATCTGACAATTTGTATCTCCTTTGACCACATCCAACAACCACAATCCATCTTGCTTAATGACTTATTTTTTAGCCATTACATTAGCCATTTTGAAAACATTATTTTAACATGTCTATAAAAGCTTTTTAAGCTCTTTTGCTACATATTTTCAAATAGCTTATTTCACTTTCTAATAGTTACAATCAAAAGTTTTTTATGTACCTAACTATTATAAATGAAATAACTAATAAACATGAATCAATCATGAGATTTCAACAAAGTGCTCCTAAATATTCTACTGGTGTAAATTCTTCTAGTAGTAACTACGAGTTCTACTTAAATCTTCAAATTTTTCCATCTAAGCGTTGCACGTCTGAACCTTCAAATTCTCATCTCTCTTCTTAAATTTAAGCTGTTTTTGCATTGTTCGATTAAGCATAAACAATTCTACAGGTTTGACAAAATTTTTTTCGTCTTGCTGTGTTTTTCTTTTTCTTTTAGGTTTTGTTGCAGGACATTTGCAAAAGTCCAAGATTGAGCTCTTAAAAGCCAAGGCTATAGTTGAACCAAAAAAGGCAAGTAGGTTGAGGTGAACCTTAAGAAAAAAAATGTCAAGTTGTAGCCTTTTCTTGGTTGTATTTTTCTTATCCTTTGTTTTCAGGTGGATGCAGATTGTAATTCTATTTGAACTACGTTAACATTTTGGCGTCTCATTTTAATTTGTTATCTTCATTTTCTTAAAATATTAAAGAAATAATATATATATATATATAATCAAACTTTTCTATAAACAAAAAATTATTTTTGAAAAAATAATATATTTTAATCAATAAAAATTATTTTTAAGATAATAATTCACTCCCTTGTTGTGAGATTTGTACATATTTTTTACTTCATATAGCATTAAAGAAATGGAGTGTAACAAAACTTCATAACATTCTTTGTATCCTTATCAATAGGATGAGGAAATCTTGGTGCTTAAACTTAAATAACATATGAACAACTTAACTAAGTCAAAACATGATATTTTAGCAAAATGTATTGCTTCTTACCACACAACCTTGGCTTTAGAAGAAGCATGTTGGTGGTGATATGCTAAGCTTAATTAGGCCACACTTGCAGACAAAAACATTCGTTTTTTTCAAGGTGGCATCTACCTCTTCTTCCAAGAGAAACTATAACGACAACTTAAAAATGATATGAAGGAACTAATGGCCTACCCAACTTAGGTTAAAGAAATTTTATCTAGTATTTTAATAAGAAGTGGTGTAGCCAATTGTAGTGTGAGCCTCCTCTAACCTTCCAAGCTTAGAAAACTATTCATAATGAATATGTGGCTACACCTGTGTCTCCAACTAGTGATGATGGGATCATATTTATGGTGATGTTTATCAAAAGAAATAAATCCCTTGGGATGGATGTCTTCTCATTTGAGTTTGTGCATGGTTATCAAAAGATCACACAAATGGTCATTATTATAGTGGTAAAATAATTCTTTAAAGATAGCTTTATTTCAAAAAGATGGAGAAACACAATGACATACATATCTCTAAAGCTCAAAGAGCATCCAAACTTGAGTAATTTGTTGTAAAGTAGTGACCAAAAGTTTGGTGGTAAGACCAAACGGGGGGCTTCATGAGATCACTACTTAAGAACAAGTTGTTTTCGTGTTAAGACATGGTATATCTAATAATATTCTTTTGTAATAGCAAATCACTACCCATTTGCTCCAATCTATTTCCAAAGAAGGACTGATTGAGCTAAAATTCAACATGAATGAAGCTTATGTCTAGGTAAATTTGAAATTTGTGTGGTATATGGTTAAGCATTTATGGTTTGTAACCCTTTGTTGTGATTGTATCAGGACCCACTTTATTAACTAAGATTTGAGGTTATGTCTAATGATATCCATTTATAATGGATCAAAGTAACTTATGGTCACAAATAAGGATGTCTTCTGTCACCATACCTCTTTACTGTTTTGTCAAAGTACTTCTCATGTCTTATTCAGAGTTAGCTTGATAATGCTACTACTATTTGGTTTAAGATTGTCCATTTTTCCCTATGATTACCTAACTCTTATATTTTGATGAATTCATGATTTAAATGCGTATAACTTGTGCTACAATGAAGAAATTATGGAGTACTATGGGCATCATCGTATCAGCTGACAAATCTAAACAAATAAAGAGTGTTATTTAGCAAGGTGATGCACTACATGTTTAAAAAGGGTATTGTAGAAAAACTACATGTACATCGAGCAACTCAATAAAAATATCTAACAATACCAATTGTAATTACCAAACTTTAGAAAAAATACTCCAATTTCATTTTTAATCATGTTGAAAACTATGTCAAGATAGACAATAAGGTGATTATGATGTGCCATATTGTCATGATTAACTTAATGTTTGCTACTATTCCTTCTTGTTACTTAACCCACACATTAATTCCAACCTACAGTATTTTGGAGTTGAACAAATTATTCGGGTAATATGTTATGTCTATAAGAAAATGGTAACTCTATGTAAGGATTACCGAGGACTCAGTGTTCATAGTTTGTCAACTTGGTAGTCAATGTTGATTGCAAACAACAATATGTGAGTTATTTCCCTGGAAGACTGTTTGTGGGTTTAGTCCTTCATGTACAAATACTTAATGACAAATAATAATTTCTATTTTCCTCACAGATCATCTCATACAAGTATGTTACACAAATTGTAACCCTCTGCACCACAAACAATGCAGTTTGGTGGGATGTTGTGGGTAACTTTTCCTTTTTGTTGGATAATAGTCTTTACATCCTTCCTATTACTACTTGACCAATCTATCTTAGCATAGATGTGGAGAATCAAAAATTTGTAGCAAAGCCACTTAATGGGTATGGGGTTTGGAATCACAAAAAGTTTCAAAAATTATTCTTGGCTAATTTGCTATTTTATATTCTATATTGTCCTTGGGCAAAATTTATGGGAATAACAATAGGGATGTCAGTTCCTTTTTTGAGCTCCTTAACTAAATAGCTATGATTGCATGAGTGGCTACAACTTCTAAAGTAGTCAACTATGCTACTTTATCATTCGTCCTCCTTTGTTGTGCTAAGAATTTGTAGGCACATATGGAAAAGGTATTCAACTCAACTATACTACAAAGGAACATTCACATTATAACTACTAGTTGGTACAACTCTCAATCACATCGAGAAAGAGTTGTGGAGTCCTCAGTGGGCCATTTATTATCTATTATTAGTGTCTTCCTACAATGAGTTGGAATAGGTTTAATTGCAACACAACTATGCAAGATGACTTGAATGCTAGAATTAGTATTGTTTCATGGGATGACATAAGTAAACCTATTACTATTGTAGAAGAAACGTTTTTTTTCTTGTTAGCTTTTATCAAGCTAATTATTGCTATGTTTGAAGTAATGGAATTGAGAATTTTAATTCCTGATGCTAAGGTAGCGGTGTTTGAATTAGATTTAACTACAATTATTATTGTAGGTAACTAGTAAGGTTTGTCTAAAGCAAATAATAATTCCTACTATAGGGCCATTGCAGATGTCCAGGGTCATAAAGCTATTCAAACTATCCCACCTAAAGTGCCATGGCAATAGTGCTACAGACTAGGTTGCTCATCACACATTTTTGTGTGATTTTATTTGAGACTTGGGAATAGTCTTTCCCAAATCTCTTAAACTTTGTCTTTTTAAAGATTTTATGTATAGTCCTCCTTAAGGAGAGTATGGTTTAGGCTTTGAGAATTACATTATGAAGGAACCCAAAGAATTTGATTTCTTATGAGGTGATCATAGAGTCCAAAGATTAGCAATTGCTTATCCTTGGTCAGCATCATTTATGGTGAACACGATGAGATTTGATTATCTTTAAGCCCAAACCACTTATTCTTGTTTAATAAAACATTATTGCCGGATTTTTTTTATTGTGGTTTGTCTATCATATATTTATGAATTTCACCTTTAACAATGAAATATGAATGGTCATGACATTCACTCAAAATCATTACTATGATCATAATGGCCAGAACAATAGAGCAAAATCCTATGATGTTATCCCACACAAATGTATCTAGAGCATGGGCTTGCATTGAGCACTAACATCTTCAATGTAACAATATTAAGGGAGTGACCTAGCCAGCTAATTCTAGTCCACATCATTGACAAAACAATCAGGGTATGTGGTGCACTCGAAAGGTAGATCAATTAGGAGAAAGCAAGCTCCATTTATGACTTTTTTATCTAGAACAACTTGAATATATGCTATTTAAGTTGGATATACCATGGCACCTAACGCTAAACTTTCCTTGTAATGCATCCTCATTGAGGAATTTACAATGTACTCATTCTAATTAACAAACATATGGAGCTCAATATTATTTTTTATTATTATTCTCTTTATTAAGATTGGGTAATTTGTGTGCTTGCTACCTTCCTTGGATGTGGTAACTGTCCCTCTGGCTCCCTCTCTAAAATTAAATGCTAATTCTTTATCACACTTTGGCACCATGGTAGGCCCATATCCAAACATCGATCATTCATTTGGTGGAACGTTGAATGATGTATAGTCTGCATAGAGGTCATGTGATCCATCATGTTATCATGAAATGTTGATGAGTTGGGTGAAAGCCCTTTTTGACCTTTTATCTGATAAATGCATCCCTTCAAAATAGTTGGGGTTTGGTGAATGTATTAGCTCTATCATTGAAATGGTTTTCTGAGCAGCTTGTACCATCAAGAAAAAAATAATTATTTTAATAAGCCATTTATAGTTTCAATGTCTATAATATTTCATGCTTACACATGCATGGCTTAATCTTTGTGAAACGAGTATGACTATCGGCATGACCAACTTGGTAGCAATACAAAAAAAGTGCTAAGTAGCACCCCATGTGACAGTTGACCTGCTCATCATGTTAGGTGATACTCCACAAAGGGAGAGCAAATTATCCCAAGTAGGGATACCATACCTTCATTTCTAAAAAGTTGTTATTTGGCAAAAACATTCTTGCACAACAACCCTCCCTTGTAATTCTAGAACTAACAAGTCACACATGTTGAGCCCCTAATGACACATGCATAGGAAGACAACTTAGAGATGAGGCTTGACACCAAGTACCACACGATGTAGAGTCAACAACATGCTCAACAAACACATTGTTGAGTGCACTTTGCATGATAGAAGTTTCACTTTGGCATTATCAAACACCATATGAAATAATGACTAGAATGACAAGAATGGTTTGATCATTCCACATTACACCATGTGAAGTCTAATTAGAGTGACACTAATTTTTTCATTAATAGTCCTAAGTGATAAAATAGTTGAAAAGAGTTATGCCTTTCAGAAACAAAATGATGTGTGTGAAGTAATCCTCCATACTAGCCAAGGGAACTTGACCACGTATCACTCCATGAATGGCAGAGGCATAGATGGGAAGGAGACTACAGAGTATGCATGGTAGCACAAAGCTTACAATACAATAAGGGAAACCTTACACAAAATAATGCTCAATGTAGGGGGTAAATTGTGGAACTTAAAACAAGAACAATGGCAAGTATTCCAACTGATCGTCACCATATCCATGCACTAAACACCTGTAGTGCTAAAAATTCCAAAAAACTTACACTTTGTGGGCCCCACTCATCATGGTCATAGGTTGTCACAAGGCACAAGCAGACTGGTTTCCTAGTGCATGAACAATGTTGTAGTGTACCAAGTGCTTTGCCTCACATGTAGCAGTGGTAGAGCATTGTTAGAGTGGAATCCTAGCTTGCACAAATTCTAGCATATATTGGACAATCGAACTCTCACTTCACTATGGGCTACATCATGCTACACATTTCCCCTTATGGATCGCATATTACAATAATTATACCAAGAGGGTAAGTCTCCAAATATGGAATCACCTTATCCTTAGGTGATTGGCTTGCAACATAATGCCTCTAAAATAATGTTACTCTTCATTAGACCAACCATCCACGAGCAAAGGATGTAGAAAGGAAGATGTGGATTGGTTACCACACATGAGTATAGTGTTGAAATGTGCCCAATGCTCTATTTGAGCACAAATATCTTAACTTATGAGTTGGGCCATAGCCATGAATGCATAAACTCTAGTGAATATTCCACCATCTAACTTACACTTTGCCAAGGGCTGCTTTATCCTACACATTACTCCCCATAGATTGGAATTTGCAATAATTCCATCAAGGAAAAAGGCAAGTTAGCCAATAGAATGACACCATAACCATACCCAAGTAATGACAAGTGATGAATAGGGTACAAAAAGTGAAAATTATGACCTGGATATAAAACTACAATAGGTATCTCTTTAATAATGGATGCGAGCAAGCGAGCAAAATTTTTGAATCTTATGTGTCATCTTTGGGTTTATGGGGATCAATTTGTTATGACATAGGGTTGGGTGCTAGTGGATCATAACAATTTATAGAAAGGGCAAAGTGTTGGAATTCCCATATTACACCATCTAAAATCCGTGACGGGCAATGTGAGTCATTTCAACATGACACCTAGGAAAGCCTCCAATGGGCACGACGTGAATCTTGTAGTATCGCATAAAGTATCATATGAAGTATCATATAAAGTAACACATGAATTACTACATGAAGCACTACATCATGTGTCACAACAATAAGAGCAAGTAGAGTAAGTGAGCATGTTTTGCAAGTGAGCAAGCCTATAAGTAAGCAAGGGTGTTTTGAAACTTTTGTGATGTCAATGTCTTGAAGGGCATCAATCAACTATAATAAAGGGTAGGATCTTTGTAGATCATGGTAGTAAGGTTACTTTACCAGTTATAATCTCTCGTCACAAATTTAAGTCATCTATAAAGGATTTTACCCACTATTCATACTTAACGATCATTTCTTTTAGTGGTTATGTCATATAGATTTCCACGACACAAGGTGAGCCTATGGTTGTGTACCCCTAGGCTAGCAAGCCCCTACTATTGGACAACATGCTAACAATGGGCCTAAGGATCACATTTATGCAAGGATTCTAACATAGAGGTGTTCAGTCCTAACCCTCCATAGGATAGCTTGAAGCCCCAGCATTTAATTCAACTATAATAAATAATTGGGTGAATTAGTGGTTCCTCTAATATAAGGTTAAATTACTATCTGACACATTCATAAATAGGGTAAAGCTAACGTCTTACACAATGGTTTATACCTAGCTCATGTTGGCTATTGGTGGGTGAATAACCAACACTCGATAAATTTTCTTCATAATGATAGGAAGGGCTGACATCAAAGGATCAGAAAGCAACATTGAAATGAATTCTTGGCTACCACAAACCAATTATCCCTATGGTAACTTTTCTAACACCTTCAACAACAAATTTGTATTCTTAAAGGAATGATAGACCTTTCTTTCATTGTTCGCATTTGTACTAGAAATAAGAATCACATGAACTTTTTCCTTTTTGTTCCTCATGAGATTTCTATTTTCATTGTGCTCATCTTAGGATAACTATGTTATCTTTTAATAAATGTTCCACCCTAATCAATCACTTACCTAATAATGTCCTTTACTAGGATTGACCCACCTCAACAAGACTTGAAAAGAAGAGGGTTTGGGCCCTACTTTTTTGTCATATGATAACTAAAATAATTTTACAATTAGTGGTATCTCAATTTAGTTGGCAAGCTATCTCTCACATATGATATACCTTTCAAATAATTTCAGAAAATTGGACTAGAATCTAGCTTAATAATGTCTTCCTTTCCAAGCCAATAGACTATTAAGAAAAAAGGCTAACTCCTCCCAAGTCCACCACTTACATCTTAGAAACAATTGTTTCCATCAATTCCGTCATCCTAGCTCTATAATTTCAACTCAACTTCCTTTAGATGCGAATGCCAAAAGGAACTCTGTGATTGGTTTCCCTCATCTCGTAGGATTAGTTAACCCATGTTGAACTATCATTCACATAGAGCCTTCCTCCCCATTCAATATTAAAAATTCTCATTTAAATATTTGCTACCACAAAAAATGTTCCCAAAAAATACTCCACACAGACTCATGATCCACATTTTGTAACGACTATTGCACTCTTATATTCATCAGGGCATAGCTTTGCGTTGATGACCATATATTGGTCTCTTGCTTAGCTGCAATCCATTTTTGGGAATAATTAATTCAATAAGTGTGTTGTTACACTCATTTTATTGGATATTAACTTCCATGACCACCATCTTACTATCTTAATCGACAACACTTTTTTAAGGCTCAAAGTTAGTTGACAATTGGACATCATAACCCAGCTTTTTAGTTTATCAAAAATTCAATAATTATGCTTACCAAAAGTGTCCCAAATGGAGCCTCAATTTATTGGCTCAACTCATGATTGAAATTTAGCCTTCCTATCAATTTAAAGTATGAGAATAGTTCTTGAGCATTGAGTGCTCGAAGCCTCTATTCAATGGCTTTGCCTAATAAAAGCTCAAATAGTGGCCCCTGCTGTCTTAAGGGAAACTATGAAGGGGGCCAACTACTAGGTACTTTGATTAACCTTTCACTTGTATACCCAAGTCAGATGACTGATTTACACATTAGTATCTCTATGGGCCTGCATAAGGATTTCCTTAGGTTTTACCCTACTCAGGCATATTTCACCAACGTTTAGGTTTTGATAAGCTTATTCTCACTCTAATCTTATATAAGAGATTTAAGTTAGTTGGTGGCTCACTCCTTGAATTAGGATCCCATAAATCAACATTCTTATGCCTTGCAGGCTTTCTCACCATTTGAGTCTTAAGCAGATGACAAGCCCACTGACCATCGCCAATGCATGCGGTGCCTCAACGAAAAGGTCAATAGGCTAACAATTGTGATAGGCCATGATGATGATTTCTTCATGAGTGATGTCTACTTATTTTACCAAGCTCATTCCCTTGTCTGTGGCTTTGTTGGAATAATAATAACAGATAGTGGAAATCTCATTATTCAATTCATATGTATCACAAATTAGATGTTGAGACATTTATCTACCTTAGTAGAGTCATAGTGACTCCCATCATTCACCCATGCATGGTTGAATTTCTTTAGTTCGACATTTAGAGCACTAGGAAGAAATCACATTACATGAACATCCTCGAAGACCATCGCAATTAATTGTTTTAATTAAAAAGAAAGATTCCTCATGTTTGAGCCAATTATGAGTTGATTGTTCAATGCTAAAGGAAGGGCCACTCCTAAGTTGTCTGCCAGTCAACATAATTTGACATGCTTTTAGTGCCCAAGAAACTTGAGAAGTACATCAACACCTGATGAGTTTGGGAGTATGACACTCATGTACATTCGTTAGAGTCCTTTTGCCAAATTATGAATCCCTTTTGTGAACTTCTCTTGCTTACATTTCACCATTGATCAAAGGCAGGTCACCTTGACGATATGGTGCAGCTATGAGTATGATGAGCCTTCAAAGGAACTCAATAATTTAGACTTTCAAGGGTCATTTGGAGCACATCAGAGATCACTCAACGTGTGGTGCTCTTCCAACTACTTAGTGCTACCACCAGTTAAGTTGTTTCTAGGGACAATAGCCTTTAATTAGAAAATTTGCTTTTCACAAGGCCTGTACCAATGTCTTTAAACTGCTTGCTTTCCCACTCAATCACAAAAACATAGCTCTAAAAATTTAACTGCACTTCCTTTAGAAGATCATGACAAATGGCATTCCCATGTGTCATTCATATGGAACCTTTTCCCCCATCAGTCATCAAAGTTCTCATTTTAATATTTTCGACTATAACTAAGATATGCACTAAGAAACACTCCAAGTGAGCTCATGTTCTACAATTTGTAGTGAATATTGCACCTTCCCAGTCATTGAGATGTTGCATTACACTAATGGCAAGGTGGGTCACCAGCTTAAGTGCAATCTAGTTTTGGGAATAATTGATTCAACAAGTGAGTTGTTATGCACTCATTAGTTGATTTCAACTTCCACGGCCATGGTCTTACTATCTTAATTGACCAACATCCTTTGTAAACCCAAAGATAATGCACAATTGGACATTGTAACCCAACTTTTAGTTCATCTCATATTGTTAATTATGCTTACAAACAAAGGCCCACTTGGAGCATAGATTCCTTAGCTAAACTAATCAAAGAATTTGAGCATTTCCACTAATTTAAGGTATGAGAATTTGTCAAGGGCAATCTGCCACCAATGGCTCAAGTCATTTCCATTACCCAATAATACATTGACTATGGCTTTAGCTATCTTGAGGGAATCTTTGAAGGGAACTAGCTACTAGATGGTTCAATTAGTCTTTCCCCCATACACCAAAGTTAGATTATAGATTTGCACATTAGTGTCATTGTGGGCCTCCACTAGAGTTTCCTTAGGCTTCACCCTACTCAGGCATAGTTAATAATCTTTTTGGTTTTGACATGCATGTTCTCACTCATGCCCTTTATAAAAGATTTGGTTCAGTCATTGGATCATCTCTTGAATGACAATCTAACAAACTAGCTTCCTTGAATCTTTTGGGCCTGCTCACCATTATATTGGCAAGCATGTCAGACTTCTTTGTCCATGTTTCAAGTTAGGCTAGATGGGGAGTTCATTGGTGGTCACCAATTCACATGATGCAACCAATGCGAGCCAAAATAGAGAAAACATTGTGGCTGGCCTCGACGATAATTTCTTCATGGGAAGCATTTTGTTTATCTCCCATTATCTCGGTGGCCTAAGACAATCAACTCTTTGAGCTATGCAATAAACAATTGAACAATGTTATACACCTAGCCAATATACACCATTCACTACCATCTACTTCTCTGTCACCCTCCAAAAAACTTTCTTCTAAAGGACTTGATAATGATTTGTGACTGAGTACCCTTCTTTAGATTACAATTTAAGCTTTAGGCAATCTGTTTTGCATTTTGAGCCAGTCCTTTTTGCTGGATATTATGAAGAGAATCCTCATAAGTTCCTTCTCCTCCACCTATTCATGTGCTTAACTCTATGGGTAGCCTCACTGACATGGGGTCAAAATTCCACTCCATAGAGCATGGAGTTTAATTTCTGAGGGACATTTACTTGTCATGCTACAACATCAATTTAAAATGGTTAATGACTCAAAACTAGAAGGTGTCCACTTATTAGATTGACAACTGTCCATTTTACAACACATGAACATGTCATGCCATTGCACGGGGTGCCATCAATTTGCTCAAAGTAAGGGTCAGGAACAAAACCACTCATTCCAGGCTTCTGCAATGAGTGATATGTCACATTAAAACCATAGAGGCAAGCCATTAACTTACATTCTTGGGTTTAAATTACACACAAGAAATGGATGGTTCACTGGATTCTATAATTCACAAAATGTATCGCATTTCTTTACATTCTTCAGTAATATGAAAGCGAAGAATTTAGTTCTTTGTTGTCTAGACCAACACGATGTATGTCTACTATTGTGTCTATCATCCTTTTGTGCTTGGTTGTCACTAATAATGTTCATCTTATAATGCAATTGTATTACAAAAGGACTAAATTTGTATTTTAAATTAGATTAATATGATTGGCATCTTTCACAATGGTGCAAACATACCTTTTCAACAATACGAATATGCACATTAAATATATACAAAGGTTGGCATGACTATAACAAGAATGTTGTCTCTATATTGCAATTAGAAAATGATGCTTACCCACTTCCTTGGTTGCAATAGATTACTGACAATTTTTGTTGACAACATCAACAACTTCACTTTCACATGTCATACTAAATAGTTAGAGAAAAAATGGAATAGACTATAAGAAAATATATAATAAAAAATTTATTAGATGAGTAAAACAAATGTATTGTGTCAATTATAATTAATTTTTAATAAGGGAATATCAATGTTATAATCGAAAAATTATTTTTGGTTATTTAAGTTTAAGATTAAGCCAATTAATGATGTTTTCATGGGAGACAACTTCTAACTATAAATCTTAAACATGAAGATTTAAAGCATGTTGTACAAAAATGATGAACAAAATGTGGTTTGGCTTATTGAATCCATTGTTTCTTATTGGAAGGATTGTTAAGATTAATATAGTATTTAAGGCCAACCTCTTATCCACTCTTAGTGACACCATGGTCCTAATGGGAATTTTCATTGAACTTGATAGCATAACTTGAGCTTTTTTTCAGGGTGGCTCACTTGAGAGCATATAACGCAAAATAATTTATAACACTTAAGACTTAAAGGACTAACAACAAGAAAAATGTCTTTAGTGGCCAAATATTGTTAATTTAGGATGGCAAGGAGGAATTTTGATAGTAGGGCTAAAGATTTTTTTGTGGTGATGAATGTACAAGAAAATGGAGATAAATTCAAAACATAAATTAGATATCAATTCATCACCTAAAGTAGCTAGGATGCAACTTATAATTGTATCCTCATGTAGATAAATTCAACATTGTTTCTAAAAGTTGAATGATAATATAAAATAATCTTTCTTTGTATTAAATAATAGAGCTTTAAATAGACTACAATGCTAAACCTAAAATCAAACGAAAAAATAACTAGAATACTATTCTTATTGAAAACATGCAAGAATCATACAATATGTTGATAAGGGTGAAACTACCATGGGGAAGTTATGTGAACCACTAAAACTAATATAAAAATAAAACATTTAGCACGCTAAATAAAACTAAATGAAATTCAATAGTTCAACTCAATTATAAGTGTAATATAAGTTGTTCGACTTCAATATGAACCTTTAAGAGAAACCCTATCTAACATGTGGTTTTATGCTCTAAGTGAATCTTCATCAAGCTTAGTATTGATTTTATGATGTCTAAACATCTAAAATCATATCAAATAGTTTATGGGAAGAAATATCATTAAACAACTTATCAAAAGGCATCATGTAGAACTTGTGAAAGAGAATTACCATCCTAACTCAAAAATAAATTGAAGAAACTATTGTACTTTTGTTGCTTTAATAGATTTGATAGGATAATTTTGTGCACCATTTTTTGCAATCATGACTAAACATTCAAGCTCCTCAGTAGTTTATTTTTTGTTGAACTCCTGCAAAATATACATTAGTTTGTTAATAAACTATTTTTGTTTATGATCAAGTAGCTATGGCCAGAATTAAAGTTACACACAAAAATAGCATGTACTATTTTATAGTTATTTGGACTAGTTTCATTCATGCATTAGTTTTGTAAAAGAAATAAGCATTTGCATGCATGAATTTGAAGTGTTTTTCATATGCATGTTCGACATGAGAAAGTAGAGGTAGAACCTCAAACAGAAATGGATAATGGAATTAGCATAATTTTTATTGTTTTCTTTTACTACCATTGCAAAATAAAAGATTTGCAAAAATAATAAAGTTAATGAGATTAAATGACACTCAAAAGTATGACATTACATGGATAAAAGAATCAATTGTCTCATATGTACATTAAACATTTTTGCATCTAAATTAGAATCAATATTTCCTAATAAATGAAATATAGAAGTTATGATTGAATGCAAGATAAGGATGTTGATCTAATGAATTCTATTATCTATTGTTCCCACTAAATGTTTGTGACATTGAAGCGAATAAACAATTAACATTATACTATGTCACTTCCCTTACGATTAACCATTAATCATAGTTTATGGTGCTATAAATATCAAAATCTGTTTTCACTTTTCTTCTTCACTGACTACGAAATTACCAAAATATTTAACTGTTTGATGCAAATTCATAGCTTCAGGATTTATTGGACTAGATGTAGATCAATAATAAGGAAATAGAAATAGAAGAATTAGTCAATAATGTTACTGCTACAGTTCACCATATATAATAAGATAGGAATAACAAACTACACATGAAGTTGACACTCTCATCTACCTCCATGATCAAAATCATCCCCTAAATGTTTTGTATTGTAGGAAGTTTCCTATAATTAACTTTTAGAGCAACCACAGCCTACGTAGGCTACAAGTTGTTTGACAATATATGTTTACCTCCATCTTGGCTAGATGAATGGCAATAATGAGGCTATCTATGTTATAAACTATTGTGTGTTTATTAAGATATCAATTGAGATGGAAAAATATGTTTTTTGTTTTAGAATTTGTCTAATTACCTCACAAATTCCTCGCAGCATGGGTGTTGACATTGGGATCGTTGCTTATATTGCCATAATAACTCACTAGTACTACTAAAAGTACCCCCAAAAGGAAAAATTTTAACATGATTCTATTTTTTAGGACTTTTAACTCAATTCAAGCTTACCCTTTTTTACCATAAAGGGAGCACTACTATAGATCAGGTGGAAAACTTTATGTTAGATAATGTTTTTTGTAAGACTAGAGCATGTCCCTTCTTAAATGTTTCCTTTTGCTTTTATTGCATGATTATTTTTATGATCATCCATGGCATGGTATCAGTAAAGGCTTTAGCAACATTTTTTTTTCAAAAACAAATGCTAAAAGGTGGAGCACATAGCCTAGCCTTGTATTGTATTCATCATGGCCCAAAATCGTAAAAATAAGGAACCTAAAAAAGAAGAATGCATACAGACATCCACTCCAACAAGGATTAAGTAGACAAAAAAAAGCAAGTCATAGGCACATATGAATGTTACATTTCATGCTAGTTACATTGGTGGATCCATATAGACATAACGTTTTCACTCCAATAACTTTCTATTTTGGCACACTAGGGCTCAAACCTGTGACATTGGCTCTGATACCACTTGCATCTTAGAATTTGTGGAATTAAGCATCTAAGGCTTAGATTAACCTTATTTTTATATTATCCTTCTTAATTTCCTCTATCATATTCATAAACCTAAATATTAACTCTTTCATGCCAAATGTTTCATCCCATAAATAGTAATTTTTTTGCAATGGAGTGATCCTTTTTTTGTCTCCCTTTTTTGGCATGAATATACACTTTGAGAAATGTTGATTAAGGTTAGCATTCAGAATTAAAAAATTCACTTCTTGGAAGAACTCGATTAACATTTTCCTTGTTTAAAGTTGCACAAATAGTTTGTCCACAACGATGTTTTAGGACTATTAATATTGAAAGGTCTATTAAGATCATGCTTTGTGAACTTGTCATCCATCTTGAGTAAGATTTTCTATCGCTATAGCCTTCTATTATATCAAAATTATACTAGAAATACTAAATCATCTTACCATTATATGGATTCCTTAGTCAAAGTTCATCTTCAAGTCTACTTCAAGGGAAATAAAAAATTATGGGTCAATTGGTTTAAACTCTAACTCAGTAGAAAATGGTTCTAGAGCCCTCCACCAAGCCTTCCCATTAAACCATAAGACATACACTATGTAAAATGATTTTCTTTGCTACAAGTCTTAACAATTATGGATTGTTTAACATGGAAGAAAGTTGTAGAATTTTTAGAGCATATTGCATAGTGGAGATTTAAGACTTATTTTAGTATTATTATGCTAGTAATAATTATATAATGTTAGAGCATTAATCATGGTGCATACTAGTTCTTCAAAACAATTAATCCCTTTTCAAGTGAAATTCAAATTCAATAGCCATCTTAATAAAAAATGAGATTACCTTGTCATTGATTCAATTATGAAATGACAAATTTATGTACACCCTCATTTGATCAAGGAATTGTTTTGAAATGTAGTTACAATAGGCCTTTTAATAAAATCCTAAAAATAGAATCACGCATATATACCAAAATATCTTGTTTAAACCCACATAGATTTATAGCTTAATTACATACCCCTGAGGTACATCCTAACTTGATCCATGTAGTGGAGTTCACTAATTAAAGTGCCTCCTTCTTCTTTTGAAAATATAATTTATCCATCATCACCTCTCCAAGACCATGGTTTTAATTCTTTTCCCTATCAAGGCTTAGCTTTCATAACACCAAAGGAAACAACCAATAATTCCTTATATGTTTGGCTCACGAAATCTTCTAAAGATAATGTGCCTAAAGTCGATCATAGTTAAAGATATGGCTTACTTGATTCACTTTCGAATATCTTGGAACTCAAAGTGAAGATTTATATTTTGAGCTTTTCTTAATGTCTTTTATCTTCCTAGTTTTTAAGTATCAAAGTGAATTCACACCTAAATGAAAAATCCAAGTATGATGCTTGTTCTTCCAATGAGATTTCCTCTTAAGAGCATTCATGGAAGGGTTTTCAAAAAATATTGTCATCCAAAACCTTTTTGCTGAGACATAGCATTCTCTATAAGGCTTTTTAGATCAGATCTATTGACAACAAAAATCTAGTCATCCTTTATTCGAAAAATTAAAATGAATTGATGCCAAATGAGTGCTAGAAATTGTGATTAGCACCAAGATATTAATTTGTATACAATAAGAATATAAAACACGAGGCGATAAACAAAGAATCCGAAATATGTAACAAACACGAGGCACAAATCCAAGGAATTTTACCTAAAAGGGGACCAAGACCAACACAAGTATCACATTGTAAGCAAGTCTAGTTACCTCACTAATAACATAGAGATGGTGTACTTGGAAATATGTTTGATAAAATGGTCTCTGTGTAATGGAAGATCAAAGTAAAGGTGACTTGGGTGTTAACTGAAAGCAATGAAAAACTTTACTAAGTCTTAAAAAAAATCTTGAGTGACAACATGTAAAATTAGTTTAAACACTTATGAAAATAAAATTAAGAGAAGTACTGAATGCAATGATAGGTGATAGGATTGGAAATTTGAGAAAACATTAAGAAATGAAGTGAAAAGGAATGACAAAATGAAAAAAAATGATGAAGTAAATGGAAATTAATAAAGTGAAAAAAATAACATAATGAAAGAAACCATTATGAGCTATGATAAGAAAGTGATGACATATAATCAAATGTAAATTTGCATGGTGCCACATCCTTCAAGCGTTGCTCACCTACTAACAAAAATAGTGCTCTAACAAGTAATCATGTCAGACTTTTATTACAATCATAATTAGAACTCAATAAGACAACGAAATAATGGAAATTTTGCTTTTACAAACATCATCCATTTTAAAGTATAGGCTTCCCAATGTTCAAAACAAATCAAGGAGAATAGAAGAAAATAAGAAAAAGAAATTCAAATTCCAAATTGGTGATCAAAATCTATTTTCATATAGATTTCTAAGAAACAATCATTTCATTTTAAAAAAATATATTTTCTAATAACCTATTTGCCAAAGTTGTTGTTAAAACAATTTTGAAACTAATTTTTAAAGAACAATCATTTTGGGCCAAAAGTTATGTGGTCAAAGCTATTGCTAAGTAATTTTATAAAAATATATATTTTTATTTCAAGCAACTAGGTTAGTTATGGCCCTTGTAGTTTTGATCAAAGTAGACATGTCATGGATTTGGTAATTATTTTCAGGGTCGATGTGTTGCAAATTGGGTCAATGAATCGATAAGATATCAGCAATGTCCAAAGGTCATATAAAGATAGTCATGCCATAAATTATTTTTGTGGGGCTAGTGTAATGTTGATGGTGCCACAGGTTAGATCTGTCTCAATGTACATAGAGTGGGTTGTTTGGTAAGCTTGGTGTTAATTGTCTAGGTTTGTTCACAAGGCAAAGGACCTTTACTACTGTGGGTGAATCTAATAAGTTGTTAGAACATAATGGGTCTAGGTGCAATTGTAGGTTATGCAAACTCATGCATGGGATTAAGTTTAAATGACCCATTCACTAATCTATTTTGGTGGAGTATAGTCAAAGTCAGCATCGAGTCTAATCAGGTAAAGTCAACAATGAGTGATAGAGGCAACAAGGAATGATAGCATCAATAGAAATGGGCTCAATGAGAAATTTTTTTATTCTTTTATTTGTTCATGATGTGAATTTTTAGCATATAATAGAATTTTAAGCTCTACTCTAACTCAGCACATCAGGAAAAGATAGCTTGATTGTTTGGAATTGTTAACACATGTCTAACTGGTCCTTGAGTAATAAACATCTTAACTGGTGTTGTATCTAATTCTTTTGAAGTAGAAGAATTTCATTTCTAATGAGTTACCTACTCTAGATTAGTCCTCATAAATGTGTAATGTGTTAAGGTTTTGTCTTTATGACTCTTTCGTTATGATTGAGTATCATTATTTCCGTGTTAACCTTTCCAATGAAAAAGATAACTTTGATAACTTTAACTTTTCATTTATTTATGATTCGCATCCATTACTACTTCAATCTTCTTACTCTTCTAAACATGATAGGTGAGTAAAAACTTAGGTCCATGATATATACAATTCAACCAACCTTTGAGATTTGGAATGGATAGACTACTCCTGATTGTAACTTCTGCAAAGTTCATAGAGGAAACCATTCAGACTTGATTTTGATCATCACGAATTCTCCTTCTAAGAATTATTTAATGATTAATAAAAATTTTCAAAATGATTGAAAAATTGTAATTGAATATTTGATAAATATGAAATATTGAAAATAAAGAAAACTATTATCAATAAATTCTCATAAAAATTTGTTAGATTAAAAGAAAAAAAATCTTAGTAAACAATTTCTATGTATTTGAGAAAACTTTAGCAATATTTTAAGAAAATAATATACAAAAATATAAATTTATATCATAAGAATTTTAATTTTATTTTAAAAATTTCAAAATTTAAAAAAAAGTGAAAATATAAAATATCTCAAAATATTTATATATGTTCCAAAAGGCTAATTTTTCTTCATAATTTAATATTAAATATTAAAAACTTAAGGCATTTTTCAGGAACAACATTTTGCAAATAAGAAAGTCATAGATGTTAAAAAACTTTGACGCATAAAAAATAATTAATTAAAAATGTAGCATTCGTAGGATTTAAAAAAAAATAAAAACATAAAAATGTATTGTTACCCTAAAAAAGTAAAATAAGTAATTCTAATCTTTACAAACACAATAAAAAAAATTCCCAAAGAAACAAGCAACAAAAACTATCCATTACAAATGAAAAATATCAATGAAATAAAAAATTTAAAAATATTAATAATTTAACAAAATACTAATTGAGATATAATTTATATATCAATAATGCTTTCGCAAAAATATTTTCCATATTGATTACTTGAAATTTTGAAATGCTCTTAACTTGTCGCAATTAAATATGAACCCTTTATGATTTAAGTTGGATGGTTACCACTCCATTTGCTTAATTTGACTGTAGTTGTACCATCATCTCCGTCTGTTAGTGCTAGCTTTCTAAAAAGTAGATTTTTGATGTTGTGTTAGTTATTTTTGGAGTTTTATTTTATTTTATTTATAAATAGGGATCATTTACCAGATCTTAAAACTATTGAATCAAATCTAAAAATTTTCATACAAGTAAAACTGAAGTTCAAACTGTGAGCAACACAATTCTACGTAATTATAGGAGTTATGGATTTTTATCAATCCCCATTTCTCCCACATTACTTCATAATAATTTTTGTATTTTCTGGTAACATCCTTCATTCAATAGTAGTACTACTACTTTTCTTTAAAAAATTAAAGAGTTTAGATATTTTTGTAAGAAAAAATTGTAAATTTTAAAATTTTTTCATATAGTCTGAATTTCTTATGTTTTTGTGTCTCATTGGAGCACCAATATATAATTTTCTTAACTCTACCAGCTTTGACTAAAAGGAGCAGTTAGTAGAAACCAGATAAAAGATTGGGGGTGAATGTTGGCATAAGTTTTAGTCAAACCACTTAAAAATCTTTTGTGCATTTTGTTAATTGTCCAAAAATTTTAATTTGTTGATAAGTTTTATACAAAAAGCTTTTTTTTAAGCTCAAAAACTTTTTTTTAAAAATTTTTGGAATAATAAAATTTGAAAAACACACATTCATTTCTCTTTTATTATTCATTTTTCCTCACATGTTTTACAACAAAAATACATTTAGTTTCTTGAGCATGCTAAAACCACCCTTTCTATTCTTATCGCACCAATTGTTATATCCATATATTTAATCAACTGACTTGTGCTTTTGACATTAATGTCCTTCCAATGTTGTTCACCTATCAGATCTACAAGCAAAGCAAGATAACCAATTAGTATGCGACTTAATTAGGTCATAAAAATCAAAATATCATAGGGAAATGTTCATAGGAACAAAAACCTATTTTTTTTTTATGATTACTTACCATTTAAGTTTATGGCAATGCATTTTAATGTAGTGCAAGAAAACATTTGCTAGATATTAAAAAATCAAGCTAGATTTTGAAGTAATTAAAGCACATAGTTGAGCACCCTTTCACTTAAGGAACTTCCCTTAAAAGTAAGCTTAATTTCTCCCTTTTTTCTCATCATAAAAAAGTATTCTAATTTTATGGAATAAATCTTCACTAAGAAGCTTTGTTAATGTGCTAACTTGTTGCATGTTGGTAGCAACAAATTAAATGCCTATTATATTTCATTCTACATAGTCCATGATGAAATGGTGCTTAAAATAAATTTGTTCAATCTTATTGTACTTTATAGCACTTTCAATTAGGAAAAAAGCATTCAAATTTTCATATTTTAGGGGAATTGTTTGTAAATGTAATGCCATATCATCCTATTTCCTATTGAAACCAAAAAATTTTACTAGAAATCCTCCTAATGCTATATATTGTGGTTCATTTTTTGCTAAAACAATAGTTCCATATTTTTTGCTATATCATTAGTTTAAGAGGTGCTAAAAACGATTAAATGCCTAAAATTATTTTCTTATTTACTCTATAACCTACATAATCTTTGTAGCCATATCTTATGAGATCATGACATTAGACAATTTTGGGATAGCAAAAACTTAAACACCTTTATTTCAGGAAATTATCAAAATAATCTTTTTATAACTTCTATGTAGAAATCCTTAAGGCTTGATTGAAATTGCTCAAAAAAGTTCCACACTAAAAGCTATGTCTATTCTTGTAATTGTCAAGTAAAGAATGCGTCCTTTCATGGTATAACTTGAAATCTATTGGTTTTCCTTTCTCATGTTTATTCAACAGTATGGTGAGGACTCCTGACAGTAGAAATGCATTTGATGTTCCTATGTTCACAAAATTTGAAAATCTTATTTTTATACTTTATTTAAGATTCAAGGTTACCTTTCTTATCCTACTTAACTTTCAATCAAAAGAAATATGTTACGTCACCCATTATGTTTAAGTCAAATCCAACACCTATAAGCTCACTAAATCATTCACATAAGTACAAGTTGGTTGTTCCAAATAAGATACCATCTATATAATCCTCGATTAGAAGAAGTTTAATGGCATAGTTCATGATGAACAAAGTCTTATCTACATTCCAATCCTAAAATAATGTTTTACTAGAAATCTTCTAAGTATGTTCATAATAGGATCTTTGCTCTTATTGAAATTCATATGATTATTTCATTAGCTTATGCACATAATTTTGATGAAGAAAATCCACTCGATATAGTTTAAATAACTTTTATTAAGAAAAAGGTCAAATTGACCTTGTTGCCTTCAACCTTACCATTGGTTCAAGTATTCCTTCTAAGTTTACTCCTACATGATTATAACTCTTTACCACTAGCCTTTTCCTTTTTTGAATGGTAATCACACTATCATTTACATTTTATTTTTGAGTACCCACTTTATGACATAGTAATGTGGTCACTTTGAATGTCTATTCATTCCAAAACAATCACTCTCACAAAAAAGTTGAAACCATCCAACATGGCAAAATAAAAAATTCTTTCCTCAAGGCTTCACTTGCATTTTTGGGTGCAAATTCAAAAATAGATGCACCATATATAATTTCTTTATAAAGAGAGGCCTTGGTTTGTACTCCGGAAGAGAGCTCACCTAAGACTACATCTCTAAGGCAATTTTCATTATATGCTAACTCCTTTGATGCAACTATTTCCTCATTTTGTATGCCTTAACATATCATTTATATAATTTATGGAATATCAAGGGTACCTTTCTCACCTAATTAACTTGCATTCAAGAGAATAGAAACCCTCATTAAGTTCATATTAGATCCTACACCTACATGCTTATCAAATCATTCACATAAGTCATAGTTTGTTGATCCAAATATGGTATCATCTAAATAATGTTGGACTAGAAGAAGTTAATCAACACAATCCTTGATGAAAAAAATTCTATCTATATTCCCCATCTAAAATAATATTTGAGTAGAAATCCATAAAGTTTGTCATTCCAGGATCATTATTTGTCTAAAAATTTTACTTTTCTAAAATCTTTTATGTCTTGTAAATCTACCTCTTTTTTTATGTATAATTCCATGAAAGACCACTTGAGTACATTCCATTACAGTTAAGTTTCCTCATTAAATAGCTTATGGGTTTATCTATTTGCATAATATTATGAAGAGATAGCCTCAATTATCTTTGTTTCTAATCTCCAAATTCCTATTTACTTACTGATGTAACTCTAATACCAAAATAAGCCTAAGTTTACATATTTGGGTTTCTTGTTATTGAAAAGTACATGTAATTATTTTTTTCATAATTGGCTTCCTAATAATTTTGTTCATAAATTTTGATTATTAGAGTGGCATAATCATTATGGCATTATGAATTTGAGATCCTATATCACCAAAGAAAAAGTAAAAGTAGCTACTAATTTTTTAATAAGATGATAAAAATAGTTAGATATATAACATAGAGGAAGCTTAGAATAATTTAATGATATATGCTATATCCATATCAAAAAGAATGATCTTTACTACATTTGTCATTATGGAATATTGATAACAAGAAGTTACTGTCATAAGCTACCTTGATGATGTGTGGAAGATTAAAAGCAAAATATTTTTAGGTAGAGTTGTTCAATTAGACTTAATTGAAAATGAGGTTTTCTACTGCAAAAAGTAATATTTTACCTATTAATGGAACATTTTTCTACAAAAACAATAGTTCAAATATATGATAGAGTTGTAAGGCTCATACAGTATGACAAGAACTATTATATTACATAAGGATTTCAAACTTACATCATACTTTTCTAAAAGGTTGTGTGAAGCAAATTATGAGAAGGTAATGTTTAACACAACATTCCGGGATAAAATAGAAGTCAATGAAAGAGAATATTTAAAATAATTAAGAATATATTAAGTCCATGAAAAATAGGTTTCTTATGTATATAGGATAAGTATTTGACTTTTAATTAATTTTCTTACAACAATAATTGTTATTGTAGCATAGAGATGACACCTTATATGTCATTATATAATATATTGTACTACTATCATTATGCTAATATTAACAAATTAACAATACCCTTCTTGATATAATTATGATTTTAGAAACTATGAAGGGGATCCACTTAATCAAAGCATGAATTAACAATGGAAAGGTTTACTCCATGGAAGGTTTGATAAGAAAAGAAAGAAAGTGGATTGTGAGGAAGTTGATCATGTATTGTTAAAGGTAAGTCCAATAAAAAGCATTTTAATGTTTGGAAAATGAAAATAATTAAAGACAAGGAATTTTGTGCCTTTATAAATTATTGAAATAATTTGTTACATTATTTATAATATAGTTTTGTCATTATAATTAGCCAGGGAACATAATATATCTTTTCTTTTAGTTTTAATAAAATTTTATGCTAACACTAGTTATATATTTAAACATGATCAAATTAGCATGATGTTGCTTCCTTGATTATTTCATAAGGAAAGGCCAATGGGGTTCATAACATTGGAATTCAAGAAAAAAAAGATGGTGAGCATCCAATGTTGAATGTACAAAGGATAAGTTATACTAACTAGTAGCTACTTGGGAAGCAGAGGAAGAGTTTGAAATTTAATGATTAAATTCTTATACGAAGGGAAGTTTGCAAAATATTAAATAGACTCCAACATTTTTTTAATATTCGTTGAATAAATGTAAGTGCATTTAAAATTTGTTTTGAATGCAATTAAATGAATTTTTCATATGTATATTTTTTTTTGTTATCACAAATTCTATTATTTTTAAGAACTAATAATATATATGAGAAGTTAAATATTGTAGAACAAATGAAAATGAACTCTAAATAATAATTTTTCCTCAAATTGAAATTTATGTCATAAAAAATACCAAATCCATTTAAAATTAATGTTAAATTAATTCTAAGGGAATTATCAAAGAAAAATACTAAAAAAGACAAATGATTTTAGAAATATATCATTTGTTTTAATAAATAAACAACACTTGGAGTAGTGTTTTCTGGAATTGGTTGAAGAACTTTTAGAGGTCATTTGCAATAGAATGTGTAGGAAATAGTAATATTTATAAGGTTTTGGTCATGATGGATATCTAATATAATAAAAATTATGTACCAATTGAGTAGAATTATAAGAGGAAAGCAACTAATCACAAAGATATTATAGTTAGGACTGAAATGCAAAAGTATTATAATGGCAAGGAAGAGGAAGACAAATCAGATAATTATGCAAGTGTCTTTAAGGAAGGAGAATGAACAAGTTTCTTGATTATATGATGCTTTTTTTATGAAGGAAGATTAGTCACCTCTTGATGGTGGATTTAATTTTCTAAAAAAATTAGTAATAATCCAAGTCAATACGTTTATCACAAAAGACATTTAATATTCTTAATAATACTTTCACTAGTTCTAAAGGGAGTTTTGGAATACTAAAGCCATGAGGCAGATGAGACATTATTGAAGTGGGTAACAAATGGTCCCATAAATGGATAAAATGGTCCAAAGTGTTGTAGAATGGAAACTAGCACTATCAAATGATAGTTGATAGTTTTATGATAATTCATAAAGTATTTGAAGGTTTAATGTATTATTTTACTGATCCCTTGTCATGGTACTTTATTTGATAATAACAAATCGAAAGAATTACTAATGAATTTGTTAAAGAGAATTCGTAAATTTTAGAAAACTAATGCTTGTGTACATAAGAGAATTTAAAATGGAAGAGGAGTTATGATTTGAATTTAACAAAAACATTTATTTTAAATTTAACTTTAGTTATTTTATTTTATTTTGATTAGATGTTAAGCTTTATTGAAATCGCTCATGCAAGGTAGAAAATTCAGCCTTATTTAAATTAATCATCTTAAAATAGTATTAAGATTCTAAAATCTTGGACTAATCTTTACCATCTAAGAATCATTTTATTCCTATCATACATTTGAAAATTCTCTTTCCAAACTTGTTGGAAAAAGTGTATTGTAATTATAACAATAAGTTTGTAAAAAAAAATAATAATATAATAAAAAAAACAAATATATTACTAAAAAAACCAAAAGTCTTTGTTAGAACACAGTGCTTGAATACAGCTAATAACATTTATCATGTTGATAAAATAACTCTCAATCCTATCAAACAATTTTGATTCAATCATAACTCAAGAATCAAAACATAACTTACATCTAGAGCAAAGCATGGGGGAAACAAACCACAAAAAATGCAAAATGTGCAAAGAAAGAAAGCTCTAATAAAGCCATAATAATCAATTATTTATTCAATGTAAGGCTAAAAAAATTTGAATCCATTTCACATCGATGCATTTAAAATTGTGGGAGTGTTTTTGCTATCCAACCACACAATTATGTGATCAAATGATTCTTATCTCGTCCACTTTTAAAAAATTTTATTTAGATCCTCATATCCAATCACATAAATTTGAGATCTCACAGTCCATGTTTTATCTGCACGTAAGAGCTAAATCTAATAGTGAAATCATGATTTAGATTTATCAGTTGAAATCAAATCATAATTTCAAAATTGTTCTTTTAATCTTATTCATCCAATTGAGATGTTTTCACAATCAAATGGTCTAACTGGCATCTGATCGAGTGGCTTTTATGTAGTGAGTCTTTTTATTTGTTTGGATTTTTATAATTTATTAATTAAAAACTATGTTGGATTTTTAAATATAAATAATAACAAGGTGTTGGTTAATTTGGAAAGTGCTTTTAGTTAATAAAAATATTTATAAATAAGTGAATTCTTGAATAGGATAGACTCATGAAAGTCCTACAAAATCTAATGAAAACTTTTCAAGTCATGATATTCAAACATTTTGTTGTCAATGCTCATTTACATTTTCTTATGGAACATGCTTCAATCATCAAACTATTAATCTCTACTTTTTTTTAAATAAGCTAAGTTCTCAATTTTCTTTAATTAAAATTGATTTAATTAAAACACTTATTTCTTAATAAGCTTTGATCAAGAATAAGATTTTTTTTATTAATTTACAATTTGTGTCTACGAATTATTTTATTGTATTGCATGTTTATTATGTTGCATGATCATTGTAGTATTTTTCTATTTTTTTTAGGATTTGACACTTTTTGAAAAATGCCTTATATGAATAAGAATAGTATCTCAATTATATCTAACTATGTTGGACAGAAAATGGTTTGTGATTTAATTCTAATAATTAAAATCAAATATTAGGTATTGCAACATTGGTAAACTAATTCCAACTAAAATAATATATATATATATATATATTGTACCAATAGGATTTCAAAAATTAAGTTTATTAAATTTAAAAAAAAAAAAATAGATTAAAATATTTAAAAGCAATTCTAAAAATTTAAATTTTTAAAGGGATCTTCCAAACAGAAAAGGTATAGATGAAATTATTATTGGTGTTAAACATTATTCTTTCATAACCATTATCCATTGTAACAAATTTTAAGCCATGCATTACACAAGATAGCATAAATAACAAATTTCGGTAATAGTTAGAAAGAATGAATTAAATATATTTGAAAGAAATCATACAAGTCTTAAATCATTTGATATTGGCATAATTTGAACATAGTAAACTTAAACAAAATTGATTAGATGGTTGAATATTTCAAAAAATTATTAATTTGTGAACAATTTACTAAATATAGATGAACTCTCTTTAAGTGATGACAAAGTGGAGAATAGCAATTGAAAGATGGAAATGAGCATAAATTGTGGGGGATCATTAATCTAGCTCTCTATACATGTAAATGAGGTTATCTTTAATTGTTATGCATTTTTTTTTATAAATAATTTGTGGTTTATGAATTTTATTAAAAGTTTAGTTATCATCAAGAAAGAGAGATTATTGGGTTGACCCATTTTCCTAATGTTTTGTTTGATGATCATAAACCTTAAGTACTACCAATGAATTTTCTTAAATAAATTTTAAATTTTAGGTAGATGTTACATCTATTCAAGGTAAAGTTTGAAAAGAAAGAGGACCAAAGATTACATTTTGTGATGATCATTTTTGTTGGATTAACAAATAACTAAGAAATATTTTTAATACGTAATAAAACATAAAATATAAAGGAATTTGAAAATTTTTGATGATCTCCAAGTCGATAAATTTTAATTTAATATTTTATGTTTTCACATATTTTTTAATTTTTGATATTTAAATATGCCAATATCTAAATATAAAGGAATTTCAAAGTCGATAAATTAATAAGCTATAAAGGAATGTTAAATTTCCAAGATATAAAGATATTCGATATTCAAATATTCCAATATCTAATTTTTCAAGATATAAAGATATTTTAACATATTTAAATATGCCAATATCTAATTACAATAGAGAGGAAAATTTCAATATTGGCATATATAAAAATATTTCAAAGAAATATTAAAAATTATAATAAAACATAAAATATTAATGGAATGTTAAAACATAAATCAAACAAAAATTTCAATATTGAAATATGCCAATTTAAATATGAAAAATTTAAATCCAACCAACTCTTGTCACCTTTATGTCACTTTGAGTTGCTTATAGTATATATTTAACAATTTTTAATTATTTTAAGTTTTGATGGAGACATATTTAATATTAAAATAATATTTTCTCACTCTTATTGATTAATTAATTTTGAAATTTTTAGTAATTCCAAAATAAGTCTAAGAAAGACAAAATAATTGTAGTTTGATTTTTATCAACAAGATTTACAAATTAAATATTCATTCAACTTAAATCTTTTATTTTCAAAGTATTTTGGTATGTTTTGTGTGAATTTTATTTTCTCTAAATTTTTCGATCAATGATGTTATACTAAAACTACTCAGCTTGTTAAATTACGACTTTCCCTTAAAATTTATCTTATCTTCTAAAATGATTTTCCATGATTTTATTATATTAATTCAAAACTCCAATTCATCTCTTATCTAAACTTTACAATGTTTTTGTTTGGTTAGTTTACATTACCTTAATTTATATCATTTTAAATTTAATAAATATATTTCTTGTACATCAAAGCAATACTATATTATTATTTTTACTAGTTTACTTTCATAATTTGCAGTAATTCTAAATAAGGAAAGATCAAGAATAAACAAAGTTCATTGCATTTGGCTCAATGAGGTTTGTGGAGTTAAATATTCATTTATCATATGTTTATCTATTCTATTTACATTTTTAGTTCATAATAATTTTAGGCAAGGTTTGATTAACATTGAATGAACATCTTTGGAGTTGTCATGATGTGCTCTATCCATCAAAATATTAATTTTTTATCGCTTTAGGTTTTTCTCATTCTTTACAAGACATTAATTTTTTACCTAATTGTATGGTAAAAAATGTTTCACTCAATCTCTTTGGTATCTTGGAATGCAATTTTCTCATATAATGTTTCTCATTCCATCAAATCTTTATTTTGAATAGATTATATTAATTTGAAATACTAATTGTCCTCCTTTATGACTTTAACATCGCTTTAATTTACTTATATTACTATGGTTTGTCTTTTCTTATTACAAACTTATTATATATTTAATTAATATTAGAATAATAATTTACTATTATTATTCTAATATTGAATAAAGATATAATAAATTTGATAATAAGAAAAATGTGTTAATGATTTTTTAATTTGATATTACATAATAAGTCAAAACTACATTTTATTAAGGCATATCAAATGTCAATAAGACTAATTGTAATGAGCACTTTGACATTAAATATTTATTTTTTTTATATTTTTTAATAATACTGAGTAGAACAAGCATAAAATCCTCAATTATCAAATTAGGCATGTATGAAATGTACAATAAGGCATGATAAACTAAAAAATAGTAAAATTATAAAAATATTAATGTAATTAATTAATTTGTTAGAGGTTGTTTACATGAGTTCAATGATTTTTCTTTCATTAAAGTTGGATGTTAACTGGAATTACGAAGAATTTCTAAATTAATGTAAAAAAAAATAATATTCTATTATTTCAATATTAGTTTTATATATATATATATTTATGTATGTGTATCAAAATTAAATCAATTTAAAATAACCAATAAACATAATGTCTTAGACACATGAAAAAAGAACTATAGCTTCATAGTAATATTGCCAAATCTAAAGAAAAAATATGAAAAAATATAATAATTTAATAGCAAAGTTACACTCCAAGATACCAAAGAGAACGAGTGCAATATTTTTTATCATCAAATCATATACAAATAAAAGTTTGTTTCAAAAGCATGCCAATATTCTCAAAAAAATGTGTAAACAAATTATTTAATTCAATAAAGCTCAGCAAGGCCTTGTGTAAAAGCATTTGTTTTGTATCCAGCAAAACACATTAAGAATTATTATGAATTACCAACATAAATAAGAAAAATAAGGAAATTTTTATTTTAATATTAAGTAAATGTTTATTATAGGGAAAGTGGGAAAAATTTAAGCCATTTTATAGAACCAAATAAAAATGATACAAAGGTTATATAAGAGGAGAGTAAGAAATTTTTTCTAATATAACCATATAAAAGAAAAACTTTAAAAAAAGATATGCTATATAGAAAAGTTACATTCCATGATAATGAGGGGATGAAGTATTACATCCATTATCATCACATCAAATATTATTTAAAAGGCCACTTAAAAAGTACAAAAACTATAGAAAATATTATATTTATAAATATAAATATTAATATTTGGATAGATAGAGCATGTTGAGATGAGTCCAACAACCTATGTTTCATCTACACTAAGTTTGATTTGAAATTATTACAAATTATAGTAATAAAGAAGCATAGATAATAAAAATGTATTATTTTACTACTAAGTAAAAAATATTAAAACAAAAATATGATAAATTGAAGTTACATAAAATAATGAAATCAAAGACATATAAAGCTTAGATAAGAGAAGATTTAATGTTATATAATAATATACTAAATCGAAGAAAACAAACTTGGACAAATGTGGTGAATTGTATTGGAAAGTTGCATTCAATGACATTGGAGAGGTCATGTGCAACATTTTTAATCGTCAAACAAGATACGAATAAAAATATCTCATAAATCATACTAAAACTTTGATAAAATACATTTAAAGATGTACTCTCAAGTTAGTCATATACTGAATATTTATTTTGAATTACTATGTTTATTCATAGTAATTCACAAAGATGTTCAAATGATATGAAACAAATGCTCTTGGGCTAATTTTATTTTATTTTTATTTTGACATATTTCACATGGTATTCATTTTCGAATATAATTTGATGATTGTTGATGCCACACAGGACCTTCATAGTTTCTTTGAATGAAACTTTAATATATAACTTATCTTATATTTAAAATTTTTTGTTTTGATTTTGTTTTACATTTATGAAATTCTTAATTTTCACTCTCATAGTTTTACTTCAAATTCATTTGATTATATTACTTAGCTTTAATTTATCTTAAGTGAATTCTAATATTGATTTACCTAATATTAAAATATTATGTAATTATTATTTATGCCTATTTACCTTTGTTTTTTATAATAATTGGAAATGTAGTCTGGTTGACAAAAAACAAATGCCACTGGACTCATGTCGACAAGCATAATTCAATTAAATATTTAGCTTTAAATTTTTACATATTTTATTTTCTTAGTTTTGGGCATAGGTTTTAAGACATTTTCATTCTTACATGATTTAACATTAAAAAAATGCTACCCCAGATCTCCTAAGTTTTTTGAAATACAACTTTCTTATATAATTTATCTTCTTTTTTTAAATATTTTTCATTGATTTGGTAATATTTCTATGAAATTCTAAATCGCCACTTTGTAACTTTCACATCATTTTTGTTTGGCTATTTACATTTCTTAAATTTATCCTATTTAAGCATTAATATATATTTTCTAAATATTAAAATTATAATTTGTTATTATTTATGCCAATTTACCTTTTACCTTCTTATTTCGAACTAATTTCAAAAGAAATTTTAAAGAAATTTTTTTCATTTTTTCAAGATGAGCTCTATCTAATTAAATATTAAATTTACATTTCCATGCATTTTATTTTGTATGGCTTCCACATGATTTACAAGAAATTTTTATTCTTAACTAAATTGGTAGTCAAGGATTCTAAGTTAGATCTACTTGATATAGTAGATTGCAATTTTTTATACAATTTATCTCATTTTTTTAAAATATTTTCTTTTCTAAAAGTTATATAACAGTGAATCTCTAAATCATCTATTGTGTGACCTTTGAATTGTATTGACTTTATTGTATTATATTCTTTAATTAATCTCATTTAAAATTTAATATTTATTTGCTTTACATTAAAATTAACATTTATTGTGATTTATGCCAACATAACTTTGTATTATGTGGTAATTTCAAAGTTGGTCTTATCAAAATGCGGCAAGCGTCATTGCACTCATCTTAATGAGCTCTATCCAATTTAAAATACTTGCATTTTTATTTTCCATTCTTTGTTGACCCTTTATTAAGTATTTTGATTCTTATCTAATTTGATTCTGAGATATTGTATTATTATTTAAGGGTATTTGCTGTTGTGTTTTGTAGAAATTCTAGAGGACGATGAATCAAGAATAGAAAAAAATTATTGATTTATAGAATTAAATATTCGATCTAAAAAATTTACATATTGTATTTTCATGGCTTTAGCATGTTTTGGGAGACATTGCTATTTTTTTTTATTTCTTGATTAAGTGTTCTATGCTCAATCTTCTTGATATCTTGGAATGCAAGTTCCACAAAATATTTACCTTATTTCTTAAAATTTTCTCTTTTATTTAATTATATCAAAATGAAGCTCAAATTTCCCTCTATTTTAACCATTGCATGGGCTTTAATTTGATCATAAAACATTGCTTCAATTTATCTTAACTTATGTTTAATATATACATTAAAAATGTTAAAATAATAATATTTTAATTTATGCCTAATTGATTTATAACTTAAAAGATGCAAGATCTAGATGAGATAAATATCACAAGATATGATATGGTAAACACTATCTAATTAAATATTTATCAATAATAGTAATTTTTTTATTTTTTGTTATTTTAGCATATTGTATTAGGCTTTTTATTTTGTGCCTGATATGATATTAAGGATATGACACTATATCTCCTTAGTATCGTTTAATGCAACATTCAAATATAATTTATCTGATTTCTTTATGTTTGTTTTTATTTTCTCTCTAATTCTTTCAATTGGATTTATTATAATGCACCATTTCTTTTCATTTTAACTTTTATATATATTTAATTGATATTTAAAAAATTTTTTTTAGTTAAAGCTCATTATGCTCATTATAATGACCTTTATCATAATAAATAATGTTCTATATACTTATCATATAATATTTTTTTAGTATTTTGGAATTCTTTGCAAGATATTTTGATTCTTACTTAATGAGATAATTAAGAATGCTAACCTTAATCTCTTTATATCTTTAAATGCATATTTCTTGTATAATTTATGTAAATTCTTTAAATGTTTTCTTTGATTTGGTTATTTCTATGACTCTAAATCTCTACTTATGTGACCTTGATGTCAAAATGATTTGGTTTTATATATTTCTATAATTTATCTCATTATATCTTTAATATATATATACTTATTTTTTAAAATAATAACATATAATTATTTTAATTTCTTTATCTTGTAATTCATAATATTTGAAAAAGAAATTTGATTGAGATGAAACAAACATCAGTAGATTTGACTTAACAAGATCTACCTCTTAACCATTCATTTATTATTTTTAAAATATTTAGTTTTTTTATGACTCTCACATACTTTAAAGTCATTTCTATTTGTATCAGATTTGATGATTGAGGATAATGAACTTGATCTTTTTAGTTCATTGAATGCATCATTCACTTATAACTATCTCCTTAATTAAAATTTTTTTCTTTAATTTTATTATATTATGATAAAACTATAAATCTTGTCTTAATTCACCATTACATCACTTTGATTTCGTTGTGTTATGTTGATTCAGTCTATCTTACTTTCTTTAATATGTATTTTCTTTATATTAAAAAATGATTTTTTATTATTTATTCTTATTTACTTTTGTAATTTAAAATAACTCTAAATAAGGTCCAATTATGGTTAAATAACATTGTTGGACTCAACTTCACGAGTTATTTCTCATAAAATATTCACTTTTGCTTTTTTAAATATTTTATTTTCTAGTATTTTTGCTCAATTTATGAGCTTTTTTTATTCATAAATGATTCGACCACTAAGGATGATAAAATTTAATTTCTTAGTATTTTGGAATGTAGGTTTCTCTTATAAGTTATCATTTCTTAAAATATTTTTGCATTTGTTTTGTTATGTTATATGGAATGTCAAACGCTCTTCCCATGTGAACTAATTGCTATGATTTTGTGACATTAAGTTTCAACGTAGCTCATTTCAACTTAACTATTCTCAATGAGCTCTTTCTAATTAAATATTTAGTTTTATTTTTGTTAATTTTTATTTTCTAAAAGTTTAGAATATTTTGTTAAACATTTTTATTCATACCATGTTTAATTAATGAGAATGATACACTAGATTTCTTTAGTATATTAAGAAAAACCTTTCCCACACAATTTATCTCATTTCTTTATTTTTATTTTACTATATTACTATAGTACTCTAAATCTTCGTCATGTGACCTTCACATCACTTTGATTTTGTTAACTTTCATTGCTTTTAATTTGGCTAGTATTTTCCTTAGTAATTATTTAATGAATATTAAAACAATAATTCACCACTCTTTTGTATATTTTATTTGATGTTTCATAGTAATTCAGAGCAAAGTCTAATCCAAATTAAAAAAAAAATTAATTGGACTCATCTTAACAAGTTTTATTTAATTAAAATATTCAATTCTTTATTTTTTAATTGTTTGTATTATAAAAATTTTGCATACTTGAATAGACATTTTATTTCTTACCTGATTTGGTCTCTAAAGATGCAATAATCATTTTCCTTAATATCTTAGGATACATTTTTCTCACGCAATTTATCTCTTTCCTCCAAAGATTCGTCATTCATTTAGTTATATTCCTATGAAACTCTAATTCCTCTTTTTTGTGACAGTTACATCTCTTTGCTTATGCTATGTTACAAATCTTCAATTTATCTAATTTTTATTTTAATATATATCTGCTTAATATTTAAAAAATAATATTATATTAATTGAATATTTAATATTTGTATAATTTGAATTTTTTTAGGATTCTAGTTTACTTTGAAATATATATATCAATTCATTCCAGATTTGTTGATAAAAATTCTTGCATTCAATATGTTTAACATTTAGGAATCCAACTTTCCTATAAAATTCTCTTTATTTCATCAAATATTTTTCTTTGATTTATTATGTTACATTGTTACTCTGAATCCACCAATTTATGCCCTTTCAAGTGTCTTGTATTGTTTATATTTCATTACTTCAAATTATCTCATTTCAACACTAAATATACTTACGTGATTTTAAAATAATAATTTGTTGTTATTGATTCCTATAAATTCCAAATGAAGATCAAGGAAAAATAAGCATAGTTGGGCTCAACTTGTTGTGGTCAATTAACTTAGTATTTTATATCTTTAATTATTGTATTATAAATAGTTTTGATCTTGCTTTTCTAGAAATCTTGCTTCATAACAAATTTGAAAATAGAAGATTTCATAGTCAAACTTTTTAGTACCTTGGAATGTAATTTTTTAGTATAATTTATCTCATTTCTTATAAGTGTTCACTTTGATTTGGTTATATTTTTATGTAATGGTAAATATTCTTAGGTGCAGCCTCTATATTATTTTGATTTGAGATTATTATATTGATTCTATTTATCACATTTATACTTTAATATATATTTATTTCTTACAAAATTTATTGTTTATGGATATTGTTTTTGTAATTCTCCTTTATTTTAAATGATTTTTTACCAAGATAAAGCAAGGGTTATTGGACTATTCTAGATCACCTTTTTTGAATAAAATATTCATTTTAATATTTTTAAATTTTTCATTTTTCTGTATTTTGGCATGCTTCATGATAAATTTTTATTTGCACCTTATTTTAGAATTAGCGATTTAACACTCGATCTCTTCAGTATGTTTCCACACTTCACTAAATATTTTTGTTTTACATTTTTCAAAATTTTTTCTTTAATTTTGTTATATTGTAATGAAACTCAAATTTTTCTCTCATGTGGCCTTTATTCTACTCTGATTTTATTCCCGTGCCTTCCAGCTACTTTATCACCCACTTTGATTTCACGTTTCTGTAAAATATATACACGAATCCTTTCTGTATTATAATTATAACTGGAACGCCCCTTGATATGGCTCCATCTCACATCAATAACTCGCCCCCTTCCGCCTATAGATAGTTTAAATATTACATTTATTTATATTATTTTAAGTTGAACTTATATTTTCATGATACTAGAACAAAAATGTGTTATTATTTAAGCTTATTTGCATTTGTAACTAGCAATAATTACAAATGAGATATCACTGAGAAGAAAGCATTTTTTCACTCCATTCAATGAGGTCAATGCAATTAAATATTCATTTTTTATATTTTTTAGTACTTTCAAATTTTAAGGTTAAATGGTTCAGTGGTTTGAATTGGTTGTTTTACTTTTAAAAATTTTTTATCTTCAACTTCATCAAAATATTAAAGTTATAAATCATTTTTTATTTATGCATTTTCAAATCTAAATTTTATAGCTATTTCAAATATGGTCTAATAGAGATGAAAAAAATGTCATTGGACTCATTTTGAGGAGCTCTATGAAATTAAATATTAATTTTTTATATATATTATTATATATTATTTTTTGTTTCTAATTTTTTGTACGTTTTATGGGACATTTCAATTAAATTTTAGTTTGAAGATTTAGGATGTTAAGTTTTTTCACCATTGTATCTTGGAAGGAAAATTTTCCAATATAATTAATATTATTTCGTCAAGTATTTTTCTTTGGTTTTCTTATATTAATATGTAAATCAAAACCTACCCACATGTGACCATTAATTCACTTCATTTTGTTTTATTATGCTACTTTAATTTATCTTTTTAGACTTTAATATTTTTTTGCATTATTAGACTAATGATTTTGAATTATTTATTTGTTCTTTCCTTAGTAATTCATATAAAAATGTTTTTAAGCTCATGTCATTGAGCTCTATCTACTTAAATGTTTATTTTTTTATTCTTTTTAATTGTTTACTTTTTAAGACTTTTAGATGGTTCAAAAAAGTAGTTTGATTCATACTTGATTTGATGAACAAGGATGCTATAATAAACTTAATAAATTGAAATACAACTTCGTTGTGAAATTTATGTCGTTTTTTTAAAATTTTTTCTTTGATTTTGTTTTTATTATGAAACTTTAATTCTCTTATGGTGTGACCTTTATGTTAATCTTATTTGGTAGTGCCATACTTCTTTAATTTATCTTATTCTTGTACTAAAATATGTCTATTTAATATTAACAAAATTATCAATTATTATTTATGTTTGTTTAATTTTGTAATTAATAGTAATTCGTTATAATTTTAGATATGGAGGAAAATAAATGTTATTTTACTTGAAATAATTAGTGATATAAAATTAATTTTTTTTAACATTTTTAATACTTTTTAATATTTTTTGATATATTTTAATATTTTAGTTTACATTGCCTTAGCATATTTTATGATGAATTTTGATTTGTACTTTTTTTCATGATTGAGAAGTTACATTCATGTTTATTGTATGATAAAATGCAACTCATCCATATAATTTATCTCATTTTTTCAAATATTTTGCTTTATTTGGTTATATTACTAAGTTAATCTAAATCTTAGCCCATTTACCTTTTACAACTCTTTAATTTGGTTACATTGTACAACTTTAATAAATCTAATTTGAACTTTAATATATATTTACTTATATTAAAAAAATAATTTATTTTTGTATTTCTTATTTATTTTAGTAATTAATAGTAGCTACTAATAAAATTCGATTAAGACAAAACAAATCTCATTGGACTAATCAAACCATTCTTTATTCTATAAAGTATTCATTTCAAGATTTTAAAATATTTTATTTACATCAATTTTTGCATGATTTTTGAGAAATTTCAATTAGTACCTAATTTGATGAATAAGGATATTACACTCAATCTGCTTAACTCTTATAATACAACATTTATATACAATTTATCACATTTATTGAAAATTTTCACTTTGATTAGATATATCTCTGTCACTCAAATTTCAACCTTTGGTTAGCTTTAAAACGTTTTAAAAAGGATACATTACTTTGTTTTATTTTTAGGTAATTTAGTGCTTGTTTATTTATTACTAGGAAACATTACTAGTTAAATCAATTTAAAATAATAATTTATTATTATTTATATGTATTCATTTTGGTTATTCATGATAATTTAATACTTGGTTTAATCTAAAAAAGATTATTAGAGTCATCTAGTGATGCTACATTGAATTAAATATTAATTTTAAATTTTTAAATATTTTATAATTTTTTATTTTGACCTAGTTTAAAAAAATTTTATTTGTTCATCTTTCTAGGATATGGTAATTCAACTTTCCAATAACATTTCTATGATTTCCTAAAAATGTTACTTTTATTTTGCTAGTTACATGTACTTATAAATAACCTCAAAATTATTTTTATATTGCTTTGATTTAGAAAAAATAATTACGAAATAAAATTAAATTTTTAATTTTTTTGGTAATTCATATTTATTTCATGTGAGCCCTAGCCATGATGAAATAATCATCATTTGAAGTCTCTAAAAAACGCTTATCTAATCAATATTCATTTCTACATTTTAAAATATTTTATTTTATTTGATTTTGGCATTCTTTAAAAGACATTTTTAACTCATATCGCAACTAATGTTTTAGAGAGTTACCCTCAATCTTCTTAGTATCTTAGGAAGTAATGTTATCCTATAATTAGCCTTGTTTATTGAAATACTTTGTAATGACTTTCTAGCATTACTACAAAACTATAAGTCTCCACTCATGAGACCTTTATGCCACAATTATATGGTTATGTAATATTATTTCAATTTTTTTTATTATAATATCGATTAACTTGATATTAAAAAAAAATTTATTATTGTTATTAATTCATTTATAATTATATATTTCACTATTATTCGAAATGAGTCCCGAGCAATAAGAAATAAGGGTCGTTGGACTCATCTTTATGAGGTCCATTCAATTTGTAAATTTTATGCATTTTATTTTCTATGACTTTTGCATGCTTTATAAGTCATTTTGACTATTTCTTGATCTTTTGAACAATAATGCTACTATCTGTCTCCTCGGCATCTTTCAAAAAAACTTTCTTATATAATTTATCTTAAATGAAAGCATAAATTTGAAGAAATGAGATAAATTGTATGGAGAAAAATTTATTAATTTATTTTAAGAAGAACTATTTTATTTTCCTAGATCATCAAATGGGGTTTGAATAAAAATAATTAACAAATCTATTAAACATTCAAGCAAAAAAAGCTTTTAAAAATAAAAAAATTTATATTTAGCTGGATAGATCTCATCAAGACAAGCCCAACCACACTACTTTTTTTTAATTGTGCCTCATTTGGAATTACAATGAATTACAAAAATAAGTGAGCATAAATATTTATATATTGTTATTTAAAAAATAAGTAAATATATATACTAATGCTAAAATGAGATAAATCAAACTGGTATAATATAAGAAAATAAAACCATTGTAAATTATTATCACTAAAGAGGAGAGTTATAGTTTCATTGTAGTATAGCCTACCCAATGCAAAAAATCTAAAAACTTGAGATAAATATCATATAAAAGGTTCATTCCATGACACTGAAGGGATTGAGTGTAACATTCTCAATCATCAAACAAAGCACCACTGAAATATCTTTAATGAGTGCCAAAATATCAAAAAATCTAACATTTAAAAAACAAAAATGAATATTTAAACTGACAGACCTTGCTGAGATCAATCCAATAACATTTATTTTATCTACACCTTATGCCATTTGAAAGTGGTGTGAATTAGCAAAATAAATTACCATAACTAATAAAAAAAATTTAGTATTAATTAAATATATATTATAGATGAAATGAGTTAAATTGAAGTAATATAGCTTAATAAAATCAAAATGATGTAAATGTCACAAAAAAGATAACACGAGTTTTGTGATAATATAATAAATTCTAATCAAACAATTTGAATAAATTAAAAAACAGTTGGCGTAATTGCATTGCAAGATATTAAGAAGATCGAATGTAAACTCCTTGACTGTTAAATGTGGCTTGAGTAGAAATGTTTTGAAAAGATTGAGAAAAGTATGAAATAGTTAAATATTTAAAAATATAACAATTAACATTTAATTTTGTAGTGCCTATCAAGACGATTAAAATAACATTTGGTTGATATCGATCAAATATTGTTTATAATTACAACAACAAACAAAAAATGTATAAATGATTAAAAAATATTATATAAATATTATATTATTATGTAATAAAATTGAAAGAGATAAATTAAAACATTATAGTGTTACCAAATAAAAGCAATGCAATGGTCATTAAAAAAGATGGTAAAGTTTTGTTGTAATATAACCTAAACAATGTAATAAAGTTAAAGAAATGAGAAATTATACTAAAATGTTACATTTAAAGATGCTGAGGAGATAAAGCGTAACAACTTTGATCATCAAAATAGGTATGCATCAAAGCATCTCTTACAGCATGCCAAAAGTCTAGAAAATAAAATATTTAAAAAATTAAAAAAGAATAATAAATAAGATTAATCTTTGCTAGTTTAGTCCATTAGGGTTTGTTTTGACTCCAATAGACTTTGTTTAGAATTATTTTGAATTAAAAAAATAAAATATGTATAAATAATTAAAAATAATTATTTTAATGTTAAATGGAAATTAATGAAAGCTAAAGTGAGAGAAATTGAAAAAATATAAAAAATAAAATAAAAGTAATATAAGGGTCACATGAGAGGGTAATTAGGGTTTTGAGCATAAAATACCATAATCAAAAGGAAAAATGTTATGAATTGAGATAAATTAATTAAGACATTTGATTTCTAATAGAATGTCGAGATCAACTACAAACATCGTCAATTACGTTATCATGTATTAATCAAAAGACTTCACAAAAGCATTTCAAAATCTTTAAAAAATTACTTAAAAATATTAACATGAATATTTTATTTGGTAGAATTTTTCTATGCAAGTCGAATAACATTTGTTTTTTTATGTTTCCTCCTTTGGAATTACTTTGAATTATCAAGCTCAATTTGTAAAACTAGTAACAAACTATTATTTTAATATTATATAAATATTTAATAAATATTAAATTAGAAAAATTTAATAGATATAATATAAGCTAATGCAAATGATGTAAAGGTCATAAGAAACATTAATTAGAGTTTAATAATAACATAATAAAACAAAAGTAAAAAATTTAAAGTAATGAGAATAATTGTAATAGAAATTTGAAGTGTAGCATTCCTTATGATGAAGGAACTATGAATCCAAATTTCTTATAACGCATGACAAAACTCTAGAAAATAAATTATTGAAAAAAATTTAATATTTAATTGTATGGTAATCGTGTAAGAGGTTGAATAGTGTTTGTTTTGCTTTGATTGTATGCTTTTCTGTAACTATTATAAATTACCATTATAAATGAGAATTTAAATATTAATAAAGTATTATTTAAATATTAAGTAAATACATATTAAAGCTAAAATGGTATAAATTGAGGCTATTTAACAATGCCAAATCAAATGCATGTAAAGGATAGACTTGAGAAGATTTGTAGTTGCATAGTAATATAACCAAATAAAAGCATAAAATATCAAGAAATGAGATAAATTATTCCAAAAATCTGAATCCAAAATCATTAAGATGATTTTGCACAATCGAACTGCTTTTAGAGTATATGACCAATTAAAAAATTAAATAATATGAAAATAATAGAAAAAATATTATTTTTAAAAATTATTAAATTATATATTAAACCTAAAATTTGATAAATTAAAGAAATATTATACAAAAAATCAATGGGATATTAAGGTTAAATGGGTAGAGAATTAGTGTGTTATGTTATCATAATCAATTCAAAGAAAAAATTGAAAAAATGAGATAAATTGTGCTATGAAGTTTCATTCTTAGAATATTAAGAAATAAAATCCTAAGCAAAAAATTATTTAGAAATAAAAAATGGATATTTAATTGCATAAAGGTCATCGAGATGTCTCAATAACATTTGTTTGATTCGATCGAACATCATTTTGGATTAAATGAATCACTAAACTAAATTTCAATAAATAACTAATTTTTTTTTTAATATTTTTTAAATATGTATTAAAGTTGAAGTGAGAAGAATTAAAATAATCTAAATGAAAATTTTCAAATATTGGGAAAAGTTATATGAGAAAGTTGCATTGCAATATATAAAGAAGATGGAGTGCAGTACCCTCGATTATTAAACTAGATGTGTAATGAAATTTTTCGTAAACCATTCTAGAATCCAAAAAATGAAATATTTAAACATATAAAAAGGAATATTTTATTTTATTTACCTCATCAAAATTACTACAACAATATTTCCATCATTATGAACATACCACTTTTGGAAATACTATAAATCACCATTATAAATAAACATAAATATAAATAAATTTTAAAAGTAAACCAACTATATGTTAAAGGGAAATAAGATAAATTAAAGCAATATAATGTGGCAAAATCAAAGACCTAGAAAAATCACATGAGAGAAGAAATAGGCTTTCTTAGAAAAATAGTAAAATCTAGGTGAAAATATTGGAAAATAAATAAAGTGAGAAAGTTTTATTCAAAGATACTATGGAAATCGAGTGTAACATCATCAATCACCATGTCATGTCAAAAAAATATATTTTGTAAATTGGTCAAAATTTAAGGAAGCTAAAATATCTTAAAATATAAGAATGAATATGCAATTCGACATAGATCATCAAGACAATTCTAATGAAGTTTGTTTTATCTTGATTAGTCCTCATTTGGAATTATTGAAATTTAGAAAATTTATTAAGCGTAAATAATATTAAATTATAATCTCATTAAGTAAATATATAGTAAACCTAAAATAAGATTAATTAAAATAATGTAGTATAACTAAATGAAAATAATATAAAAGTCTCACAGTAGGGGAACAAAAGTTCAATGCCAATATAATTAATTTTAAGCTAAAACATTTTAGAAATGATTTGAAACTTTCAAGAATTGTTTTCTAAGTTAACATGGTGGTTGAGCATAATATCCCTAATTATTATATCAAGTACAAATTAAAATGTTTCAAAAAGCATACAAAAGTCCTAAGACATGAAAGATTTTAAAAAATGTAATTAATTATTTAATTATAAAGTATTTGGTTTGCAATTACTATGAATTATTATAATAAACAAAATAAATAGTAACAAATTATTATTTGTGTAAATAAATATGTAATAAAGCTAAAATAAGATAAATAAAGAAAAGAAATATTACCTAATCGAAGTTATGGAAAGATTATAGGAGAGAGGAGTTAAGGGTGTTATTAGTGTATAACTTAATAAAAAAAAATATTTTAAAAAATGAGAAAAATTATATGAGAAAGTTTTCTTTGAAGGTACTAATGAGATTCATTGTAATATCCTCTATCATCAAATATTGCTTAAATTAAAATGTCTCATAAAATTAGACAAAAACCTACAAAATAAAATAATTAAAAAATATAAAAAAATACGTTGCTAGATAGACTTCATTGAGAAGAGTTCAATGACATTTACTTCATCTCCATTTGATCTCACTCACAATTAATAAGAATCATTAAAGAAATAAAAAAAGTAACAATTATTTAGTATTTAAATATGAACTAAATATATGTTAAAGTTACTAAGAACATCAAGTGGAACATTTTTCTTTGTTAAATTAAGTGCAGCATAAAATGTTTCACAATAACATGGAAAAGTCAATACTAATCATTTTGAGAAATGAGATAAATTAAGAATTAAAGTTACTTCTAAGATTCTATGGAGATCGATTGTAAAATCGTCCATCACTAAATTAGGAACAAACAAAGTTTTTTTAGAAAGCATGGAAAAATAGTAGAATAGACCAAATTTAAAATAATATTAAAAATAAATATTAAATTTTATAAAGCCCATCAAGAGAATTTCAGTGATGTTTCTTTACTTTATATCGGGCCTCATTTAAAATTACAACAAATTACAAAATTAATTATAAATAAAATGTAATAATTTATCTTGGCAATATTAAGTAAACATATATTAAAGCCAAAATGTGCTAAATTAAGGTAATGTAATGTTACCAAAACAAGGCAATGTAAAAGTAACATGAAAGGACAATTTAGATATCATAGTAATATAAAAATTTGAGAGTTAATTATAGAAATTTGACTAATTGTACAAAACCTTACATTACAAGAAACTAAGAAGGATGAGAGCGACCTCCTTTACCATCAAATTAGGTACAAATCTAAATATTTCATATGCTACAAAGGTTAATAAAAAATAATAATATTGTTTAGTATTTTTTAGTTTATTATTTCATATTAATTCAAACCAAAGTCTGATAGTAAACAAACAAACTTAGTTTGACTATTATCGATGATCCTCATCAAACTAAATATTTATTTTTATATTTTGAAATATATATTTCTTAGATTTTTCCATTCTTTATGACTTATTTTTATTTGTAACTAATTTAATGATCAAGAATGTCACACTTTATCTTTTTACTATCTTAGTGTGCAACTTTTCTAGAAAACATATATTTTTATTCAAAAGTTCTATTTTTATTTTGTTATATTGCTATTAAACTCTAATTCTTCTCTCATGTTAGCTTAATATCATTTGCATTTGCACTTGTTGCAATGTTTTAATTTCTTTTCTTTCAACTTTATTCAAAAATATGTTCTTTAAATTACTTTTAAAATTTTTATGTTCTAGAAATTTGTTATTTTTTATTTGACATTTTGATTTTTATTAGATTTAACAATCAAGGATGTTATCCTCGATATCGTTAATATCATGGAATGCAAGTTTCACAATAATTTACCTGATTTCTTCCAACTTTTACATTTAAGTGGTATATTTCTTTTGAGTTTTAAATCTTTTTTCATGTGATTGTTACATATCTTTAATTTTGATATATTATATTGATTCAACTTTTCTCATTTCAATTTTAATATATTATTATTTATGATTAAAAAAATAATTTGTTATTATTTATGTTTATTTGCTTTGATAATTTTGAGAAATTCTAGATGAGGTCTAATCAAGGTGAAATAAACTTCTTTTTTACCTATCTAAATGGGATACATTATATTTAATATTTATTTTTTAAATTTGAAATGTTTAATTTTCTAAGGGTTTGGCACGCTTTACCAAACTAATTCAATTCTTACCTAATTTCATATTTGAAAATGTTACATCTATTCCCTTTTGTATATCAGAATGCTACTTTCCAACAAAATTTGTCTCCTTTTTTAAAATTTTGCTTTGATTTGGATATATTATGACGAAATTGACGTTCTCATTTCATGTGACCATTACATCATTTTGATATGGATATATTATATTATTTAAGTTTATTATATTTTCTACTTTAATATATGTTATCTTAGTACTAAAATTTTAATTTCATATTAATTATTCTTATCTACTTTGATAATTCAATGGCATTCCAAATAAGATCTAACCAAGACAAAAAAATCATCGTTTGACACATCTTAATGAGCTCAATATACAAAAATCATAATTTCATAATCTTAAATTTTTATTTTCTTGAGTTTTTACATTTTTTTATGTGTTACTTCGAGCCATACATGATTTATAGTAGAGGATTTACTTATTTAACTTAGTTACCTGGAGTCCAATATCCACATTAATTTGATTACATTTCTCCATTGTTTTTTCATTTTTGTTAGGTCATAATGGTATGTAACTCTAAACCTTCTCTCACGTAACCTTTACATTTTTTATTTTTGTTATTATTTATTGCTTTAATTTATATCATTTTATCTTTAATAAATTTTTCCTTAAAATAAAAATAATAGCTAATTAGTTTTTATGCTTGTTTATTTTCATAATTCAAAGTCATACAAAAGGTGGTCTGATTACAAAACATTGTTGGACTTACCTCGATAAGCTCAATCTAATTAAATATTCATTTGAATATTTTTAAAATATTATTTTCCTTTTTGTAAACATGTTTTATGAGAAAACTATATTTATTATCGATTCAATGAAGGAAGATATTACACTTGAACTTCTTAGTACTTTGAATTAAAACTTCCCAAGTAATTAATCACATTCCTTAAATTTCTTTGCTTTGATTTTTTAATTTTATATTGCACCCAATGTCTTCTTTTGGGTGATCTCAAAATTGCATATTTTTTTTTATTACAACCGTTTTGCTTAAATAATTTAAGATTCCTTATTTATTAACATAAAATTAAAATGAAAATTTATTATTACTTATGATTTGTAAGATTGTAATTCATTGTAAATTTAAATGAGGATCGATCAAGATGATACTAACAGTATCAGATGTCATGCTTTTTTATTTCTATATTTAATAGTAATACCAGAAGACATCTAGTGGAGATGAAATAAACATCATTGGAGATATTGTGGCAAGCTCTATTCAATAATGTTTTATTATTTTTTATCTTAGTTATTTTATTATCATAGGTAATTCCAAACAAGGTTGATAGAAGTGAAACAAAAATCTTTTAACTCATTTCAACCAGATCTATTAAATTAAATATTCTATTAATATTTATTAAATATTTATTTTTGACATTTTTGGCGTGTTTTAAGTGATAATTGAATTCATTTAAAATTTGACGAATGAGAATGTTACTCTCAATCATTTTGTTATCTTCGAATGCAAGTTTTAAGTATAATTTATCTCATTTCTTAAAATTTACATCACCTTTATTTAGTTTTATTACATTGCTTTAATCGATCCAATTTTGAGTTTAGTATATATTTACTTAATACTTATATAACACTTTGTTGCTATTTATGTGTATTTACTTTCATAATTCTTTTTTATTCTAATTGTTTGGCCAGCTTTACATGAAATTTTTATTTGTAAATGTTTCCATGTTTGACGAAGTTATGCTCAATCTGCTTAATATCATAGAAATAAAATTTTCTATTGAATTCATCTCATTTTCTAGACATTGTAGTTTGATACGGTTATATTATTATGAAAATCTCAGTCTTCTCTCAAGTGACCTTTACATTACTTTAATATGGATATAGTACATACTTGAATTCATCTAATTTTAGGTTTAATTTATATTTTCTTAATTTTAAAACAATAATTTGTTATTAATTATGGTTGTTTATAGTGGTAATTAAAAACAATTCCTTAATAAGTCTACTACAGATGAAAAACTCATTTTTAAACTTGCCACAAAGTGCTTTATCTAACAAAATATTTATTTTTATTTTTTTAAAGATTTTATTTTCAAGGGTTTTGGGTCTCTTTATGACACTATTCGATTTGAAAAAAATTTGATGATTGAGGATGTTACATTTAATCTTTTTATTATCTAAGAATATAACTTTCTCAAATAATTTATCTTATTTTATCATATTTTTAATTTTTATTAGGTTATATATCTATGTAACTCTAACTCACCTCTCATGCTACTTTTATAGAGATTTAAATTACTTATAAATATATCACCTCTATTTCTATCATTTCAACTTCAATACATATTATACCAATATTAAAAATAGGCCATTATTTTTTAGGCTTTTTTACTTTGATAATTTATAATAATTCTAAATCAAGTATTCTCTATAAAAATAATTAGTTTGAAATATTGGGGTGAGCTCTATCTCATTAAATATTTATTTCAACATTTTTAAACTTGTATTACTTTTGTATGATTTAAAAGTTATTTTGTTTCATACATATTAGAGACTAATGATGTTTTACTTGATCTCGTAAGTGTTCTTGAATAACACTCTCATTTAATTAATCTCATTTTCTTAAAATTACTAACTTTGATTTTTTTATATTACTATCTAAACTTAATTCTTCTCTCGCATGATATTAAAATTGTTGAAAGTTTGTTATGTTATATTGCATTAATATTTCTTAATATAACTTTATTAATTTTTTCATAATATTGTAATAATAATTTCTTATTATTTATGATTTTTTTAACATTCTAATTTCTTGTAATTCGAAATGAGGTCCAAGCAAAACAATGCAAACTTTTATCGACACGTTTTGATGAGCCCTATCATGTTGCACATTTATTTTAGTATTTTTAAATATTTTATTTTTTAGATATTTGGCACATTTTATAGATATTTTCATTCAAACATGATTTTAAGTTCAAGGATGCTACACTAAATCTCCTTAGTATCTTGGAAGGCATCTTTCCTAACCAATTTGTCTAATTTCTTAAATGTTTCTCTATGGTTTCATTATTATGCTATATAACTTGAAATGTTCTCTTATCTAAACCTAAAATAACTTTGATTTTGTTTTATTACAATGCTTTTATTTATCTCATTACTATTTTAATAACAATTTTTATAATATTTAAAAAATATTTTATTATTTTTTAGAGTTATTTAATCTTGTCATTCATGGTTAAAGTGAATGTCGACTGATCGAGGTGAAACAAACATAATTGAAATCCTTTGGCTTTGCACCTTATTTGATGATAAATGTTGTTACAAGAGATCTCTTCAATTATTTTACTTTTATTTGATAATGTTACTATGTAGCTCTAAATATCTTATCTTATGACCTTTACTTAGCTTTTATTATGTTATATTACATTGCTTTAACTTTTATCATTTAAGCTTTAATAAATATTTTATTAATTCTAAAATAATAATTTATAATTATTTATCCTCATTTATTTCCATAATTTATAGTTATTCAAATAATGTCCAATTTGAGGTGATTGTTACCCTTTGATTTATATCGATGATCTCTAACTATATAGATTTTCTTTCTATGTTTTAAATTATTTTAGTTTCCATTTTTTTTGCATGTGTTATAAGATATTTTGAATCATAACTATTATGATGATTGAGGATGTTACACTCGATGACATTATTATCATAGAATTAGAATTTCAAAAAAAACATTATCTCATTTTTTTAATTTTTTCATTTTTATTTGGTTATATTATTAAGAAACTCTGGGTCTAATTTTGTGTGACATTTATCCTTTGAATTGCTTATATTATATTAGTTCGATTTTTCCTTTTTCACCATCATTAAATATTTCCAAAATATTAAAATAAATAATTATTATTATTTTGACTACTTAAAATTATAACTCACATTAATTTTGAATGACCTACAATAAAGATAAAGCTAATCTCATTGGAAATGTCTCAATCTAATAATCTAATTTTTTTTTCATCTTTATTTACTTAAATATTTTAATTTCAAAGGGTTATGTACACTTTATAAGATATTTTAGTTTTTAAAATATTTAATGATAGATGAATTAATACTCGATCTATTTAGTATCTTAGATTGGAACTTTCCCACATAACTAATCTTGTTTCAACAAATGTTTCATCTGGTTTTGTTATTTTTCTTTATAACTTAAAATATCCTCCTATCCAATCATTATATTCTTTTTTTATGGTTACATTATAGTGCTTTAATTTATCTAATTTGAACTTTCTTAAATATTTCTTTATTATCAAAACAATATTTTTTTTGCTTATTTGCTTTAGTAATTGGTAGCAATTTTATGTGTGTTCCAATTGAGATAAAACAAATGTTGTTATAATCAATAAGTTGAGATCAATTCAATTTAAAAGTAATTTTCATAATTTAAGATATTTAATTTTTTAGCATTTTGATATATTTTATAGGATATTTCAATTCAAATATGATATAATGAATGAGCACATAATGCTTAACCTCTTTAGCATCTTGAAATGCTATTTTGTTATACAATATATGCCTTATCTATAAATTTTTTTATTTTGATACATTACAATACAACTGTAAATCTTCTCTCAAATAGCCTATACATTACTTTTGTTTCTCATATTGCGTTGATTCAATTTATCTTATTAAAACTTTAATATACTTTCTCTTAATATTGAAATAATAATTTTTTTAATTATGCAAATTTTCCTTAGCAGTTCATAGAAATTCCAAATAAGGTCTAATTAATCAAAAAGAAATGTTGTTGGACAAATTTAAAAGATTTCTATTCAATTAAATTTTCATTTCTATGTTTACATTATTTTTTAAAGTAATTGGAACATTTTAAGAGATATTTCCACTCTTAGCTTACCTAACAACTAGGAACATTATATTTGAAGTCCTTAATATCTTGGAATGTAACTTTGATAAAAAGTTTAGCTCATTTCTTAAAATATTTTTTGATTTGGTTATATTATTATGAAACTTTAATTCTTTTCTCATGTCACTTTTACATTTCTTTGATTAGGATATAATATATTACTTTAGTTGATATCATTTCTACTTTATTATATATTTATTAAATTTAAAAAATATTATTTTCTATGATTATTTTTTATTTAAAGTAATTCTAAGTGATGTTTGATCAAGGTTAAACAACTTCATTGGTTTCGACTCAAGGAGTTATATCTTGTTAGAAATAAATTTTTCTAAAGTTTAAGTCATTTTTCTTTCTAGGGTATGATATGCTCTATGAGTCATTTTTATTTATACTTGATTTGGTGATGCAGGATATTATACTTGATCTTCATTGTATTGTGTAATGTAATATTCTTTTGTAATTTATTTAATTTGTTCACATTTGTTATTTCAATATTGTTATATTCTTATGTAACTCTAAGTCTATTACTGTTTAGCTTTTACATCACTTTTCATTTGGTTATATTATATTGCTTTCAAATTATTTTATTTGTTAACATTTACAAGCTTTATCCAATTAAATATTCTTTTTTATATGTTATGATATTTTCTTTCCTCATTTTTCTACATGCATTCAATGAAATTTTTATTTATATCATATTTAATTATTGAAGATGTTCAACTAATTGTCATTACTATGATATAATGCGACATTTTGTATATAATTTATGTAAAATATTAAACTTTTTCATTCTAATTTGCTTATAATATTATGTAAATTTAAATCTAATGTCATGTGAGCAATATAATGCTTTAATTTGTTATATTACATTTGTTCAATTTTAAAAACTTTTATATTTAACATACATTTATTTAATATTAAAATAATAATTTATTATTCCTTACACCTTTTTACTTTTTTTTTCATAGGAAACCATAACAAGTTCTAACTGAGGTAAAACAAACATCGTTAGGATTACATAAATGAGCTCTTTGGAACTCTAATATCCGATAATGTGGATTTAGTATTGGTGTTATTATGTTATATAACATTATGTTAGATTCATTAATATTTATAGTTGTTTAAATCGTTAATTTGCTATAATTATAAATAAGCTTCAATTGAGATGAAATAATTGTTATCAGACTTATCTTAATAAGGTTTATCAAATTATGTATTCATTTCTATATTTTTAAATATTTTTTTTCATTATTTTCACATTATTTACAATATATTTTTATTCTTATCGAATTTGATGATTAAGAACATCACATTCCATAGTAGCTTGGATTATAAGCTTCTCTTACAATTTATTTTTTTTGGTCAAATTTGATTTGGTTATATTACCATGTAACACTAAATGTACTATAGGGTGACTTTTAATTTGATTTGCTTTTGTTATATTGCATCGCTTAAAATTCTATCACTGTAGTAATGTTGTGTATTTACTATATTTTAAAGTACTAATTGATTATTATTTTTCGTTATTCACTTTGGTAACATGTAGTTCATCCAAGCGAGTTAGATTAAGATGAAGAAAATGTCATTGCACTTGTGGCGATGAGCTATATTTAATTAAATATTCATTTTTATATTTTTAAATATTTTCTCTCTTATGGATATGGGATACTTTATGAGGTTTTTTATAACGCATCTAATTTGCTGATCAATAGTTTTACACTCCATCTATTTAAAATATTAGAATATAATTTTAGTAATTTGCAAGAATTAAAAATATGTTCTGATTGAGGAAAAATTAAAACTATATACATGTCTTAAAGAACTCTATCTAATTAAAAAATTATTTTTAAAATAATTTTTTTTTATTTTCCAATGCTTGGCATGTCTTACGAGATATTTCAATTTGTACCAGATTTGATGATCAACGATGCCATTAGCAATCACCTTGTATCTAGTAACACTACTTATTCATATCATTTATCTCATTTCTTAAAAAATTTTCCTTTTATTTTATTGTATTACTACAATGCTATAATTCTCCTATCATGTTTCTTTTATATCACTTTGATTTTTTTATATTACCTGGCTTAAACTTTAACATTTATTCTTTAATATATTTATGTAAAATTATAGAATATAATTTCTTAATATTTACGATTATTTAATTTGATATCTCATCTAAGTTTATTGAGGAGCATAATTACATTTTTTTTGTATTCGTTGGATCTTATTAAGTATAATTACTAATTGTAAAAGTCAATAAGTATGAAACATAAATAAAATAATATTTTACTAATAAGTAAATATATATTAAAATTGAAATAAGTAAAAGTAATGTCATATAACCCAATTCGGGTGATATAAAGGCCACATGGGGGCAAATTTAGAGTTTTATAATAATATAACCAGATTGTAGAGAATTATTTAAAAAATGGGAACAAATTCTAAAACAAAATAAAAATAAATTATAATTATATTTCATAAATTGAGATAAATTGTAATGAAAAATTTTATTCCATGACACTAAAAAATTTCGACTGTTACACAATCGATCACCAAATTTGGTACCGATTGAAAAGTCTCATACGGCTATGTACAACAATATAAAATAAAATATTTAAAAATATAAAATAAATATTTAATTGGATGATGCTAGTTGATAAGCATGCAATGGCATTTTTTCATATCCATTGGATATCATTTAGATTACAACTAATTACTAAAGAAAACAAGCACAGAAAAAAAAAATTAAATACTAGGTAGACATATAATCAAATTAAGATGAGATTAATTAAAACAATGGAAATATAGCCAAATAAAGTCAATGTGAATGGAACACAAAATAGGATTTTGAGTTAGATAGTAACATTAAAAACAAAGCAATGCAAGAAATGAGATAACTTTTATGACAAAGTTGTGTTCTAAGATACCAAGGAGAATGATGGTAGCACATCACCAAATCAATATTAAACAAAAATTTCTTATAAGGTGTCTAAACCATATAATATAAAATATCTAAAAATATAAAATTTTGTACTTAATTTTATTGAGATTTTCAAAGTGCACGTAATCTAGTTTCTTTTTCTTTGATTTGACCTAGTTTTTAAATACTACAAATTATCAAAATGAATAAGCTTGAATAATAATAAATACTAATTTTGGCATTTAGTAAATTTTAAATATAATTTAAATTAGATAAATTGAAGCTATATAATTTAACTAAATTGAATCATTGTAAAGGTCACATGAGAAAAGTTTTAGAGTTGCATAGTAACTAAACCAAATCAAAGTAAAACAATTCGAGAATTAAAAAGTTATAATGGTAAAGTTTAATTCTCAAATACTATACACATAAAGTGTAACATCTTTGGCTATAAAATCACACACAAATTAAAATTTCTTGCAAAATTTGCCAAAACCTAGCAAATTAAAATATTTTAAAATATTAAAAAAAAAATTTCATTTCATAAAACTTGTTGACATTAATCTAACAATGTTTGTTTCATCATTATTGGACCATATATTGAATTAATAATAATTGTCATATTAAATAAGTAATAGTATACATTAAAGATAAATTTAGATAAACCCAACGAATGTATTTAACCAAGTAAAAGTGATTTAAAGGTTACATGTAATGAAATTTAGAGTTACATTATATTATAAAAACTTATATGAAAAATTTTAGAAAAATTGAGATAAAATGTATAGTAAATTATTTTCCAAAACACAAAGAAGAGTGCGTGTAACACCAAGATACTCAAATCAGGTCAAAATTAAAATGTGTCATAAAGTATGACAACCCTTAAAAAATATCAAAAAAAATTGTAAATGAATGTTTATTTAAATAAAGCTCCTTGAGATCATTTCAGTGATGTCTATTTCATTAGTATATAATCTCATTTTGAATTATTACTAATTACCTATGTTAAAAATATAAATAAAAATAAATAATTAGTTTTATATTAGGTATGTATAATAAAGCTAAAATGAGATAAATTGATGCAATGTAATATAGCCAAATTAAAGCAATTTAAACTTCACTTGGTAAGAGATTTATAAATGCACAATGATATAACAAAATCAAAATGAAAAGTTTGAAGAAAATGAGATAAATGTTATTTTAAAGTTGTATTCCAAGATATTAATGGATCAAGTGCAAGATACACGATCACAGAAAAAGGTACAAATGAAAATGAATGATTAAATTTGCCAAAAGCATAAAATATTCTTGTTTATTAATGTGAGAGCTAATTTTTAATATGACAGACTTCGTCAAAATGAATCCAACAATGTCAGTTTTGTTTTCATTGGACCTTGTTTATTAGTACAAGTTTAAGAAAATAAATAAGAAAAAATAAGAATAAAATATAATTTTAAATTTAATAAAATTTATACTAAAACATAAATGAGACAAATTGAAAAACTATGGTATAATAAAATCACAAAAATGTAAAAGTCATATGTAATTTAGAGTTAATAGTAATATAGCAAGATGAAAAAGAAAACAGAATAAAGAAATAATAAATTATACAAGAATATTAAATTCTTGAACTTAAAAGAGGTCAAGTGTAAAATAGTTGATCATCAAATTAGGTATGAATCAAAATAACTCCTAAACTATGAAAAAGTCTTAAAAAATAAATATAATATTTAAAAAATAATAAAAATGAATATATATTTAGATATAGATCAATTAGTCAAGTTTAAGAGGGTCTTTTATTCTCTATAAGAAAGTTTTTGGAATTATTGCTAATTACCAATATAAATATGACCAAATAAAAATAAGTTATTATTTTCGTATTAAGTAGATATATAATAAGAAGTAATGTAACATAACCAAATCAAAGCAATATAAACACTACAAGAGAGAGGATTTAGAGTAACACTAATATACAACAAAAAAATAGAAAGATTTGAATAAATGAGATATAATGTACAAGGAAAATATTTTCAAATATGTTAAAGCGACAAAGTGTAATATGATTGATGGTCAAATTAGGTGCAAATTAAAAGGACTCACAAAGGGTGCCAAAACCCAAGAAGATAAAATATTTTAAAATATATAAACAAATATTTAATTAGATAAAGCTCATTAAGATGATTATATGGATATTTGTTTTTTCATATTTTGACCTTATTTAAAATTACTATGAATTGTCTATTGTTATATCATAAATGATAAAGAATTATTGTTTTAATATTATTAAAATATATAATAAAGTTGAAGTGGAATAAATTGAAGTAAAATATTATAACCTAATCAAAGTGATGTAAAGGTCACATTTGAGGAGATTCAGAGTTACATAGTAATATAATCAAACAAAAGAAAAAAAATTCAAGAAAATGAGATAAGGTGTAAGAGAAGTTTCTACAAGATAGTAAGGAGATCAAGGGCAACGTGCTCAATTTTAAATCATTTAATACTTGAAATATCATTTAAAATTAGCCAAAGGAGATTTGAGTTAAACAAAAATATAGTGATCTAAAAGAAACATGAAAAGATATTTTTGTTACATAACAACATAACCAAATTCAAGAGAAACATTTCAAGAAGTTTGTATAAATTATGTGGCACTTAATTTGAAAGACACAATGAAAATTGAGGATAACAACCTCGATTATAAGTCATGTATCAATTGAGATGGCTTGTGCAATGTTCAAAAATCTAAGAAATTTTATAGAAATAAAATATAAAATTGGAACAAATGGTAAAATTGTACATGAAAGATACTTTTAAAGTAGAAACGATATCAAGTCTAATATCTTAATTTATCAAATCCTACATGAATCTTCAAGCACAACAAGATCAAAGAAAATAAAATATTTAGAAATATCGAAGCAAACATTGTTCTAAATAATGTTGATTAAAAAGTGTGTAATGACAATTTTTCTTTGATCATATCTCAGTTGAAATTACTATATGATACTAAAATAAATAAGCCAAAAAAAGTTAGATTAAAAAATTATAATATAGCCAAATCTAAGACATGTAAGGTTCAAATGCAGTGAGAGTCAGAGTAACATAATAACAAAACCAAATCAAAGAAAAAATATCAGTAAATAAGATAAATTGTATGGTAATGTTACTTTGCAACAACTTTAGGAGATTGAGGGTGTCATTGTCGACCGTCTAATTAGGTATGAATCAAAATGACTCGATATGCATGCCAAAAACCTAGAAAAAAATAATTTTAAAAATAAAAGGTCAGATCTTCATTTCATAGAACTCTTTGAGATGAGTCCAGTGACATTTTTTCATCTCATTCAAACGATGATTTGAATTACTATAATATAACAAATTAAATAAACATAAATAACAATTTTTTTTTATTTTTTTATAAATTTATAGTACTGCTCAAATGAGATAATTTTTAAAAAAGTAGTACAACAAAATTAGATCAATACCCTTACGGTAGAGAAGAATTATAGTTTAATATTAATAAAACAAAAAAGAAAAAATATTTGAAGAAATGAAATAAAGTATAAGTGAAAAGCTCTATTCCAAGAAATTAGGAGATCAAGGGAACCTTTCTCAAACATCTAATCTTGTATGATTCAAAATGCCTTGCAAAGCAAGTCAAAACCTTCAAAAAAATATTTAAGCCCACAAAAAATTAATATGTATTTGGAAAGAGCTCCTTAAGATTATTTAAACAACATTGATTCTTTTTTATTGGACGATATTTGGAATAACTATAAATTAAAAAAATAAATAATCCTAACTATGGTCAAATTATTATTTTAATTTTAATAAAAAATATATCAAGGTTCAAATGAGACAAATTGATGCAAAGTATATAGCAAAATTTGTGCAATGTAAAAGTTATGTGAAAAAAAGATTTAGAGCAACAAATAAATATATCCAAATAAATAGCAAAATTTGAAGAAGTGGAATAAATATTTTTGGAAAGTTGTACTCCAAGGTCTTAAGAGATTGTAGTGTAACATCATCAAACCTCAAATAAGATATTAATTAATGTTCTTGTGAAGTATGCCAAAATGCTAGAAAATAAAATTTATTAACATATAAAAATGAAGTCGTAATAGGCTAGAGTTCATTGACAACAATCCAATGACATTTCCTTTATTTTGACTGGAAACACTAAAAATTACAAAAATAAATAAACACAAATAATATTAAACAATTGTTTTAAGCTTTTGAAGATATTTATCAACCCTTAATTATAATAAATCTAAGAGAATAATATAATAAAATAAAAGTGAAGAATGCTTAGACAAGACAAGAATAATAGTTTCCCCATAATATTGCTAAATTAAAGAAAAAGTTTTCGAAGAAAATGGTAATGTATACGATTAAATTGCATTCCATAATAGCAAAGAGATCTATTTTGCCAACCTTGATGCTTAATTAAAATAAAAATTCAAATTCACTTCACAACAACCTAAAACACAAGAAAATTAAATATTTAAAATTAAAAAAATAAATTTTTAATTCAATAGAGTTGATCAGGTTAAGTACTGTAACGTTCGTTTTATCTTTGTCGAAGAACATTTAAAATTACCATAAATTTAAAAAGCAATTGAACATAATGATTAATAAATTACTATTTTAATAATTATTAAAAATATATTAAAGTAGAGAAAAGTTAAATTTATTCAATGTAATGTAAGAAAATAAAAGCCATGTAATGGTCACATTATACAAGAATAGTAGCTTCAAGGTTGTATAACCAGATCAAAGAAATTAATTTTAGAAAATGAGAAATATAGAAAGTGAAATTTGCAAACCAAGATGTATAAGAGATGGAGTATTACATTATCGATCATCAAATCAAATATGAATTAGAGCAACAAAAAGTATTCTAAATTTCTAGAAAAAAATATTTTTAAAATATAAAAAAATTAAATAATTTAATTAGATATAGCTAATGAGATTAGTTTGATGATGATCATTTGCTCTTGATTAAACCTCGTTTAGAATTATTGTGAATAGAAAAAATAAATAAGTATATAAAATAGAAAATTATTTTGTTAATATTAGCAAATATATGTTATGGCTAAAGCAATATAAATTGAAGAAAAGTAAAAGAACCAAATTATTCTGATGTAAATGTCACATGATAAAAAATTTAGGTTACCTAGTAATATATTACAGTCAAAGTGAACAATTTTAATAAATGAGATAAATTATATCAAAAAAAGTCTTTTGCGAGACAAATTTTGTTTTCTTCATCACATTATACCAGATTTGGAGTTATTGGAAATTGCCAATGATAATAACGATAATAATAGTAAATTTTGTTATTGTAATGTAAATAAATATATAAGTTTATATCAGTTAATTTCATATTATAACTAAATAAATGAGTTGTAAAGGTGAAAAAAGAGAACTATTAGAGCTTGATAGTAATATAAATAAATTAAAGCAAAAATAGAAAAATGAGATATATTGTATAAGAACACCATATTCCAAGATACTAAGGGAATCAAATGAAGCATCCTTGATGATTAAATTTGATATGAATTAAAAACCCATATAAAGCTTGTCATAATAACACAAGAAAATATTAAAAAGTATAAAAATCAGTCAAGGGCAACATTATCTTTTCTTCTTAGTCAACCCTTGTTTTAAGTTTTATTTGATTATAGAACAAAATAAGCATAAACAATAATGAATTTTTTTAATATTTAAATACTTTAAATTAAATTTTAAATAAGATTAATTAAGATAATGTAATATGCCTAATTAAAAAATATACAAAGGACACAAAAGAAGGAAATTAGAATTATTTTATGATATAATAATATAAAAATAAAAAATTAGAAAAAATGAGATAAATTGTAACTAAAAGTTGCACTCCAAGATCCCAAGAAAACTAAGCACAACATCCCTAATTATCAAATATGGTACAAAAAAAAATGCATCACAAAATATGTAAACACACTATAAAATAAAATATTTAAAGTAAACAAATAGAATATTTAAATGGAAAGAGCCTATTGAGATTCATTAAAAAATTTCAGAAGCATAAAATATAATAAGTTATCATTTTAATAAAAAGTAAATGCATAAAAAAGCTAGAATGAGATAAAATGATGCAAGGAAATGTGGAAAAATCAAAATAATATGACGGTGAAATAAGAGAAGAATTTGAGTCTTATAGTAATATAATCAATGAAAAGAAAATAATTCAAAGAAATGGGACAAATTATACAAGAATGTTGTTTTCTGAGATACTAAAGAGATCAAGTGTGACAACTTATATCATCAAATCTGTCGAAAATAAAAATGTCTTATAAAAGTATAAAAACATATTAGAAAAAAATGCTTTAAAGTATAAAAGTAAATATTCAATTGGATTGAGCATGTTGGGACTTGTCTAATGGTAGTTGCTTGATCTTCATTGAACCTAAATTGAAAATTACTACGAATTGCCAAGAAAAATAAAAAATAAAAAATAATTATTTAAATATGATAGAAATGTATATTAAAGTTGAAATAAAATAAAAACAATCAATATAATTTGACAAACTCTATATATTGGTCACATATTTAAGAATTAGGGCTTCATAAAAATATAACTAAATCAAAGAGGAAGAGTTAATATGATATAAGTGGTACAAGATTGATGTACTCAGATATTAAGGATGTCAATTGTAAGATTGTTGATTTTCAAATTAACTACAAATTTAAATCACTCATAAAGAATGTTAAAACACTAAAAAATTAAGTATTTTAAAATAAAAAAACACTAACTAGATACACCTCATCGGAATCAATCTAGTAAAGTTTTTTAGTAGTGAATTACAAGTGAAGGTAATCATAAGCAAAAAGAAATTATTTTTTTGTATTTAGAAAATATAAAATGAAGATGAAATTATGTAAATTAAGGCAACGTAATATGTCCAAATAAAAACAATGAAAATGTCATGTGAGAAAAGACATAGAGTTTTATCAAAACATAACAAAGTAAATAAAAAATATTGAAGAAATGACATAAATTATACGATAAAATTTTTTAAAAAAATTAAAAATGAATACTTAATTCATAATGGTAATGTAAATGTCTCCAATGACTTTTTTGTCTCGATCGGACCTTCTTTAAACTTATAACTAAATAATAAAACATATAAGAATAGTAAGCTCAATTATGGTAAAATAAAGCAATAAATCATAACCAAATTTTTGTGATATATAGATCACATTAGAGGAGATTTAGAGTAATATACTACTATATCTAAATCAAAGTAAAATATTTGAAGAAATGAAATAAGTTGCATGAGAAAGTGGCACTCTAAGATACTAGGGATATTGATTGTAATAAACCAGATCATCAATTAAATAAATAATTCTAATAAAGTATACCAAAACCTTTAAAATTTAAATATTTAAAGGTATAGGAAAAACATTTATATTTAAAGAGCACATCGAGATGAGTCCGACAACATTTTTTCATCTCCATTAAACATCATTTTTAATTAGTATGACTTATCAAAATAATTTAATACAAATAGGAATAAATTATTATTTAATAAATAACTAAATAATCCTTAAGGCTAAAATGAATAAATTGTAGCATTATAATATAGTCAAATTAAGGGGATTTGAAAATCATATGATAGGAGAATTATAGTCCCATAAAAATAAAATGAAATTAAAGTAAAAAAGTTTAAGAAATGAGATAAATTAAATGGCAAAGCTACATTCCATGATAATAAGGAGTATGATGTAGCACCATCATTATTAAAGAAAGTATGAATCAAAACATCTAATAAAAATTTCAAAAAATACTACATAAAATAAACATAAAAAAGAAATATTTAATTAGATATGGCTCATTATGGTAGCCCTAATGATGTTTGTTTTATCACGTTCTATATTAAATTGGAAATATTATGAATTACTAAGAAAATTTGTTTAAAAAATAGCAAACTTTATTTTAATATTAAGTAAATATATATTAAAGATAAATTAAAAAAATTAAGAAATGTAACATAAACAAAACAAGGTAATTTAAGGGTCACAAAAGAAGAGATTTAGTGTTAAAAGTAATAGAGCCAAATATATGTAAAAATATTGAAAAATAAGATAAACTATATATTAGAATATTGCATTCCAAGATACTAAGAAGATTAAGTGTAACATTCTTAATCATCAAGATAGGTAAAAATAAAAATAATAAAATAATCAAAAAATATTTCAAACCTTTAAAAATAAATATTTAAAAAATCTAATAAAGATAACTATTTAAATGTTAGTGCTCATTAAGATGAGCCCAACAACATTTCTTTCTTCTCCATCAATCGTCATTTGGAATTAGTATGAATTAATAAATTAAATAAACGTTAATAAAAAAAACATTTATTTTAATATTAAGTGAATATTTATTTAATTTTAAATGAGATAAATTGAAGCAATGTAATATAAAAAAAATCAAAGCGATGTAACACATTAAAAAGATTTAGAGTTACAAGATAACATGACAAAATCAAAGGACAAAAGTTTGATAAAATAAAAAAATAAAGGAAAATTAAATTCCTTTGTAATAAATAGTTTGAGTGTAACAATCTCGACCATCAAATTAGGTAAGAATCAAAATTCATAAAACATGTCAATCTCTTAAAAATAAAGTACTTTAAAAATATAAAAAAAGTAATATTTAATTGGGTAGAGCTCGTCAAGATAAGTCTCATTAAATTTGTTGCCTCTACTAGACTTAATTTAGAATATTTATGAATTGATCTTATAAATATGAAGAAATAATAAAAAAATGTTTTTTAATTTTAAGTAAATATATATTAAAGTTGAAATTAGAGAATTGTTATAATTATAATGTAACTAAATTCAAATAAGAAGAGATTTTTAGTTTAAGGAAATATAATTTGGAATTATTATGAAATTTGAAGAAACATGATAAATTATACCAGAAAGTTGCATTCCAAGGTAAATTGGACATCAAAGATAAGATCCTTGAATGTCAAAATAGATATTAACTGAAAAGACTCATAATGCAGGCAAAAATCATAGGTAATAAAATATTTTAAAATGAAAAAATAAACATTTATTCTTTGTGACCATGTCAAGATTATTTTAATAGCATTCCAATAATGTCAAACTAACTTAAAGTACAAATAAGAGACGATTTAGAGTTTGATAGTAATATAACAAGTTCAAAGTAAAAATATTAAAATATTCGATAAATTAGATGAAAATTTTACTTTCCTGGATACCAAAAAGATTGGTTGTAACATCCTTGATCACAAAATTAGGAGCAAATCAAAATGTCTTCTAAAAAATACCAAAACTTTAAAAAATACAACAATTAAAAATATTATAAGACAAAATATTTAATTATTATTACTGATCAAGATGAGTCTAATGATATTTCTTTCTTCTTGATTAAATTTTCATTAAAATTACTATAAATTAAGAAGCTAAATAAACATAAATAAAAATAAGTTATCATTTTAAAATTTAGTTGATATTTGTTAATGTTAAAATAATGTAAATTCAAACAATATACTATAACAAAGCCAAAGTGATATCACACATGAAAAGAATTAGATATACAATGTACTATTAAAAAATCAAAGGAGAAAACCTTAAAAAAATTATATAATTAATATAAGAAACTTTCACTCCATGGTAATAAATATAATGAATGTAACGCTTTTGATTTTCAAAAGAGTTCTGAATACAAATGTCTCATAAAGTTTATTGAGATGACTCGAATGATATTTTCTCATTTTTAATTGTGCATCATTTGGAATTTCAATTAATTACCAATGCAAATAAGCATAAATAACAAAAGCTATTTTATTATGAAGTAAAAATATTTTAAAACTAAAATTATATAAATTAAAGTAATGTATTATTGATGTAAATCAACATTAATGATACAAAAACTTAATGTTAAATAAAGAAATTTTAAAAAAATAAAATAAATTATCAAATTTTAAATAAAAAAAGTAAAGGGATGTAATGGTCAACATGAAGAGATTTAATTTTTCAAAGTAACAAAACCAGATCAATGAAACAAATTGAAAAAATGATGTAAATTATATAAGAAATTTCCAATCCAAAATACTAAGGCTATCAAGGTAATATCCTTAATCATCAAATCAAGTACATATTAAAAAGTCGAATATTGTGTGCCAAAATCTAAAAACTTATCAAGAGGAGTTGACGTTTGTTTTAACTCAATAAGATATCATTTAGAATTATTACAAACTACAAAAATATTATTTTATTCTCAGCAAATTTTATGTTAGTATTTAATATTAAATTTTTTTTTTGATATTAATAAAATTATATTAAAAATATATTGAAATAAATTTAAATGATGGAGTATAACAAAATCAAAGTGATGTAGAGGTCATATTAATAGAAAAGTTAGAGCTTTACGACAACTTAACAAAGTTGTAGTGAAACATTTGAAAAAATATGATAAAGTTTATGAGAAAGTTTACATATATGATACAGTGGACATTAAGGCTGACATCCGGTATTAAAAAATCATATAAGAATCAGTACTTCACATAAAGCATGTGAAAACCATCGAAAATGAGGTTTCTAAAAAAGAAAGTATTAAAGTTTTGTTTGATAAACTCATCAACAACATTCCAAGACATTTTTTTCATCACTATTTCATATCATTTTGAATTACCACGAATTAATAAATTAAATATTATAACATCATCAATCATTATATTTGGCACAAATCATGACGTCTCATAATGCATGCTCAAATTTTAGGAAATAAAATATTTAGAAATAAAAAAAATATTTATTTGGATAAAGGCCACAAAGGCAAGTCCAATGGAATTTTTCTTTATAAAGATTAGAACTCATTCAAACATACGATAAATTGTGAATTGAAATATGTATAAACAACAAAACAAAAACTACTTTAAGTTTGAATAAATTTATGTTAAACTAAAAAAAGTTAAATTATAAAAGTTATATGAGGGGAGAGTTAGAGTCACATAAAACACTAACAAGTCAAAGTAAAGCATTTTAAGAAATAAATAAATTGTAAGGAAAAATTGTACTCTAAGATGTTAAGGATATCTCCCAAAAGAAGAGATAAAAGGATATAAAGTAAAAAATAAAAAAAAATATAAAAATGGCAACTAAATTTGATAATGCTAGTTGAGATGAGGACAATAGTGATCGTTTCAACTAAAATAGACCTTGTTTTGAATTATTGCATGTTAACAAATGAAATAGCCATAAATGATAACAAATTATTATATTTGTATTTAGTAAATATATTATAAATCCTAAAATAAGAAAATTGAGGTAATGTATTGCAAGAAAATAAAAGCAAAGTTAGGGTCACATTTGATGACAATTAAAGTTTCAAAGGTATATAACAAATAAAAATGAAAGCTTTGAATAATTAAAATAAATAAGATGCGAAAGCAACATTACAAAATATTGTCGACATTGACTTCAACATTCCCAAACATCAAATCTTATGCCAATCAACATGTGTTGAGAAGCATGTGAAAGCAAAGAAAATAAAATATTAAAGAATTACAAAAAATTATATTAGATTAAGAAAAATTAGGTTGAGATGCATCCAATAATGTTTGCACCATCTGGATTGAACCTCATTTAGAACATTATAGATTACAAAATTAAAAATTTTTAAAGAATGATAAGAAATTGTTTAATATTAAGTAAATATATATTAAATTCGAAATAATATAAATTGAAGCAAAGTAATGTTATTAAACAAACATGATGTAAAGATCATATGATAAGAGATTTAGATCTAAATAGTAATATTTAACTTAATTGAGGAGAAAAGATTATGAGATAAATTACACAAGAAATTTGTAATCCCAAAAAATAAGTAGATCGAGTGTAACATCATTGATTATTAAATTTGGTACGCAATGAAAATGTCCTGTGATGCATCCCAACCAAGTTTGTCATGTCTCGATTGAAATACATTTAGAAATAGCACAAATTATTAATGAAAGTAAGGATATGTAGTAAAAAAAGTATTATTTTAATATTAAAGAGATAAATATAGAGGAAAAAATGATTAAACATAAGTAATGTAAGATTGCCAAATCAAGGTGATGTAAAGATCACACTAGAAGCACATTAATATTCATAATATAACCAAATTAAAGCAAAAACTTTGAACAAATGAAAAATATTGTAAAGTAGAGCTACACTCAAAGATGCTAGGAAGATTTAAGGTAATATTCTCAATCTTCAAATCAAGTAAGAATCAAGATACTATATAAAGCATGCAAAAAACTTGAAAATTAAATTCTTTACAATATAAAATAAATTTTTATTTTTATAGCAATCATCAAGATGACTCCAATGACGTTTATTTTGTCTCCATCGAACAATGTTTAGAATTTCTATGAGCAGCCAAAGAAGTGAAACATAAATATTAATAATTTTTATTTTATTATAAACTAAATTGTATATTGTGTTGGAATGAGGTAACTTGAAGCAATGTAATATAACTAAAGCAAACCAATGTAAAAGTCACATGATAAGAGAATTAAAGCTTCATTTTAAAATACCAAATCATAGCAAAAAATTTAAATAAATGAGATAAATTTTATATAAACATTGCATATGAAGATGCTGATAAGATCACATGTAACACCATTAGTCGCTCATGTCAACTACTAAACTTTCTATTAAACATTAACTAAAATTGTTATTACAAATATCTTTTAAGATTATTTTTGTTTTTGCACCGTATCCTTTTTAATCTAATCCCACAATTGCCATCATGATAAGGCCTACACAATGAAATATAAATGTTTTATCAAGTTCGTAGCCATATATATAGATCTTATGGTGAGATTAGTGGACCCTTTTTTAGCAAAATAATTCACATAGTTATTACACTACCTCATATCCACTATTAAGAAGAAAATGACTAAATAACAACAACTCATCTGTGACTATTTGTGGTAAAATTTGTCTTATTTTCAAACAAAAAAAAATAATAAAGTAGATAGATATTGTTTAAACAAGTTTATAGTACAAAACCATAAAGACAATAGGATATGTTAGAATCATGGTTGTTCTCGATCGTTTAGAAAAATGAAACAACCAATTGTCGATAATATTGACTTAGAGGAATATGAATCCATCTCTAAATGGTACAAGCTTGTCTGTGAAGAAATTGAAGACAAAATCTATGTGAACCAGTCTCTATAGATACCAAAATGATCAATAAGTATAGAAAGTAGTAGAGCCCTAAGTAGCAAGTGTGGCTTGCTACAAGTGAGAATGGTTATTTATAACAAGCTTCTCTAAAAAAACCATGTGCCATAGAGTAAGGGCCCCAATGCAAGAAAGTCAAACTACTAAAGGTATTGGCTCACGTGTTTCACATGTAACCCTAACAAGTCATAAATCTTTATTTTATTCCACCAAAGGCATTTTGTTGGTCTAATGCCATATGTTTGGATGTGCTCAAGCATTTGGTCCTAGGCTACCTCAATTCCACAAGATTTATAAAATTTTGGTGAGCCTCCAGTGTCTAAAAGATTCGTAAATTGTTTGGAATAAGACATATTGTAGTGATCATCATTTTTAGGATCTCCAAAGTTTTTTTAGTAATCTCTCTAATAGATTATTTTAAAATCGATATTATTATTAGAAAAAGCTCTAAAACTTTAGGACTGTCATTCATATTCCATAAGAAAGGCAATAAATTTATTTTTTGAAAAGATCTTTGTCCCATAAATTTTTGTTCAAGTTTCATCATAAAGATTCTTGTTTTCTTTTAAAAAGGAATTATTAGCCTAAAGAGCAAATGCATGACTTCTCTTTCGTTATATTTGTTCTTTTTGGTCTTATAGATAAGTAAACTTGTCAACTGCTACATTGAATACTCACACTCTATGGCTTATTGAAGTGCCAAAGTTTTCTTTTCTTGCTTCACTGAGATTCTATAGATTTATGTTCTAGAGGCAGGATTGTATGCTGATGTTAATGAATTGCAACAAAATTTGTTAATTTACAATATTTGTTTTGGTAATAATCATTGAAACGAACTATATTCTTCAACTTTTAAGAGAATTAAGTTCTTTAGTAAGAACAATTTAGTCTTTCCCTGATGATAAGTATAAGTTAGTAGAATCTCTTCGGAAGGTCATGGTGAAGTCCAAATATTTCGAAGATATCTTTTTGTTTGGTATGTCAAGACACATACGAGTTTTTCATCTATAGTACAAATAATTTCTAAGGGAATTTACTAAATATACTTTTACCATCTTGCTGTCTTTTCCATGTTGTGTGTGAGAACATATTGTAAAATCTTCTGTTTTATTAGAGAGACATCAGAGGGTTATAGTTCAAAGACATTTAGTATTCTTGATTTTCAAAATATTGTGTCCTTATTTCCACTTTTCTTCCTAGACCAAGCTTATATTCTAACTCCTTTTACATAATTAATCCAATAGGGACTTTCTCTTCATAATTTAAAATCTTTTGCTATTGTTACATCTTTATGAAAGGCAAAAAGTTTTTTTCTTGCCAAGAAAGATGTTTCATTAAGGGACTTAGTCTAACAAAGCTTACCAGCAAGAACGCTTATAAAATATAAAAATAGATTCTTGTCCTTTCTGGTATTCCACAGATGATCGAATAAGTACTTGTTGACCTTATTAACTACATGTCGGGGTATGTATTGTAAATTTGAATTCTAAGAAATCTATTTAGTTTACGAGGCCCAAAAGTTATTTGGAACAAAAAAGGTCATTTCTTACAAAATATGTTAGTGTTGCATTTTGTAACTTGATAAAATATCTTTATAATAGTGGCGTTTTGAGGCTTTTTATGGCAACTTATACTACTGCTTCAAAGTTTTCTAGGGCCATTTATAATTTTAATTGGTAGATTTTTGTGTCCATTTGTTTGCTAATTATCTATGTTATGACCCTAGTGGCCTTTCAAGGATAGTTTTCTACTAATTGTGTGGGAGAGGTGATTAGTTAAACTGCTATCTCTTCATTTATACATTTGATGATTGTATGACATCGACAATTAATAAGAAAATCTTTAAATAATAAACACTTTTTAGTTGCTAATTTATTGTGATGAAGTTTACCATAAGATTCAATGATTTATTTGAAATCAGTTCTAATAATAAATTCTCCTGTATTTTTTAGGAATATTTCAAAGCTATATATGCTGTATAGATATGATAAAGTTTAGCATATATAGTAATTACTTTACTTCCATAATTTTTTCTTTGATATGTACCTATAAGTTCTTCCTTTTTTGCTACCTTTTTTGCTTCCTTATTTCGATATCCCTCGCTGACATTCAATGCATCCATCTTGTACTACTGTTAAATAAATACATAGATGAGGTAAGTGTGGAAGAAACATTACTTTGGTTTTTTGCTTTATCTTTTTCACCAACCTAATATCTTGATCGCTAAAGAATCCATTGCCTTTCAACATAGTTCTTACTTGCATTGTTCTTACAACTTTAGCTAATTTAGGAATTAAAAAGAATATGTAATTATGTTTTCAAAGAAATCTCTTAATATCTTTAGGTGTTGGTAAATTTTTTGGCATGGCCATGATAGAAATACTAATATGATACTGTGATTTTACCTTTTCGTTTCCAATATTTATTCCTAAAAGGTTAATATATCATTTCTTTATTTACAACTTCATTTTTGATAATGCTAGACCTTTCAACAGCCATATTTTGATAAAAAGCTCGAAAAAGGTAAAATGAGTAAGAGTGTGTAGACAAGAGATAAGAATATCATCTATGCAAGTTGTCATGAATTTTGTTTATGTTTTTTAAAGATTTTATTTTTTCATTGAAATATAGATGGTGCAAATTATAATCCAAAGGGCACAACTAGCAATTCATAATATTATTTCAATTTTATGTAGCATATTTTCTTTGCTATGTATAATGTACATATTATTTATAGTATTATCATTAAATTTTTTATTATAAAATAGCTTTGTTGTTTTACCTTGTATTGTTCAAGAATTTTGTTCAAGTATAAATGTAGTCATTAGTGGAGGGCTATTACTTTCCCTTAATAATCCTAATCTTAACAATTCTTCAATATGCATTTCAAATTCTCAGAGTCTTTTGGGTTGCATTTAGTTTATTCATTTTAAAGATTAAATAGAGGTTCATTATCTGTAATTGACATGTTATCTAGTTTTTTCTTTAATGGTTCAAAGATTTTTTTGTATAATTTGTAAATTACATTTTGTCTAATATTAACACATTATTATAAATCATCGTAGTTTACTTAAATATTTAAAAAACATTCTTAGTTTGTCTTTTTCGAAGCTAAAATCCCTTAATTAAATTATTTTCTATCTTATTATAGCACTTTTTAAATTTTTGAGTCATATTACATACTAATTTTTTAGCATAAAAACTCCATGAATCCTAATTAAACTTCTTAGAAGTTGTTATGTTATTTGTCACTAAATATTTTTGACATTCACCACACTTTTGGTTAATGATTATTATAGAATCTTAAAATTCATTATCATAATGTACTTTAGATTGTTTAAAGTTATAATTTTTAAGGAGATATTGGGTTTCTTTGTCTAAATTCCATGGGTCTTCTATACTTATGTTTAAAACCTGAATGTCTACATCATCTAGCTTAACTTGCTCATCTAAAGAACTATAATATCTTTATCTCATTTTGATTAAATTTTAACTAAGCTTACAATATCATATTTTTCTTCAATGTCTAGTTCAATGTACTTGTTTAATCTTTCTCGATCTACTTTCTTATTTAAGAATTGACTGACAAAATGACTTATTTCTCTAAAAATAAAGAACCTATATTTTTTAGCTAATGGTTTATAAGTTTTGAACGGTTATGTCTGATCTCCAATGTAAACTTTTTCATAATATGTGCTCCTTCATTATTTCTAACATGGCTAGCACTATAGTATGTTAGTATCATAATTTTATTACGATAACCAAAGGTTTTAATTTTCTTTTCATCATCTTATTCCATACATTTCTCTTTGACATAATTAAAGATAAACATAATCAAAGAATTGATTCCTATGATAATTTATAACATACTGATTCATTCAATTTTTTTGCTAATAATTTCTCTTAATTATTGTGGCAGTTTCTCAAAATATTTTCCCTTAATGTGACATTCATGAAGCATCTACCTTTTTTGCAAATATTTTTGAATAATCTTGGCTAAAATGTACTATAAGATTGAAACTAATTATTGTTAATCATTCTAAATCATGCATAACTTCATCCTAATGCATGTCCTTGGCAACGCTCTATGCCTTGGTTGATTTCTCAAATTATACTAGTTACATAATCAAGATTATTTCCTACTTGTAACATTTGTTCAAAATCTTGGGGATATGATCATTTCCAATTATGAAATAATCATTTGGCTTCACCCCTGTGTAGTAAATTTGGCCTTTTTTGGGGATGGGGACTTACTAGGAAAAATACATTCTAAATCATGCATAACTTCATCCTAATGCATGTCCTTGGCAACGCTCTATGCCTTGGATGATTTCTCAAATTATACTAGTTACATAATCAAGATTATTTCCTACTTGTAACATTTGTTCAAAATCTTGGGGATATGATCATTTCCGATTATGAAATAATCATTTGGCTTCACCCCTGTGTAGTAAATTTGGCCTTTTTTGGGGATGGGGACTTTCTAGGAAAAATACATTTCCTTAGTTGTTTTTTTAAGTATATCACCTATAGTGCCCCATTTTTGTCACATTCTTATTCATCTTGGGAATGTGAAAGAATTAGTTTCTTCTCCAAATGATGTTGGTTGTATTATGTTTGATTGGCTTACTGGTGCTTGGCAATTGAGAGTTACTATGGAGGAAGTACCTATGGTATCTATTGTCACACTACCATAACTTACCATATTCATCCCTAAGAGTTGTAGTACATCAAAAGTTGTGTCTTAGAAAATCTTGGAGTTGTTCTTCAAATTAAGGTTGAAGGAAAGGGTAAGAATTAAAAAGTATGCTTTAAGAAATTTAGAACATGCAACTACTTCTGACTCCTATAATTACTTTTATATTAAATTATTTAATAGAATATGGGGTTTGATCTTTAGAGTTTAAACCTTCAATTATCATCATCTAAATCTTCTCCTACAAGAATAACATGGTGATTGGAATATCCTCAGCTAAGTCTCCCAATGGTATTAGTAAAATAGCTTGCATAGTTTGGCATATATGTTTGGGTTGGTTTTACTAAGGAGATATCGCATTCTATTCCTTAAAGTTGGTCACTAGATAAAACTTTTGATTTGATAATTTTGATGCAAGATTTTACTAAGAATTTAATGGTATGTTGTTCATATATGTCATATCTAATCTCTAATAAGTTTAATTATTTACTTATAGAGCTTTTACAAATGAAGAGAGTCATTTTGTTTGTGTCATATACTTTTTTATGTCTAATTTTATATCTTAGTAAGGAGTTTTAGCCTGAATGATATAATATAATGTTAAATAAATTATTTCACCTCTATCATTCGTCTCTAGTGCTAAACTTCTAATAAATGCTATCTAAGATTATTATCATCGTTATTTGGTAAGAGTATTAGAGTTTTCTTCATAGGCTTTTTTCTGTATCTTATAACTATTATCAGAACAAGGCATTTATGAACAAATACAAGTCCATTTTTTATGATTTATTTCTATCTTAGGAGTAAATAATTCTAAGTGAACCTTTTTGTTCTCATTTTCTTGGCCAACTCAATGCTCCAATAATCTATGACCTCTATTGATTTTTCATTTGGTAAATATATTCACCTAAAAATTAAATTTATATCTTTATCTCTAAAATTATAAATTATTTAGCATGAACTAATACTTCAAGGCATCTATTATTTTTCCTTATGGTGATTTAGCAAATTATTATGAAAGTTATATTTTTGCAATTTCATTATTTTCTTTATTTATTATTTCTTTTGAGCTAGAGAAGCATGCCAAGAAACAAATTTACTTTGGTTTCTTTAATATTTGTTTCTATATAAGACAAATTTTCCGGAGGTAATCATTAATTTCCCTTTAACTTCATTTAATGTTTCTTGTTTTAATAATAGTCCAAATTTCTTAGAAGATATTGCTAATAATATGATTACTTTGTTTATTATCTATTAATTATCTTATCTTCTATTAATGTTGTAGTATTGATGTCTTTATACAAAGGACTTATTTGTTAGGGGTGTGCACTTTTTTCATGAAATAAATATTTATATTTTCATTTAGGAACTCTTACTTTTAAAATCTACAAAGTTTTAGCTTGCCAATTTATGAAGTGGTTCTCCTGAAATCATTGTGTGAGCCCTTTTTGGCTAAGGTGAAGCCCATGTAGTGTCACTTATCATTGAATATGGGAGGCCTATAGATTTAAAAAGTCCTATGACCAATTAGAGGCTAGAAGGGACAAACACCTACCACCACAATAAAGTACAAAAAAGAATATATAAGAAAATGTGTCATAACCATAAATGTTTTTTTTGAAAAAGTCAATATTTAATTGGATAAAACCGTTCAGGGCTACTCTAATTGGTAAGTTCAAAAAATTATCAAAGAAAAAACAAAAAATTTATATTACTATTTTAATATTATGTAGATATATATATTAAAGTTGAAATAAGATAAATTGATGAAAAATAATACAACAAAATTAATGCCATGTATGCATTCCATAAGTTGAGATTTTGAGTTTCATTATAATCTAATCAAATTAAAGTCAAAGATTTCAAGAAATTAGATAAATTATATGTTAAAGGTACACTACAAGTTATTATTGAGATCTAGTCATACATCATCGATTGTCGAATCAAATATGAATCAAAATGCCTTATAAAGCATTAAAAAACACCAAAAAAAAAATATTTGAAAACATAAAAATAAATATTTATTTGGTACAGGTCATCGACACATACAGGTCAAGCAATGTTCATTAATCTCCATCAATCTCATTTGAATATATTGTAAATTTCTAATAAAATAAAAATAATAATGATAAATTATTATTTGAATAATAATTCATATATTTTATGCTTTAGATGTCACTAATTAAAGAAATACAATATAACCAATCAAAATGATCTAAACATCAATTTAGAGGGGAATTAAATTTTGTAGTAAAATAACCAAATAAAACAAACAATAATAAAAGAACAGATAACTAACAAAAGAAAGTTACAATCTAAGATACTAAAGAGATCCTACATAACATTCTTGATCATCAAAAGAGGCACGAATAAAAAGATCTTATAAACATACTAAACTCTAAAAATAGAACATTTCTGAAAATATAAAAGTTATTATTTAATAATATAGAGCTCATCGAGACTATTCTAATGGAAGTTATTTTATCTCAATCATACCACATTTTTGAATTATTATAAATTACTAAAAAGAAAATGAATAAATTGTTATAAACACCTATTTTAATATTAATGTAATCACATATTAAAGTTGAAATGAGTTAAACAAAAGTAATGAAGTATTACCAAATCAAAGTTATGTGAAAGTCGCACATAAGAGACTACGAGTTAGTGTGTAACATAATAAAATCAAAGCAAAAAAATATAAGAAATGAGATAAATTTAGTGAAAATGTTTTATTCTAAGGCACTAAAGGGACAAAAGAAATTAAGAATAAATAATAATAATAATAATAGTAATATCAAGTAAATATATATTAAAATAAAAATTACATAAATTGAATGACTACAACATTAACAATAAAAACTATTTAAAAATCACATAAGAGGAGAATTAGAGTATCATAGCAATATAAGAAAATCAAATAAAACAAATAAAGAAATAAGATAACTCGCACAAGAAATTCGCATCCAAAGTTACTAAGCAGATTGGGTGTAACATTCTTGGTCACTAAATATGTGAGTTAAAATATATCTAGAAGAATTCCAAAAAATTAAAAAATAAGATTTTTAAAAAAATTAAAAAGATTTTCTATTAGATAAGGCTTGTTAATAGAAGTTCAATGACATATATATGACTTATATCAAACCATGTTTTGGTTTATAATAAATTTCTAAAGTAAATAAAGAAAAATTATTATTGTAGGATAAAGTGGACAAATATTAAAGATGAAATGAGATAAATTGATAGTATGACTAAATCAAATGAAATAAAACTAGAAACAATGACATAAATTCTTTGGTAAAATTTTTTAAAACATTCTAAGGAAATTAAAAACTGCATCCTCGACTATGAATTTAAGTACAAAAAAAAATAGCTTGTAAAGATTCCGAAAGCTTAAGATAATAAAATATTCAGAAATATAAAACTTAATATTTAATTTTTTGGGCATGCCAATATGAGTCCAACGTCTATTAAGGCTTAATTGAGTTAAATTCAAACCAAGTAACTAAACAAAATGAAAGAAATGTAGTGGCCACTAAAGAATTAATTTAGGGTTACATTAATTAACCAAATCAAAGAAAAATTTGAAGAATTGATATAAACTATACATAAGCATTGCATTCCATGATATTAAAGAGATCAAGTATTGGAATCTTTGTTATCAATGAAACATGAATTAAAAGGCCTCACAGGAGTGAAAAATCATAGAAAGTAAAGTATTTAAAAATTTAACATGAGAATAAAATTTGTCGGAAGTTGTTAAGATGAGTCAAATAATTTTGTTTTGTCTAGATTGTACCTATCCTAAAAATAACATCAAATAAAAAAAAATTAAATAATTATAAATAATAACAAATTATATTTTACATTTAATAAGTATAAAATAATACTTAAATGAGATGAGTTGAAGTAATGTGACATAATCAACTCAAAGAGACATAATGATCCCATCAAAAAATAATTACAGTTTCATATTAATATAATAGATTCAAAAAAATAAAATTAAAGAAAGGAAATAAATAATAAGGTAATGTTGCATTCTATGATACTAAGGAGATCATGTGTAGAATTATCGATCTTCAAATCATGAATAAATCAAAATATATCACAAAATAAGACAAAAACCTCAAAATTAAAACATTTAAAAAATAAAAATAAGTATTTAATATGTAGAGCTTATTAATAGGGTCCCAAAAATGTTTGTTCCATCATCATTCAAGCATGTTTGGTATTACAATGAATTAACAAGCAATATAATCATAGATTGTTGCAATATTTTATTTTAATAATAAAGAGAAGATGCATTAAAGCTTAAATAACATTAACTAAAGAAATGTAAAATAGAAAAAATTAAAGTTTGGTAAAATTTCCATTTGGAAGAGATAAATTTTACGAGAAAGTTACATTATATAATACTAAAGGGATTGAGTATAACTCTGTAGATTGTTAGATCATGTACCATTCAAATGATATTTATTTTGTCTCAAATGGACAACATTTGAAATTATAATAAATTACAAAATTAAAAAAACATAAGTGAGATAAATTTACCAAATGAAATGTAACTAAACAAAAATGATGCAAAGGTCACATGAGAAAAATATTAGAGTTTTGTAGAAATATAACAAAATTGAGTGTGATGTCCTTAATCACCAAATTTGGTAAAAATTAAAGTGGTAAAAACCTTAAAAACCTAATTTATAATATAAAAAGAAATATTCAATTATGTGGAGGACATCAAGATAATTCCAAGGAATTTGTTATCACCCAAGTATAGAATTACAATTTCATAAAACTATAGTAAAATGAAAGCTAAAAATTTAAAGAAATGCCATAAATTGTATGCAAAAAAGATTCTAAGATACTAAAGACATTGAATATAATGTTCATGATTATCAAATCAGGTTTGAATGAAAATACCTTATGGAGTGTGTCAAATACATAGAAAACTAAATAATTGAAAATGTGAAAAGGAATTTTTTGTTGAATATATCTCTTTTAAATGAGTCCAAAGACTTTTCTTTCAAGTTTCTCTAACATAATTTTGGTTTGTCTTGAATTAATAATAAAAACTCGTATAAATAATAATATACTTTTATTGCATTATTAGGAAAATATATATTTAAGTTTAAATGAGAAAACTCAAAGCACTATAATATATTAAAATCAAACCAATGTAAAGGTTACAAGAAAGGAGAATTAGAGTCTCATAGTAACATAACCAAATCAAAGCAAAAAAAATTTTAGGAAATGAGATAAATTTATTTGGAAAGCTACATTCCTAGACACTGAGGAGATAAAGTACAACAACTTCAATCATCAAGTAGTTTCAAAAAGAAATGTCTTATAAAGAGTGCTAAAAATTCAAACTAAACTATTTCAAAATATAACGACAAACATTAAATTCAATAAAGATTATCAAAAATAATCTAATGACATTTCTTTTTTTTATTATACATCTCTTTTAATTAATTTGAATTATAAAAATAATCAAAAATTAATAATAATTATAATAATATGAAAATATAAATTAAAATTAAAAATGGCATCAGTTGAGGCAATGTAATATAAAAACATCAAATCGATGTAAAGGGAACTACATGTTCAATACAATATATCAAAATCAAAGAGAAACTTTTGAGTAAATAAGATAAATTATACAGTAAAAGTTTATGCCAATATGCTGAGTAGATTGGCTGTAATATCTTTGATAATTAAATCATATACAAATAAATATATATTGTATAGCACGACAAACAGTGGTAAATAAAATATTTTATAAAATATTAAAAAATAAATATTTTGCAAGATGGAGATCATCAAAGTTAGTTTGGTAATGTCTGTTTCACGTTGATAAATTATGAATCACCAAAAAAATTAAAATTAAAAATATACTATTATTATAAAACAGAACAAATATATATAAAAGTTGAAATAAGATAAATAAAAATAAAGTAATATAACTAAAAAAATGAAATGTAAATGTCACATGAGAGAAGAACTAGAGTTACATAACAATATTACAAATTCAAAGGAAACAATTTAATGAAATGAGATAACCTATGTGGAAATGTTATATTCAAAGATACTAAAAGTTCAAGCAAAACAACCTTTCTTGTCAAAATTTTTAATAATCAAAATATCCAAAAAGTGTGTGAAAATTGTACCAAATATGACATTTTGAAATATAAAAGTTTGAATTTAATTGAGTAGAGATCATCTAGACTATTCTGATGATGTTTGTTTCATTACGACTTGCGTCATTCACAATTACTAAGAAATACAAAAGAAAATAAGCAAAAGTATTAATAAAATATTGTTTTCAATATGTAAAAAAAATATGTAAAAAAACTAAAATGAGATAAATCATAGCAATGTAATATAACAAAATTAAAGTGATTTATTAGTCACATGGGAGGAGAATTAGAGTTTTATGGTAATATAAAGAAATCAAAATAAAAAATTTGAACAAATTAAATAAATTGTACGAGAAAGCTACATTTTAAAATATTAAAAAGACCAAATGTAACAATCTTAATCAACAAATAAAAAATTTTAATAATACCAAAATTAATATTTAATAAGAAAGAGCACATCAAGGTAAGCCTAACACCTATTTTTGTCTTCGTTGGACCTCGTATGCAATTGTTATGAACTATTAAATATAAATAAAAATAAAAAATGAAAATTTATTATTTTATTATTAACAAAATATTTGTTTTTTCTAAAATGAGTTAGGTTGAAATGAAGTAACACAATTAAAAATATATGAAGTGAAGGTCATACGACAAAATATTTAACGTTAAAAGTAATATAATGAAATCTAAGATGAAAATTAGAGGAAATGAGATATGTTGTATGGAAAGTTCAATTCCAAGATATTAAGGAGGAAAAAGGTAATTTCCTTGACCATCAAAGTTTTGAATTAAAATATCTCAGAAAGTGTGCCAAAACTCTAGAAAATGAGATACTAAAAAAAATAAAAATGAGAATTAAATTTGGTAGATGTCCTCGTGAGGAGTCAATAAGGTTTGTTTCATAATGTTTTAACCATATTAACAAATACAAAGAAATATCAATGTTAGTCGACAATAAAAATAAAAAATTATTATTTTTAAATTTTTGGAATATAAAAGAAAAACTAAACTAAGTTAAATTAAGGTACTATAACCTAACCAAATCTAAGCGATGTAAACTGTAAATAAGACGAAAGGTAGAGTTTCATAGTAATATTTTCAAATGAAAAAAAAAATGGAAAAAAAAATGAAATAAACTATATTAGAATGCTATATTCCAAAAAATTAAGGTGATCAGCTGTAATTTCCTCGATCATCAAATCATGTGTAAATCAAAATGTCTTGTAAAATGATTTAATATCATGGAATATAAATCATTTAAAAAATTAAATGTTTAATAGGAAAGAGCTTATCGAGGTGAGTCCAACAATATTCGTTGCATCTTGGTTGGATCTAATTTGGAATTATTTAGAATTGTTTAAATAATTAAACCATAAAAAAATTTGTTATTTTCATATCAAGAAAAATATATGACTTCTAAAAAGTGTTAAATTGAATCAAACTAATATAACCGATGATACTCATTTTGAAGGTCATACAATAGAAGATTTAAAGTTAATAGTAATATAACGAATTCAAAAAAAAAATTTCAACGAAATGAGCTAAGTTTTTTGAGAAAGTTGTAGTCAAAGATATTAAGGAGATCAAATGTAACATCCTCAGTTACCAAATAAGTTACGAATCAAAATGAATAATAAAGACTGCCAAATCTAGGAAAATCAAGCATTTACAATTATAAAAAAAGTAAGACTATATAGAGCTCATCAGGACAAGTATGAAAATGAATTTTATTCTCCATTAGATATCATTTGCAAACTTCTAATTACAACATAAAATATGCACATTGAAAAAGATTTGTTTACTTTAACACTAAGCAAATATATATTAAAATTGAAATGATATTGATTGACTTAACATAATATAATGAGTTAAAAATGTAGTAAAGGTCACACAATAGTAGATTTATAGTTACATAAATGCATTAAAAAAATTTAAAGCAAAAAACATCTAAGAAATTAAATAAATTATATTAGAAAGTTACATTCCAAGATGATAAGGAGATGAAGTTTTTCTTGCTTGACCATCATGTCAGGATTAAATCAAAATGAATAGTTATTTCAAGAAAACTAATAGAAAATAAAGTATTTAAAAAAAATGAACAACGTTTTGATAGAGCTCATTTATCCAAAAACATTTTTGCTTAATTACTATTAGCCTTTTTTTCAAATTATTGCAAATTACAAAATTAAAATAACTTAAATTTTAGCTAATTGTTATTTTCATATTAAGTAAACAGTTTTGAAGGAAAAATTGAAATAATATAATGTAATGAAAAATAACAAAATCAAAACAATGTAAATGTCACATGAGAGAAGTGTTTTATTTTCATAGTTGCATAACAAATTAAAATAAAAATGCTTGAAAAGAAAATAAATTATAAAAGAATGTCTCATTCTAAGATAACAAGAAGATTGATTGTAATATCATTGATTTTCAAATTTACTATGAATCAATGTTATGTAAAGCTTGACAAAACCATTGATAATAAAATATTTAAAAATATAAATATTAATTTCTAATTAGACAGAGCACATCAAGATGAGTGTAACGATATTTACTTTGACTCCATCGAATCTCATTTGGTATTACTATGAATTAATAAAGTCAATAAAAATAAATTTCATAAATTATTTCTTTAATTTTAAGTTAATCTTTGTCAAAGAAGAAATATGATATATTAAACATGTGTATTATAACAAAGTCAAAGATATGTAAAAGTAACAAAGAGAAAACTAGAGTTTCAAAGTAATACAGATAAATGAAAGCCCAAATTTAGAAGAAATAAGAGACATTTTCTTAGAAACTTACATTCTAAGACATTAAGCCTTGAGTGTTAAGTATGAAGTAAAATTTATTGTATAACTTTTGGAAAATAAACTATTTTGAAATTTAAAAGGAAATATTTAAGCAGAGGTCATCGAGATGAGGATGATGATAACTTTTCATCTCGATCAAAACTTGTTCGTAATTATTGTGAATTATTGAAAAAGGCTATCATGAATAATAAACAAATTTTTTTTCATTTTTAAGCTTCTATATATACCTATTAAAGCTATGATGATATAAATTCTAACACTATAACATAAGCAAATCAAATAATTATAAAGGCCATATGAGAGGAGAATTATATTTAAAATATAAAAAATTAAATAAAAATAATTTCGATGAATAAGATAAATTGTATGGCAAAATTACTTAAAATGATTATAAGAATATTAAGTTTAGCAGCATCAATCATCAAATAAGGTATCAATTGAAATATATAATAAAACATTTCAAAAAACTAGAAAAAATAATATAAAACAAGAAAAATAAGTATCATAATAGTAGTGTTAATTGAGATGAGCCTAGCGATACTTGAATCATCTTTGTTGATAATTTTTTAGTATTATTATGAATTACAAATATAAATAACCATGTGTATTAATAAATAATTATTTAAAATTTATGTAAATATATAATGAACTAAAAAAGAGATAAATTTATGCAATGAAACATATGCAAATCAGAAAAATTTAATGGTCTCATGATAGGAGAAATAGCTTTTCATTTTATTATAACTAAATAACATGAAACAATTTGAGGAAATAAGATAAACGGTACAAAATGTTGCATTATGTAGTACTAAAGAGATTAAATGTAATATTCTCAATCATCAAATCAGGTACAAAAAAATGTCCTATAAAACATATAAAAACCATAGAAACTAAAATGTTTAAATATATAAAAAATAAATATTTAATTGGAAAGAGTGTTTTGAGATAAGTTCAATGATAATTTGTTTTCTTGATCATACCATATTTGGAATAATTATAAGTTACACATGTAAAAAACATAAAAAAAAAAATTACCATTTTAATATTAACAAAAATTATAATAAATTAAAAAATAGGAAAACTAATTTATTATTATAAAACAAATTCAAAGTAATGCAAAGGTTACATTAAGGAATTTTTAGGGTTACGTTGGAATATAATTAAATAAATGCAAGAAATTTTAAAATATAACATAAAATTTATAGAAGAGTTTCTATCCAAGAGATTAAGGCAGTTGAGGACAACATGCTGAATTGTCAAATTATGTAAAAATTTAAATTTAAAGCATGAACAAACAAATGAAAATAAAATATTAAAAAACAAAAAAAAAATATTTAATTAAATATAGATCATCTTGATAAGTGCAATTAGTATGCTTTGTCAATATTGGGTGTCAATCAGAATTTTTGTGATTTAGTGAAGTAATAAGCCTCAATAACAATAAAATATATTTTTTAATATTAAGTAAATAGAGTCTAAAATTTTAACAAAAGAAACCTAAGTTATGTAATGTAACTTAATCAAAATGAATTAAATGGCATATAAGAAAGATTTATTATTACAAAGCAATTTAGCAAAATTAAAGATAATTCTTTGATGAAATAAGATGAATTGCACAGAAAAGATATATTCGAAGATTGAAACAGGATCGAGGGTAGCATCCTCAATAATCAAATTAGTTACACAGAGAAATATCTTAAAAAAGCAGCAAAATACAAAGAAGAATAATATATAAACATATAAAAATGAATAATTAATTAGATAGAGCTTCTTTAAAGTTGTTTGATAATGTTTATTTTTTCCCTATTGGATTTCAGTTGGAATTTGTATGAACGACAAAACTAATTAAGCATAAATAGTAATAAATTATTATTTTAATAAAAAGTAAATATATATTAAAAATAATATAAATTGAATTAATTAAAATGGAAAATTAATATTGATATATTAGTCACAAAGGGGAGTTTAGCATTACAAAGTAAGAAAACAAAATAAGGCAAAAAATTTTAAGTAAAAGGGATAAATTGTGCTATGAAAATTGCTTCGCAAAATACAAGGGAGAAGTTCTATTGCAACATCCTCGATCGTTAAAATAGTAATGAACGAAATTGTCTCATAAGGTATGTCAAACCACTAGAAAATTAGAAAATAATTAAAAAATAAAAATTAACGTTTACTGCTGAGGAGCTCATTGAAATAAGTTTAGCTATGTTTGTCTCTCTTGATTAGCTTTTTTCGAATTACTACAAATTGTAGAAGTAAATAAGCACAAACTATAGTAAATAATAATTTGAAGTTTTTTTAAAAATATATATTTAAGTTAAAATTAAATAAATTGAAGAAAACTAATTCACCCAAATGAACATAATGTAAAAGTAGAATGATATATGATTCACAGTTACAAATTAATATTAAAAAAATCAAATAAAATATTTTAAGAAGTGATTTAAAGTTTATCAGCAAATTGTATTTCATGATATTATGGAGACTTTGTCAACATCATTGTACAATAAAATGTCACATAAAATATGACAAAGTTCACACAAATAAAGCATTTAAAAAATAAAGATATGTACATATACTTGATTGGATAGAGGGCATTGAGCAAAGTCCAAGAACAATTTTTTTAAATCAATCAAATCTTTTTTGATATATTTAGAATTACCGAAGTAAATATACATAAATATTAAAAAATTATTGTTTGAATATTAACTAATTATATATTAAAGTTGAAATAAAATAATTAAATGAATATAATTTAACCAAGTCAAGCTATTGTAAGGATCACATAAGATGAGAATTATAGTTTTATAATAATATTATCAAATCGAAGCAAAAGATTTGAAAAATTGAGTTAAATTATTTAAAAATACTAAATTCCAAGATACTAAGAAGATTATGTAACATCTTTAATCATAAAATTAGGCACAAATGTAAGTACTTGGCAAGAAACTATTAAATAAAAAAAATAAAACAATTTTAAAATATTAAAATTAATATTTCTTTTAATAGAGCTCGTTGATACAAGCCTAATGACGTTTTTTTTTCTTAATCAATCCTTGCTTGGATTTACTTCAAATTATTAAAGCAAATAATCATAAATAATACTAAATTATAATTTTAAGAAAATCAAAATTAAATTTGAAATGAGTTGAATTTAAGTAGTATAATATAACCAAATAAATGTAATGTAAAAGTCACATGATAGGAGAATTAGAGTTACATAGTAATATAACAAAATACAAGTGATAGTTTTCAATGAAAGAAATATATTGGACGGCTAAATTGTATTCCAAGATATTGTAAAGATCATGTGCAACATAATTGAATGTGAAATCCAGTATGAACTATGTCAACTTATGAAGCATGACAAAATAACAAAAGACTAGATACTTAAGAATACTTGAAAATATTTTATTGGATTGAGCTTCTTACGAAAAGTGTAACAACTTTATTTCGTCTCCATTGAATATTATTTAGAAATACTACAAATTGTAGAAGTAAATAAACTTAAAAAATAATTACCTAATATTTTAATTTTAACTAGAAATAAATTAATCAAAAATTGCGATAAATTAAACAAATATAATATAAAAAAGAAAAAGCAATAAAATTGTCACAAAAGATGAGAATTAGAGTTTCATAATAATATAATAAAATAAAAGAGAAAGATTTGTGAAAATGAAATAAATTGTATACGAAAGCTTCATTTTAAGATACTCAAGAGAACGAGTGTAACAACAAATATCACCAAATCAGGTATGAATCAAAAATACCTTTTCAAGCTTAACAAAATACTAAAAATTGAAATATTTAAAAATATATAAATAAATATTTTGATAAATAGAGCTCATTAACATAAGTCCAAAAACATTTATTTTTTCTTGATTAGACATTTTTTAAAGTTACTTTGAATAAGAAATAAAAATAATCATAAATTATGGTAAATTATACTATAATATTAAACAAATATATATTGCAGCAAGAATGAAATAATGGCCATTGTGATGAGTTTAATGACATTTGCTTCATATCAATCAAACAAAGATTAGAATTGCTAAAATTACTAAGTTATATGCCTAAAAATTAAAAATTATTGTTTCGATAATAAGCAAACACAAATTAAACCTCAAGTGAGTTAAATTGAAGGATTATCATATAACATAATCAACGCGATGCAAAGGTCACATTAGGGGAGATTTTTAGCTATATAGCAATAAACCTAATCAAAGCTACTAATTAAAAGAAATTATATAAATCGCACTTCAAAGTTACATTCCAAGATAAGAGGTCAACAAACATCCTAAATCATAAACTCCAGAACTAATACAAATGCCTGCGAATGCAAGCCAAAACTCATGAAAATAAAAAATTTAAATAAATAAAAATGAGTAACTAATTATGAAAAGTTCATTATAACGAGTCTAATGAAATTTTCTTCTTTATAAGTACATCTTTTGAATTACTATGAATTACAAAGTAGTAAAATATAAATAATAATAAATTATTATTTAAGTAATAATTAAGTAAATATTAAAATTCAAATGAGAAAAAGTGAGGTAATATAACATAACAAAATTAAAAATGGTGTAAATGTCACATAGGAGTAGAATTAGTGTTTCATAGAAATAAAACTAAATCAAAATGAAAAATTTGAATAAATTTAAAAAAATGATAGAAAGCTACCTGCCAAGATTCTTTGGAGGTCTGCATAACATCCTTGACCATTAAATAAGACAGGATTCAAAATTCTGTTAAAGGATGTCAAAACTTAAAAAAAGTTTTAGAAAATATTTAAATAAAACTTAAATTAGATAGAGCTCATGGAGATGAGTCTAACACCATTTGTTTCATCTCAATCAAACATTATTTGAAATTACTAAAAATTACTAATAATAAATAAAAAATAAAAAAGCTATCTAAATATTTATCAAATATATGTTTACTTCAAAACTTAAAAAAAATAATTATAATATCAAAAGCTCAAAATGATGCAAAGGTCACTTGATAGGAGATTTAGTGTAAAGGTATGATATAACTATATCAAATTGAAACATTTTTAAAAAAGATATAAATTTTTTAGGGAAGTTGCACTCAAAGATTCTAACGAGATCAACAGTGACGTCCACTATTTTTAGATTTTGTATAATTTGAAATGATCAATAAAATACGCTAAAATATTAGAAATGTTTTTTAAAATAAATATACCAATGAATATTTAATCAGATAAAGTTCATCATGTCATGTCTAATGACATTTATTTCAACTTGATCAATATCACTTTTCGAATTACAATTTTAAACAAATGTCAAAAAAACATAAAAAATATAATGTTATGATTTTGATTAAGTAAAATTATAATAATTCATTAATAAAATAAATTGAAGCATTGTGTTATAATAAAATTAAAATATCATTATGGTCATATTGGCTGAGTATTACAGTTTCATAGTGACATTAGCAATTAAAAACAAAACATTTTAATAAATGAGATATATATTATGTGAAAGTTTTAATCCAAAATACTAAGAGGATTAAGCATAAAATGCTATATCATTAAATTAGGTAAGAAATAAAAAGCATGCTAAATCCCTATGAAATAAGCATTTAAAGATATGAAAATGAATATTTAAATTCATTGAGCTAATTGTGGCGAGTCCATTGAGGACAAATGAGGGGAGAATTAGAGTGTTATATTAATATGAAAAATCAAATAAAAACTTTGTAAAAATAGGATATATTATTTAAGAAAGTTTAATTTCTACTTACTATGGAGATAAAGTGTAACATTATTAATGGTTAAATTAAGTAGGAACCAAATTATCTAGTAATGTATTCCAAAAATAAACAAAAAATTAAAAATAAGTGAATGAGTACTTAATTGGGTATAACTCACAACTGGTGTTAAACAAAGTTTGTTTTATCTCAATAAAATCTCATTTAGAATAACTAAGAATCACAAATGTGAATAAAATAAAATAATAATAAATTATTATTTTTATATTCATTAAATTATATTGATGCTAAAATGAGATAAATTTAGGCAATGTCATATGACTAAATCAAAGTGAACTAGAGCACATGTAAGAAAAGACTTAGAGTAACATAGTAATGTAAATAAATAATAAGAAAAAATTAGTAGAAATGAGAAGAATTGTATAGGAAAGTTTCATTTCATGATACTAAGGAGATCAAGTGTCACATCATTAAAAGTAAAAACAAACAAAATTAAAAGTGTCATGTAAAGGTATTAGCAAATGCGATTGAGGGTTATATATTAATAAAAAAAATGAATTATTTGAAGAAATAAGATAAAAGATATTGAAAGTTTTATTCTAAGATATTAAGAAGATCAAATGTAATATCATTAATCATTAAACAGATACAAAATAAAATATAATGAGATAAATTAAATTTCTAATTCAAACAAGACTACTAGAGCAAAAAAAATGTCGATGCACTCCACTAAACAATCTAATTTCAATAATTTATTTATTTTTAACAATTTTGTTTTGAATACTTTTGTTTTTTTAGAAGTTACTTTGATTTGTACCTAATTTTATGATGAAGCATGTTAACGAAGTAATTCTTAATATCTTTTAATTTGACTTTTCCATACAAATTTTCTTTATTCTTCTAATTTCTCGCACTTATTTGATTATATTGCTATGTAACATTAATCTTCTCTTGTGTAGATTTAGTGTTGGCATTATTAGTCTATATTACTTTGCATCAAATTTGTTATTTTTTATGTAGCATTCAATATTACCTCAAAATATAAATTTTGTTTACTATTGTTCTCAACTAATCAAATTTTATATTTCATTTTGTTATATTAATATGTAACAAAAAATGTACTTTAGGGTGAGCATTAAATTGATTAAATTTTATTATATTATGTTACTTCAATTGCTCTTATTTCACTAATATTATATATTTACTCATTTTAAAGTAGTGATTGATTATTTTTTTCTTATTCACTTTGGTAAAAAGTAGCAATTCTCAATGAGGTCAAATTAAGAAGAAGTCATTGGACTGTCTTGATAAGGTATATCTAATTAAATTTTCTATTCTATATCTGTAAATGTTCATTTTTTTATGCAAATGGCATATTTTATAAATGTTTCCAATAAATATCAAATTTGATAATCGATGGTTTTACACTCGATCTGTTTAGTATCTTTGAATACAAATTTGGTAATTTGCAAAAATTTAAAACAAGTTCTGTGAGAGGTCAACCTAAGGTTGTTGGACATGCCATAAAGAACACTATCCAATTAAAAAAGAATTTCCTTATTTGTAAATATTTTATTTTCTTAGGTGTTGCATGCCATACGAGGTATTTTGATTTATACCAGAGTTGAAAGATGCCACTGTTGGTCTAATTATTATCGAATAAAACTAATTTTTCATATGATTTATCTCAATTCCTCCAAATATTTGCATTAATATTTGCATATTACTGTAAAACCATAATTGACCTCTAATGTGTGTTTTACATCACCGTGATTTCTTTATATTTTATTACTTTAGTCTTTATATCTCTACTATTATATATTTTTATAAAATGTTTAACTAATAATTTATTAATTTTTATTCTTATTTAATTTGATAATTGTTACAATTCTTTGAAGAGCACAATGACGCTTATTTTGTAATTATATTGTGCTGTTAAGTATTATTAAAAATTCCCAAACTTTAAATGAATAAAAGAAAAAATTTGATATTTTATTAATAATGAAAAATATATTAAAAATGATGTAAATTATATTAAATTAATGTTATATGCCAAAATCAAGGTAATGTAAAGGCCACATCAATGCAAATTTAGCCATACAAAAAGATTTGAAGGAATGAGAAACCACCATACCAAGATGCAAGAAAACATGACTAAACTACACAAACAATACTTAAAAATATAAAATAATATTTAATTTCTTAAAGCTCTTTTGATTGGCTCCAATTGCATTTGTTTGAACTCGACCAAACCACTTTTTGAATTATAAAAAATTATTAAAGAAAAAACAAAAACAATAAAAAATTATTATATTTATATTTAATAAACAAATCATAAATTTTTAAAAAAATAGAAAAAGAAGAAATCAATGCAATGTGAAGGTCATGCAATTAAATAATTGGAGTTCCATAATAATATAACAAAACCAAAGAAAAAAATTGTAGGAGATGTGATCAATTGTGTAGGAAAGATGTACTCCAAGATACTAAGGAGATCAATTATAAAATCCTTGATTGATCAATGCATTAGTAAAAATTTTTCAAAAAAAATGCACCAAAACTAATTGATTAAAATATTATTTTTAAAAATTAATATTAAATTGAATAGAGCTCTTCAAAATGAGCCCAATAATATTTATTTCAATTCAACCAAACTTCATTTAGAAATATTATGAATAACTAAAATTAATAAACATAAGTACCTAAACAAATGTGAAGTAGATGTCATAAGAGTTCATTTTTATAATTATAATTAAATACAATCAAATAAGATAAAAACATTAGAAGAAATGAGATATATTGCATAATAACGGTTTTTTCAAAGGTATTAAGGGGATTACGTGTAGCTCGTCAATCACCATATTAGGTATAAATTTTAATGCCTTTTAGCGCATGTTAATGGTAGAATTTATTTTTTAAAATATAAAAATAAATATTTAATTAGATAGAGGTTGTCAAGATGTCTCTAAAATTTGAAATCATTACAAATTACAAAACGAGTTAAACATTAATGATCATAAGTTATTTTTCAAAATATTATGTAAAATTTTTCTAATGCTAAAATAAAATAAATTAAAGCACTATAACAAAGCAAAATCAATTTGATGTAATGCACACACAAGAGAATAATTAGTGTTTTGTATTAATATAACCAAATCAAAGTAAAATATGCGAAGAAATGTGAAACTTTTATGGGAAAGATGACTTTTAAGATACAAGATTGATCATGTGTAGCATTAATGACCTTGAATTCAAGTGCAATTTTAAAATGCCTTCTAAAGGAAGCCAAAACCAATGTTGAAAAAATAATTAATATAAATAATCTCTGTCATTATTTTCCCTACATCATAATTCATTAAGAATTATTATGAATTACTAACATAAACTTGCTCAAATAGTTATTTTTTAATATTACTTAAATATATAAACTAAACATGAAATGCTATAAAAATAAGTATTATAAAAATAACAAAATAATAGTGACATAAATGTCATATTAGTTGACATTTAGAATTAAATTTTAATATAAATAATATAAGTGAAAAATTTAAAGAATTAAGTTAAATTGCTAAGGAAAACGAGTGTAGCACTAACATACTCAAATATTGCGAAAATTAAAAATATCCCATAAAACAAAAACTATAAATAAAATATTAAAAAAAACATATGTAAATAAATATTTAAATAGATAAATCTCGTGCAGATGACTCAGCAATGTTTGTTTGATCTCTATCAGACATTGTGTAGAATTATCACTATTTACTTATCTAAATAAATATAAATAAAAAATTATCTTAATATTATGTATATATGTTAAAACTAAACTAAGATAATTTGACATAATTCAATATGGCTTGACTAAAAATTTGTGAATGTGTCATGATAATAGAATTAAAATTACATAGTAATAATATATCAAAATCAAAGAGATATATTTGAAGAAAATAAGATAAATGTTATCATAAATTTGCATTTAGAGATAAATGAATATTCATTTAGATCAACCTTATCCAGATAAGTCTAATGATGTTTGTTTGTTCTTTTTCAGATGTTTAGAATTTTTGTAAATTACCAATGCATGTAATCATAAATTAAAAAAAATTGTTTTTTAATACAATGTAAATATATATATAGAAAAAAAATAAAAGGAAATAAATTGAATTGATGCAATATAACCTAATCAATGCGACAAGGGTCACAGGAGAGAATATTAAGTGTTACATAATAATATATTAAAATAAAAGAGGAAAAATTGATGAAAATATGATAAGTTGTATTAAAGTTATCTATATTACAAGATACTAAGGAGATCGATGGTAATATCCTTAAATGTCAATCATGTTTTACATGAAATATCAAGATGTGAAAAAAACATAAAAAGATAAATTAATTAAAAAAAATTAAAAAATGATTATTTAGTTACGTGGAACTAATTGAGATGAGTCAAATGATATTTCCGTAATTTTGATTAGACTTCAGTTCAACTTACTGTTAACAAAAAAATTGAATAAGTATAAATAATAAAAAATAATGTTTTGATATTTAAGTAAATATTTATTAAAACTTTAATGGGTTAAATTGATAAATAAAAAAAAGTAAATGCAATCTATAGTAACATGAAATGAGATTTTTAGTTACATAGCAATATGAAAAAATCGAAGGGAAATATTTGAAGGAATGATACAAATTCGATGATAAGGCTCATTTCCAAGATACAACAAAAATTGAGGACAATACCCTGAGTCGTTAAATCATGTATGAATTGAAATGATTTGTTTAATGTAGCAAATCTCAGAAAAATATTTTTATAAAAAATATAAGAAAGAATAGTTAATTAAATTTAGCCTATCAAGATAGGTCAAAAAAAGTTTGTTTTCCTCTCTACGGTACCCCATTTCCAGTTACTCTAAATTGCCAATCTCAATAAATGTTAAAAAATTAACGATATTAGGTAAAAATATATTGAAACAAAAAGCAAATAAATGGAAGAACTATAACATGATCAAGTCAAATAAATGTAAAGTATAGATGAGAAGAGATTTTGTATTACACAATTTGCAATAAAAACATAAAACATTTCAACAAATTAGATAAATTATATAGGAAAGGTTCTTTTTAAGTAGAAAACATATCAAGTGTGACATCCTCATTCTTCAAATCCTTTATGAATCAAAGGGCCTCATAAAGCATATCAAAACTATAAAAAATAAAATATTTCGAAATATACAAATGAACATTAAGATAGAGGTCATCAAGAAAAGTCTAATGACGATGTTTTATGGTCATTAGAAAAGAACATTGATTACTATAAATTTCCAAAGTAAATAAGCATAAATAATTTTTTTTTATTATTTTAACATTAAATTAATTTATATTGGAGTTGTAGGAAGATAGATTAAATTAATGTAACATAACAAATTCAAAGAATTGTAAATGTCACATGCAAAAAGAGTTAGAGTTACATAATAAAACAACGACTTCATGAGAAAAATTATTAAATGAGATGAATTGTGTTATAATGTTACTTTGCAAACTACTTAAGAGATTTATCATAAAATCATTAATCATCTAATAATATGAATGAAAATGACAAATTAACCGTGATAAAACCCTAACACATAAATAATTTAAAAAATTAAAAATTAGATTTTAGTGGAGAGTTCTCCTCAAGTTGACTCCAATGATATTTGTTTAATCTGAATCAAACGTTGGTTTGAATTATTATAATTTTGAAAATTAAATGAGCATAAAAATAATAAATTATTATTTTTATATTTTGGGATTACATAATAAAGCTCAAATGAAATATAAATTGATGTAGGGTTCATACGAGTGGAGAATTATAGTTTAAATTTATATAACTAGAAAAATTAGAAATATTTGGATAAACAAAAATAAGTTATACATGAAAGATTCATTCAAAGATATTAGGGAGATCAATGGTAAATCCTCAATAATAAAATCTTAGATGACTCAAAACGTCTTTTAAATAAAGTAAGAACCCTAGAAAAGAATATTTAAAAAAATTAGAAAGGAATATTTAATTTGAATGAGCTCATTAAGATGAGTCAAATGGCATTGATTCATTTTTTATCAAATGTCATTTGGAATAACAAAAAATTACAAAAAAAATTATAATAAATAATTTCAAATTGTTATTTCAATATTTAGAAAAACATATATAAAGCTAAAATAATATAAATTCAAGCAAAGTAATATAACCAAATAAATGTAATACAAAGGTCAAATGATAAGCACATTTAGAGGGACATAAAAATATAACAAAAAAAGGACAAAACTTTGAAGAAATGAAATAAATTATTTAGAATTGTTGTGCTCCAAGATATTAAGAGAATATAGTATAATATCATCAAATATCAAATAAGATATGAGTTGACATTCTATTAAAGCATGCATAAACACTAGAAAATTAAAACTATTGGAATATAAAAGTGAAATTTCAATTGGTTAAAGTTCCTTGATACCAATCAAAAGATGTTTGCTTTATCTTGATCAAACCTTAAATTGGGAATACTAGAAAATGCCAAAATAAATAAATGTACATAATAATAAACCATAACTTTAAGCTTATGTAGGCGTATATTAACACTAAAATAAAAATAAATTAAAGTGATATTTGATAACAAAATCAAAGTGCAGTAAAGCTTTCACGTGAGGGGAATAAAAACAAACAAAAAAGAAAGATTAGAAGGAATGTGATAAATTATATGATGAAGTTATACTCCATAATAATAAAGAGACCTAGTTTAACAACATTAATTGTTAAATTAGGTATGAAAAAATTAGTAAGAATATATAATAAGAAATTTTTTTATAAATATTTATCAAATATACATTAGGGCTAAAACATTTCAAAGTGATATAACAAAGTTAGTGTGATGTAAGAGTTTTATGACTGTACATTAGTATAACATATTCAATGTAAACAATTTGAAGAAATGAGATAAATTGCACAGAGATATTCATTTTTATAATATTAAGGTGACCATGTGTAACATCCTTGATCATCAAATCATGTAAAAATTGAAATAATGTGTAAAACATGCTAAAAAGTTTTAAAATAAAACACTTACGAATAAAAAATATATATTTAATTAGATAGAACACATTGAGGTGAGACTAAAAGTTTACTATGAATTTCCAATGTCATTAACTATAAATAATAATATTGTTTTATTTTATTATTTTTTGAATGCATATTTAAGTTGAAATGAGAAAATTTAAACCTATGTATTATAGAAAAATAAATATGATGTAAAAGGGACAAAAGAAAATTATTAGAATTTCTTAATAATATAAACTAATCAGAGAAAAAGATAGAAAAAAATAGATAAATTTTACAAGAAAGGTGTATTCTAAGATACTAAGTGGATGGAATCAAAAGTCCTCAATCATTAAATATGGTATGAAAAAAACTTATAAAGCTTGCCATAATAATACAAAATAAAATAATAAGAATATAAAAATGATGCATGTCTAGCTTTTTTTCCTTCTTGGTGAGAAATTCTTAGAGTTATTATGAATTATAAAAGCAAATTAGTATAAATAGTAATGAAATGTTGTTTTAATATTAAATAACATTAAATTAAAATCTAAAAAAATTAATTAAGATAATGTAATATATCTAAATGAAAAACATATAAACAATAGACGAGAAGATAATTAGAAATATGTATTGATATAACACAAAAAAAACAAATTTGAAAAATAAGATAAATTGTGAAGTGTATTTGCAGCTTAAGATACTATGAAAATTGGGCACAACACATCCAAACGTCAAATAAGGTATGCATAAACATACCTTATAAAAGAGAAAAAAAAGAAAAAAAAAAAAATAATTAAATGTAAAAATAATTAAATTGAAAGACCATGTTGAGATGAGCCCAATGATGTTTGATTCCTCTCAATTGGAACTTATTTGAATTACTTCCAATTAAAAATTAAACTGGCAAGGATGATAATAAATTATTATTCTAAATTAAGTAAAGACATAATGAAGCTAGAATTAGATAAAATGATGTAAAGTAATTGGGAAAAATAAAAATGATATAAGTGTAACATACGAGAAACATTAGAGTTTCATAGCAATAAAATTGAAGGAAAGAAAAAAATTCAATCAAAAGAGTCAAATTATATAAGAAAATGCATTCGACGATGCAAAAGAGATCAAATGTAACATCCACTACCATCAAATCTGGAAAAAATCAAAATATCTCATAAATTATCAAAAAATGTTAGAAAACCAAATTTTTTTTAAATTATAAAAATATGTATTTAAATAGGTAAAGCTCATTGAGATGCATAAAATGATACTTGCTTCATCTCCATTTAACTTCATTAGTAATTACATTAAATTATCAAAAAAAGCAATAAACCATAATAAATTTTTATTTTAATGTTAAGTGAATATATATATCAAAGTTGAAATGAGAGAAACTAAAATGATAAAATATTTAAAAAATCAAAGTGCTATATGGGTAACATGATTTGAGAATTAGATTTTCATAGTAATAAAACTAAATTGAAGCAAAACATTTTATAAAACAGTATAAAATGTGCTAGAATGATGTATTCAAATATATTAATGATGTCAAGTGTAACATTCCTAATCATCAAATCAAGTACAAATCTGTATCACACAAAGAATGCCAAAACCAAAAAGAATAGAGTATTTTAAAATAAAAAAATTAATGAGATAAAGGTCATTGAGACAAGTCTAGAAAAGTTCGTTTGGTTGCAAATTTCGAGTGAAAGTAGGATTAAACAATAATAGATTATTTTTTAAAATTTTATTAAATATAAAATAATGGTGAAATAACATAAATTAAAACAATGTAATAAATCTAAACAAAAACAATGTATAGGCTTGATGAGAAAAGCTTTAGAGTTTCATAACCACAAAAAAGTTTAGTTAAAAACATTTTAGAAATTGAAATATGTTACATGACAAAAATGTATTCCAACATACTAAAATTATCAACTCTAATATCATCATTCATCAAATCATGTTCAAATAAAACATTCTCATAAACCACACAAAACACATTAAAATGACATATTTAAAAATATAAAGATGAATAGTTAAACGGATAAAGGTTGTTGAGATAAGTCTAACAACTTTTGTTTTGTCTTGATCAGGCACAGTTTAGACTTTAGCTACATACTAAAGCAAAAAAAAATGAATAATAACATATTATTATTATAATTGTATTTAAATATATGTTGAAGATTAAATATGATATGTTCAAGTTATATAACAAGACTAAATCAATTGGATACAAAGATCACATGAGTAAAGTGTTTGAGTAATACACTAATATATCAAAAATCAAAGAAATAAATAAGAAGAAATGAGATCAATTATGAGAAAGTAGTGTTCTAAAATTCTAAGAATAATGAAAATAACATCCTAGATCATCAATTGAATAAAAATTTGGAAAGAGCTCATCAAGATTAGTACAATAGCATTCTATTGAATCCATGGGACCTTGTTTTCAATTACTATGGATTAACATAGAAATTAAACCCAAATATTAACAAATTATTATTTAAATAATAATTAAATATATGTTAAAGTTGAAATTAATAAATTAAAGAATTTTAATGTAATCAAAATTCAAAGTGCCTTAAGTCTCATATGAGAGGAGTATTATGGAATCATAAAAATTAAACTGAAGAAATGCAAATAATTTGAAGAAATGAAATAAACTATTGACAATGCTACATTCCAAGATAATAAGAAGTACCAGTGTAGCACCATCATTGAAAAATAAGGCATGAATAAAAATGTCTCACAAAAGATATTAAAACTCAATAAATAAAATAGTTAACAAGATAAAAATGAATATTTAGTTAAATATAGCTCATGAGGGCTACTCTAATCAAATCTTTTTTGCCATGATCTGCCCACATTTGTAATTTTTATAAGTTAATAAATAAAATAAGTGTAAATAATAAGAAATTTTTATTTTATTATCAAGTATATATATATATATATGTATATTAAAGTTAAATTAAGAAAACTTTTCTAAATATGACACAGCCAAATCAAAATGATTTAAGGGTCACATAAGAGCAGATTTAGAATAACATTATAATGTTGCCAAATAAAAGCATAAATGTTGAAAAATAAGTTACATGAATGATTTTGTCCCCTAAAGTGTTCTAAAATATAAAATATAAAAAATAAAATAATTAAAAATGTGACAAAAATAATTATTTAGTTGTTAGTGCCCACTGACAATAGTCTAATGACATTTGCTTCTTCTATATCACACTTTATTTGTAATAACTATGAATTATCAAATTAAATAAACATAAATAGTAATAAAATATGATTTTTAATATTAAAAAGATATTTCTAAAAGTTAAATTATGGTAAATTGAAGATTAATGATTTAGCTAAATAAATGTTATGTAACAAGTAAGAAAAGTTTTAGAATTACAAAGTAATATAACAAAACCAAAGGAAAATAATCTGAAGAGATGAGTTGAATAATGTGGGAAATTTATATTCCAAGGTACTAAATAGATAGTGTGTAAACCTGATTGTCAAATTAGGTATGAATTAAAATGCCTCATAAAAGATGCCAAAAACAAAGAAAATAATGTATTTAAAACGTAAAAATTAAATTTAATTAGGCAGAGCTCTCCGAGTCAATTCCCTTGAAGTTTGTTTCCTCCATTGGAGCTTATCTAGAATACTACGAATTACAATTGTAAATATTTATATAAAATAAAAAAACATAATTTTAATATTAAGTAAATATATATATATATATATATATATATATATATATATATATATATATATATATATTAAACTTGAAATTAAAGAAAATTGAAGAATAATAACACAACAAAATCAAAGAGATGTCAAGTTCACAAAAGAGTAGAGTTAGAATTTAAATAAACTTCATTTCAAATTGTGATGCAATTTGAAAAAAATATATAAATTATAATGTAAAACTACAAGTTAAAGTAAAGAGGAGGTCAATGGGAAGATCCTTGAAAGCCAAATTAGGTATAAATTGAAAATACTAGTAAAGCATTCCAAAACAATAGAAAATAAAATTATTAAATTTATAAAAATAAAAAATTAATTTTGGTAGATCATTTTAAAATGACTATAATGACATTCAATTTATGTCAATGATTTAAAGGTCACACTAGTTATGATTAAGGGTTACATATTAATATAGCCAAATTAAAGAAAAATATCAAAAAAAAAGAAAAACTACATGGAGATATTACATTCAATGATACTAAAAAGATCAGTTGTAATAATCATGAACATCAAATTAGGTTTACAACAAAATGGCTACCAAAGTGCGCCAAATTCTTGAAATATAAAATAATTTAAAATAGCTTGCCTGGCTTGGAATATATGCTTGGGTTGTTGTAATATTAGTAATTTATTTAGACCATTATATTTTGCAGCATTTTTTTTCTTTAATTATTATTTTTTGAGTCAGACATACTTGCCAATTCACAAATTTTCTCTAGTTTCTTTAATTTTTGTTTTTATTTGAGAGAAATTTTCGAACGGTAATCATTACTTTCACTATAATTTCATTTAATGTTTGGTTTTAATAATTTTTCTATTTTGTAAATAGTTATTAATAATAATATGATTGATATGTTTAATTATCTAATAGTTGTCTTATCTCCTATGAAAGCTCAAATGTTTATCTTTTTTTAAAATAAATATCTATGTTTTCATTTAGGAATTTTTTTTAAACTCTTTTAAGTTTTAGCTTGCCATTTTACTTGGAGCTTCTCACGAAATCATTGTGTACCATTTACACTAAGGTGAAACCTATTTAAGGTGACCAATCATAGTATAAGTGAAGCTTATAAGCTTAAAATCTCCTTTGACCAATAAGATGCTAGCAAGGATAAACAATGGTCATTAAATCATACACAAGTTAAAATATCTTATGAAATGTGACCCAGTCATACGAAATAATAAATTTAAAACAAAAACTAATATTTAATTGTAAACAGCATATTGAGGTTAATTAAGCATCATTTATTTTGTCTCCATCAAATAATTCTTTAAAATTCTATAAATTACCAATGAGAAAAAAACAAAAAATTAGTAAATGACAGCTTTAATGTTAAGTGGATATATATTAAATTTGAATAAAAATAAATTGAAGAAATGTAATTTAAGTAAATAAAAGTGATGCAAAGGTTACACATGTGGAGATATTGAGTTCTATTATAATCAAACCAAATCAAAGTGAGAGAATTTATGAAATTAAATAAATTATATGGTAAAGCTACATTATAAGATATTATTGAGATCTAATCTTATGGCATTTGTCAAAAAGTCATTTATGAATAGAAATGCCTCATAAAGTAATACAAAATTTTTGAGAAAAATATTTGAAATTTAAAAAAATATTAATTAAGCAAAGCTGACTAATACAAGTAGAGCAATTTTTATTTAATCTCAATGATAGCTTATTTGACTAGATTGTGAATTGCCAAACTAACTAAAATAATTAGTAATAAACTATTATTTCAATATTAATTAATATAAATTAAAATTAGAGAGACACAAAATGAAAAATTTAATATAACAAAATGAAAGCGTTGTAAGCATTAATTAGGAGGTGAATTTGGGGTTTTGTAAGAGTATAACAAAATAAAACGACATTTAGTAAATGAGATAAGTAGCATGAGAAAGTTGAATTCCAAGATACTAAGGTGATCCTTTGTAAAAATTTTTTATCATCAAATACCACACAAGTAGAAATATCTTATAAATATACAAAATCCTAAAAATTAAAATATTCAAAACACTATAAAAATCAATATTTAATAGTATATAGCTCATCAAGCCTAGTTTAGTGGTATTGTTTTCTAAATGAGACCACATTTGAAATTGCTATGAATTTCCAAAGACAATAGGTATAATAAATAATAAATACTAATTTTATTATTAAAGTCAATATATATTAGAGTCAATATATATTAAAGCTCAATGGAGTTAAACAAAAGTAATGAAATTCAACCAAATCAAAGTAGTATGAATGTCACATGTAAGGAGATTTAGAAATCTAAGGCAACATAAAAAATTAAAAGAAAAAAATTTGAAGAAATGAGAAAAATTCAGTGGGAAATTTTCTTTCAAAGACACAAAACAGAGCAACTATAACATCCTTGATCATCATATCTACTATGATTCAATATATTTTCCAATGTGTGAATAAAACCTAGAAAATAAAATAATTAATAATATAAAATTATACATTTAGAAGGTTACAGATAATTGACATATGTCTAATGTTGTGTTTTTTATCTCAATCATGTGAGGTTAGGTATTATTAATTTTACTAAAATAATTAAGAATAAATAATAATAGTAATGATATTAGTTAAATATACATTTAAAAAATAAGATAAATTGAAGGATTGTACTATACTAGACATCAAGGATATGTAAATACCACATAAGAGGAGAATTACAATTGCATAGTAATGTAATGAAATTAAATAATAAAATCTAAAGAAATAAGATAATTGTAATGAGAAAGTTGCTCCAAATTTACTAAAGAGATAGAGTGTGACATTCTTGGTCTTCAAATACTGTAAGAAATATAATGTTTCACAAAACGTTCCAAAACACTAAAAAATAAAAATATTTAAAAATATAAAAACATTTGCTTACTTGTTAGGGCTTGTCAATATATGTTCAATGACATTTGTATCACATACATCAAACGACATTTGTGACTACTATAAATTTCCAAATTAAATAAACATAAATAATAAAAAAGAGATAAATAATTTTGGTAAAATTTTTTTTGATGATACAAAAAAATTAAAAGCTACAAGATCGATTATCAATAAATGTACGCATTAAAATAACTTGTACAGTTTGGCGAAGATTTAGATAATGTAATATTTAAAAAATAAAAAGGAGTATTTAATTCTATAATTCTTTTTAATATGAGTCCCATGACATTTATTTTATTTCAATCAGACCTTGTTTTGTAATACTATGAAATACTGAAGCAAAAAAGAATAAATAATAATACATTATTATTTTTAAGGCTTAATCTAGTTAATTTGAAACAAAGTAAACAATCAAATAAATGACATTTAAGGAAGAACAAAAATGGAATTTGGGTACATAATAATTGACCAAACCAGAAAATTTTTTTTGAAGAATTTACATAAATTGTATAAGAATATTACATTACAAGATTTTGTAGAGATTAAGAATGAGAACCTTGATTATCAAATGTAGCATGATTGAAAAATCCATGCAAATGTGTCAAAATCATACGAAATAAAATATTTAAAACTATGAAAATGAATAAACAATTTGTGGTAGCTTGTCAAGCAGACTCCAATGTTGCTTGTTTTGTCTAGATAGAACCAAGTCTACAAATACTATAAAATTAAAAAATTAAATAACTATAAATATCTATAAATTATTCATTTTATATTTAATAAATATAGAATAATACTTAGACAAGATAAATTGAGGTTATATAAAATAATCCAATCAAATAGATATAATGGTTATATCATATGTCAATTATAGTTTCACAATGATATAACAAAATTAAATAAAAAATATTAAGGCAATGAGATAAATAGTAAGCTAATGTTACATTATGAGATATGAAGGAGATCATGTGTAACATTCTCGATCATTAAATCAAATGTAAATAAAAATATCTCAAAAGACATGCCAAAACCATAAAAATTAAAATAATTAGTGTATAGAGCTCACCGTGATGAGTCCGACAATGTGTGTTTCATCAAGATTAGAGCTAATTCAGAATTACCGTGAACTACCAAACAAAATAAGCATACATAATAATGATTATTTATTTTAACTTTAAAATTAAAATGTATTGAATCATAGATAACTAAAATGTACATCAATTAAAAATATCAAAATTAAGGTAAGGTAATATTTACGTTTGAGGAGAAACATTGTGTGAGAAAGTTACATTATGTGGAACAAAAGAGATCGTGTATAACGTAGTCAATTGTTATGTGATGTACCATGAAAATGATATTTCTTTTGTCATAATTGAACAATATTTGGAACTACTACAAATTACAAAGTTAAAAAAGCATAAGCATGATAAATTGCTCCAATGAAAAGCCACAAACAAAAAAGATGCAAGGGTCACACGATAGCAAACTTTAAGTTTCATTAAAATATAACAAAATTAAATTTAATGTCCTCTATCATTAAATTAGATACAAAGCAAAATGCCTTATAAAGTTATCAAAACACTAAAAAAATAATTTAAAATATAAAAAAATATTTAGTTAGGTAGAGCTCATCGAGATAATTCAAATTCATTCATTTTGTCAGAAAGCATGGAATTAGAGTTTTATAAAAATAAAGCCAAATAAAAGAAAAAAATTTATGAAAATAAGATAAATTATGTGGGAATAGTAGACTCCATGATACGAAGCAGATTGATTATAACATTCTCGATAATGAAATCAAGTTTGAATTAAAATATATCATGAAATGTGCCAAATAATTAGAAAAAATAATATTATAAGAATGAATTTTTAGATGAATGTAGCTCATTTAGATGAGTCCAAGGACATTTAGCTCCTTATGTATAGTAAGAAAATTCTATAGTATTACTAATATTAGAATCAGCTATAAGTACCTACGTATCAATTTTCTTAACTCCTTATAATGCCTTTCGAAATTAAAGATTGGGCTAAGTAATATATAGGAATAAAAATAAGCACCAAGTTGATCATGATAACATTGTCCGTCTTGGACATAGCTTTGAACCTCCATCCAACCATGCAATTTTTAACTTGGTCAATATGAAAACTGAAGTTTTTTCCCTATGATGTAGTTTCTATAATAGGAACGCCTAAATTTTTCAATTGAGTAGTTTGGGACAAATGTAGCTTCCCTATTATCGTCTTTTTATGTATGCATTCTATTACACAGCTAAACAACTATTTTGATTTGTTAAGATTGACCAGTTGGCTTGAATGTAGCTGATACTATTTAATAATGTCCCAAATGATCATTGCAAGAACATAAATGGGTAGAGCACAAATTCAATTATCATTATCATAAAAAAGGTGAGAAATCATAGGGGAAGAAAGGATACTTTTGATCCTAACCATCGCTATAAGGTCTATCAATTGCATAATAAGATAAGAGAGATATTTAGATACAATAGTGAAAAGTTATGGTGCTAATGGACGCCCTTGCTTAAGACCCCATGTAGCTTCAATCCATGAAAGATGAACCACATTTAGCATAATTTGATTTCTTGGTGTAGTGATACACAACTCAACCTAGTCAAACCAAATATTTGAAAACTATAAATTCTTTAACATGTCAAGCAAAAACAACTAATTGACCTTTGTTTATTGCATATGCATTCATAAAAGCCACCACCTCCTATGTTAAAAGTATATTGTCAAATATAGCTCAATGAGGAATAGAAAAAACTTGTTTCCTCATAATTATTTTGGGAAGCATCATCTTTAATGTGCCCACCAAAAATTTAGCCATAATTTTGTATGTCATATAGAAAAAACTTATAGATCTAAATTGTTTAGGATTTAAAGGTCTAACATATCTTTCAATCTTTTTAAAATGCATCTATTATTAAAAAATTGTTTCGTGGTTGTAACAATATCTATGAGAGTATTATTTGAAGTACCTATGCACAAACGTTTCAAAGATGCCATCGATGGTAGAGGCTTTATTTCTTTTGATAAACATAATAATAATCTTGATCTCATCATCACTTATTAGTGTCATAAGAGTTTTTGCATGCTCATTATCGAAAGTTTTGTATGGCTAGAGAGGTGAAAAACTATATTGCCCAAAGCAACCTCATTTCTTATTGAAGTAACAGATGAGTATTTCTTTAATTTCATTCAGGGAAGCCACCACTTCTATACTATCATTTTTGTGTTGATGAGCATAATTACTTTTGTAGGTAGACAACTTTGAAGAAGTACATGTTGCAATCTAAAAATTTAGCCCAATGTTGATTGGCACACCACCACCTCCAAGATTTCTCTGAACCTATAGCCCAATGATAAAAGGTTATATGTTAAGCCAAAAAATTATGCCCATACTCATTTAACTCTAACTCAAATTTTTAAGCATGATCTTTCTAAAGCTACTATTTTAACTTGCAAGGCATGCTAAGGATATTGCCACGTTCAGTTACACTCAATAAACCAACCAGCATTAACAATACTCTAATTTTGTCCTAAGATACCCTATGGATGATATAATCATTGGATGCATATACCACATAACATAACTAAGAGAGGATTCTACCAACGGTGACCAGTATAGACATAACCTATGAGGATGCGTTCATAATCTCAAGCTCCACCCATTTACTACATAACACACAACACCACTAGAAAAGCCAATTAAAGGTTGGAAAAAGTTGTTTCAATTCATTCCTAAAAGAATGTTTGTCACTTGCTTGTTGAAGTTATCTGTTGAAGTTTCCAATAAAGCAACATTGATTCACCATTTTCCCTTACAATGAGCTACAAATAGTCTGAAACGTTTACTACTCTAACACCCTAAATGTTCAAAACTACTACTACAATCATTATTATAAATGGAAACAAAATAGTTGTACCTAGGCAACCTATAAATATTAACCACATAACCACAGTAACATTGGGAACTTAAACACCAATAGTAATTGCATTTCAAAATAGAAAGCTAAATGATCAAGCTATTTTTAGCATTCCACAAGTTTTCTTAGTCTTATTTGAGATTCTTCCCCTATAAGCTTTCTCCTCTACCTTAAAGTTAGTATAAAAAATCTAAGTAAATGAAGATTCTCTTTGCTTAATAAGGGTTCTCCTTGAGCAGTTCCAATACCACCCAATGAAGTTGGCATGCAAATGTAGCGTACTAATGCTCCCAATTTCCTCTTTCATAAATAAACTAAAGTACATTTATTTCTTTGATGTAGAGGACATCTAATAATGCTTAAAACCAAATAACATTTTTGGTATAGTAAAATAGCATTTAGCACTACAGTAGTCTTACAAGAAGGGCAATGGACACTCACAAAATCTAAGTGCCACCATAATCAACAACCATTACTGCCAGTAATAACACCAAGAATTTTTTGCAACAAAGATATCCATGAATTGTTACTCCTCTTAGTAGCCATTTAAAGTCCATCCTTTGCTACACATATTTGATAAAAGTGTATTTCTATTACCATATTCTTGCTTTGTTAACTCCATCTCGGATTTCTTAAGTTGAACCTCCTAGATCATCCTACCCCAAAAAGTTAGGCTTATTAAGAATATTACAAATTTTAGCTAAACTCCATTTTGTTAAATCTGATAGTGCTCGATTAAATTTGGAGGATAGGTAGTCTGTAAGTTTCCCTCTAACAATCCTATTCCAACCTGCAAACATAATATTATTGAATGTGTATTTGATAGCCATAGGCTTTGTGATAGGCTCTCATCTCTATTTTATTCAATAAAAATTCTCTAAGTAGAATTAGTAGAGGGCAATAATCCAAGGTTATATAATGAAGATGTGTTACTATAGTGCTTGGGAATTCTTACTTACCAACATTGTTTATGAAAACTCTATCTAGTCTTTCATATATATGTGCATTGGCCACATATTATTACACAAAGAGAATATTTTAATAATAAATCCTTGGTTAGTCAAATCTTAATCATTAATGAGCCTAGAGATCTCATACAGACCCTACACACCACTAATTTTATTTCCATCTTTCTTCTCATTTTATGCAAACAATATGTGAAAATCCCTTGCAACAATTAATGGTCTAAGAAGCTTTATAAATAATTTGATTTGGTTTTTAGCTATCAAAAAGATCATATATTCCTTTGATTCATACACCACACAACAGCTCTATAAAACCACAATAACCCTTCATAATTAAGTCAAATATTAGACAAAGTTGTCCCAATTTATAAACAAATGTTGATCCACCTCATATCTATTAAATCACCATGGAAGATTCAAATACGGCAACAGCAAAGGCACCATTTTTTCTTACCAAGTGCTACAAATAGCTACAAGATTTTACCGTTCTTATCCCTCAAATATTCCATACTAGAAACACAACCATATATTATTAGCTAAAAAAAGTGTGCCAAGTTAAAATTGCTTACTATAAACCTCTCGACCTTGACAATTCTAAGTTTAGATGTAGCTGCCTTTCATAACAACACCTGAGACTCAAACATACGTAGTAATAAAAGCCTTAAAAAGAAGGCTAAAGCACCTAGCTATTGTTTACAATTAAGCAAATATTTTTTCTCCCATTTGAGGTCCTCCTCCTAGAGAAATCCTCCAATGTGTTAATAATAAAGTACCAATTCTAGGAAACTAAAGAACTTCTCAGCCACGAAACATCTTTGTTTGAGAATTTTCATGACCTTCCAATTAAGGTGCTTCACAAAAGCAGCACACAATTACTCCAAATTTTCTCTTATAGTAGTAAGTTGTTATACATAAGCTACTTAAATACAAAGAAAATCACCTAATAGCTAAATAACTATAGTTTCTTGTGCATGGTAACATAATGTGTTACACAAAAGCATTCAAATAAGCTGACCAATGTGCACTCATCAAATCAAATAGCCACAAAGTCTGAAAACCACCACTAGTTACAATATCTCTAGGAATTCTACATTGAATTCATCTCCAAGAATTGTAACTCCTTGTTAAGGATATTTTGAGTCCTATTTGCATTATTATTATTCACCATATCACGATAAAACTTAATGTTGCATTTACACACTTTGTAACCATAGCCATGTTTGAGCTAAACTTGAACCTAAAGATGATAACCAGTAAAAATCAGTAGCTTCCTAGGCATGGTATATTAGCATTTTATGAAAAAGAATTTAATGAAGTTGGCCAATGAGCACTCATCAAAACTTATAGCAAAATAGATTGGCAATCATCACTACTTACAATATCTCCAAGAATTCTATGCAGAATATGTCTCCAAAAATTTCACATCCCCTCCATTTCCATTTTGAGTCCTACCAATACTGCAAAAAAATACAAAAATTTGCATTCCTGTTAATCATGTTGTCTTGACAAAACTTAATGTTGTTTCTCTCTGCCTAATAGTAGTTGCCATGCTCTTGTAATGCCCAAACCTTGTGTAATACGATCATCTCCAAGAAGGTAATAAAAAACCACTAGTTTTCATGCCAAGTGAACTTCATGTAATTAGTAGTAATACAAAAATGAGTGTATTTATGTTAATACCACATCTAACCCTTATATGCCAAAGCCAAAGTACCTTAAAAATAATGACAAAGGAAAGCCTTAAACAATACTAAGTGTAGCTTCAAAGTGCATCTTATAACACCATAGCCATCTACAATTGCTCAAAAGGTCTAGGTAACAAAATGCCCTTGCTCCATATTCTTCCAACTAATGTTTTTTGACAACACCACCATTTTTTGTTTTTTAGTGTTCAAACTTACCTATGGCAATCACCTCTATTTAGTATTCTTTATTTCTTTATGATCATCAAATGATTCCATAGAGCTTTTGCCCTTCTCCCAAGCTCAGGAAATGCTACAATAGTGGATGGACTAAGATTACCTAAGACTTCCATCTATGTTTTCAAAATCTATACCTTATTCTATGAAGAGTCACTACAACCATCATCCACAACCCAGTTAATTCATGAACAATATTTTTTATTTGTATTAAATTCATCTTTGCCATGCACAATCTATTTTTGTACCCACTTTATCTTAGATGAATGCCCTTTATGCAAATCATTCTTGGATTAGGATGTGCCCTTATGCACAACTTTCTCTCTAACTTCCAGCTTATCAACACTTTCCTTCTTAGATCTTTACGATTCATGTTCTTCCTCATTTGTGTTGCTATTAACACTTTCCTCTTCCTATGTCGTACAATCATCCCTGATGCCAAACCAATTGTTACTCATCATATCTTGATCAGGTGCTATCTCAAAACGACAAAAGATTTTAACTACAATAGCACTATGAACCAACTCACTAGATGTACATATCTTGGAAGCATGTCCCACTTTGTCACAAGTGAAGTAGATAAGTGGTATTCCTTCAAAATAAAACCTCTAAAATGAGTGGCCCAATTATCCATTTAGCAAAACACCCACTTTAAGGAGCTTTGTAAACTCAATTCCTCCACAAACTCTTCCAAAGGATGATCTTTGCATGTGAGTTGTCCAACCATCAATCTGAATAGAGTCACCCATATCTTTAGCGATGCAATAAATGCTCTTAAAGTCCCAATACATGAGAGAGATTATCAAAAAATGAAACAATATTGGACCACACATAATCACTATGGTACTCAGCTTAATTCTTGGTGTCCACATATTTAATCCCAATGCAAGCCCTACAAAATGCCAAAGAGATCCAAACCAGATAGAATCTCTATCTATAGCTGACTCAAAGTGCAAACAAAACTAATCAACTGTGTTGGAGTACTTCGACAATCCATTTAAAGGAAAAACAATAATATACACTTTACCAACAAGATCAAACTGGTGGTAATTAACTTAGTGATCACAAGCAACTTTGAAAGGTAAATTTCATCATTTATTATGAGGGATGGATCACTCGGTGCTGTCATCTTCACATCTGCATTTACTTGTTTCTCCATGTAATTATGAAATGAACCTTCAATGCAAATGTTGATTTCATTATTCATTCTCCATTCTTTAAAAGCATCCCTTCAGCTCATTGTAATTTGACTGCATACTAGCTGCTTTCCATTCAGAGAATTTCCCTCAACCACCTGTTTGACATTCTCTCAAATAAATTGGATGAACCTTTGTTGATCAACTACTTCTGCACTAAAGAGACATCTAGCATTCTCCTTTGAGACAATACATAATTTTGTAAGCTTATTTAGCTTCAGTTCACTATTGTGCCTACTTCATAGCTAATGCATCTCATATCCAAGAGGATTCACCCTCATCATCCTTAGATGAATTCATATCACATCAGACCTTCTTTGACACTAAAACATCTAGTAAAGTGTCCACAATATTCCTTACATTTTGTTAAGTTCCACTATTATAATGTGCAAAACCACTAGTTGTAAGGTAATTCCAAGATCCCAAAAGTTTTCTCTTCCATGGATTATACCACTTCCCGCATCACCCATGCTAAGGATGATTATGCTATTACTTTAATTTTTATTTTGAAATCCTTCTAGACTTCATGCCCATCATTTTTCAACACTCTGCATGAAGTACACAAAGAATTGTTGATACTAGGTCAATTTCAATGTTCTCTAGTAACAAAAAATGTTATACAAAAACAAGCCTTCCAATGAGATGAACAATTCTACCTTTCAAAGATTCCTTCACCGATAATTTCATGAACATGTAATTCGATTGCTAACACTTCTATTCTCCTACAATTCCAAACACTGGCCAAAATCTTTGTGTTTTAGATGAAATTTAAGGTTCCTTGATAAGGAAATGGCTAAAGCATGCAACATACTCTCCTACAGACGTTCATAAAAAAAAGAAAAAAAAGATATTGTTGAAGCAATTTAGGAAGTGGCCTTCCATAATCCCATACAAAAATCATACAAAATGGCATGATGCACAATGCAATAAGTTGTAGAACTACCTTGGTGCACAATGCAATTGGTTGTAGAATTTCTTTGGTATAGTTTGAGGGAAAATCTGAAGGACTGCATACCATTATTATTTAGAGGAACGAGAAGTCATAACAAGATTTTAGTACCTTAACCAATAGAAGCATCATTAAATAGTGTTATACATCATTGAGAGATCTGCACAAATAATGAGGGTGCAACAACTATTCATGTCACATTCTTTCATCATATGTGCTCCTTCTTCTACATGGTGCTGATGTTGTGGAGAATAAAAAAAAACCTATTAACATTATCATGTATGAAGGGTGACCAAATGTTAAGCTAGCAACAGGTTGATTATTCATGACTAGGTTTAGTGGGGCCTGAAAATCAAACATTAAAGAACTCTCAACAATGAATATCTCAGTTCTCACATTGTTGAATAATGCAAAGAGATTTGATACATGTTAGGAATTGTATAATCTTGTGAACATGCCATTTTTTGGATGCAAGCTACATTGATGGGTGCAAGCCAAGGGAATAAGATGAGGATGGCCCAACTAACTATGGCATAAACTGTTCAAGCATTGAGTGATGGTTAACTATGAATGTGGTAAGAGATGTATGCCACTAAGTGTTATGGTGTTGGATAATAGGAATTAATATTTCAATGTAAAAGAAAAGTGCCCCTAATAAATCCAACTCCATGCACCATAGTGTTGAATGAACTCAGGTTAAATAAGGCTTGCCACCAAGTTCAAACATATAAATAAGTAGAGAAGAAAGAACTCATAAGAATTCTCTTAGTAATGATGAGAAAAAATGGTCTAACCTAGTAAGGAAATTAGGTCGCTTGAAGCACGAATTTTAGTGTAGAGGAGTGTCCTCAACAACAAATTAGAATCAAATCTTATGGAAGGGGGTGTTGAGGAGGGTGAAAGCCAGTTTAGCTCATACAATACTTCTACAAAAGGTGGTACGATTGAGTTGGGTTGTTTGGAAGTGGAACTCAAATTTGGTTGTAAATGTTTTCCAATGATAAGTAATTATAAAAGGCTAATAGCCAGTAACATAAGGTAAAGATGCAAATTACTTTGAAAAATAGTTAAAGAGTGCTTAAAATTGTTAATATGGTACAATATGAAACACCAAGATGTGCTTGGACTTTATAGAAAACATCATCTTCCAATTTGTTGCATGGCTAAAGAAGCAAATTGCCTGAGGCCATCATAGAAACAGGAGCCCAGAAGGTGTGCCCCATCAAGGCAAGCCATGGAGGCATCACTTGTATTTATGATGGCCAATTGGCTTGCCATGTGGCCTATCTTGAAACAAAAACAAAAAAGTTTGACACGATTGTGAGTTGATCGACGAAGCACAAATTTGGAAGGATGCTAATTGATCGGATCCTCGTTCGAAAGGTGAGGCACTGACTAACCCAAATCATGTACAAAGGGATTAAGTGATAAAATACCATTTGAGACCTAAAAGATAAAGAAGTATGCTTTAGTGAGATGAAGCTAGTGGAAACTCTAGTGGAGGCCCATAGTGATACTGATGTGAAAATCAGTCGTCTGGCTTGGGTATAAGAGCAAAAAACTAATCGAACCATCTTGTAGCTAGTTTGCTTTAAAGATTCTCTTAGGATAATTGGAGCCATATCTAGAGTTCATTCAAGTAATTCAAATGATTAGAGGCATCAGAGGCATAATTCCCTCAACATATTCAAAATCCCTAAATAGGTACGAAGCCTCAACTTCTTTGATGACTTGAGCCAAGGAATCTAGGTTCCAAGTGAGCCATTTGTAGTAAGCAAAACTGGAGTTGTGGGATGATAAAAAACCTAGACTATTATGTGTAACTATATGCTAATGAAAGTCCCATAAAGGCTATTAGTTAATTAATACAATAAGATGGTGGTTATGAAATTTTATATTTGCTAAGGAATGTGTAAAATTTTAGTAGCCTAATCAATTATCCCCAAAAATGAATAGCACTTAAGGGTGTGACCCAAATCTTATTGTCAGTGCAATTCAATGCCTCGATGACTAAGAGGGTACAATGGTCACTAAAAACTATGGAAACCAACTACATGTGGAGCACCTACTTATGTAGATCTTGGTTATAGCAAAAAATATTCAAAGGACAACTTTGAAGGCCAAAGGGTAGAAAGGTTCCATGAGAATGACACTTGCATGTTTTAGCCGAAGCAAAGAGATGGGGGAAAGCTGTTGAAGAGTGTTATTTGAATTGAGCATAAAAAAGTACTCTAGTTAAAATTCTCGAGTTGAGATATAATAGTCCATGAAAACTTCAGGTCGTCTAAAGGCATTAGCTGGGGCCAAAGAATTGTTATTGTTGCTTCTTAATTGTTTGTCATCCCTAGAAGCTGCTTTACTATTAGTAAAGCAAAGAAATTGGATGACTACTACATGTTGAGTGTGTTTGATGCACCTAAAGTGACCAGTTAAATTTAAAATGGCCGATTGCCTTCCATGTCAGGTCACACTCATAACCAAACATAGTCTCCAAGTTGAACAACCTCTTGTGACTACATCAATGTAGATAGCAAAAGATTACAAAATGTGTCTATATCTTTGGTAAAAGGATTGGCTCTATGGGTTTGGCATAGGGTCCCAATATCGATCCCTAAAATTATTAGTGGATTTCTCATGCTACTCAAGTGATGAGAGTGGATCGATGCATGCTAGCTAGGGACTAATTAAGTGAGAACCTCACAGAAGCCTTCTCTAAGCATCAAACAATTAACTCAAAATAGGTACAAGCATGGGAAATCTAGCTTGTGGATTATTCATTATAATTTGTGCATACTAGGTTTTTCCCTTAGATACATAATACTACATATATGATAGAGACAAAGACTTACATGAATTTCCAAACTGTGCATGTGTGGCAAAAAAACGACATGCATTGTGGCACTTTGCATGTGGTGAAACAAAGTCTACTTGCGCCCAACGACATATGGTGTGTGTGGCTGGTCGAGCTTGAAAAGTCTAGTTTTGTTTTGGGATTTTAAGCACTATAGGCTACTAGTGCATGGATAAGGTTATGTTCTATTGGATGGTATAATATGCATTAGGTTTTGTGCATGGTTGTTTATTTCCTTAGCTGCACAATTTTGTTACTATGTGCTATAGAGCATTGGGTGCACTATAATAGTGTGTGAATGCATGATGACTAGGACACACGTGCCTTGCAGCATCCCTTGGGTGCTGCAAGATGCTAGCACTTGTAGAAGATGATGCCTTGTTGGGAGACTTGACACGATCCTCATCAAAAGGATCACAATACACAATCTATAAGGGGCAATGTGCGACATGGTGCTGCTATGGTGATGCCAAAAGTTTGATTGTGCAATATGCAATAAAGTATGTGCATGCTAGGCTACACCTATAACTATTTGAGTGTAGCATTTTGTGCATGTGGGAAGTCAGTTTGTGTATGCCCACCTCCATCCCTTGAGAGATGTGGGTTGCACCCATAAATTGTAACCTTTTGTTTTTGAAAGTTTTAGCACTATGAGCTACTGGTTCTTGGAGTAGGTGATGCCATATTGGGGGACATACCTTCATAGTTGGCAAAATGGTCACAGTATGCAATTCACATTAAGTAATTTGTTGCGTGATGCAACCTATGTTGAAGCAGAAGTTGGATGGAGCACTATGCAATAAGGTTTGTGCATGCTTAACTAAAGTCATCACTATACACTACTATAACTACACATACAATAGAGCACTTTGTGCATTATAGCACAATGGACTAATGTATTATTGCACTTTCCACGTGCATGGCAATGAATTGTTTGCATATAACATGGTCAATCCATGCACTCTACATCCTCTTATGTGTATAGCTGGTGGGGTCCCACAAAGTGTGACATTGTATTTGGAATTTTTGTAATGTAGACTACTCACACATTGATATTGTGTTGCACTATTGTGAGACTTGCCTTCCACATTGACAAAATTGTAACAATGTGCAATCTACTAAAGGCAATGTGTGGCATGATCTGGTTTGTGGGAAAATGGAATGTTGATGGTGCAATATGTACAAGGTTTGTGCATGCTAGCCTACATGACTAATTGTGCACTACAGCATTGTGCGTGTACCTAACAACCAGTCCATGTAATCTGAGTAGCACCCTGTGTGTATGGCTAGTGTCACCTATAAAGTGGGACCTTTTTTTTCGATTTTTACCAATGTGTGTAGCTAGTGCTTGGATAAGTTGATGACCTGTTAAGAGACTTACCTTCATCTTCGATGGAATTGACATAATAGATTATCTAAAAGGATCAATGTGTGATGTGGTGTGCCCAACAACATTGTGATATTTGTATAGTGCAATAGGTGCTAATATTTTGCTAGATTTATCATAGCCCTAGCTTCATGCTACTGTAGCAATGCATATCATAGAGCATTGGCATGTTTCAGCACTACCAATAGACTATTCACTTGTGGGTAGCCTGTGCATGCAATCCCTCTAACATCCAATGTGCACAACCATTGCGTCTAACTAAGTGTATCTTTTTTTGGAAATTTTGGCACCGTAAGCTTTTTTTGCATGGACAAAGTGATTTGATGTTAAGAGACTTGCCTTTCTCCATAATAAGATGGTTCCAACCAGCAATTTACAAGAGACAATGATTACCATAGTGTAGTTTGTGGTGAAACAAAAGTTGGATGGTGTAATACGTGTTAGGGTTAGTGCCTGTTGGGTTTGTAACCACTAGTAAAAGCCCACTATTTGCATGAGCTGCAATCAATTTGCATGCAGCCTGCTACCCATGCATAGTTTTAGTTGGGCTAAAAAGTGTAACTTTTTTTAGAATTTTTAGATTTTACATTACTAGTGCATAACTAAGGTAATGCCTTGTTGGGAAACTTCGCTTCCTCCTTGATAAAATTGTCGCAATATGAAATCTGCAAGGGGCAATGTGCTTCACAGTGTAGTCGACCACGCAGCCCAAGGTTGATTAAAACTTGGATGGTCAAATACGACGCACTAGCACTTACGCATGCCTGGAATTGTCCCTGAAAGTATACAATAGTCCACTATATGTGTGTCTACTAGAAAGTTCGGGTAAGTCCTGGGACATCCTTAGTGAAGCTGGTGTACCCCACAAAGAGTAACATTTTCATTTTTAGTGCTACATGCTTTTGACACATGCATACAATGATGCCTTACTAAAAAGACTTGCCTTCTTCCATGATTTAATTGTCATAATATGTAATCTACAAAAGGCAATGTGCAACTTGGAGCATTATGTACTAAGGTTTACATGCTTGCCTTTAGCTCAAGCCACATGCTTCAATAGTTATGCATGTGATAAAACAATGGCTATGCTACAACACTTTGCTCATGCATGGCATGCACTCCACGTGTGCCCTATTGCATCCTTTGCTCATGTATTGTTAGGTGCTTGAAGTGTAACATTTTTTATAAGTTTTTTGCACTACAAGTTGCTGGCATATGGAAAAACTGATACATTATCAGTGGACTTGCCTTCTTCCTTGAGAAAATTGTTCTAGTATGTAATCCTATGGGCAAACATGTGGTGTGGTATGGCTAGTGGCAAAATAAGTGTGGGGTAATGTAATATTGCCTTGATTTGCTTATACTAGGTTATGGCACTACCCACAGACTACTACAACTGTGTGTGTGGCAGAGCACTTGATGTGCTACAATACTATTCAAGCTTAATAGTATACTATGTACACCTGTAGAAGCTAGTCCACTTGCACCTTACAACATCAGTGGACTTGTCTTCTTCCTTGAGAAAATTGTTCTATTATGTAATCCATATGGGCAAATATGTGTAGTATGGCTAGTGGAAAAATAAGTGTGGGGAAATGTAATATTGCCTTGGATTTGCTTATACTAGGTTATGGCACTACCCACACACTAATACAACTGCGTGTGTGGCAGAGCATTTGATGTGCTAGAATACTATTCATGCCTATAATAGTATACTGTGCACACCTGTAGAAGCTAGTCCACTTGCCACTTACAACATCTTGTGTGTCCAACAATTTGGGTCAACAAAGTGTGAAATATTTTGGCACTTATAACATTGTGGGTTACTCGCTCATGATAAAGTGATGTCCTATTGTCACACTTATTGTTGTGCATTTTCAAAGTGCCACTGTTTCTTCTTTGCATATGGCATTGTGAGGTCCAATTTTGATCATATTGCAATCAAGTTTAAATAGGGGCTGGTGCAGTCAATAATGTCCTTGTCGTTTGTGCTCCTACCTTACATGGTGCAGTGCAAGGTGGCATCTGCCTGTCCCTTGTGGTGGGTTTCTTCATTCGTGACATTTTGTGCCAAAAATACGTAACCTTTTTTTGCCATTGTCATTGCTTAAAATTGTTACTATAAGAATGACATGTCTTTCTAATGGGGATCTAAAGTTGTTCGCTCTCTGAGTAGTTAATGTAGGGACCTCTTATTAGTGTCAAATTAAAAATGCTCATTCTCCCCCCAATAAGTGACTTTTTAATGCATACCTTAATCGGGCTAGGTGATTCATGATTGTCATTCCTACAATTGGCTTCTATGGCCACTGTAGCATTTTTATGCACACCTTTTATGCAACCACATAAATCACTCACATCAACACCTTTTGGAAAAGATGACTTCTTGTGAGAGTGGATACATAGTTAGTATGTTCATTCAAACCCATTTCGCTATTTGCTAATGCCAATTTTTCCTCTTCCCTTTATGTCCTTGGGTCCCTATGAATTTTCACTATTAATGCTCCTCACAAACTTGAAAGAAGCACCCTTAGTGTCCTTAGACATATTCTCATCACAACAAGCCTTGTTTGACTGTGATGCTTCCATTATTAGAACTATATTTTCCTCACACTTCCTTGAGTTTTGCTACTAATGTACATCAAAGCTCTTACTGAAATGACAATCCCAAAATGCAAAATGCTCAAAATGAGTTTGTTAGTCTCAAAAGTATCACAAACTGAATTCTAAATGTTGTAACTAACCATCAATCAAAAGGATAATTACACCAAGCTACCTCTTATTGTTTTTGCAATCTTACAAGATTTTGTTCTTGTCATAGATCATTGTACCACACTATCTACTTAGAGCATTATGAATTCTAGAACCATTTCAAAATTCACCAAAAATTGAATCAAACAACGAGATGCCCAAACTCGCCTCTTAGAATATGTTGTAACCAAGCTTTGCCATTGTGTCTCCCCTTCCACATAATTTCTCCACCTCTATCCACCACATTTCCTCTCCCTTTTTTAATCGCTAATGATGCCTTCTACTCATCCATGCATCACCATCACCAACAATGCCTTACACATGTTTGTAATTCATAAATAATGCCTTCTAAAATTCTTTGGGTTCCTTGATAAGGAAATAACTGAAGCTTATAACATACTATCCTTAACAATATTCATAAATTAAAAATGATTATATTGAAGTTGTTTACAGGAGTGATGCACAAATTCATACAAATTCATACAAAAAGTTGTGATGCACGAACTAATTGGCTGCATGACAGTTTATGTGAGATATGTTGAAGGACTACATACCCTACACATTGATACTCTTGCTCATTGTGGATGTAAGAAATAGCTTCACTTCAGTAGTAGCTATTATAGAGACTGATTTAATCTCTGCTACGTGGATATTTTTGATGTAACATTCTTAGAAGCTCCATTTCTTTAAGAATGGCAATAATCTCTATGACAAAATTTGAAGTTGAAATCCAAGTTATTCTAGTTGCAATAATAGGCCTACCTAAGACATCTAGAATAACTATACCAATTATAGCATTTAGATTATCTTGTACTGCTGGATCGTAATATAGCATAACCCAACTTATTGATGGATTCCAATAATAGGTAAAAAAACAAGCTTTGAATGCCATCAGAGCTTCTATTGGATATGATTAGAGAATGGAACAAGCAACATCAACAAATTAAATAATTCTTTGTAGTCCAGCCAAATTGAGCAACTTGTCCACATATGCTAACAACTTTCTGTTAATCAAAAGGTGATATAACATTGAACTAGCAAATTTATTGGAATGAGATGCCTTTAGGACCCATATACTCACCACCATCAAACTAAGAAGCTTTTTTAAAGAATTCAAATCCTCATTGCTTGCTCCATTTAGCATGAGATTAGCATTTACAAAGCTGTTGTACCAAAATTCCTTTGTCATATGGCATTCCCATGCACTATGTTTCACATCCTTTATCACATTATTACTTCATGGATGGAGAACTGGCATCTCAATCCCTATTCACACTTCTAAGAGCAAGTACAAATTCAAGTCAAGACATAATCTCAATGTCATGGCACTAACTTAAGTCTATAACTACAAATGTTGAGCCCATGTAACCTCTTCTATTGTTAAATTGTGCCCATATACTTGGTATTATAAATGATTTTTTATTTTAATATTGTGACTTCAATTGGTTTGAAGTACAACACATCCTTTTCGTTTGATTTGGCTCAAGGGAAATGCATAATCCAAATTGTAGAAAGAGGCACAAATAAATGTTTTAACTTATTAAGGTCCAACACACTATGCTTATTCACTAGCTTTGCAACATGAAAGATGCGAGGCAATTATCTGACAGGAATGAAACTAAATTTCCTCCAGTAATATGCCAAATCATGTTATCAATTCTCCAAGTTGCTGCAATACCGAGTAAGTTAATGTACATGATGCACCACACAACTTATAGAAGGTATTATTTGTCATAAAATACTTGGATCTGAAAGCTTGAACACATAAACCATGTTTCGAAGCAATAACCCTTATGCAATGCTTTACGAACAATGCTACCTACAAATTTGGATAACTATTGACTATGAGTCCTCTACACTATATATGAAGAGTTAACAATTCCCAATAGGCATAATGTAGTATGCTACAAACATATGAACTAATCCATATTTATTTACATACGAATTTCACGAAATGAATAATAATGCCACTAACAATTAAAGAGTAGGCTAAGTAATATGAAGGAATAGTAGGTAGTGCCAAGTTGATCATTACATTATGCCCTGTCATCGATTTTGACATCATCCTCCATCATTATAAAATTTTTAACCCAATCAAAAATGAATTTGAAGAAATTTGTTTTAAAGTTTAGTTTCTACAACAGGTTTTTCGAGATATTTCAATTAAACATCTTAACTCATGTTTAATTTTCTTACTATCATCTTCCTTTGCTTCCACTCCTACCCCTTACTAAATAGTACTATACACTTATTAAGATCAACCACTTGGTTAGAGTATTGCCCATTGTACTTCAAATTATCTTGAGTGATACTCATAGTAGCACAAGTTGTGCTAAGAGGATATTTTCAGACATAACATGGATAGGAAAAAAAGCAACATGTTCCTTTATTATAATATTAAGAAGCACCATCCACAGTCTACCCACAAACGGATTTGAATTATTCTATATTTAATGGCATTTTCAACATTATGTATAAGAATGTCCAACATGTCTTTCCACTATTTGAGCCTACAACAATCTTTAAAAAATTATTTCATAGGTTTGGTAATATCTACCAAGGTCATGTTCCAATATGAATGTAAGAACTCAATAAAGATGCAATTAAGGTTAGAGGTATTATTTATTTTGATACAAAATGCATCATTTTTATCTCATAATCATAAATAGGATCCACAAAAACTATGCATGCTCACTACTGATAGATCTCAAAGGTTGGAAAGGTAGGAGAGGTTCATATTTCCTAAACTACACTTCATGTTAAAGAACTACATCAGAATGTCTTTATATCAGTTGTGGAAGTCACTAATTCCCCATTATCATTTTTATGATAATGTATATGATTTTTGTTGTATAGAGAAGTATCTGTTACTTGAAAGATATGTCTATTTCGATTGTCAAGGCTAGCCTAATGAAGCTTGGCATGCTGCAACAACCATCCTTCTTCTAAAGTCATAGCCTTATGGTAGGAAGCAATACATTATGCCAAAAGATTATGTTTCAGCTCAGTAAATCTGCTCTTTTATTTGTTAAGTTGAAGCTCCTTGTTTTCCTCTTCCAATTGGCAAGGCTTATAAGAAATATTACTAGGCTAAGCTAAATCCATTTCTTTAATGTTTACAATGCTCAGGTATATTTACTAGACAAACCATCGATTGAGTTTCCTTTTATAGTTCTTTTTGAAGCATCATGCACTACATTAGTTGAATGTTGAAATGATAGCCATATGTTTTCAAACTTGGTGCACTTATTAGTTTTATTCAATGTCAACTACCAAAAAAAATAAACAAAGGGTGGTGGTTTGAGTTGGTATGAGAAAATTATTTCACTATTGCACTTGAGGATGCTTGCACACCATCAAAATTTATAAAAGCTCTATCTAGTATTTGGTATATATGAGTTCTCTTTACCTTATTATTACATCAAGTGAACTTATTCCTAAAAAATCCCAAGTTAGTTAGATGTAGATCACGAATGAAGCTAGTGAACCCATACTGAGCCAATCTGTTATTGATTTTTTTCTCTCTTGTTTCTCATCCAATATAATTAATGCATTAAAATCTTCTATAATAATTGATAATCCACTAAGCATTATTGATTACCAGATTTTGTCCCAAGCTACCTGATGGTCAAAATAATCTTTTGATGAGTACACCACATAACACCACCAAGTATCATTGACACCAGATCTCATTAATTAGTAATAACCTGTGAGGATAATTCCATAATATAGAGCTCCACTCAATGCCTCCAGAAAGTTAGAAATATCTTCTAACAACCTTATTAAAAATGAACAAAGTAGCCTAAATTCTTGCCTAAAAGTTGATCCACCACATGCCTATAAACATTCTCCTCTTTAGTTTCCAAAAAAGCAAGTACGAACACCTTACTTTCCCATACCTAGTGCAACAAGTTGCTATAGGACTTGTTAGCTCTAATCCCCTAAATATTCCATAATAATAACGAAACGATATTTAACTAGTTTAAAAACATGCCCTTATATAAAATACTTTTCTGAAAGAATTTTGCATCCCATTTGTTGCCATTTTGAATCATTCCTCAACTATAAACACTGAAGCAATTTGCAAGCATGTTTATCATCATATCAAGAAAAAAGTAAAATTGCTTGTCCCCACCCCATAGATGTTGGCATGCTTGAGCCAATCATGAACCTTATCCTTGGTGGGCTATTACCGCCACAAACTAGCTAATTAGAAGTGAGCCTCTCCTTGGGCAGATTCCTCCTTTTGCTCCTTATCCTACTAGGTATTAGCAATCATTTCTAGTTGTTATTCCCCTTTATAGTGTGATAGTAAGGGTGACTTATCTGTCAACTTTTCTACTATCACCCCTAAGAAACCAAGCTCTGCCTTACGTAATGTTGCTAGAGTAGAATTAACCTTTGGATTACAAATCACTGCTTATATACTTGGTATTTGCCAAAATATACATGAATATTCTATAGTATTAGTAAGAAGAGAAAGGGTTAAGGATTTACCTTGTGTGAGATATGACATTATTCGACAAACCCTAGATATTGTCAAAGTAAAGGATCACTGATAAGGGTGTTCTAGTGCATTGTAGATTCTTATCCAAGACTTGTATCAATTGATGATGCCATGTGAACTACTAAAAACATGTGACTTGTATGGCTAAACTAATAACAAATGTTTTGAATGGGGACTAGACAGGCTACCTAAAATACAAAATATCTTCTTTCTAAAGAGATTTGATTCAGAACTACTACATGTCCAAGGTGCCCCATTGGAACCAATTTAGAGGTTTTTCCTTAATTTGTGTGTGTCAAAAAAATTTTTAATACCTCGAATTTTTTAGAATAGATCTGTGTCTAACAGTAATGATACAAAGCACTTCTTTTTTCATTAAAGAATTTTGGAAACCCAAGGACATGATCGTATGGATATGTAAAACATAAGATTTCCCATCCTCTTTGGAAATGGATGGAAACAGATACTCAATTTGAATGGAAAGTGAGCAAACAAATTGCATGCTCGATCTCATAGATACAAATTGAATTTTATTGAAAGGCATATTCAGTGAAAGCTGTATGTATGGCTCGGAGGGAGATTTTTCTTATCTTTTGAGATCCCCCCACAATATGGGTTCAAAAAGAAAAAACCAAAATAAGTGATTTGTTTTTCGCCCTTATCAAAATAAAACTAATTCTTTAATTTTTCTAATGTTCATTTCACGTCGAGGTGCTGCAAAAAATTTATCACATTCGATCTAATTTATCATATTTTATTAGTTAATGTGTTGGTTAACCATATTCTAAAGCAGGAAAAAAATCATAGTCATATAATATTATCTATCAAGTTGTGAAAAAGATACAACAATAGATTAAAAAAATGCTTTGTCTTACATAAAGCAATATGTAGAGTAACCCCTAATATAGTAGTAAAAGCAACAGGTGTAAGAGGATCAACTCATTAAGTTTCTATTGAAATATGATCTACACATGAAAAGTGATTGGAATTCTTTGGTTATTGTGGTCATCCTACAAGCATCTGAGTCAAAATCAAATATGGCTTTCCAATTAAGTATGGAAACAATAGATGCTTCGAAAGGCCTTTGTGATGCTATATCTAGAAAGGAAGAGACTCATTGAACGATAAAGGAAAATAGAGCTTTTGCACATTTTTGTTAATCCATGAAAAAAAATTTATATAGACACATAGATCAATGGATCCATACATCTTGATCAGGAAAGAATCAATAGAAAAAGAAAGAATCAGGCTCAATCTTTCTTGAAACAAACATAAAGGAGAAGAAAAATGAAACATAAATTATAGATAAACTAAGCCTTCTTGAGGGCTTGCTTAAAAGAAGAATTTTATAGAAATATCATGGACTAAGGTTTGATCCTTATCTTATTCATGGGGATTCCATAGCTAACCCATTTCAAAAAGAGAAGATGGAAAGTAATTGAGACTTTTTCATAAATTAGATGCAGTTACAAATTCATGATCTGGCTTGTACAAAATGAAAACTTCTTTCTTGATTCAATTATTATAAATTTATAACCCCAACTCAATTCCATTATGGTAGGAAAGATCTACTAATTCTTTTACTTTAGTAAAAGGGACCTTGAACTAAAAAATTGACCTAGAAGCTAAAAGAGGTTATCCAGAGCAATTGCAAAAATTGGGTTTATCGATATTCCTGGGGCAGTAGATGCTATCATAGGTATATTCATACTCAATTCAATGGAATTGTTTGATCAGAAAGGAGATCTTCTCAAATTTCATATGCGAGGGGTTCTTTTTTTGTTACAATAAGACAACTTATGAGCATTCTTTTTGTCTATTATATATTGATATATAATAGATAGAAAGAATCAAGTTCTTAATGACTATGCAAAGCAAAGAAAGAGAGCCCTGTCTACAATCTACATAATAATAGATAGAGTTTTCCAAAAACTTTTCATAAAATCAAGAAAGAGGCTTAATTTGACATCCTTTTGATATATAGCTTGATATATTCCTTCAGATAATTCAAATTGAAGCAATTTTATTTCTGACTCAAACCTATATGGCATGATCCATCGATGGCAATACTCCAACACTCCCCTTTGTCTTATATTCCACATATTACACAAGATAGATATCATATTCATGGGATATGATTCATTTTTAAGATGCCTTGATGGTGAAATAAAAGACATAGGAGACTCAAAAACTCGTGCTAAAGGGTGTGGTTGTTCGATCCTCTTCAAAGCATAATCATAAATAGATAAGATACTCAGTATATCAATATTGACATGGCAAGTATCTTAATCTTATCTATTGAGACGAAGTATTTCGGTGATCATCGTGATCAGAGTTTGAGCTTTTGTAGTGGATCATAGAATATTTGTGATCTTCTCTATCTAATGAATAAGGAGTCCATTCTAAAATCATGTGCATTGTTTGGATCCTTCTCCTTGAGTATATGAGTATATGATTCAATTAGTTATTTAATTCAAAAAATGATTCATTATTGGAGTAGATAGAAACAATGATTTAAGTGGACATGCTTTCAATGGAGGTTTCATTAGTGAAATCTTTTTTATTGTATTATGAAGTATCGAGATATGATTTTGAAGTATCAAACTTTTTTCTACAAATGTACATTTATTCACTTGCTGATAATCATATGTTGAATATTTTTGAACCTGTAGAAAGTATTGACAATGACTATGATATTATATCTAGTTTAGTACTTGTGAAATGTATAATTGCTCGAATTTACCAACTAAATTCCTTGTTCTTTGGTTACTGATTCTCATATTTTAGAAGAGATGCTTACCTAATAGATTATTAGCTTTCTAATAATCTAATAATTAGAAACATAGGAGTGTAATTGATAATAAGAATTCTAAGCCAAACTATATTATCACTTATCCAAGGTACCACACTACTAAGTAGCTTGCTTGTATGTAAAGCACTATGTAACAAATAGAAATTATTGTTTGCCATAAAATTGTTGGATCTAAATGCCTACACCTGTAGAAAGTCTTTCCAAGTGATAACCAGCATACAGTGCTTTCCAAACCATGCAACATACCATGTCAACAAACTTCAAACTCCAAGGCCTCCACACTTTTTCAAAAGATTAACCAATTTATAACATCCATAATGTATTGTACTCTTAATTGTTAAACCACTCCACAAGTACCATCACATCATCACAAAAAATGTTTCTCAAAAGTAAAATGTGGGCTTAGTATACATAAGAATAGCAATGAGCATTGAGTTAATCATGACAATGTGCACCACTATGAACAGAGACATGATCATCCTACTTGACACACAATTTTCAACACGATCAATAACAAATTGGAAGTTTTTTCGAAAGGTTTGTTGTTGAACAGATATATCTAAATATTTTAATTGAATAGCTAGACTCATAAGAAACTTTCCTGTTATTATTTTATGTCTACAGTATATCACTTATTGAACAATACTCTATATTTTTTAAAATTTATCATCTAGCTACTTCAAAATGTGTGTAGTGGTTTGTGCTACAACATAAGTTGTTGGTACATAGATAAAAATTTCATTAATATATAGAAGGTGAGAAAATGTTGGTTAGGAAGGGCCAATCTTTATCCTAATCAAGGTGGCTTGCTCCACCTAATTCTTTTTCTTAATAAGCCAAGACCCAATCATAAAAGGTATAGTGACAGTGAACACCCTTTCTTAAGACCCATAAAACTTGAATCCCTAGAAGGTAGATCCCACTAAATATAACCACAATTCTTAATGTAGTGATATAAGTCTCAACCCAATCATACAAAATATTTAACAACTATAAATTCATTAGCATATGGAGCATAAATTTCTAATTGACCTTGTCATAAGCCTGGTGCATACCACGCTTAGGTGCCATGAACCCCTGTTTTGAAGTATATGAGTTCACATGAGTAGCCATCTCCTATGCCAAAAAAACACATATTATCAAATATAGCACAACCAAGAACAAAAGCTACTTACTCTCTTCGAATAAAATAAAAAACACCATCTTTAATGTACCCACAAATATATTTGTAAAAACATTGTGTATCACATTGCAAAGCCTAATAGATGTAAAGTATTTAGGTTTTGTAGCACCTAGTACTTTAAGACTAGAATTATCAATCTTTCTTCCACCTACTGGTCATATAGCTATCTGTAAAGAATTATTTCATAGTTGTAATAGTATCTACCTTACAAATGTTCTAATATCCATGCACAAATTCTATAAAGATGCCATCTACATTAAGGTCTTTGTTTTGATAGACATAATGGCATTCCTAATCTCATCTTCACTTATTAAAGCCAATAAACCTTTCCCTTTCTCACTATTAATAGTACTCAGTGGTTGGATGATAGGGGAGGATTAAGTTGGCTAAAACTACAACACTTTCTTTTGAAATATTTCATGAGTATATATTTAAGCTCAACTGTGGAAGTGACGAATTCCTTATTATAATTTTTCAGATGATGTATATAATAACTTTTGTAATTATAAGTGGTCACTACCTAAATGAAATGTGTGTTTTGGTCGTAAATGTTGGCCTCATGAAGCTTGGCATGCTACCACCACCATGGTTCTTCTAAAGCCATGGCCATGTTATGGAAGGTAATACATTATGTTGAAAGGTCATGTCTAGACTTAGCTAATACCATCTCAAATTCATTAAGTTAAAGCTTCTAGAACTCCTTCAACTGCATGGTGTATTTAAAATATTGGAAACTTAAGTTACACTCCATTTCTTTGAAACACATAGTGCTCTATTAAATTTAGTGAATAGATTATCCATAGAGTTGCCTCTAACAGTTCTATTCCCAACTACCTATACAATATTAGTTGAATGTGGACATGATAACCAAGAAGTTTCAAATTGGATTTTCATCTTAGTTTTATTCAAGATAGCCGTCTAATTTAAATTAGCAAAGGGCAGTGGTTTGAGCTTATATGTGGAAGACATCTCATTATTTTATTTGGGAATGCTTGCATATTATGAATGTTCAACAAAGCTCTATCAAGTCTTTCAAATAAACATGCACTACCCTCCTTATTGTTACACCAAGTGCACTTGTTCCTAGTAAATTTCAAGCCTATTAGATCTAAATCATGCATGAAATGGAAGAACTCATATTGAGCTTAGTGATTACTAACTTTCCTCCCTTTTCTTCTTATTCGGTGAAGATATTAAGTCAAAATCGCTTACAACAATCAATAGTCTATGAAGCTTTTTAGATTCTCTCAATTGGTTCTAGGATTCTTGGCAGATCATCTAATCTTTTGATTCATACACCATAGAAACACAATTAAGAGTTGTTGCTACTAGATTCCTCTTAGATGTTAACTACCTATAAGGATGACTACACAATCTCATGCTCCACCAGGTGCTCCTGTAAAGCATCAAAATCCCTTAACAATCTAATTAAAGATTTGACAAAGAAGTTCCAATTCCTACCTAAGATTTGTTATACCTCACATCTATTAAAGTTCTCGAACTAAGTTTCCAACAAAGGAACATCAAACACCATATTTTTCCAAAATAAGAACAATAAGTAGCTACAAGATTTTGTTAGTCTAATCCCTCGAATGTTTCATACTACAAAGTCAGCCATATATTGTTAACTAAAACTTACATCTAAGCAAATTGCACACCTCTACAACACTCCACACCATGCCAGATCTATGTTTTGGATCATTGCACTTTCACAATAGCATTTGAGACAAATACAATAGTGGGGAAACATCTGGTAATAATTTACAATTGAGCAAAAATTCCAACTTCTTTTTGATGTCCTCCTCTTATAAATGTCCTCCTCTTCCCTAATAATAACATAACAATTCTTGGTAGCTAAAATATATTTCACCTATGTATGACTGATATTAGAGCACTTCCTTAACCATCTAATAAAATTTCTTCTCAAAAATAGCACAATGTTACTGCCAATTCTCCCCAACTATAGTAAACTGATGTACAAAGGCTTCTAAGCTGCATAGGCAATCTTTTAATGATTAAAACTCTATAACTTCTACTTCTTATGAAATATACAAGATTTTTGCGTTGTATACATCACCACTAATTGCACATCCTCTCTATTTCCATTTTGTGTCATTATAAACACCTGAGCAATTTGTATATTTAGTAATTACTACATATTGACCATACTTGAATCTGTCTGCTCTCATCTCATAGTTACAACAAAGCTTGAAAAAAGCTTGGATCATATCTAACAAGATCATCTCCATACAAGTAACCAAAAACCTTTAGTTTTCATGCCAACTAAACTCCATGTGATTAGAAGCAACACAAGAAATAAAAATTCTATCATCATAGTTAAAGAAAGAAGGCTGAAGCACCTTGTTGTAGTTTGAATTTAAGAAAATGTATCAACATATTTTTGAGGTCCTTCTCCTAAGGATGTCCTTCTCTACCTTATAAATAAAGTACCAATTCTAAGAAAAAGAGGAAACTCTCACCAATATAAGAATTCTATTCCAACAATTACATGACCATCCAATTAAGTTGTTTCTCAAAATCACACACTAGTTCCCTAAAAAAATTTTTTAACTTCGTGGATATAGTTGCTACTAATATAGAGGTACCCATTATCCAAAAGAAACTCATGTTCTAGTCCCTAAGGGTAGTCTAGTTAGGCTCGACAGGCTGTGACCACCATGTTTCTTCTAAAGCAAAGATAGTATGAAAGGAAGAATTGGACATGCCAAAAGATCATGTTCCATCACAATTAAAGCACTCATAAATTCCATAACTTGAAGCCCCTTGATTTTTTATTCCAATTAAAGGGGCTTTTAAGGATGTTACCATATTTGTTGCACCTCATTTTTTAATACTCACAAAGTTGTATTAAACATAGTAGACAAACTTTCCATTGTGTTTTGTTTAATAGTCTTTTTCCAAGCTACATTCGCTACTTCAATTGATTAAGGAAATGATAACTAGTTGTTTTCAAATTACGTCATTCTTTCAAATTTACCAAATTATGATTGTCTAAATAGTATGATTACTGGGTAGTGTCCAACCAGATGAAAGGAAGGTGCATAACAGTGATGCTTGGGAAGGCTTACATGTAGTCAATATTCATAAGATCTCTCTTTAATGTTTCATAGATATAGGAATTCAACTCTTTATTATTACATCAATTCAAGTAATTTCTAATAGAAAACAAACTGAGTTAGATCCAAATCATGAATAAAATTAGAGAATTGATTTTAAGCCTAGCTACTACTTTATATTTGTTTTATTATTTCTCTTCATATGCAAGTAAGGATTTGCATTCTCCTACAATAAGTAATGGCCCACCAAAAATAATTGTATCTCTAATTTGGTTCCAAGCTGATTGATGGTTTATATGTTCTTCAAATATGTACACATAACAACATTGTTAAACATCATTGTCACCAGATGTCACCTAGATAATAACCACTAGTGAAGAGTGATCGATAATCTCAATCTTGAACAAATTCTTTCATAAAAACACAATGCCCACAGAAAGCCTGGTTGATGGTTGAAGAAAGAAATTACATTTCTTACCCAAAAAAGATCCACCTCAAGCCAATTTAATGTCCCTAGGGAAGCTTCCAAAAGATAAACTATGAAGACCTTTTTTCCCTTTACCAAATGCCATAAGTAGCCACATGATTTAGGTACTTTAATCCCCAAATATTCCATACTACAAATAAGTTCATAATTATTATCAAAAAAAGCATTACAATTGGGCATAATGGTTTTCTTCGATGCACCTTATCCATGGAAAATTAGCATTTTACAAGGACAACAACACCACAGTAGCAAGTAGCACAACAATAATTCCTGAAATTAATTACATTATTTGGGTAAAGCAAGCCTTCTTGAACTAAGTTCCTAAAATTGACTATTAATAAAACCAACAACCCAACATAGTAGGTGTACCCTCTCTATCAAACAAAAACAACAAATGACCTTCCTCACTATAAGGTAACCAAGTAGTACATTGAAACCATAGCCACCTATAGCATAGTGCAATAACATTACATACAGACTAATTATACAACAAGATTACACCAAAAAGGCATGTTGGAGTTCCAAAGTTCTCTTTTTTAGGAATGTAATTTTAACTTACAAAACTCTTTCCATCCACATTTACTTTAATTTTCTACACCAATCCAAGAATTTAATTACATAGCGATCCAATTCTCAAGTAAAATAAAACTTGAAGTCCAGCCCTCAGCTATGCAATAACATCAAAGAAAGTAATTTACTTCCCTCCTTGCATAGTAGTAAGTCCAATTCGAGTAAAAAAGAGTTGCTAACACGGCATTCAAAACAAATTTTAACTCAACCTCTAGAAACCTTTTATGCATAGATTTCCACATCATCTATAGGTCATAGTTTGCATTAAATACAAATATAGCAATAACTTTACGCACATAAAAGATGAGTTGGACTCATCACTTCTTTTGTTTTGAAAACTACTTGATTTGCAGCCCTTCACATCTTTGCTAAATTTTTTAGTAGTTCTACTACAATTCAATTTAGTGTGGTTGATTTATATAGTAATATCCTAGGCTTCAAACAATTGATGTTGAGAAAATAAGAGAAATCATGGCTAAAACTATACTCCTTTTAGCTACCAAACAAGAAAAGTCAATCTTAGCAATTATTTGAACATAGTTTGATGAGATCTACCTCAACAAAACACTTCAACACTCTATAGGTCATATTGTCATAAGCAAGATTGTGCTATCACCATTTTACTTGAGTTCAAATTCTTTGGAGCTAAGTGAGGACTTTGGCCATCATTGATGCTAATCCTTCTAATAACATACTCTTTGACCATACTAAATTAAACATGAGTCTAGATTGAGAAAAAAACTCTCATCCTTCTAAACAATCTGACATAATTCATCAAAGAACTCCATTTGATGTTGTCTCCCAAAAGACAAAAAGCCACAGCTTCTAGTTGGCACCTGTTGCAACAAACTGATATAAAAATTCCTTTCTTCACATAAGGAACAAAAAAGGGAAGTAGCTCAGCATAAACCTAAAGTTGCCATACGTTCCAAATGCTAACCATATTATTTATGCCATGAGAAGATGGAACAGTATACCATGTATAACAATTCTTCCAATAACATGTTTTTGTTGGCTCCAAAAGCCATTTATTATTATTGCAATAGCAACACTAATTAAAATATCATATGTAATAGTAACATACCATGCAAGATGGCCTTTCCTTAAAACTTATTTTTCCAAAGTACCTTGAGATTCAAAGTAGCTTATAGTTTCTCAATTGACCATCCACTGAGTAAAACTCAAAGAAGTTCATGCTTCTACTCTAAACAAAAGAAATATTTGCTAATGTGCTAATAACTATAGCTAGCACAAATAATATCTTACGTTTCCCTCCTTGTAGTTGTATCCATAACATAACTTAGGCTAATCTTTAATTGAGAGATCCTCCTCCTTTTATTCTTTTTTATTTTCATTATCATAACAAAATTCATTCAATGATACCCTTGCCCTTTTCTTCAACTCTAGAAGAGAAAAAATTAATGGATAGATTTGACATGCATGAGAGTGCCAATTGCATCTCTAATTTCTACACCTAAGTATCTAAAGAATTGATAAGGCATTCCTTTACTCCTTTGCTACATTATCAGTTATACTTTTTATTAATAATAGGTTGATCCTCTCCTTGAATTTTCTACTTTGGTACCCAATCAACCATGATAGTACCTCCATAATGCCCACATTGTTTAGTGTAGGACATACCCCTTTGAATTACTTGCAGCATTTTTTCTTGTCTGTATTATGTTTTTGCCTCATGCTTGCTCATATCTTTACTTATTGCAGCCTACCACTTGTATGTTGCTATGATCAACCTCTTTTCCCTTGGTTGGACTACCATCCATGCTCTAAATCCTAATCTCTTCTCATCATTTCTTATGTCCCTAATTACTTTGATGTAGATCTCTATGTTATCCTAGTTGGTTCATACATCTAAAGGAGAAGTGCTCTCAACTATAATAGTAATAGTGAGTACCAACAGACTAAGTGTAATTGATCCAGAAGCAAGCTATATCTTGCCACATATGAAGCAAGTAGTGGGTAGTCCATCATATTCAAACTATTAAAAAGACTAATCTAGGTGTCCATTAATCCACATTCACAATCTTTGAAATATTTGAAAGGTCCATTCTGAGACACAGCTTAGAAAAGGTTGACCTTTGTATGTTTGTCATTTAGTTGTTGATCAAAATAAGTTCCCATATATCTTTAGTAATGTACAATATATTCTCCATTTCTTAATATAGAAGTGGGAGCACCAAAAAATGAATCCAAATTGGAGCACACATGATCGCTATAGAACTAGTTTTAAATTTAGGTGATCACATGTCAAACCCTGAAGCTAAATTAGGAACCTATCATAGTCCTCCCAAATAAACATAATCTCTATCTATAATAGAATAAAAGTGATATAGGAAACCCTAATGGTCATGTTCAATATTTTAAATCCTCTCAAATGACACCACCTATATTGGCTCACTCAATAGATATATTTCATCATTTATTATGAATAAGGTTTCTTTTTGTGCCACCATCTTGACATATAAATTTGTTGGTCTATCTGAGTAGTTAACGGAGGAACCTTTCATCAGAGTAGTATTAACAATGCTTATTCTCCTTTTTGTAAGAGCCTCCTTAAAGCTATCCTTAATCATGCTATGTAACATTTTTTTTGTGATTATGATAGATTTCTTCCCTAGCCACTTTAGCAATTTCATAAGCACATTGCATATGATCACATAAATCACCTCATTAACATCTTTGGGATGGAGAAACTTCTCCTATTAAGTAATACGTACTTTACTATGTTAATTGAAATCCAATTCACTATCTAGGGGATTTAGTTTTTCCTATTTTGATTATGTCCTTGATTCCTTGCACAATTCTATTAATAATGCACCATACAACCCATGAAGTAGCACACTCATTTTTCTTAAACATTTTCTTGTCACAAATAGCCTTATTTATCTGTGTATTTACCATTAATGGCGCTAATTTTTTCCTTATACTTCTTAGACATCCATTATCAATGTTCATCGAACCTCAAACCATTACAACAATGCCATAATCTGGAATATTCACACTAGAACTATTAGGCTTAGAAGTGTCACTTATATTGATTTGATGATCATCATAGGTCATTCATTATGTGGATTCTTGCACCAAGCTATCCTTTGTTTGTTTCACAACTTTACAAACATTGTTTCTATCACAGATTGCTACACGGCATTACTTACTCAGAGGATTATCAATTCTAAGTCCATTTTAGAATTCATCAAAAATCAAATGAAAGACTAAGATACCCAAACTCACCTCCCAATTACCTACCAATGCCAATTAGGACCAACTTTTGCCAGCACTTCTCCCCTACCACCTAGTTCTTCCACCTCCTACTACCACGATCTCCCTAAACGTTCCATCGTCAATGAAGATGTTCACCCAACCCCACGTCACCATCCACAAGTCCATACATGAAGAACACTTCCAATGCCATAAACACCACTTGGAGTGGTTTGATGGGTTCTGGGGAAGTATTTATGTTCCTTGATAAAGTATTGGTAGAATATTACATACTCTTCTTAAGGAGGTTGAAATATAAAAATAATAAAAGGACAAAGCTGAAGTGGTTTAAGAAGGGGCCTTCCCTAGTCTTAAATAAAATAACAAAAGTGCTTGATGAGTGACCCAATTTATACCATTCCTTGCATGTGCTTTATGTGGGACACCTTGAAGGACTTCACAACATCAAAATATGAAATAAAACTATGATAGGAATATATATTTTTTATATACAAAAGCAACTAGTTCACTATAGTAATGGTCCTAGTAGAATCTGATTCAGTCACCATAATCTCCACATTAGGAGTAATGATCTAAGAAGTTCCATTTCTTTAAGAATAGTAATAGTCTCCATGACCAAAGCTAAACCTAAAATAAATATTTTTCTGATAATAATAAAAGGTCTGCCCATGTCATCTCATGTAAAAATAATAATTCTAGCATTAAAATCATCATGTATGTCTATGTCATAATTGAACTCAATTCAACTCATTGAAGGAGACCAAAAAGAGGCAATAAGTATCCTATCATGCCTATTAGAGCTTCCATTAAATGGGTTTGGAGAGTTGAAGAAAGCAATAGTAAGAATTCAAATGTTCGATTGAAGTACCACTAAATCGAGTACTTTGTCTACATGTGCATAATGATTTTGTTTAGGCCAAAAATGTAATAATGACAAAATAGCCAAAAAAATATATTAAGTTGCTTTAGCCACCCCACATAATTGCAGATATCCAACAAAGAAGCTCAAAAATTAAATTGATGTCTCTATAGTTTTTCTCTTTAGGCTCGAAGTAATCATTTAGGAAGCTATTAGACCATAACTCTTTCACAATATGGAACTCCTACAAATAGCGTTGCATGTCTTCTTCCTTATAATATCATCGACAAAGCTTCAATGTCTCAATCCCCCTCGCATGTAGCCATGAGTGAGTCAGAATAAGACTTAACACTAATCTCCATTAGAAAATATTTACCTTGGGGTGCACTTGCACTTTTGAAACCCATGTGACCTTCCTTAATGGATTATAGCTTGTATACATGTTTCTATAAATATTCTTTAAGTCCAATAGAATATCCTTATTTATTTGAAGAACAGGCATAGATAACAATAAAATCTTTTTGTGATCCCACACACTAGGCACTTTAACAAACTTTACTACAAATGATAGATGCTCTGCCTCTATGGCAAGAAGGGTTGAATAAGTAGTAATAGTAAGCATGCCAAGCCATATATCCACCAAATGAAATTGAATGACTCACAACAATCGACAAAACCATATTATTCGTAGTCTAGGGGCTGCAATATTGAGTAATTTACTTATATGGATGCACCGTACAACATATGAGAAGTGTTACTTATCGTAATGTAGTTGGAGCTAAGGGATTGAACTTATAAATAGCATTCTTGAGTGATAACTATCCTATAGTGTTTTGCAATCAACACTAAGAGTTAGGTGGATAAACTACAAACTATAAGTCTCTCGTACTCCTTAGGAAATGTTACTAGTTTTCAGTATGCATAATGTAATGTGGAACTAACATTTGAACTACTCTATATATAATGATGCAAAAATTTCTCCAACTATATAATAATGCCACTCATAATTAATTAGTGTGCTAATTAATAAGAAATAATAGTAATTAACACTAAGTTTATCATAACAATACAACCCACCATCGATAGTGACATGATCATACATTTTGACATAGTTTTCTTTATGATTAATTGTGTAATTTAACTCCTTTTCTGAAGTTTAGTTGTTGCAATTGATATGCCCAAATATTTCAATTGAATAGCATGTTGATGTTTCATCTCTTGTCTAAATAATGCAAAGGATTTGTTAAGAATCATCAACTTAACTGAGTGATACCCATATTTCTCCATAATATGTTAGATGATCCTTACTAGAGAACAATTTGTACTGGTATAAATCATGATGTCATTAGCATACAGATGGTGTATAATCATACTAAAGGAAGGGTTAATCTTGATCTTAATCGATGCAACAATATCAAGCTGGTACTTTATCAACAATGAGAGATACTCAAACACATTAACAAATAGATAGGGCGAGAGTGAACAATATTATTTAAGAGCCCTATTTGCTTCAATCCATTGCAAACAAATATCGATAAACATAATTCAAAATCTTGGTGCCATGACATAATCCTTAATCGAATCACACCAAAGAGTAGGGAATCATAAATGCTTTAGCTTATCTAGCACAATTTTCTAGTTTACCTTGTTGTAAGCCTGGTTCGTTTCTAACTTTATCTCTATCAAACCATATTTCAAAGTAGAATGGTGGAAATGGTTTGCCACTTCTTGTGTCAACAAGATATTATCAGATAAAGCACAACATAGTGCAAAAGTAACTTGTTCCTTAGCAATGATATCATGAAGCACCACCTTTAATCTGACCAAATAAATTTTTGTCACTATTTTATAAGTCATATTTTATAGTCTAATGGGCTTGAAATTACTTAATTTTGGATGTTCTTTGAATTCTAGGAAGGAGAATGAATAGTGTGTCATTCCAAAGTTTAGGCATAAACTATCTTTAAAGAATTATTTCCTTGTATTAATAAGTTCACTTGTGTGAGATCACCATCCACACTATGGGATTTATTTCCTTTGATGGGCACTATTGCAATTCTGATCACATCATCACTAATTAGAGCCATGAGTGTGGTCACTTCTCACTATTAATATTTCTCAAAGATTGGAAGGGTAAAGGAGGCTCATGCCACACATGGCTACATCACTTCTTGTTGAACAGTTGAATCCAAATGTATTGAATCTTAGTTGAGGAGGTGATAGGTTCCCTTATATCATTTTTAAGATGGAGCATACGATTTTTCCTATAAGTAGAAGTAGTCTCCACTTGGAAACAATTCATGATCAAGTCCTTAAGGATGGTTTAGTTATGCTTGGCATGTTGTCACCATCATGCTTCTTCCAAAGCCATGGTAGTGTGATATGATGCAATACTTTGTGCCAAAAGATAATGTTCCATCTCAGTTAAATCCTTTGTATTTTACTTAAGTTGAAGCTATTGGATTATTAAGGATTTTAACATATTATATTACGCTCTATTTCTTTAGTGTTGCCAAAGCTTTGCAAAATTTGCAGATAGATAGTCTATATAGTTTCTTCTAATAGTACTTTTTTAGGCTACATTCACTACCTTAGTTCATTGGGATAAGAATACTAGATATTTTTAAATTGGATTCTTCTTTCAGTTTTGTCAAATAATGATTGTCTAAACTATACAAGTAATGGATAGTGGTTCATGTTGATGTTAGGAAGATGTGTAACACTGGTACTTAAAAGCCTTGTGTATAGTCAATATTTAGGAAAATTCTATCTAATCTTTCATAAACCTTGACATTCTCCACCTTATTGTTGCACAGAATAAACTAATTCCCAATAAAACCCATGTTAGTTAGATCCAAATCATGAATAAAGTTGTAGAACTCATAATGTGCCTAATTATTAATAAATATTTTTTCCAAATTTTTTTGTTTGACAATGCATATAAAGAACTGATGTGCCTTATAACAAGTAATAGTCTACCAAGCTTTGTAGTGTCATTGATTTGGTCCCTTGCTAATTGGAGGCCTTGTATTCTATTAATGCATACATAGCACAATACTACCAGATCTCACCTAGATAGTAACCATCTGTAAGGAGTAATCCACATTCTCAAGCTTGACCCAATTCCTTGATGATATTATAATGCTCCCAGATATCTTAGTCAAAGATCAAACTAAGTACTTCCAATTTCTACCCAAAAGTCAATCTACCTCATGCTTATTAAAGGTCTTTACACGAATTTCAAATAGGGCAACAATGGAGAGCCTATTTCCTTTTACCAAACGTTGCAAACACCCATAGGATTTTGCTGCTTTAATCCCCTGGATATTCCACACTACTAATGATATCACAAAATAAACACATTGCCTTGGGCATATGTGTTCCCACTATTGTGCACCCTAAGCATGCCAAATCTACATTGTTAGGACAATAATTGAACAACATCATGAAGAATTGAGTTGATTCATGAAATTGACCACCTAATTTAGATATCATAAGGTTTCCCAACTTAAGAGGTTGATGTTTACTATCAATGAGCATTTAACCTAGCTAACTATGTGCAAAATGTCAAATAAACATGACATATGAGCATCACACGCCATCAATAATAGAGTAATACATTGAAAACCAACTGATGTAGTAGCTACCCACAGCAACAGCCCAATAATGCTACATCGAGATCATCTTTATAATTAGATTAGATATATATAGCATGTTGGAGAGCCCAATAATCCATTTTTTAAGAATGTACCTACAACTTTTGAATTACTTATTTGTGCCCACAGTTACATTGTTTTCATAGCTACATCTATCCATGTATCGTATTACAAAGCATCCCAATTCCACACCAGAAAGGGATGTTAAATGTTAGTGCCCAATCTAGTCACAACATTTTGAAAAGCACTTTACTTCCCACCTTGCACAACAGTGAGTCCAAATGAAAAGTGGTTGATCTAAACATTCTGAATTCAGGGTGTCCAATAATAGATGTTGTGATAACAAAGGCACATATAATTGAAATTGTACTACCTATAGTAGCTAAACAAATAAAGTAGTATCTCCTCAATAATAGATTCAACATACCACGATGAGATCCTCCTAAACCAGTCTCCTTTCACACCCTACATATCATACTATAGCAGATAATATTATTCTGTTAACATTTTACATGACTGCCAAATGTTTGTAACGAAGCAATGAATCTAGGCCTTATTAATTCTAATACTTGTGATAACATACTCAATAGACTTAGATAACCAAGAGTCCAAGGTGAGGAAAGACCTCACTCCCTTATAAGCATTCTAACATAATTTAAAGTGTACAATATGAAGCTATTTCTCAGAGCTACTAAACCATAATTTTAGTTGGCACTTGATGTAGTGGATTGAAGCAAAAAAGTTTCTATAAAGCATACTAAACATTTTAATGACCTATTTTTTATGTCATGTAGGGCATGTTGGAGTTATTATTATACCAGAAGTGATTATAATAATCTAAATAATAGTAGTAAGCCAAGTTGATCAACATATCCTTAGCAACTATGATGAACGCATATGTTAAAATCCAAAATAGCTTATAGTTCCTCAAACCTTCCTTCATATAACATAGCCAAAAGAATAAAATTTCAACTTTATTAATTGTTTAAAACCTACCACAATTAAAAAAGATAACGAAATTTGCAAAGTAGTTAGCAATGTTAGGGTAGTGCACAATGAATCTTGCCTCCTCACCTCTCATAGCTATAGCCATATTTGTCCTTGTCCTGATCCTCAACCAACAAAATAGCCCAAATATAAGTAGACAAATATACTAGAATCTATGACATGTAAGCTTTATACATTCAATGATACAATGCAAATACCCTCTTTTTCCTTATATACCCTGAGCACAATATCCTTTCTACACATGAAGGTAAAACTATATGCATTCAAAAATGTATTTTGAAAGAGATCTCAACAATAGCATAACCATATGGTCATTTGTTGAATTTCATGGTGAAGTGAAGCCACTAACTCAATGCTCTGCTTAGTCATATATGCACTACCTTGAAACCACCATTTCTTTTTTTATTTTCCAAATTACCTACAAGTTCCCCCTCGCTTTATTCATTTCTTCTCATTAGCTTAACAAAAATTATTCTATAGCACCTTTCCCATTTTTCTAGACTTCAAGAGGGACCACTATAATGGATGGACTAAACTTGAATGAGAAATCCACATGCTTCTCCAAATTCTATGATTGAGTATATAAGGAATCATTAGGACCTTCCTTCACTCCTTTGTTGCATCATGAACTATGTTTTTAATTAGTAAAATGTTAAGCATCTCTTTGATTTTTTTCTTTCATACCCATTTGTCCTCAAAAGTACCTTCATTGTGTCTATATTTCTTAGTGTAGGCCCCTTCACATTACTTGCATCATATCTTTATATTTATATAGTTTTGTTAGATCCTACTTTCATCTTTAATATTATAGTCCTCCTCTAGTGTGTTGCTATAATTAGTCTCCTTTTCCTTGGTTGGATTACACCCAAGGTCCAAGTCCTTTTGTCTTCTCATCATGATTCTCTATACTAACTTCAAAAATAATCACCTTCATTTTTATCTTGATGAGGTCTTTTATTTAAAGGACAAGAACTCTCAATGGTTGTAGTAGTGAGTATTAATTCACTATGTTTACATGATCTAGAAGCATGTCCAATCTCACCACACATGAACCAAATAGTAGGTAATCTGTAATACTCAAACCACTTAAAAGATCAAATAAAGGGTACATTAATACATATTTTCACTAAGTAGTTTTTAGAGGTCCATTCAAACATACACATGGCAAAAATTGGCCTTTTCATGTCTACCATCTAGCCATTGATCAAAATAGGATGCTCTATGGCTTTGGCAATGCATAATATATTTTTTATTTCTTAATACATAAGTGGGAGTGCTAACAATGAATTTAGACTAGAGCACACATAGTCATTGAAGTATTAGGTTTAAATTTTGGTGTTCAGGTGCCTAACGCTAATATAACAATAGCAACCTACTATGGTCCTCCAACAACACAATCTCTATTTTTAGCCAACTCAAAGAGCAAATAAAAACATCTAGCCATCAACTCTGACACTCAAAATACTCTCAAATGGCTTCACCTATGGTGTAGTATTCTTGCTGTCCATTCAAATGACAAATGACCGCTATACACTCTATGCAATAGGTTAAATTGATGGTAAAAAATTCATTGTTCACATGCATCATTAAATAAATTTATTTCACCATTATTTATGAATGAGGCATCCATTAATAGCAGCATCTTAACATCCAAATTGGTTCATCTGTCTAAGTAGTTCATGGTGGGACCTCCCATTAATGTCAAATTAGCAATATTCATTCTCCATAGAGTAAGCACCTTTCCAAAAATGACCCTAATTGGGCTAAGCAATCCATGTTTGCCATTAAGAGAATTGTATTCTAGGGCCACTACACTATTTCAACATGCACCTTATTTTAACCATATGAATCACCCACCTTAGCAACTTTGAGACAAAAGGACTTCTCTTATAAGTGGATTCATAATTCATTATGTTCATTCAGACAAACTTCACTATTTAGTGAGTTTAGTTTTGCCTCCTCTCATCATTGCTTAATTCCTTATGCAACTTGTGGTTAAAGCACCATACAGCCCTACAAAAAGCACCCTTATCACCCTCATACTATTCTCAACATAGTAAGCCTAATTTAACAATGATGCTTCCATTAATCTATCTACATTCTTTCTTATAGTTCCTTAAATTCAATTACCAATGTTTGATGTAGCTAAAATTGTAAGACAATCATAGAATTTACAATGTTCATCCTGGTGCATTTTTGTACTGAGGCATCACTGATTGGCTTCTAAACATCAACACTAGCCATCTGTGATTAGCATAATTGCACCAAGCTTCCCTTTGCCTTTTTTATAATCTTATAAGATTTAGTTACCATAATTGATAACCACACCTCCCTATGTAATTAGAGGGTTATCAATTCTAGGTTCATTGTAGAATTCTTTGAAAATAGAAGAAAACACCATGATGCCTAAACTGACCTTCTAGTGAGATATCATCTTTGGTTAGAACCAAATTTTGCCAAAGCTCCAGTTCCAGCAACACCATCCACCATAGTTCTCTTCTTCCCACACTAACCATTCCTTCCACCCATTCATGTGTCACTGTTTACCAAATTCATATGTCTCAAAAATCGCTTCCTTCCTTTGCAACACTCTTTGCATTCCTTGAAAAACAAATGGTCAATGCCTACAATATTGCCTCCTTACAATGGCTCATACATAAAATTAGAAAATAAAAGGACAACAATGAAGTAGTTTAGGATGGGGTATTCCCCAATCCCACATAAAATCATACAAAAGAGCATGATGCATGGACCAATAGATAGTAGAATTTCTTTGATGCAATACATGGAATGTTTGAAGGATAGCATACCCTTCACAAATTAATATCAATTTCGTTGGTTCTCCTACATGAAATTGACTTAAGTAGTCAGCTCGCATTAGTAATAACTATTGTAGAGTCTAATTCGATCTTTGCTACATGAATATTAGGAAGTAGTGTTCTAAGGACCTCCATAGCATCAAGAAAAGCAATATTTTCCATGGTATATGTAGATCTTAAAATGCATATTTTGCTCACAATAGTGATCAGCCAACCCAAGTCATCCTGCCAACTATACAAATTCCTTCATTATGATTGTCATGCATAGCTATGTTGCATTTGAGCTTAACCCATTATTAGAGGAGTCCAATAAAAGTTTACAAATAGCCCTTTAGGGCCACAAAATCTCTTACTGGACGTCATTAGAGAAGGGAATATGTAGTAATAGTAGCAATAGCAAAATAAATACTTACTTGAAGTAATTCAGACTATGTGCCTTCCTCGCATATGCTTATAAATGTTTATTTATCCAAAGACGATATAACATTAAAGCAACAAATTTAATTTCTTATGATGGACTTGCGACCTAAATATGGACTACCATCTAATTTAGTAACACATTTAAAGATTTAAAAACCATGCTTTTAGTCCCTCCAATAATGAGCTTGGTAATTATTCCCAAACGTAGTGCAACACATCCTCTTCCATTGTACAACCTCATGGACAGAGCACCAACATCTCAATGCCTCTTGCATAGTTCTAGGAGTGAGTGGGAACTTCAATTTCCAAACATGCTCACCCAAGGTTGTTGCTTTAATTTCCAAACCCATGTAGCATCGTATACTATGAAACTATGCCTAATGTACTTGTTGCTATAAAAAAAATTTTATTCTAAAATTGTGTTATCACCTTCATTAAAATACAATACATCTCTATTAATTGATTTTCCTTATGAGGAATCTATAGTCCAAAACACCAAAGAAGATGCAAACAGATTTTGTATGTTAAGTTTGTTCCATTCATCGTGCTCCTTAACATGTGCTATAGCTTGAATTAGATGTTTCATGTCCCTGCTGATATAGCTAGGTTTCAAAGAATTAAAAAGAAAGCTAAGTACACTATTGAAAAAGAATGAAACTTTCTTACCTTTAATAATTTGCCAAACTATATTCACACTTGTTCAAGACACCACACTACAAAGTAGCTCGCATATATGCAAAGCCCTGCTTTACTTATAGAAATTGTTTTTTGTTATACAATACTTGGACTTCAACACATGAACCCATAGAGACAAAATAAAGACCTAATCCTCCATCATGAAGTACTATTTTGAACTCAATCAACCCGAAATTTGAGGTCTTATTTTTTAAATTTGTGTTTCAATAAGTAAGCCTTTATATCTCAATTAAGAAGTCATGTTCATATGTAACTTTTCTACTATCATCTTCCTACTCTTATGATCTATTCCCTTGCTAAACAATACTCAAGATTTGTTAAGATTGACCCCTTGGTAAGAGTCTTGCTTGTACTAGTTCATAATCTCCTAAATGGTCCATGCTATAGCACACATTACAGGTGTGTAGATCAAAATGTCAGAATCATAAATAAGTTGAATAATCATAGGTGAAGAAGTGCCAATCTTGATCTCAACAATGATGGTCAGATCCACTTGGTGCTTAATACACCAAATGATATTTTCTTATATAATTGTAAAAAGGTATGGCGCCAATGGTCACCCTCGTCTAAGAGCCCAAGTAGCTTCAATCCACGAAAATTGAACCCCATTCAACATAATCTCAAATCTTGGTATAGTGATATATGCCTCATCCCCTTCACACCAAATATTCAAAAATCATAGATGGTTTAACATATTAACCACAAATTTCTAGTTGATCTTATTATATGCTTAGTCTATGTCCAACTTGGTGCCATGAGCATCTCTTTTGAAGTAGATGAGTTCGTATGGGTAGTCATCTCCTATGACATGACAAGGAATAAAATAATTTTTTTTTCTCACAACAATATCAAAAAAACCACCCTCAATCAAAAAGTTTAGCTAAAACTTTGCATATCATATAGAAAGACGGATGGCTCTAAACTATTTAGGCTTAAAAGCATCCTATGCTTTAGGAATAAGAATAGCCAACATCTTTTTCCATCTTTTGGCCATAAATCTATCATCAAAAAATTTTCATGGTTGTAACAGTAAGGACCTGAGTAATATACGATATCCATGCACATACTCTATCGAGATGCCATCACAACTTGGTGGTATATTTTTTTTGGTAGAAATAGAAAAAATATTAATCTTATCATTTAGCTTGCTTCCTATTAGTAGTTCTCAAAGGTTGGAAAGGTAGGGGAGGACTATATTGCTCAAAACTACACAACTTCTTACTAAAGAGCTACATGAGTATTTCTTTAATTTTTGTTGGGGAAGCCACTAATCCCCCATTATATTTTTTTATGTTGACGTATATAATTTCTTCTATTTATAGAAGTAGCCACCGGCTAAAAGAAATTCATTTTTTGATGCCCTAGGTTTGCATGACAGGACTTGGCATTCTGTCACCACCAAGCTTCCATAAAGTTGTAGTGTTGTGGTTGGAGACAATATATTATGCCAAAGGATAATGTTTGACACCTTACATTGAAGCTCCTAGACCTTCTAGTCAAACTAGTAAGGCTTGCTACGAATATTTCCAAGTTTAGCTACACTCCATTTTTCTTAAAGCTTACAGTGCTATGCTAAATTTAGTGGACAATCTGTCAATAAGGTTATCCCTAATAGTTCTATTCCATGCTTCTTGCACAATATTAGATGAACGTGAAAATAATAACCATAAATTATTGAATTTGTATCTCCTTTTAATTCTATTTAAAAATAATTATTTAAATTGTTAACCATAGAAAAGTGGTCTAAGCAAATAGAAAGAAGTTGTGTAATATAATACTTAGAAATGCCTGCATACCATCAATATTCATCAAATATTTATTTAACCTTTCAAATATGTGAGCATTGTCCAACATATTATTACATCATGTGAAAATATTCAGAATACATATAAAGTAACAAAAGTCTTTAAATCCTGCATGAAATTGGAGAATTCATTTTGGGCTTAACCACTGTAGAATTTGTTCCCCCTTCTTATTCTACACAAGTAGTACATTGAAATCCCTTATAATAAATCATGCTCCACTAGGATTACAAATTTTCTAAATCGGTCGTAAGCTATCATGCATATCATATAATTTTTTGATGCAAACAACACACATAACCACCAAGAGTTGTTTCTATTAAATTTCACCTTGATAGAAACCAGTTGTGAGAATGACTCATAATTTCAAGTTCCAGTTAATATCGTTATAGCTTCACAAAACCTCTATATAATATAGTGAAAGGTTAGACAAAGTAATTCCAATTCTTGTCCAAATGCCTATTGACGTCATGGCTATTAGAGTCCTTAACCTGGGTTTCTAACAATGCAAAAGCAGTACTCCGAGCTCCTAAGCAAAGCATTGCAAATGTAAATGAGATTTTGCCACTTTAATTACTCAAATGTTTCAAACAGCTAACATAGCCATATATAATTAGTAGAAAAAATCTTGCACATAGGCAAACTACGAATTTCAACATCACTCTTAACCATGCTAAACATGTCATTAGATGCACCACTCAAATACAACAACAACACCCATGGTAGTTACATCCCAAGAAAAGGTAGAATAATTTGGTGTTTCTTGTCATTCGATAATTTTTCAAACTATCATTTGACATTCTCCAGTTTTAGAATTCCTCTTCTTCCTTAAAAATAGAATACCAAATCTATGTAGATGAAGAAGTAATAAACTCTATAATAGTTATGTTTGAGCATTTCTTAGGCCATCCAATGAAGATCCATAGCTAAACAACACAAGTTTGCTCCTAATTTACCCTACTTAAGTAAACTACTCTAAATTAACTTCTTTGAAGTAAAGAAAATCTCTTAACACCTACAATGCTATACCTTCCTGGACATGGTAAAATAGCATTGAGCATAAAAATAATCATAAAAGTTGGCCTATAAGCCCTCCTTAAATTTGACAGCCTAGTTAATTATTCAGCATCATTTCTTATATTATCTCCAAGAATTTATGCAACAAAGATCTCAATGAATTGCACATCCTCTATGTTTCCATTTAGATAACTTCATGTGATGCACACAATTGATAAACTTGCATTCTTATCAATCACCATATATTACCAAAACTTCATGTTGCTTCCCCCTATTTCATAGATTTAAACATGTTGGAACCAGGCTTGTACAACATCCAACAAGATTATCACCAAATAGCTAGCTAAAGACTTCTTGTTTTATGCCAAGTGAACTTATTATCCATAGAAATGTAGTGAAAAAAATTCTATAGAAATAACTTTGGAGAAGAGGTTGAGGATCCTGGCTAATATTTGCACTTAAGGAAAAATTCGAGTTACCAATGAGGTCTGTCTTTTGAAGACTTCCTCCTTTTTCTTAGTAACAAAGTACACATTTTTAGGAAATGAAAGAAGCACTCACATATATATGTACACTATATATTTGCGAGGAGACACATGAAAGGCAGCCAAAGATTCAGACTACGATTGAAGCCAATTCCAAATATGGAATTTGGAGGATGACACCATTCCCTTGAATTCCGAGGTGATTGAGACACTTTGGTCAGAACCTGTAGAGCTACCTGTCCTTATCAAGTGTCAGCTCGATGGGTTTCCGAGACGGGACCTGGTTGGATTAGTCACTTTAGAGTCGAGTGCTTTGACCATCAAACACTTTTGGCATTGGCTTTATATGAGTGATTACAAGTCCATCCAATTAAGGTGTATCTCTCCAGTTGCATGCCATTGCTCTTTCTTTGCCCCTAATATATTAAACTAATAATCAAAAGCTTCTTTGATGCTTAGTAAATCTCCATTTGTTGGTTATCTACATCTTAATCTACAAATTGTATCTCCTAAAACTTTTTGCACATTATATCTCCAAAATTTCTATATCCTCACAGTTGCCAATAAGAGCTCTTCCTCTATTGTAAGCAGTGAAAAAATTTTCATTTTTGTTAATCACTGTATCCTAACAAAACTTATTGTTTTCCCTCCCATAAGATCATCACCGTGAAGGCAATCAAAATCCTCAAATTTTTATGCCAAGATATCTTCACACTATTAGAAATAATACAAAAATGAGTGCACAAATAAGTATATGAATGCCTTGTTAACTCAAACCAAGCTTCATCCAAATCTATCAAGATCATCCCATAACAGGTAATTGAAAGCCTCCTATTTCTATGCTAATTGAGCTTCACATGTAGTAATGATTAAAGTGAAACTTCAAGCAATACCACATATAATTTCTTAGTACATCCAGTAGCACCACAGTCATCTGCAACTCCACAAATGCTTTAGGAAATAAGGGACTGTTACACTTACACAAAAAAACTTTTCATTGTAATATGAACATTTTATGATTTTTAATTTTAAAAAGTACTTGAGAGAAACCCCTTTTTTTATTCCATTTTATATTCAATATCATCACTACATTAATTCCAAGGATAGCTATAGATGGTGTTGCATTAGTAGATAGATTAGATGTGTCCAGAACATTGATCTGCTTTTCTAAAATCTACATCTTGATTGGTGCAAGGACTCAAGGGCCTTCGACCACCTCCATGTTACATGACAGACCCTTTTATTTATTTGTAATTATTTTATCTTCCCCTTGCATTTTTTGATTCAATGCCCACTTGAATGAGCCCCTACTATACCCTTCACGATTAGATCTAGATCTATCCTTATGCGTGGCTTGTGCCTCATCTTCCAACTTGTAATGCTTACTGAACACCTTCCTACTCTTATATTTCCTATTTTCTTTACTCGTCTATTGTGTTGCTAAAAACATTCTTCTCTTCCTAGGTTGCACAACCATCAAAGATTTCAAACCTTGTCATTTATCATCATCAGCTTCCATCTCCCACAACATTGCAGTTATCCCCTTATTCTCTTCTGAATATGATCTTCTCTTAATGGGATAGGAACTCTTAGCTACATTGGCATTTTTGTTTGACTCATTAGTTGAGCATAGCTCAGATGCATGTCCCATTTTCCTAGAAATGAAGCAAATAGGCGAAGTCTCTCACATTCAAACCATTAAAATAATTGAACCAATGGTCAATTTAGGCACATATCAACTCTAATTGGCTTAGAGAGGTCAATTACAACAAATATTCTTACAAATATAAAACTTTGCATGCCAAACATCCAATCATCAATCTAAATAGGCTCATTCATGACCTTGAAAATGTGCAAAATGTTCTTTATGTCCCAATGAATAAGAGGGAGTGCTAGCAAAATGATTCAATATTGGGGCACATATAATTGCTAAAGTACTTTGCCTAAAACAAAGAGTCCACATATCCAATCCTATTGCAAGGCCAAGTACTTATAATGGACCACCACACCACACTTAGTCTCTATTAGTAACTGACTAAAATTGTAGACAAAATTAGCTAGTAGATAAGTTCAAAATCTAGAATCTAATAAAATGCCCCCATCAACTTTGGAGAAGCCTAGCAATCCATTGAAAAGATAGATGACCTACCATACGCCTTACCAATAAGACTAAACTGGTGGTATCAAACTCAACCATCACAACCCTCATTTGAAAGGTGAATTTCAACATTTATAATGGAGGTATCTTTTAGTACAAGCATTTTTCACATCAACATTTTCCAAGTCTCTCTATGTAATCTACAGATGAACCTCCATTAAAAAACTATTTCCATTGCTTAAATGCCATACTATAAGACCATCCCTAAAACTCACTTCAACTGGACCACAATCTATATGTTTACTATTCAAAGAGTTTTCCTTCATAATGACGTTGTCATTGTCATAAGCACCTCTGGTGCACCTATGTGAATCTATTTCCTCAGTATTATTAGAATGCATAACATTCTCTTTTGATACATTACATGATTTTACGAGCACATTTAACTTTAGTTCAATTTTTTATTTTATTTTTTCTACATTCTCCTCTATCTATGTTGTTATATATAAAGCCATAGCTACTATATCCCGCATCCTAGAATAATTACCATCATCATTCATAAATGAATTCACTTCACGACATACCTCACTTAACTCTGGCAAATATAATGACATCTCCATAATATTTCTTACATTCTATTGAGTGTCACACCATAGTATGCTATAGCATTAACCACAACAACAATGCTAAGATCTCATGATTGTCACCTACCAAGATTAGAGCATCTGCACCCACCTCTCATGCTGGGGAAGGTTACACCATATCCCTCTTTTTTTGTACTCTTTCTTAACTTCAAACTCACTATTACTCGTAGCACCACCCTTAATCAAAGAATAATTAATATTATGTCCATTTCAAATTTTATCGATATCAGAGAATGTGGCAAACAAACAAGTCTTCTAATGATTTCGTCTGCTTACAATTTTAATGCGAGTATTGTCACAAGGTTGAAACTTAAAGGAATTAATAAATGGACCCCACTTCAAGTGGATCCTATGGCATAATTTGAGTAGTCATTGGGAAGCTTACTAGTCCAAACATAACAAGGATTAATATAATTGAAGCTCTTTCTTAAATCTATGATAGTGGTCCATCATCATTCTTACATGAGGGAGCCATTTGATTAATTAATTTTGTTAATGAATGAGACCTCTGCTTACTAATTAGCTGGCATGGTAAAAGCTTTATGGCTTGTTTCTTAAAGGGATTATTACTACTTAAGGCTTGAAAGTTTAAGGTAATAATAACTTTGTGATTCTCTTAGACGTATTAGGCCACAAGGGTGCAACATTGATGCATTAAATGAGTCCATTGCCTTGGCCAAAAGACCTAGGAAATCTTATGAAAATTTCATCATGATTAGGATAGATCATTACAATCGTTGGATGTCAACAACAAAGTTTTAGTAAGCATGAGTCATTAACTCATGTTGACTGCACCTCTATCCATTGTACACACAACCTATTACTTTCTTAATTGAATAGTCTAGCCATGTGTTCAGATCACTACAATTTAGATGGTTTGCCAATTGCAACTTTACAAGAAATTCATTGAACCATTTGATTTGGAAGAATGTAAAGTTGCAACAAAGTTTCCATAGTTGAACTTGTAGAATAATCATTAATGAGAGCTATGAATAATCAAGCAATCTATGTAACTTGCCAGGGCATGATAGCTATTTGATGTTGCATTCTTCCATTACATGTGCTCTTGTTTCAATGTCGAGCTTGATGTTGTAGGGAATAAACAACAACCTATGGGTGCAATCATGTGTCAAGGGAGAGAAAATGTTATGCTAGCCATGAGCATGTATTGCATTACCAGGTCTAATAAAGCTTGGTAGTGAATCATCAAATGACTCTTAACAAAGGATATCTTGGCTCATTCATCGATGAAGAAGGAAGCAAAAAGTGATACATGTTAAGAATTGTGGGGTTTCATGAACCATCCATTTTTTGAATGCAAGTTGTAACCAAGGATGCAAGGTAAGGGCATGCTTGCAAGGTTGTAATGTGACACATCACTCCTTTTAAAAGCTAAGAATCATTACTTTGGGTCCCAGCCCTTATTTGGACACGATTAGTTGGACCCTGTGCTACAACATGACATGTTGAAGCATTGGGTGATGGTCGACTATCAATGCAATAAGTGGTGGATAGCATCAAGTTATGTGGTGTTAGCTTGTGGGAATCAATGTTGCATTACAACAAGTATATCTTACTCACAAATCTAACTCCATGCTGTATGGTGCAGAATCATAACTCTATGTTAGTTGAGGCTATCCACTGAGTTTAAGTATATAAATAAGTAGAGGAGAAGGAACATATGAGGATTCCCTTGGTAACATTGAGCGAGGCAAGACTAGTCTTGTGTGGAAATCGAGTAGTCTAAAGCCGAAATTAGTGTGTAGAGGTGCATCACCAAAAACGGATAGAGATTAAGTCCCTTAGAAGGAGTAATTTGGAGGAAGAGAGGCCTGTTCAACTCATACTCTACTACTACATTAGGCATTATCAATGGGTCAAATTATTTGGGAAAGAAAAAAAATTGAGTTGAAATTACATTCAATACTAAGCAATTATAAGAGACCAATAACAAACCAATATAAAAGAAAGTTTAAAAAGAATTTAAAGATAAAGTCCAATTGTGCTTGAAATAATTAGGAGGGAATGCAAATAAGGGCCAATGGTGCACCTCAGCTAGATACAGAATGCTGTTATATGGTTTGTTGCATGGCTTGAGGAGGAACTAATCTCTAGCAATCACGATGGCATGAGCCTGTCATCGTGCTTGGTCACAATGCTCACACTATTGAGATATGCCATGGTGGACCTATACCCAATCACGATAGCCAATTGGCTCACCATTTGACATGTTTTGAAAGGTACACAGAGTTTAAAATGCTTACAAGTTGATGGGTGAGCAAGCTTAGAAGGTGTTGGATTAAAGCATGCCTATTAGGACCCAAATGATGGTGAATTATGCCAAAATAGGACAATACAGGATGAAACTTTGGTGGAGGCTTGTAGTGATTTTGACAAGGAAATTGTTCATCTGACTTCGATATAGAGGAAAAAGACTAATCAAACCTTCTAGTTCTTTGTTCCTTTTTAAATTTCCCTCAACATAATTGGTGCCACTATCTAAGTTCTATTAGGTAAACCAAGTGAATAGAGGAAATGGTGTAATGTAATGCCTTAAAAAGTAAAAGGGTGCAATGGTCATTGCAAGACACATGATGTAAGCCCACATTCAACATTCAATAAGTAAATCATTGTGGTAGTTGCAAATATTGAAATATGAACTTTGAAGGCTGAAAGGAGGAAACTTCCATTTGGATGACAATTGCAGATGGATTAGTCAATCCTAAGAGATTATAGAAACCCTTTAAAGAGAGCTATTCGGCATGAGCTCCAAAAAAGAGTTGAGTTAAAATTCTCAAGCTGAGATGTTGCAGTTGATGGCAATGTCAAGTTTTCCAGAGAAGATAGTGGAAGCCTCAAGAAGAGTTCTTCTTTCATCATTTTTACATGTTGGCTCCAAAAAAGGCTCAGCCAAAGTTCGGGCCAAGTGGTTGGAAGAGCACTACTTCTTAAGCAATTTTTTATGCAACCCAGTGACCCTTGAAAATCTAGATGGCCCACTACCTTCCACACCCGATTGAAATCTTAAGCGCATTAGGTCTCTGATGTGAATAGCATCTAAATAATGGATCATTGTATGCAAAGGAAGTTGACAAAATGGATCCATAACTTCATGAAAAAGATAGGCTCTAAGTTTTGGCTTGGGTTTTCTAGTCCCAAATCGATCAACTATTGGTAGATTGTCCAAGCTACTAGAGTGACGAGATTCGGTCAATTCTTGCTGACTAGAGGACAAATTGGGAGTGACCCTTAATAGGGTTTGCCCTGGTCATTAAGCAATTAACTCAAAACTAGTATAAACATAGGGAATCTATTTTTTTTTTAAAATAAACCATTGTGATGGTCCTTGTGGATGCTCATAGAATGTGATTTTTACATAGTGCTTTGAATAAAAAAGTGAAGAAATTCAACCAAGTGTGTGTAAATGGCTAGAGTAACAATGAGTCTCTTATGGAAACCAAATGCTTCATCATCTAATTAGTGAAGCACATGAATGGAATTAACAAGATTCCTATTGTCTTTACCAACTATCAAGCAAAAGCACAATCAATAGAATGGTCCTAGTAGAATTTATGTGGAAAAGAGACCTATTTAGTTTACCTTTAGTTTGGCTATGTGAAATGACTTAAGAGTTGTAGTATAAACGGGTGTTGGCCTGCTAGTAGAATTGAAATGACACAAATTTAAAAGTTATTTTGCATTTTCTATGAGATGGAGCCTAGCCCATTCTTTTTCCTCAAGCTTTGCATTGATGGGTCAATCTGAGTTGAAGGCATATTTGTGTATGGTGTTTTGTTGGGGTAACATATTTTTTAAAGGATAATGTAGGTGTCTTAAGATGAACTCAATAAGACAAAAAATATCCTGTGAAAAAATGTAAAAGCACATTTTATTCAGATTCTTCATATGAATATGAATCATGAAAGCATAGCCTATAAATCTTTTAGGTTTTTAGAATAAATGCTCAAGGTGTAAAAAAAGATATTACTAGGATAACTAGTTTGTTCCAACCAAGCATTCATAGTGTTGTTACTTTTTGAATCTTCGATGTCAATTGCTTCAATAATTAGGAAGCAAAATTCACCAAGCGTTGTATTGTTCACACACTAAAAGGGAACAAGAGCTAGGTTTGGATGATCATGAAACATTTTAGTTTTAACTTACAGATGAATGTGTTGTGATAATAACTTAACCTAGTTTGAGAGAAACCACTAATTCACATACTTGATCATCATGCTTGGTTGAAACACCAATGACATGAAGCTACCTTATGTATGCTTATAATTGAACACCTTTATGTCTAAATCCACACTAAGTGTTGACATCTAGGTACATTGTTCACTTGTTTGTCAATAGTGGGGCTTAACACCCCAAAGTTACATGACAATAAGCTTGCCTAGAATTGAGAAAGTTGGATGGCATTAGCAACATAAGAAATGGCAGCTAAGTATGAATTGTGGGTTGAATCCTATATAGAAGGCTTAAATTTGTAATGAGGTATTGTTAGTGATGGACTAACCTTACTATCATGATCTACTGAAGTTAAACCTTATGTCCCCTGAATTCATCACTTCAAAGACATGGATATCATAAAAGTTACAAAACATGCCATGTTTGCATACTTGATGGCTTAGCTTACTTTGCTTGCTCGCTATGAAATTTGCATTATGCTCTTTGGAGTGTTCCCTATGTACATGGCTGAAATGCCTTACATTGGCTATTATAGAAGTTTGATGGGGCAATGTGAGAGTTATAACACTTTTCCTTCTCCAGAAATTATCATCATCTCATGAGATTCAATCCTATGTCATATTAGATTCATCCTTACATTTCCAAAGACTTCACGTAGTTTTAAAAACTTTTTCTTGCTTTCTTGCTTCCTTTTTTAAAGTGATACCAATAGTGGTTCTAATGAAGTGAAAAAATGTGTCACTTTTTTTTATCTTATTCATTACTTTTTATTAGTTGGGCATGGATGTGAAGCAACTCCATTAAGGGACTTGTTTTCTTCTTTAATAGAATTGTCATAATTTACAATCTAAGAGAAGCTATGTATGAAGTGTGGCTCGTAGAGAAGCAAAACTTGGATGGTGCAATATGTGCTAACGTTTTTTATTATTGAGTTGTAGCTTTACGTTCGTACTACTATAATTGCATGCATGGCATCTAGTCCATGCACACTCTATGACATCCTTTGTAATTGACTTGTGGTGATTGCAAAGTGTAACCTTTCCTAGAATTGTTAGCACTATGGGCATATGATGCTTGGATAAGGTGATCTTTATTAGGAGACTTGCATTCTTAATTGGTATAACTATCATAATATGCCATATGCATGGGGTAACATGCAGCATGGTGTTGCCCACAACAAAATGGAAGTTGAATGGTTCAATATGCACTAGAGTTTTTGCATGTTGCCCTGTGGCCCAATGCTCATGTTGCTACAGCTACTCATGTGATAAGGCACTCTATGGGCATTATAGCAAGTCCATGCAGGCCTTGAGGCAACATATGTGCATGGTTGGTGGGGCTAACAAAGTGTAACGTTTTCAAGACTTTTAGCACTATAGGTTGCTGATGCTAGGATAAGATGCATTATTAGGAGACATTCATTCTTCCTTGATGGAATTATCACATTATGCAACCTACAGAGGCAATGTGAGGCATGGTGCATGTCAAGGTGAACCAGATGTTGGATGGTACAATATGGACTAGGTTTTGTTCATGCTAGGTTGCACCCATGGCTACGCACTACTATCAATGAACATAAGATAGAGAACTACACATTGTAATAATGTCCCTAAATGACTGTCAATCCATATGCATCTCTGGCATTTGATGTACATGATTGGTTGGTCCAAAATGTTTAACTTTTTAGTTAATTTTAGCAATGTGGATTACTCACACATTGATAAGAAGATGCCATTTTATAAGACTTGCCTTCTTGCTTTATAGAACAAGAATAATATGCAAACATTAAGTGGCAATGTGTGATGTAGTGCAACTCAAGGTGAGTAGTAGACGTTGGATGGAGGAATATGCATTAACCTTTGTGCATGCTTTGTTATGGCTTTAGCCATGTGTTGTTACTTTTACAAGTGTAATAGAGCATTGGGTGTTTCGTAATAGTGTGTGCATGCATGCTAGCCAATCTGCATGCGCTTTATGACATGCTATGCATTTTGTTAGTGGGGGCATACAATATGTAATTTTTTATTATTTTTAGCTAGTCAAGCTTTTCACACATGGATAAGGTGTTGCCTTATTAAAAGAGTTACCTTGCTTCTTATCAGAAAGGTCACAACATGTAATCCATAAGGGAAATTGTGTGGCCTAATGTGGCCCATAGTGAAGCAAAAGTTGGATGGTACAACATTTACTAGGGTTTGTGCATTATGGACTGCACACCTAGTCACGCATTGTTGCATCGACATGCATGGAAAAGACCTATGCAAGCTATAGTACTTTGTACTTGAATGATAACTAGTTTGTGCATACATAACACCATCCTATGTGCGTGGTAGGTTAGGACTACAAAGCATAACATGTTTTTGATTTTTAACAATATGGATTGCTACCTGATATGGTTACTTCCTTCTTAATTTATGGAATCAAGTTAATTTGCAATTCACATGGGGTAATGTGAGTTATAGTGTGGCTCGAGGGGAAGTAAAAGTTTTATTTATATTTAAATATTTTACTCTCTATAAGTAGCCATCTATTTGCAATACATTCTCATTCTATCTAATATGTTGATTGAGGATGTTACACTTGATCTTCTTATTATCTTACAATTCAACTATCCCATTTAATTTATCTCATTTCATTAAAGGTTTTGCATTTATTTTATTATATTACTAGGAATCTCCTAAACTTGTCTCATGTGACCCTTATATTACTTTTGTTTTATTATATTACATTACATCAATTTACTGATATTTAAGCATTAGCAAATATTTCGTAATTTTATAACAATAATACGTAATTATTGATGTATATTCAATTTGGTTATCTATTTTCACTACGAACATGGTCCAATGAAGACAAAAAAAGGCTGTTGGACATGCCTCAATGAGTTATATGAATCTAAATATTCCCTCTTTTAAAATTTTTCAAAAGGTTTTTCCTCAGTGCTTTAGTATTTGTTAAGAGACTTTCCATTTGGACTGATTTGACATTGAGTGAGTTATAGTATAAGAACCTTGATCATAAAATTAGGTAAGAATCAAAATACTTCATAAGGTATTCAAAAAGATAAAAAATATGAAATATTTAAAAATATTTGAAATATTAAAAATAAATATTTATTTAATAGGGCTCATAGAGAGATTTCCAATTACATTTTTTATTGTCCCAATCAGTCCTCTTTTGGAGCTACTATTATTTATCAAAGCAATTAAGCACACATAATAATAAATTTTTTATTTTTGAATTACATAAATATATATTAAAGGTAAAATTACTGTTTTAAGTAACTGTATTATAACCAAGCAAAAGGAATGTAATTCCTACATGAAAGAAGATTTTGAGTTACATACTGATACACCCAGTCAAAGTGAAAACTTTGATGAAATGAAAGTCATTGTATAGGGAAGTTGCATTTAAAAATATTAAAAAGATCATCTGTTAATTGCTTTTATTACTAAATCTTGCACAAATCAAAGTGCCTCATAAAATGTGGTAAAACCCTTATGAAATAAAATATTTGAAAATATTAAAATAAATATTTAAGTTGATAGAGCTTGTTGACATGAGTCTAGTGACACGTGCTATCTCAATTGAACTTTGTTCAAAATTACTATGAATTATTAAAATAAATATACGTCAATAATAAAAGTTATCACTTCAATATTAAGTAAACATATAATAAAGCTAAAAATGAGACATATTAAAGCTATGTAATAAAACAAAATACTAGTGATCTAAATATCACATTATAAAACCAATTAGAGTTTCATTGTAATATGAAAAAAAACAACCGAAAACATTGAATAAAATAGTAATTATATGGCAATATTACACTTTCAATATATTAAAGAGGTCGAAACAAAATTCCTACAATGGTCAAAAACTTAGAAAACAAATTTTTTAAACATATAAGAATAAATGTTTAATTTCAAAAAGCTTATCGAGATGAGATATATGATGATTTTTTTAATTTTCATCAGGCCGCATTTGGAATGCTACTAATTACAAAAGTAAACAAACCTAAATAATAACAAATTATTATATTAATATTAAGTAAATATTTATTAAAGCTAAAATTTGGCAAATTGATGTAATTTGATAAAATCAAATCAAAGAAATGTAATGTTCACATGAGTGGGAATTTAGAATTACATAATAATATGACCAACTCCAAGTGAGAATTTCGAAAATATTGACAAAAGTTTTATAAAATGGTAACATTCCATGTTTTTGGAGAGATTTAGTGAAAATTTCTCAATTATAATATCAATCATGGATCAAAATATATCACATACTATGCCAAAATCATAATTTTTTTAAAATATAGAAATGAAGACAAAATTACAAAGCACATCAAGTTAAGTTCAATGGCAATTATCTTGCCTAAATCTAACCTCATTTTGAATCTTGAGAAATTACCAAAATGAATATGTATAAATAAAAATAAACAATTATTTTAACATTAAGTAAATATATATTAATACTAAATTGAAAATAATTAAATGCACTTTTATAGCACCAAATCAAGTGATGTAAAGTTCACGTATGAGTAAGTTTGAGATTTACATAGTAAAATATCTAAATCAAAGAGAAACTTTTGAAGCAATGAATTAAATTATAAAGGAAAATTTCATTCCAAGGTACTAAAGAGATTGATTGTAATATCCTTAATTTTTAATTAAGATGCAAAAACAAATGTCTCATGATCCATAAAAAAATATTTAAAATTGAAATACTTTAAAATTTAGAAAGAAATATTGAATTTGATAGAACTCGTGTGTTGAGTCGAACAATATTTTTCCACTTGATCTAACCTATGTTGGAATTCTAAAAATAAATAAATTGTTTCTCAAATTAAGCACAAGTCAAAATGTCTCATAAAGTATAAAAATACTTAAAAAGTTAGTATTTAAAAATACAAAAATAATTAATTAATTGGATAGAGCTCGTGGGAACAAATAAAAGGACACTTCTTTCAACTTTGTTGTACCTTGTCTAGAATTACATTGATTTATAAAATTAAGCATAAATAATATAAAATTATTTTCTAAATTTTAAGTAAATATATAACAAAATGGAAAGGTGGTAAATTGATGTAATTTGATATATCTAAATCAACAACATATATAGGTCACATAATAGACAAATTACAATTTCATCAAAAGATAACAAAGAAATGTCAAAAATCTACAAATTTGAGATAAACTGGTCAAAAAGTTGCATTCAAAGATACAAAGAAGAATTAGTGCAACATCCCTAAATGTTAAAACACATAAGAATTAAAATGCCTCTTAAAACATCCCAAAACTTAATAAAATAAAATATTTAAAAATTCAAGAAATACTATTTAAATAAATAGAGAAAAGCATAAATGAAAAAAAATCTATTTTTTAATGTTAAGTAAATACAAATTAAAGTTGAGATAAGATATAACAAAATTATATAATGTAATGAAATCAAAGTCAAGTAAAAGTCACAAAAGATAAGACCTATAGTTACATAATATTATCAACAAATCAAGGAAAGACAATTAAAGAAATTAGATAAATTGGTTCAAAAAATTACATTCCAAGATACTAAGGTATTCAAGAATGACATGCTCAATCATCAAAATAGGTAGAAAACAAGATGTCTCTTAAATCATGCTCACATCTTTGGAAATAAAATATTTTATATTATTAAAAAAATATTTAAATTGATATATTTTGTCGAGATGTGTCCAGCAACCTTCATTTTAGTAAGATGACACCTTGATTTGAAATACAACTAATTACCTAAGTAAACTTGCTTAAATAAAAATTATTTATTATTTTAATATTATTGAAATATACATTCAACTTGAATTGATATAATTAAAGCAATATAAATTAAAATCATGTAATGTAGTGAAAGTACAACAATTTTGATTTTATAAGAGAAGAGATTTAGAGTTGTATTGTAACACAACTAAATTTAAAAAAATTGAAGAAAATAGATAAATTATCAAAGAAAGTTACTTTCAAAAAATACTATGGAGATTAAATTATCATATTTTATCAAGAAATAAAAATTAAAAAAAATATATCTTAAAACATGCCAAAAAAATTAGGAAATAAAAGATTAAAAATAGAAAAAATTAATAATTAATTGGATAAAACATCTTGAGGAGCATCCAAAAATCTTTCTTCCTTTTTATCAAACCTCATTTAGAGCTACTACGAATGAAAAAAAAATAATAAATTATATTTTTAATATCAAGTAAATATATATATTAAAATTGAAATGCTGTAAAATAACCAATTCAAAACATTTTGGTTAGATAGTAATATAACAAAATAAAACTTAAACTAATGAAAAAATGTGATAAATTTTATGAAAAAAATTATATTCCAACATATTGAGGAGATTAAGTACAATATTCTAATTGTACAAATTAGGTCTGAGTTAGTATTCTTCTTAAGGCAAACAAAAACAAAAAAATGAAACACTTGAAAATAAAAAATGAAAATTTTGTTATTTAAGGCTTGTGAAGATGTGTCAAAAAATTATTTTCTTCTTCATCAAACCTTCTTTTGAAATACTACAAATGACAAAAGTAAATGAGAATAAAAAATAAAAATATTTATCGCATTAATTGAATATTTATTAAAGATAAAGGAGATAAATTGAAGCCATGTAATACATCAAAATTAAAGGAATGCAAAACTTATATGGGAGGACATTTTGAGTTACATAATAATATGCCAAATGTAAGTATAAAATTTAAGAAAATGAGGTAAATTACATAAGAAAGTTTAATTCAACGATATTTAGGAGATTGAGTGTAAACTTTTCGATCACCAACTTAAGTACGAATTGATATTTTTTTAATGCATGCAAAAGCCATAAAAAATTAAAATTTTTAAAATATTAAAAATAAATATTTAATTAGATAAAGTTTTGCTACAAGAGTCCAACGATATTTTTTTTATTTCAATTGGCCATCATTTGGAGTTATTATATATTTACAAAGTAAATAAGAATAAATAACAATAAATTATTATCATATTTTGAGGTAAATGTAAGTTAAAGCTAAATAAGATAAATTGAAGTAATAAAAAATACATAAATCAAAGACTTATTAAGGTCACATTAGAGTATATTTAGAGTTTCATAATAATATTAACAAATCTAAACAGCACATTTGAAGAAATGAGATGTATTTTACATGAGGATGCATTCGATGACCTTATTGACATTAAGTTTAACAACCTAATAATCAGGGTAAGTAAAAATCTAAATAACTCACAAATCTAGCCAAAATTTTGGTAATTATAATATTAAAAAATATGAAAATGATTAATCGATTTGATGAAGCTTGACGAGATCAATCCAACGGTCTCTATTTCCTCTTAATTAGACGTCATTAGAAATTCCAATATATTTTCAAAGACAATAAGCATAAATAATAATGAATTTTTTTTACATTTTTAGTAAATATATCCTTAATCATAAACAAGATAAATTGAACAAGTATAATATGATGAAATCAAATGATGCAAATGTTAGACATGCAAGAATTGTAGAATCATAGTAACATAATAGAAACAAAACAAAAAATTGAAAAAATTAATATAAATTTTAAGGAACATTACAATCAAAGCCTCTAAGAAGAGCAAGTTAAAATTTCTATATAGTCAAATAATAACAAATGTAAATTTCTCGTAAATTACATAGTATCAAAAAAAAGTATATATTGAAAAAATAAATTAATTAAATAGAGTTCACTAAGATGAGTTCAATGATGATTATTTCAACATGATTAGGACTCATCTAAATTTATTATAAATTTGCAAATTTTAATAATCAATAATAATAATAAATTATTGTTTAAAATTTAAGTAACTATACAATAATGATAAAATGAAGCAAATTGATGCATTATTATTTAGCCCAGTCAAACACATTTAATGGTCGCCTAACAGGAGATTTAGTATTACAGAAATAGAGCAAAATCAAGTGGAAAAATTTAAAGAAATGAAATAAATTACTTTTTAAACCTTCATTTTAAGATATTATAGAGATCAAGGGAAGTCATTCTTGATAATCAGGTTAAGTAAAAATCGCAATATCTTTTAAAAAGAGCTGACACCATTAAAAATTGAATATTTAAAAAATTAACTATATTTATTTAAATAGATTGGGTTTGTGGGGACAAGTGCAATGACATTTGTTTTATATCAAACAAACTTCATTTGGAATTAAACAAATTGCTTAAAAAACATAAATAAAAAATTATTTTAATATGAAGTAAGTATATATTAAAGTTGAAATAGGATAATTGAAGCAAAGTAATATAATAAATTAAAAAATAATCTAAATTTCACATAAGTGGAGAAATATAGTTTCATCATAAAATAATGAAATGAAAGAGAAACATTTAGATAAACGAGTTAAACAATATGAGAGATTTGAACTCCAAGTTAATAAGAGGGTCTAGTGTAATATCCTCGATCAACAAATAATTAACAAATCAACAAGACTTTAAAGAAAGGAAAGACCCTAAAAAATAAAAAAAAATCAAAAAAATGGAAGAGTAAGTTTTTAAATAATTGAAGCTCATAGGTTGACTTGAATGAAAGCTTGCTTTGTCTTTATGAAAGAATGTTTGGAATTACTATGAATTTATAAAGAAATTGAAAATAAATAATAATAAAATATTATATTATTATTAAAGAAATACATATTAATCCTAAAATGAGACTTTTGAATTCCATGTTAATAAGAAGGTCTACTGTAATTTTATCAATCAATAAATAATTAGCAAATCAAGAAGAATTCAAAGCAAGGAAAGACCCTAAAAAATAAAATATGTAAAACTACAAGAATAAGTATTTAATTAATTGAAGCTTGTAGGTCAACTTGAAAGAAGCTTTCTTTGTCTCTATGTAACAAAGTTTGGAATTACTATGAATTTATAAAGTAATTGGGAACAAATAGTAATAAAATATTATATTATTATTAAATAAGTACATATGAAACTTAAAATGAGATTAATTAAAGTATTTTAATATAACAAAATCAAAGTAATATGGAGCTCACAATTGTAGAGATTCAGAACATGGTTGGAATAAAACCAATTACAAATTGAAAATAAAGAATCTACAAAAGGCAAAATAATTACTCAACAAAGTTTCATTCTGAGATAGTAAAGAGAATGAGTGAAACACAATTGATTGTTAAATGAAGTGTAAATCAAATGTATTAAAAAAAAGGCAAAATAGTTAAAAAACATTTATAAAAATAATATTAAATAAATATTTAATTGCATGGAACTTATTGAGACAATTCGAATAATAATTATTTCATTTCAATTGATCCACTTTTGAAATTATTGTAAATCAAATGGAATACATAATCATAAATAGTAATAAAATATTAGTTTATCATTAAAAATTATTTATTAATATTGAAATAAGATAAATTAAAACAATGTAATACAAACAAATCAAAGCAATGCAAAGCTCACATGATAGAAGATTTAGAGTAACATAATAATATAACGTAATCAACGTTAAAAATTTGAAACAAAAAGATAAAGTTTATGAACAAGATGCATTCCATTATACTAAAGATATTGAGTGTAATATCTTTAATGTTCAAATCAAGTATGAATAAAAATTTCTAAAAGAATTCTAAGCTAATATAGACGAAATAAAAGTTATTGAGCTTTTTACTCGATGTTTTTTAATTCACAAACTAAATAAGCATAAACACTAATGATTGAAAATGTTACACTCAATCTCCTTAATATATTAAAGTTCAAATTTCTCATAAAATTATTCTCATTCTTTTGTAATGTTTTAATTTTATTTTATTAAATTATACATGTAACTATAAGTCTCACATCATATAACTTTAATTGTCAATGGTTTTAATATAATATATTATTTCAATTAACTCATTTTAGTATTAAAATATGTTTACTTAGTATTAAATAATAAAATTTTATTAATTATGCTTTTTCATTTTGCTAATTTGTTGAAATTAAAAAATGAAATTTGATCAAGATGAAATAAACATTAGTGGCTCATCTTGACAACCTTTTTGTAGCAATAACAAAGTGAGAATAATATTTAAAGTTTTTTCAATATTAAGCAGATATGTATTAAATCATAAATGAGATAAACTTAAACAATTTACTATAATCAAATAAACATGATTTAAAAGGCACCTGATAATTGATTTAGAGTTTCCTAAAAATCTAATCGAACAAAAGCAAAAGCTTAAACAAACGAATTAAATTATATGGGAAAGTTGTATTAAAATATACAAATAAGATCGAGTGTAAAACACTTGCTAAAAAATCATGTACAAATGAAAATATCTAATAAATTAAGCCAAACCATAGAAAAAAATTATTAAAAAAATTAAAATAGATAGCAAATTGGATAAAGCTTGTTGAGATGATTCCAATAATGTTTATTTTGTTTAAATTAGAACTCATCATTAATTAATATGAATTTTAAAAATAAATAATCATGAATAAAAAGAAATTATCTTTTTAATATTAAGTAAATATTTATTAAAGCTGAAATGTTATGATCAAAAGCAATGTAATATAAGCAAATTGAAGCGATGTAATGGTCACTCTAGAAGAGATTCAGAGCTAAAAAATAATGTCTTAAATGAAAGGGAAAAACTTGAATAAATGAAATAAATTAGGAAAGTTACACTCTATGATACTTAAATATTTAATAATTTTAAAATAAATATTTATTCATATATAGCTCTTCTTGACTTGCCCAATGATGCTAATTTCATATCCATCAATCCTCATTTGGAATTACGATAAATTATAAAACTAAATGATCATAAATAATAATAAATAATTATTTTAATATTAAATAAACATATATAAATGTTGAAAAGAGATAAATTGAACAAATATAATGTATGAAAACTAAAGTGATATATAGGTTACATTGTAGCTGATTTAGAGTAATATAGTATTACAAGTAAATTAAAATAAAATATTTAGAAAAATAAGAAATTTTATAAGAATATTACATTGTATGATACTAAAGAGATCGAGTAAAATATCCCCTATAATCAAAATAGGTGCAAAATGAAAATGACTCATAAAGCTCGCAAAAATCTTACAAAATAAAAATATTCCAAATATTAAAAGGGTATATTTGATTAGTTAAAGCTCGATGAAATGAGTCCAATGAAGTTTATTTCACCTCGATCAGTCCTTCCTTGAAATCATTGTGATACACCAAGATAAGTAATTAAAATTTGAAATGAGATAAATGGAAGCCATGTAATACAATTAAATTAAAGCTATGTAAATGTAACTAAAGAGTAGATTACATTCCAAGGTATGGGGAAGTTGCATTTCAAGTTATGGGAAAGTTATATTATAAAATATGAAGAAATCAAATGTAATATTTTTTATTATCATATTAAGTACAAATCAAAATATCTTATAAGTAATGAAAAATGAGTAAAAAATTAAATATTTAGAAAAATAAAAATGAGTAATTAATTGGAAAGAGCTCATAGAGATTAGTCAAGCAACATTTTTCATGTTTAATAGAACTCATTTGAAATTAATACGAATTACGAAACTAATTAGCATAGATAAAAAAAAATTATTTTTTTAATACAAAGTACATAGATATTACAACTAAAATGAGATAAATATAGAAATTTAAAATTACGAAATCAAAGCAATATAGTTGTCACACAAGAGGAGTTTTAAAGCTTCATAATAAAATGACAAAATTAAGCAAAAAATGAGAAAAAAAGAGATAAATTGCATAAAATGTTGCATTCCATGATGCAAAATAGATTGTAACATCATTAATTATCAAATTAAGTATGAATCAAAATATCTCATAAAACATCCTAAACCTAACAAGATAAAATATTTAAAAAATTAAAATTTAAATATTTAATTAGATAGAACTTGTTAAATGTGTCAAAAATTTCTTGTTCCATCTTTTTCAAATCTCATTTAGAACACTACGAATCACGCATGTAAATAAATAAATATAAAATATAAGTTATTATTTTAATATTTAGTGAAAGTGTATTGAAGTTAAAGTGAGATAAATTGATGGCAATATAACATAAAAAATTACAATAATCTAAAGATCACATAAGGGGATATTTAGAGTTAAATAGAAATATAAAAAAATAAAAATTAAAAAATTTAAAGAATGAGATAATCTGTGTGAGAAAGGTGCTTTCCAAGATAGAAAGGAAATCGAGCTTAAGATCCTATATAATCAAATATGGTAAAAATCAAAATAACTTATAAAACATGCAAAACAAAATTGAAAATAATTAATTTAATAATTTAACATTAAAGATTTAATTACATAGGGCCTATTGAGGTGAGTCTGACAAATTTTTTTTTGTTTCAATGAGATCACATTTAGAATTTTTGCGAATTAGCAAACTAAATAGGTAAATATAACATAAATTATCATTTTAGTGCTAGGTAAATATATAATAAATTTGAAAAGAGTTAAAGTAAGATAATATAATGTTAGTAAATCTAATTAATGAATGGTCACATGAGTAGAGAGTTTCTTTAACAATGTCACATAACTAAATTAAAAGAAAAAGGTAAAGAAATGAGATAAGTTTTCTAGGAAAGTTCTATTATAAGATAATAACAAAATCAAGTGTAGAATCCCTAATCATCAAATAAGGAATGAATATAGTGCTTCTTAAAATATGCATTAACATTAGGAATTAAAAATATTTAAAAGTTAGAAAACAAACATTTAATTTATTAAAACCCATCGAGATGTGTCCGATGACTTTTCTTTCACCTCAATTGAACCCTATTAAGAGTTTTCAATAATTTCCAAAGTCAATAAGCATAAATAATAATAAATTATCTTAAAATGATGCAACTATATATTAAAGTTGAAAATAAAATAAGAGAAGATTTAAATGCCACGTAAGAGAAGATTTTGAGTAACATTGTAATATAACATAATGAATGAGAAAAATGTGAAAGAATGACATAAATTGTATAGGGAAGTTACACTCCAAGATAATAAAGAGATAAAGCATAACATCCTTAATCAATACATTAAGTGCACCAAATAGCTTTTGGTCTGATTTGTGAAGAGTAGAAAACTATGGAAAAATTAAACCTAGATAATAGCCCTTGTTGGCTAGACAAAACTAATGAAAAAATGTAAGTGTGATGAAGTAATACATATGATTTAGCAATATCATTATGGAGGATTTCAATTTTTATTATTTAGGATATAATATTTAGATATCATAGGATTGAAATTCGAACATAAGTTATGGTCAAGAATCATAGAAAAAGTTGAAGTTAATTTATGACTTGAAATAACATTGGATAAGTGTCTTTGGTGGATAGAATTACTAAAGACTAAGATCTTACATTCAAAATGATCTAGGAAAGGAATTGAGGATTAATTTGCCATATTATGTACTTCATGAAAACTTGAGCACACTTAAAATGACTCCATGATTTCATAGGGGCCCTCGATTATTTTCTTATGAGGCTTTATTAAGATAGAAATCTAAGTTTTAGACTAAAAAATGGTGATACACTGCCAAGGAACCAATGATCACTTAGATTTCTACTAAACATTGATATGGTTTTGTTTGATGGGTAAGATCATTAGTAGCATTGAATTTGGCTCTTGGCCATAGACTAACACCCAAAATGATCATCAGAGTGGTGTGGATGGCTCAACAGAGGTCTTTGGGTAGGGTTAATTAATTTAAATTAGATTCTAAGAAAAATGATAATCACTAATGGAATTTATATTAACTCGATTTAACGTCAAAGATTATGAGTAAAGGTTCTTGAGAGATGGATTTATAACTTTAAGAAGTACTCAAACAACCAAAAGATTACATTAGAACATCTAGACAAATATATATGCAAGGAATAGACATAGAAACAAAAAACATTAATGAGGATGTCACCCTAGATATGAAGATTAGGATTTTGTAGAAACCCTAAGTTAAGAAAGATAATTGTATAGGACTGTCTGGGAATAAGTGGTTAATAGTTTAGGGCTCTAAAAAATTCTTAAATGATAAATTAAACTTTGGAAACATTAGATAGATAAAGGTAAAAATATAAAAATTTTGCTTAAAAAGGTCCGTTTGTCATGACCTAGGCTAAGATATAGTGCACTCTATAGAAGGTCTCCTTTTCAGGTGCAAGGTGGGTCAAATATACACAAAATGGCAGGATCCCACCATGTATGTTATTTTCATGTCTTATTACTAGACTATGGCTCTGCTAGAGCATATAGTGGTTAAACACCATGTATGATATGATCCCGAACGCTATGTTGGTGGTATATGTGATTGACAGACCATATATTAGGATAGCAAGATCATGTGCAAAGGATTCCTGGTTGGTTTTCTAACACTATGGAACATGATAGGTGATTGTTGATATGTTAGAGTACTTATCATAGTGCCACGTGATTGATAAGAATTGCTGTAGCCCATTCTAGTGGTCCATGTGATTAGTAAGGCATAAGTTGTGGACTATTAGATCATGTTATGACATGGGCATGCTACATTTAAAGTGAATATGTCAAAGACTTGGAGAAATTACAAGAATATTTGTTTTTAACTATGCATCTTATGGGATTGATTATGATTTTTGTAAACTTGGTAGGCCCATTGAACTGGTGATGTGGTACATCATTATGGTTTTATGCACTAGCTTAGCCTGGCAAACTATCGCATTTATTTGACTCCTCAAATATTGATGATGATATTATGTCATTTTATTATTGCATGTATATTTTGTTATCAGAACAGTAGTATTTCTTATTGAGCTTACTGTCCCATAATTTTATCATCTATATGAGTAGGGAGTTAATGACAAATGTGTCCTTATAATGAGTTGTTTAGAATTAGTACTGTAGTGGATCACTCATTAGACCACATTTACTCTTCTTATAATTGTCATAAAATTTATTCATAACATTGATGTTTTATCTATGATATTACAATATATGAGATTTTTTATGTCGGATTTTAGATTGCATGGGACATTTTAATTGGATATAATTTCTATTATTTATTTATCTATTTTAGACATGATTTGGACCTTGTGATTATTTATGCAAGTTTTATAGATTTGTGCATATGGTTATTTGTAGTTGCAGATCTTTTTGTACAATGTACACAACAGTGTACTTTATAGGTTACCTAACTTATTGTGAACCAATTCTTGGCTCAACTAAGCTCCAAATTAGAGAGGGAATGTGGTTCATTTTTAGTGGAATGTCATTAGCTTGATGCTTAGATTTTGGTGCCATAACTTCTAGTTTGAAAGTTAACTATGAGTGAATTGTCACTAGCTAAATACATTTAATGGTGCATTGGTCTACTTTCTGCCCAAGAAAGAAATTATAAAAAATAAGGTGTTTCATTTTTTTCTGGATATACAAAGAATTAATACACAAATAAATAATTTTATAAAGTACTTTTATGAGGAAGTTGGTCTATGGATTATTGGTTAAAAAAGTCAAATTCAATGCCTAAATTAATGGCTTGTAGCCCATTATCTTTGGCACTCTAGAATCTTCCATTTCGACAATGCAAAGCCTTTATATCACACTTGGGTAGCAACTTATTTAAGGTTGAAAGAAACTATATTTGTTATATTCACTAACAAAAAAGATAATTAGCAAAATTATTGGTTGAATGCAACGCTTTCTTTCGATGTTGGGTAAAGCAATGCTTATAAAGCATGTCCTTGCCTTGATGTTGCTTCATACACTATTGGTGATGAATCCTTAAAAATAAATCATCTCAATATTGGAACGAAGTTTTATTGCCCTTTTGTGGGGTAACTCAAAATATTATGTATAATTAGAAATAAAGTAACTAGTGTAAGATTTTGCTTATTTTCAAAGATCATGGTTTATAACTTGAAGAAGTACTCAAACAACCAAAAGATTACATTAAAACATCTAGAAAAATATATGTGCAAGGAATAGACATAGATACACAAAACATTAATGAGGAAGTTACCCAAGATATGAAGATTAGGATTTCGTAGAAACCTTAAGTTAAGAAAGATACTTGTGTAGGACTGTCTGAGAATAAGTGGTTAATAGTTTAGGGCTCTAAAAAGTTCTTAAATGATAAATTAAACTTTGGAAACATTAGATAGATAAAGGTAAAAATAAAAAAATTTTGCTTCAAAAGGTCCGTTTGTCATGACCTAGGCTAAGATATAGTGCACTCTATAGAAGGTCTCCTTTTCAGGTGCAAGGTGGGTCAAATATACACAAAATGGTAGGATCCCACCATGTATGTTATTTTCTTGCCATATTACTAGACTATGGCTCTGCTAGAGCATATAGTGGTTGAACACCATGTATAATATGATCCCTAATGCTATGTTGGTGGTATATGTGATTGATAGACCATATATTAGGATAGCAAGATCATGTGCAAAGGATTCCTGGTTGGTTTTCTAACACTATGGAACATGATATGTGATTGTTGATGTGTTAGAGTACTTATCATAGTGCCACGTGATTGATAAGAACTCCTGTAGCCCATTCTAGTTGTCCATGTGATTAGTAAGGCATAAGTTGTGGAGTATGAGATCATGTTATGACATGGGAATGCTACATTTAAAGTGAGTATGTCAAAGACTTGGAGAAATTACAAGAATATTTTTTTTTAACTATGCATCTTATGGGATTGATTATGATTTTTGTAAACTTGGTAGGCCGATTGGACTTGTGATGTCGTACAGCATTATGGTTTTATGCACTAGCTTAGCCTGGCAAACTATCGCATTTATTTGACTCCTCAAATATTGATGATGATATTATGTCATTTTGTTATTGCATGTATATTTTTTTATCAGAATAGTATTTCTTATTGAGCTTACTGTCCCATAATTTTATCATCTATATGAGTAGGGAGTTAATGACAAATGTGTCCTTATAATGAGGCCTTTAGAATTAGTACTGTAGTGGATCACTCATTAGACCATATTTACTCATCTTATAATCATCATAAAATTTATTCTTAACATTGATGTTTTATTTATGATATTACAATATACAATATTTTTTATGTTTGATTTTAGATTGCGTGGGACGTTTTATTTTGATGTAATTTCTATTATTTATTTATCTATTTTAGACATGATTTAGACCTTGTGATTATTTATGCAAGGTTTATGGATTTGTGCATATGGTTATTTGTAGTTGCAGATCTTTTTGTACAATGTACACAACAATGTACTTTATAGGTTACCTAACTTATTGTGAACCAATTCTTGTCTCAACTAAGCTCCAAATTAGAGAGGGAATGTGGTCCATTTTTAGTGGAATTTCATTAGCTTGATGCTTAGATTTTGGTGCTATAACTTCTAGTTTGAAAGTTAACTACGTGTGAATGGTCACTAGCTAAATACATTTAGTGGTGCATTGGTCTACTTTCTTCCCAATAAAGAAATTATAAAAAAGAGGGTGTGTCATTTTTTTCTGGATATACAGAGAATTAATACACAAATAAAAAATTTTATAAAGTACTTTTATGAGGACGTTGGTCTATGGATTATTGGAACAAAAAGTCAAATTCAATGCCTAAATTAATGGCTTGTAGCCCACTATCTTTGGCACTCTAGAATCTTCCATTTCGACAATACAAAGCCTTTATATCACACATGGGTAGCAACTTATTTAAGGTTGAAAGAAACTATATCTGTTATAATCACTAAGAAATAAGATAATTAGCAAAATTATTGGTTTAATGCAACGCTTTCTTTCAATGTTGGGTAAAGCAATGCTTATAAAGCATGTCCTTGCGTTGATGTTGCTTCATACACTATTGGTGATGAATCCTTAAAAATAAATCATCTCAATATTGGAACGAAGTTTTATTGCCCTTTTGTGGGGTAACTCAAAATAATATATATAATTAGAAATACAGTAACTAGTTTAATATTTTGCTTCTTTTGAAAGATCATGGTCTAATTATTAAAATTTTGAGAATTTACATACTACAAATTGTAGATCATATTGTTCTTAATGAATAATTTCTTATTTTGAAATATTTAGAGTTGTACTAAAAATAGTTTAGTCATGTGATTAATTAATTTATTAATATATATATATAGTTTGAAAAGTTGCCTTGTTGGAACTTGTGTTCTATGGATAAGACATAAAAATTTGATATTTAGCTAAATTTTTAGCACTACTATTACAATATATCAAGCAAGATATAGATTTCTTTGGAATGACTTCAACTATAATGTTGACATTAACGAGGAGTAGTTTTCCATATCAATATCAAGCATCAAGCCTAGGTTTCTAAAGCAAGCTACGCTTTCACCAGTGACAAAAGCATGGCATCTAGAAGGAGCTTATTATAGGAAACACATTTCAATTTGCCAACAATACTACAAATCCGTGGATGGTGGGTAGGGATTTCAATGAAATGACAGCTTCAAATGATTACAATAGACTACGTACTCCTAAACTAAAACAAATGTAAGACTTTTATGATTGCATAATTATATGACATCTTATGTAGTAGTGATTTTTTTAGCTATTCCTTTATATAGGAATGAAAAGATAATAGAATATTGGTTTGGAAAATGTTAGATAGGATGCTGGTTGATGAGAAATAGATAACTAATTTTAACTCCTATAATTCATAACCTTGTTAGAACTTGATAAAGTAATATGCCTCTTCCATTAAATCTCATTAAAATTTATCATTCATCTCCTAAACAATTTAAATTTCATAACATATTTTTGCACCATCGCACATTTGCATTGGCAATGGATAATAGTTGGAATTGTCCTTTAAAAAACTTTCATAACAAGGCTCTAGGTTTAAAATAAAACAAACATAAAATGAACCTTAAAGATTAAAAAAATCAACATTTGCAAAACTCTTTCATCCTATTACATTAGATAAGGAAGAGTTGAATAACAAATAAGTATTTTTAAGGAAACAAATGAAGGATTTGTAGAAAGTATTGTATCTTGTTAATTTTGATTATTCACAAGATTTTGAAAGAGTGAAATTTTATTGGAAATAGATAGAACGAAAATAGATTACTATTAGAAGGAGAAAGAAATACAATATTCTCCTATATAATAGTGATGAAGTGAAGAGGAAAACGAAGAGGAAAAAACAATGACAATTTTAGTCAACAAATTTCAAATTCTTTTGAAGTCTTCTTAAGTAATTGAAAATGAAAATATGTTTAACTACATCCCTCCTTTTTAACAAAAGCAAACAATCAATAAAATAATGCAACTTCAAGGAGAAAATAAGGAGATAACTATTAATATCAAATTAGATAGCACTCTTAGCCCAGATGGTTTTAATGGAAAATTCTTCACTAATTATTTTTATTTAATCTCAAATGTTGTTGAGTGTTGCTAAAATTTTTTATTGGATCTCCAATTCTTTGGGGGAGTTTAGGCAAAAACATTACATATATTCCTAATCTCATAACATAAATCATTATTGATTTTAGACCAAATATTGTTCAATGCATCTTGAAAATAACATCATAAAGCTCATTGTTGATTAAATATAACAAATTTTTGATAGAATAATTTCTGTAAAGCAAACCAATTTTATAAATGCAGAGATATTATAAAGAACATATCATCAGTTGAATGAATAGTATGTTCTATTAACAATAAAAATAAAGTAGTAATGTTATTGTTAAGCTGGATTTGAGGAATGTGAATCACAAGATATCATGAGATCCACATTGTAAGACTCTCAAAGTACAATGTTAATAAGAAGCTTACTAGGGTGCTCACTAATTACCTTTGAGATGCATGGATATCAATAATCATTATTGGATCACCAAGTAATTTTTTTCAACCATGAATTGGTCTTAATTAGGGTTATCCTCTATCTTCCTTTTTTTCATCTCATTCATAGAGTTCTTCAAAAGAAGTACTAACAATTTCTTTGTTTAAACAAGAATGATGTCATATGGACTATATAGATCGTCTATATTTATCACTCTCCTAGCTTATGGAAACAACATAATTATCATCACTCGAGGCCATGTGAAAACTATTATCAATCATGGTAAGTTTCTATGGCTTTCCAACGCTCTACAAGCTTCTTAAATATAAAAATTAAAAGTGAGAACATCTGTAGAAACAAAAAGAGTATATGATAGGAAAATGAAATTTGCAAGGGGTCAAGATTGCTTTAAATAAACCTTCCTTTGGTTTATTTGTGCTACACACTATATATAAGTTAGAAGAAAGTAGCTTACTTTAAAAATTTGATTATTAAAATTAAAAATAAAGGGAATTGTTGCTTCATAATATGTTTTTTTCTTATCATTCAAGGTTTATAAGATGTCAAACAAATGATTTTGTGAATCATACATTAATTGGCAAGAACTTAGGAAAAAATAGTGGAAGTAAGTGGTTTACTCTATTAGAAATAATTAAGAGGAAATGATTTTAGATTTTTTAACATTTAAATAAATAAATAAATAAACTCATAAACTCATGGTAACAGCCATAATAGTGGGCCTTCAATTACGCAACCAATTCAAAATTAACAATTTATACATTTTACTAGAGTGTAGTGTGCTATTGAATCTATTCCAAGTTAAGGAAAATATATAGGAGTTAACAAATTGCATGATTCCTGTATGGAAACTAGTATGCTAAACATAAATTGGAGCTTAGTACACAAGGAAAACGATACTGTTTACGTAGCTCTTGCTAAAAAAATATAATAAAAAATTCAACTCATATGTGGATGGAACATCAATTCTACATAAACACAATGCTATTATTAATATGAGGAAACTATAGCTTCCATATAGTTTCTCATCATAGAGGACATGACATTTAAAATATGGAATGATTTTCATATGACATGAAGGTAGAATTAAGATATTCAAGGTTTCTATCTTTTTTGCCTAATACAAAAATTGTTGTTGTAAGATATGTATTTCTACTTTTTAGAGTTACTATAAATGTGCATTGAAAATCATAACATTAAAATAGTTGAATAGCACTAGTTGGTCAGCACTATTCATCTATGTGTTTGATTTTCTCAAGATAACATCAATAAAAATTTGTTCAAGAATGTATGCAACAAAGGAAATACTATTGATATATAGTATTATTAGGATGTAGCACTACTTCAAATCATAACATTATGTAAGAAAAAATTGGCTATAGTCAAAACAATATTATATGTGGATGCTTAGACAAGTTTGAAGGTTTACAAAGAATTATGGATAACAAACTAATACAATCTACATCAATTCTATTATCATTCATTTACAGTTGGTCATTACAAACACTAAGAACCTTATGATGTAGTTGTATCATGGAAATTTATTTATTAAGTAGAATAGATAAAAAGAATATCCAAATATGAGCGTAAGAAAAGAATCTGAACTTTTGTTCTAAATCGACGCAATCTTTATTTGCATTGGACAAATATGATTGGCTTCTTTCAATAAACATGCATTTTTAATGATATGAACATGAACATTAGACATACAAAAATTAGAAAGAGCATAACAAGAATTTTTTCTCCATATTGCCATCACACACATGAACTTTCCCGCTTCCATAATACATTTAATAGATGTGTTAAAAATGGTGAATTATTCCAAATATTATTTGGTGTCTAGTAAAAGAATGCCAAAGATATGAATGAAAATTATTTCTAGCTAACTAAAAATGAGAGAAAGCTAATTTATGTTGCATCAAGAGTTATCAATTCAAACTAGAAATCTAAAACATGGAGAATAAAGCCATTCTTTATAAAACATGATGAACAAAGGTATGGCTTAAGCATCTAAATCCTACTTTCTTGCTAAAATGCTTGTTATGACAAATGTAGTGTTTTAAGGCAACTATTTATGTGCTCTTAGTGGTGTTATAAACATAGTGGGGATTATTATTGTACTTAATTTCACAACTTGAGCCATGTTTTGGGGTGGCTTAGCTAAAATTAATCTAATGCCTAACCATTTATGAGGTTTAAGGCTAAAGGGACTATTGACATGGCCAAATATTATTAATGTAGGATAGGCAGACAGAACTCCTATAATAGGATTTATGATAGAAGGTAATGAGGAGAAGGATGACAACAATGGTGTAGATAAGTTCAAATAATAATTTAGATATCAATTAAACACATAAAATAACTAGATAGAAAACTAGTGTTGTGCATTCTTTTAGATAAAGAAAACATAATTTCTAAAAATATAATGCCAATACTAAAAGAATAAATTTTTTTATTCCATCATAGAGCTCTAAATAAACTATAATTTTAAACCATAATTTAAATGAAAAATTGACTAAACTACCATTCTTAATGAAAACATGCAAAAATCATACCGTTTGTAAGAAAGGTTGATAATATCATGGGGAACTTATATGAAATATTAAAAGCAATTTTAAAATGCAAAATATACTAAACTAATTTAAAATAAAAAAAACTCAGTAGTTCAACTCAAATATTATCATACCTTATGTTGTCTTATATGAATCAACATTATTAAGAGAAACTTTGTTATAAAGTGTGGTGCTTTATGTAAACCTTCATCAAGCTTAGTGTTTATCTACTGATCATATAAAAGAACTAAATTGACAATACATAGTTGGTGCATAAATATATCTTTAAAATCTTATCAAAAGGTCTACTATTTCTTTTATCAAAGCTTATTTTGATTTATTGAAATAACTATTATGATTCAAAACCACTACTTGTTGCATTGCAACATTTTACTTTTCTTCCCTCATTTTACTTTTCTAACTAAAGGCATGATGTTACCACATTAGCTTTCTAATTTATTTGAAAATGTTCTTGAGCAATAATGTTTTAGCAAATCCACTCATGACCTCACTATCATCTTTATGTCAATATTATTATGCTTCGTATTGGCCAAGTAGCTATCATAAGAGTCAAAGTTTCAAGTGACTTGTCTCCTTTACCTCAGAACTAATAATTAACATAGCAAAGTAATTGCATGTTAACTACTTTTGTTTAAGTGGAAATTGAAAATTTCTTATGGAGGGTCAAATCATTTTTTGAAACTATTTCTAACTTATTTTGAAGGCAAGTTTTCAAAAAAATTATCATTTAAATTTTACAAGATTTAGAAGCAATTCTTATGCCAATTGTTGCCTACAATTTGTACATTAGATATATTTTTTAGAAGATTAGATTCTATTTTATGAAAAATTATATTTCAATAAATTTGTCCATTTTAGAGTTATTTTATAGAAACATCAGCCTTGTAAGATGTGAACTCTTGCATTCGTTATTTTAAAGATGAGCATATCAAATTGTGACTTAGTTACATGGGTTTTTATTATATTCAAGGCACAAAATGATTCATGTCTCAAATTTATGTATTAAATTTCTTAATCCACTATCAAAATTTTTTTGATTATTATGCGTAATCTTGTAATGTGATGAAAATTAATTTTTTTTGAGAAACTATAATTTTTATTAATGAGAATCTTATCGCTTAAGAAAGAGTTTTCCTTTTGCTCTATTACATAAATAATCTATTGCTATTAAAAACATATGTAAATATTTAAAAGCATTTGTAATTGAAAGAGTAATTGACCAAATAAAACATTTTAGTCTTACATTAAAAATGCAAAAAAAATACACATCACATTTATAAAACTATTTTTAAAACATTCGATATATTTACATGATACATGAGAAAGTTACACAATTACATAACAAAAAAAAGTCATATTATTGAAATTAAAAGATAATAAGCACTAAGATATGTAAAACTAATGATGACAATTGAATACTTAATGTATAAGAAACTTTAAATTTTGTTATCGAAGTTATTCTACTTAAGAAAAGTGAAGAAAATTTGAAAATTAAAAAAGACTAATTTATAATAAAATAGTTAAAAAATCTTTATAACAATTAAAAAATAAGTGCACCCATGTAACAAATAGATATGACGAATTCATATGCAATGGAGCTTAAGAGTAATATAGAGAATACTTAAGACTTTCTTAAAATGCCTTTCCACAAATATATTTGAATTAAATTTTTTTGATACAAGTGGTGTAAAAAGATTCTGAAGAAATTAAAAAAAAATTTTTTAAATTCAACAATGAGATAAAAAAATTCATAAAATATAAGATGCTGTCATGAAGACGTTCATCAGTGTAGTTCTTGTTGAACAATGTCCTATCTAAATTCCTTTCCTCAAATAATGTTGAAGAAGAAATTTACTAAATTTCTTATACCATAATCATTCTTATCTTCTAATTTTTTTTCATAATCTTTCATGTCTTCAAAATCTACAAGTTTTTTATGCATAATTTCATCAAACACAACTTGAGTTGATTCCATTACAACTTAGCTTTCCTTGTTAAACTACTTATAGATCTATCGATTTGAAGAATGTCATAAATGGATAGCCTCCGTCAACTTCATTCATATTCTCGAATTTTTATCTTATCTTTTGAAGTAACACTTCCATCCAAAAATGCTTGAGTTTTAGCATTTAGTTTTCTTGTTATTATAAAGTAAGAATAGTATATTATTATTGATTTGTATGTTAATAAATCAATTTAGATATTGAGATAAACAAAATGTCTTGAATTAATAAGATTTTATGGTTCAAAGATCCTATATCACCAAGAGAAAAGCAATAGAAGCTAGAATTGCTTTAAGAAGAGAGTAGCATCGTTTGATGCATAACATTAAAGAAACCTAATTAAGTCTTGAGATAGAAAATCGAGAGATAAATGCTATATCTATAACAAATAGAAGGAACATTACTATATTGGTAGCTGTGACATATTGATAGCCAAATGTTACTATCTTAAACTAGATTGATAATACTTGTAAGATTAAAAAAATATTTGTAGGTAGAGATGCCAGTTTAAACTAAATGAGAATGACATTATCTACCACAAAAATACATACTTTGCCTATTATGGCCACATTTTTGGGAAAACAATAGGTCAAATATGTTGATATTGATGCTATTATATCCTTTAAATATATTGGACTTGGCTATCAATAAAATTCATTTCTCGAGGCTTCACTTGTATTTTGAAGAACTAGTTTTTACGTTGACGCCACATACATAATTTCTTTTTAAAGAGAGGCATGGGTTTGAACTCAAGAAGATAGGTCACTTAGAGTTGAGTCACTAAGATTATTGTTATTGTATATTAACTCCTTTCATGCAACCATATCCTTGTGTTTGAAATTTTTTCATATAATTTATAAGCTTTATATTAAAGACAAGGATTCCTTTCTCATCATACTCAACTTGGAATCAAAGAAACAAAAAAACTCAACCATTATGTCAACCTCAAACCCTATACTAATATGCTTACTAATTTGTTCACAAAAATCAAAGTTGGTTGAACCAAATATGATGTTGTTTGCATAATGTTGGACTTGAAGACATTCATTAGTCAAGTTCTTTTTTAACAAAATTCTACATAAATTCCCTTCCTAAAGTAATATTTAAGCAGAAATTTACTAAGTTCATCATACAAAAATCTTTTTGGGTCTTCCAGTGTATTATCAAAATCTTCCATTTCTTCCAAACCTTCCAATTTTTTATGTAGAATTTCATTAAACACATAAGTGAATTCCATGATAACTAAGGTTTCCTTGTTAAAATGCTGATAGGTCTATCTAGTTGAAGAATATAGTAAACAGATTGGCTCTATCAATTTTTTTTGAATCTCCAATTTCTATCCTACCATTTGTTGTAACACTTCCATCCTAAAAAGCCAAAGTTTTAATGTTTAGGCTTTTTGTTATTCCAAATTAATATAGTATCTTATTCATAATTGGTTTGAAAATAAATCTATTAAGACATTGTGTTAAATAGTGAATCTTGAATTATTAAGACATTATGGATTGGAGATCCTATACCATAAAAAGAAAAGTAATAGAAGCTGTCAATGCTTTAAGAGGAGAGCAGCATTGTTTGATTCATAACATTGAAGAAGCCAAACTAAGTTTTTAGATACAGAATTGAACGATAAATGTCATATCTATAACAAATAGATCGAATGTTATTATATTGGTAGTTGTGACATACTGATAGCCAAATTTTATTGCCCTAAACTAGGATAATAATATGCGTAAGATTAAAACAAACATATTTTTAGTTAGAGAGGTTGATTTAAACTAAATCAGAATGACATTATCTACCACAAACATACATATTTTGCCTATTATGATCACATTTTTGGCAAACCAATAAGTCAAATATACGTTGATAATGAATTTGTTATATCCTTATTTTCCCTTTTTATTTTTCTTCCAATTTTTTTTTTCAAAATCTTCAACGTGCTCCAAATCTACCACTTCTTGTTATGCATAATTCCATCAAACATTGCTTAAGTAGATTGTTTTACAACTAAGGTTCCCTTGTCAAATGGTTTATAGTTCTATTTATTTTTAGAATAGCATAGAGAGATAGCATCCATGAACTTGGTTTTTTTATGTCCAATTCATATCTTACATGTTGATGTAACACTTCCATCCAAAAAACACTGAAGTTTTCATATATAGGCTTCTTGTTATTACAAACTACATCCAATGTCTTATTTATAATTTTTTTTATGATAAATAAATTTAGACAATAAGACAAATAGAATAACTTGAATTATTGAATCATTATGATTTGGAGATACTATATCACCAAGTGAAAAGTAAAAGTAGATACCAATTCTTTAAGAAGTGCAAAAGTTTATGATATATAACATAGAGGAAGTTCAATTAAATATTTAGTTAGATAACTCATAGATATATGTTATATCCATAACAAATAGCAGGAACTTTACTATTGACATTTTGGCATATTGATTGTAAGAAGTTGTCCTTAACTAACATGATTATGTGTGGAAGATTTAAACCCAAAAAATTGTAAGTTTGAAAATGAGGTTCTTAACCCCAAAAACTGATATCTAACTTATCAAGAGAACATTATTGACAAAACATTATATTACATAAGTATTCCAAAGTTATATCATACTTTTGGAAAAGGTTTCTGATCCATGTGATACTCAACTAATGTCTAACACAATATTCTAGGCTCAAAATAAAAGTTGATGAAAGTGAATTTTTAAAATAGTCAAGAATATGTTAGGGCTATGCAAATTATGTTTTAATGACAACTAGGATAAGTATTTCATTTTTAATTAATTTTGTTTACAACAATATTTATTACTCTAACATAAAGATGATGCTATACAAAGTATTACATAATAGGATGGGTTAATTATCGTTATACTAGTATGAACAAACTAAAAATACTCTAATTGATATAGATATGACTTTTTATTCCCTTATGAAGATCTAAATAATCAATTCAAGAATTCAAATGAAATAGATTTACTCAACAAAAATTATGATAAGAAAATTAAGAAAGTGGACCTTTTGGAAGAGGATCATGTATTTTTTATGGTAGGTCCTATGAAATCCATTACAATATTTGGAAAAAGAGAATAATTGAAGGAAAAACATTTTGTGTCTTTGTAGATTATTCAAATAATTTGTTTTATTATTTATAAGATAGTTTTATCAATATCATTGCTAGAGTACATCATGTATTTTCTCATTCGAACTTAAAAAACGTTTTGGTAATTGTACTTATATATGTAAATACGATCAAGCAACATAATGGTGCATCCTAAATTACTTTATACAGAAATTCAAATGGCATTCTTAACAAGAGAAATCAAGAAAATATAGAAAATGAGCATCCTATGGACAAGCTATACTAACAAATAGATACTTGGAAAGTCAAGGGATGCTTTGGAGACATCCCAAATTTTTTTAAATTTCAATGATTAATTTTTTGTACAAAAGGACGTTTAAAAAATAATGAAAAGCCTTTAAGATTCATTTATTGTTTGTTGAAATAATGTAAGTGCATCAAAATTTTTTTTAAATGCCATGAAATGAAATTTGCATTTGGATATTTTTGTATAACGTCACAAAGAGTATTTTTTAAAAAACTAATAATATGGATAGGAAGTCAAATATGCAAGAAAAAATGAAAAGGAATCTCAAATAATAATTCTACTTGAATTAAAAGAGGATATGTTATAAAATCAAAAAACCTAAACATATTAAAAAAAAATATTAATTTAATTGTAAAGAAATTTTTAAAGAAAAATTAATAAAAGTGCCGAATTAGAAACATATGAATTTTTTACTATAATAAAGACTTCATGGAGTAGTTTTTTTATGAAATTGGTCAAAAGACTTTTGGATGTCATTTGTAGCAGAATGTGAAAGAAATACAAATCATTATAAGGTGTACATCACAAGGCATATCTAACAAAAAATAAATATACCAAAAAAGGAGAACATAAAGAGGAATGTAATCAATAACAAAGATAATACATGTAGGAGAGAAATAAAAAAATGTCATAAAGGTTAGGAGGAGCGAAACAAATAAGAGAATTAAGGAAGTGCCTTCAGGAAAGATGACACTTAATATTGTTTGTTGAGAACCAAATAGTTCTATAAAAGGATGGAATGGTCCAAAAATATTGTAGAATGGAAACTGTGTCACTATCCAATGATAGTCGATAGTTTGATGATCATTTCAAAGAGCATTGGATAGTTAATGTATTGTGTTTTTCACCCTTAGTTATGATGCTTTGTTTGATGATAAAATCATAAGTTTTACTAATGAATTTTCTAGCAGAATAGTACGCAATGTTTTGTTAAGATCTATAATATTGGTTCATATCTTTTTGTTATTTCATGAAAACATTTTGTAAAGCAGCTTAAAAGTCAAGATATAGTTGTTTCAAGCACTACTTCCAAATAGCTTGAAATAGTTTTTTAAAGATGACTAATGTAATGGCTTAACTAATGGCAAAGAAATTAATCATCATGTGTGACTGATGTGTCGGTTAGTATGAAGACTATAAGGTTGGATGAGTTCTTGCAGTTGCATCAAGGTGGATTACAATAGGACCAACTGATCCAAAAGGATGAGATCTAGATCATTTGATTCAGCGATGAAAAAGTAGGAAAAAATCTCATTAGTAGGATTCAAACACATAAAGATGAGTCATTCAATTCAATGATAGATTATTTCAAAAGGAAAAAATAATAAAAAAAATTTCAATGATGTCGAGCATGATCTTGGTCATCAGATTTCGAGCTAAGATCAAGCACTCATAGTTGATGACACATATATCATCCAATCAAAGCTCGAATGGTGAGAAATAATGTATCCTTTAAGCACTGAGTTGTTAGACAAAAGTTAGTCACATATTGTTCGAATGAAAAGTTGTTTTCAGTTATAATATCTTTTATTGGTACATAATGCGAGCCAAATTTTGGTTGGCTCCCCCTTTTGTGTTTGGTATTTCATCACCTAGGACACTCATATGTTTATAAGTCATTTCATCGTTATGGGAATGAATTTTCATACTAAATCTAAGATCATTGCCTTTCATTCTCTACCTTACCCATATCTGGTTCCAGTCACACCGTGACTAATTTTCTGGCTTGTTTTCAACTTGTTGCCTAACCTGATGTTACCAGACACAGTTGGTCTTGGCCTACCCAAGCTCTTTGCCCTTCAGTAAATTGAGGTGTAACTTAAATTTTTTTAGTTAAGATAATTTAACATAATTAATTTTTTGTTTATTGATAATTTAACATTTGTCATGAAGTTTGGCAAAGATACATTACATGTATTTAATAAAAAAAGTGTTTGAGAAGGAAATGAAATCTTATAATTTTCTTAAATAAAAGATAGGATGAACAAGTTAAACATTAAAATAAGAATGTGAATGTAAGATGAATAGGTTGTATCTTATAATTAACAGACTAACATTCTATTTTATTAAAAAGATATAGACTTTTTAAGAGTTGATATGCATCTCTTTAATCTTTGAAGCTCATATTATGTTTAATCATTAAAACTAAACGTACTTTACATTAAACAAGCTCATTAAAATAAAAAGTTAACAATTTATGACCTAACTTATCAAACACAAAGGTAACTTAACAATCTCTCTCTTTTCATGATTATAAGACAAATATTTAGATAAAAAATAACAAGTAAAAAATAAATTATTGTGACATATGGTATAAAAAATGAAAAGTTGTTGCTCCCACTTAATTTATGCTCTCCTTACTACATGTTCCTTCTCGATTATTTAAACCATGGTTATTCTCCCTCTTTAATATTATGAAAATAGAGATATAAATTATACAATTTTAATTACAGCTAACTATTTTTTAATGATTTGAAATTGATTAGTTGTAAGGAATTTTTTAATTATATCTTCCAATTTTATTTTGATAGAAACATATGTGTATTTTACCTAGCCTTTAGCTACTTTATCTCTTATAAATTATATCTTACACTATGTGTTAGCTTCAAGAATAATGAACTTGAATCTTGCTAAAGCTAAGGTACAAGTATTATCAACTCTAATGGGAATATGTGAGACATCTAAATGATAATCTTGAAATTATTATCACAAGCATATCTGTTAGGTAAAACAACTATCAATCGCTATATACTCTGCTTTTGTGGTCAATATGGCTACACAAATTTTTCTTCTTTCTTCACCATGAAATAAAAATATTTCCTAGCAATTCATATGTAACTAAATTTTTTTTCTTATCTACCCTAGAGCTTAGAAAGTCGAAATCTATGAAACTTATAAGATCTCAGAACGAGCATTTTTAAGGTGCCTTAAACCTAATTTCATTGTACTTTTTACATATTTGAAGATTACCAGGTCTACCTTTATATGACTTAGGATTTTATTAAAATCTAGCACATAAGCAAACACTAAATAACATATCTAGCCCTAACTTCTAAATTACCATCTCTTATAATTGATTTTTTTGGATGTAAGGCTTGGTACTTCAAATCTTTTAGTAATTGATGACTATTCTCTTCTACTTTTATTTTACTTTCTCTTTCACCTTCATCTTCACTCAAGTTTAAGTTCTTTATGGACATTATCTATTCATCTAAAGTTTTAGTACATATCTTATAAGTAGACTCATCAGGAACTATATTCATTATTTTCTCTACATTTCGATTATGTATGCTATAAACTCTATAAGTTTTCTTAACAGAAGATAGTCGATAAAACTTTCTAGGCACACTTTTTCATAAAACCTATTCAAGTTGGACTTTTCATTATTAAGAATGGTCTATGTATATACAAAAACATGAAAGTACCAAGCACTAAGTTTTTTATTATTAAATAACTTATAGGGAGTTTTCTTAAGTAATAGACTTAAGATAATTCTATTTATTGTATTACAAGTTGTGTTAGTTCCCTTGGCCTAAAGGTATTTTGGTATGTTTTATTTGATTAACATAGTTCTACCCATCACTATCAAGGACCAATTCTTTCTTTTTATAATCCCACTTTATTAATGCAGATAAGGATATGTAAATTGATGCCCATTATTTTTGACCTTGTTATCATTATCACATTGAATACAACTTAATTTGAGATAGGTTTCCTCTTCAAAGTTTTTTTATCAAATTAACAAAGATTTCAAATGTCTCACTATCTCTTAAGAAATACAACTCAATTATATCTAGAAGAATCATCAGTAATCACAAATCCATATTTTTTCACCTAAACTCTAGAGTTGTGTGGGTCTAAAAAGGTCTAAATAAATTATCATTAAAATTCTACAAGTATTTAAGTCATTTTTAGGTTTAAAAGAAATATTTAACTGGCCTTCCTTATTTGCAAAATTCATACATTTTTCAACTAGTTTTGTTTTGCTTAGGAAGATCTTTAATTAAATATAGCTTACTTATTTTCTTTAATGTAGAAAGCCATGCGTGACAAAGTATGATTATCTTGTTCTTAAGCTTTTCTCCAAGTGTTACCCATTTATTTGGATCACATCTTATTGAGATAAGTCTTTATACGTCTATAGTCATACATCTTGAGCATTTATTATCCAACACTCAAAAGTTATATTTTTATTTTTTCTCTATATAAGGCTACAAAAATTATAAAGTTTTTACTTAGTAATCATAAATGTAACTTTTATTTATTTTATTTATAAGCATAACTCCAAAGTATTTAACCTAATTTGACAATCCTTAATGATTGTGTAAAAAACAATATATCTCTACAAAACGTTTGTCAAGGTGACTTATTTTAAATTCTCTATTTTGTAACCTTAGGAAACCAAATAAGCTTGGCTTAATCATTTGAAACAAGTCTATGAACTAGAAATATTTTTCCTAATTTGACAGTCCTTAATGGTATGATCTTTTGTGCAACAACAAAAGTTTGTAATATTTGAAATATTTGGCATATAAAAAAGACGACATATAATTATGTTTAGAAAAGTAAACATCATGTGAAATATTAGAATTTTTTTGTTAAACAGAATAAAGTTTTTTTTTGAAACTCATATTTTTTCCATAAAAGTACTCTTAATGGTCATTCAATCATTTTTGTTATATAACTTTCTTCAATCTCCTTTAATTAAAAAAGGAAAATGATAATTTTTTTATGAAATATTTTTTATTTTTATGTATAGATTTTAAAGAAGTTAAAACATTAATAACTTCTATGTAATTTTTTTTGCTAAATTTAGGAGGTTAAGAGATTATCTTAATTTTTTTTTCTTCACTTGATGTACTTGATTCATTATCATTTCCCATGAAGCATATTATTTCTTGGTCCTCATTACTTGATGTTTTGGAGTCTAATTCTTAAGCACTCCAAGAAACTTGAAAAACTTCGTTTTTTCATTAATTTATTTTCTTTTTTTTACTTTTTAGTGTATTTGAGTTGTGGATAATCTGGTATAATAGGATCAGTTTGACAACAATCATATCATATTGGTGTCTTCTTCTTCTCCCTTCTATTTTTTACAAATTCCTATTAACAAAATTTTTTGCCAAATTTTTTTTTATACTTCTAAGCTGAAAATTGAGTTCTACCTCCAAGTCCATAGTGTAGATAGACGTCATATCTATATTCTCTTTTTTAGCTGTAAAGGCTAATGATTCTTTGTACCTTGCTCCATGCATTTCTTGCTTTTGGAGGCTCCCTTTTCAACTCTTCTATTCATCTTAATCTCTATCTTTAGAAAATTCTCCAAATAACTCGTCGAATGTGAGTTTGTTTATATCTTTGACTACCATTATTACTGTTGTATGAGGACCACACTTATTGGGTAGAATCCTTACTAATTTTCCTACAAGATCCATATTGACAAAAATTTTTATAAGATTTTCTATTCCATTAGTAATATTAGTAAATAGTGTAGGCATATTCTTTATAATTTCTCTTAAATTTATTCTTAAAAACAAATAATCATGTGTAAGATGATTTACGTTTATCTCTTTAACTTATAATATGCCTCCATAAATTACGTCTAAATTTTTCTAGGCTTCATGTTAAGTATATAAATTCACAACTTTATTAAATTTAGTTTGAGTATACCACAATAAAAATAGTTGAGTGTTATTGTATTGAATTGTGTCATTCTCACTTATTTTGTAAAGAACCCACTTTGACACTAATTAGAATAAAAACAAGTATATGAATCTCACATGACGGGTTGACTTATGAGTTTTAGAATAGTTTCTTTATATTATTTTTATTTATTAAAACTTCTTCACAAAAATAATATTATGTTTGTAGAAAACTTTAGTTTAATATTTTTTTTTATAATTAAAAAATAATAAAACAATTAAATTAATACAATGAAATTTTATAAATATTTGTTTAAAACTAGAACCTACATCTACTCCCAACAAAAGTCATAAAAATAGCCACTACCAAAAACTTTATGTCTTCAAAGATACATCACTTGTTTAATAAAATTAAATCTTATTCACCCTAATCAAGCCCATTAGGAAAAAATAACAGGCATTTATGTCTTGACTCATCAAAGGCAAAGGTAGCCAAATAAAATACAATTAGATGCACCTAATAGATTGTGAAAGTGACACCAAAACTCTTTGAACAATTTTAAATCAACATCACGAATTATGATTTAATTGAGTATAAATGTAATAGAAATAGATGAAATCATTTGAGTGAATAGTGGTAGCTAACTCCAAACGATGCACTTTTTACATATTCCAAGAAAAATCTCATTAATCAATAATGATCCATCATTCATGCAATGTGGGATAAAAACCTATATTTGATTCATTCAACTATAATTGATATTGTGAGAGTTATTTTCCCATCTAATTGCACAATTACGTGATCAAATGATCGTATTCACATCCTCCTTTGAACACCTAATTGTGTATGTCATCCAATCACACAATTTTTTTATCTGAACATTAGATCTAAATCTAAACATCATATGCCAAATGAAATATAATAGTCCAAATCAAATCTTGATTTGTAAGTAGTGCTTATTTAATTTAGTTGTTTTATCATGCATTTTCGCATCATGACATTGAAGTTGGTAGCATACAGTGCTCATTCTAACTTCTTTATGGTATGTCTTTCAATAATCAAACTCCAAATCTCTCTTTTTTTCTCTAATCAAAGAAGTTCTTAATTTTCTTTATTTCTAATTCAATCAATCTAAATAATTTTGCCTCATTAAATATTTTTCAATCATTTGTTTTTAATTTGTATTAATTTTGAATTTTGTGTCACTAAATTATTTTTTTATTTATGTTTTATATTTATTATGTTATAAAACTATAATAAGCTATTTCTATTAGATTTTTGTTAGGGGTACGTGTAAGCTTGATTTTAAATAAAAATACTTGATAATCATTTTTGTATCTTTTTTATATTTGTTAATTTCTTTTTCATAATTTTTATTAAATTTTATTATTAAAAATCAATGTATCTTAAAATAAAAGTAATACATTTTAAAAATTAACATTCTTTAATAATGACCTTTAAAGATGTACAAAAGTTTATTTAAAAAAATAATTTAAAGCATTTTTTTTAAATATTCCTTAAGGAATCAAATTTATTTTCCTAAAAACTCATGCCCATCGTACTACACCAAACTAGATAGAGTGCATATAAAGCTTTATAAATAATTTTATTATTTTTCTATTTCTTCATTGTAAGACAAAGAAATGTGTTCATGATCTTTCAACAAGTTTTGGTCCACTTGATAGTGGACTAGATAGTAAAATAAGAACCAAGAGTGGAATTAGATTGTGGTTGGAATTTATGTTACACGCTTATGATTATTATTACTCACCCGTTGAGTTCTCCAAAATGTTGGATGAAATAGTTGTATGGGTCAATAGACTATTTCATAAAACACTTTTAACCCAATCTAATATGGCCTAAGAAATTTAATTAACATAGGGTAAGCACAATGGAATGCCACCAAAAGAAACACATGCACTAATTGCTTCAAATATGCTGGACACATTAAAAAAGTAATATGCACATTATTTTTATGATTTCTAAAAAATATGGATGGTACAAAAAAGTTTTACTACAAATAATATAGGCAATCTACAAAGTTGAACTGTGTTCTAATTTGTTTATGATAACACAATAAAAATCATATTTTTTGTTTACTATAATATGGAACTAAAAATTAATGATAAATTGTATATTGCTAATTTGTTTATGATAACACAATAAAAATCATATTTTTTGTTTACTATAATATGGAACTAAAAATTAATGATAAATTGTATATTGTAATCGTTGTACATATACTAGAATCTTGATATGTGACAATTAAGATCTACTTTAGTCTTTTTGCTTAGTACAATACATTTTTCTAGCTTTATTTTTCTTAATAGAATATTTTTTAATATGTTGGCATCTATGAAAATTTTTTAAAAAATAATATAACATTGTTTTAATATTTTAAGTATTTGTTCATTAATCATTCTATCTATTTTTACTATTTTACAAATTTTTCAAAACATTTTTTCATGCCCTTTAAAAAATTATGCTAAATAATTTGAAATCTTTACACATTTGGTAAATCATATTGCTTTGTTTCTTTCCTAAAAAATTTTAATTAAATTATTGTATAGAACATGATTTTTTTCTTAACTTATTGTGGCAATTTTGTTGACCTTTTTTTCAATTTTTATGTGGCTTATCACTTATTATTTTTTACATTAAAATATCATTTCAATTTAAATTTGGTATTTCTGATTAACTTTACTAAAATCCAAATTTTGTTATTAAATTTATGCATATACGTTAGACATTTTAAATGGCAAAGAATAATAGATATTTTTTTTCTTTTCATTGTTTTTAAAGTTTCTCACTTCACTGATATAATTATCATATTTTTATTTTATTAAACTGATTTTTTATTAATATCTTTTAATAATTTTAATTAATTTAATTATTTAGCAAAGAAATATAATTGTCTACCTGTGCTTTTACAATTTGTTTTATATTGGTTTACTTATTAAGCTCTGATTACACTAAAATATATTTTTCACAAGCAAATACATGCCTTTAATATTAAAAAATTTTAATTATGTTCAATATACCTATGCCTTACATTTATGCATTATATGTTTGTTATATTTCAATTGCACAAAAAATTATTTGTTAGCTTTTTTAATGTTTTATATCATTATTGCAAAAAAAAATCCTAACACATTGAAGTTTATTTGAAATTATGCAATAACGAAATCAATAATAATACTTAGGATAATGATTACTAAAAATATTAAAAATTACATTGTTACAAAAAAAGAAAAAGTATTCTTAGTTAACCAATCATGTTAAGTATTCAGTTTGCTAAAAATTGTAAAAAAAGTAACATTAGAACTATAACATAGTGTTTTTTTAATAATAATATAATATAACCATAAAAAGAAAATAAGATATTTATTCATGTGATATAATAATAGTTGAGGAAATTATAATAGTTTATAGCCTAGTAAATAATAAAAAAAAAATATCCAATAGATAAAATTTTAAAATAGTCTAATAAATCTTCTAACAAAAAATATCATTTTTGATAAAAAAACATTGATAATATATCATTAAAAAATGAAAATGTATCAGAATGATTTTTAAAAAAAGTTGTATAGAATATTAAATACGTTATATATTTTTCACAAAACAAGTTGCCAAAAAATATTATAGTGTAATGGACATAAAAAAAGTTTTCATGAAAATAAAAATTACGGAAAGGACCAAAAGTGAAAAATCATATAAAGAAAAAAAATTTATAATTATAATGCTAGCATGCATAACATGTTATGAAAGTTTCTTTGATTATTTCTATCATAAAAAAAATTTTATTATAGAAAATGTTTAAATAAAATTAAATTTGTCAGGAAAAAATATTTAATATTTTTAAAACAATTTAAAATTAATTATTAAAATGTATTTTTATAAATTACAATTATAACAAATATGTTGATATAGATATAACAAGTTTTGAACAATGTAATTTAATATAACTATTAAGATAATTACACCTTGACAACAAAGTATAAAATTATAAAAAATATATATATTTAAAAATTAAAATAATAACAAAATCATTTTGCATAATATTTAACTAAAATGTTTCTTGAAAATAGAACATTTGATAATAATAATAAAAGTAAAAAACATGTATACAAAAGTAGTTAAATTGTAAAAATATTAGAATATTTAAAATTTATTGGGTGACCTATCGATGGCAATCATATGGAGAAAATAATATATTTAATCTTTTTCAAAATAAAGATGTACATAAAAATTCTAAAATTGAAAATTGTTTTGATAAAAGGAAGTTTAGTTGTTCAAAAAAATTAGCAAATTATTTAAAAAAATATTATAATAGAAAAACATTTCTACAATATAATATATTAACAAAAAAGTATTGTAGTTATTTTTTTCAGTGATATTTTATGATAAAATAAATTTCAAAAAATAATTAAAACATTAAATAAATTATTTGAGCATGAACTTAAAGTTACTTGAATAACATATGAAAACTTACTTTAATAAAAAAAAACGAGTATTCAAAATTATGTATCACATAACGAGTTTTTTTATTTTAAATGTTTTTACAAATTACTCATCGTAACAAAGAAACAGAAGTTCAAAAAAGATTATGAAATATCAAATTATAATTTAAAAAATTATTGAGATACCTAACTCATTAAAATATGAAAATATGCTAAATACTTATGTGGTTCCATAACAAAATACTAGATTAATAATCAAGACCATACCTTTTTTTTAATATGTACAAAATTTAAAAAATACTAATATAAAGGAAAATCATTAAGATATCATATGCTCAAATTATTAAAACAAATTAAAACCACAATTTGTTTACCAACAATTTTTGTAATAATAATTTAAAACATTTATAGTGAAATCCTCAACATTTGTAAAGTAATACAAAATGTTAAAAATAGAATACTTTGAGATAAAAATGTCACAAAAAAATCCAAACAAATGACAACATTTGGGTTACCTTTAATCATTCTTATAATGGATATAGAGAAGGCATATTATTGAATCAATTTGCCCTCATATTGTTCATCTTATGTAATACTTGGTTTTTATAGATGTGGTACAATTGCATTCTAAAGTTCATTTCAAAAAGTCATTACAAAATAAAGATTAATTATAATAAGTTAAAGTGAATGCTTGTATTCGTAATCCATACAATGTTTGTATCATTTGTCAAAATTTTTTGTCGTTAAATTAGAAGTTCTAAAATATATCAATGAATAAAACCAAAAAAAATATTTAAAATTTTAATAATTTGACATAGTTGATTGACAAAAATATTTATAAAAAGAAATGTAAATAATAAGTGATAGAAGAAAATACAAAATTATTAAATAGAGGCAAAGTTTGAAAAAATTAAAAATAATGTCATAGTAATAATGATTACAAGTAATGCAAATATTTTTGTAAAAATTAAAAAGAAAACAAGTCATGTTATGTTTGTTTTAACTAGAATATAACATATAATTTTCTTAAATTATAAGAAACTCTCATCATCAATCAATCATGGACATGACATTATAAAAATATTAAAAAAATAATTTAGAAGAATAAAAATTTTTCATTAATAAAAAAAGTCTTTTACATCAATAGAATACGTTTCTTGATATTTAAAAAATATTTCATCACAAATAAAAAGTTTTAGTTAATTTAAAATTTTTCTCATTTTACGGTAATGAAAAGTTTACAAGTTTTTTTTTGGCGTTTCAAGTTCTAAAAAATATTACTAATAATCAATCTTACATAAAAACATATCATAATAATTTTTTTTAAAAAAATTAAATATGTAAAATGTTAAATGAAATTATATTTTCAAAACAATATTTATAACACTTAATCGAATGTGTTATGAAAATATAAACTTGATCAAAACAATATTGTAAATAATTAAAAATAGTAAGAATAAAAATGGTCAACTTGATGGTATGACATTGTAATTCCCTTGATGTATTTGCATAAGCTTGCGAATTACAAAGGTCATACATAGATAAGACAAACTAAAACAATTAAAATCTAACCAGATAAAAAACCCATTGAATCATTTACAAATGAACAAATAATTAATTAAAAAATATTTTTAAATGACATATGTTTGATTATTATGCTTGTGCAATTTGACAATAAGAAAGATAAAAAAAACTAATAGAAGTCAATAATCTTTGAGAAATTAAAAAATAAAAAAAAGTTATTAATTTTTACAAGAAAAAAATAATTATAATGGTTTAACAACTACAAATATCTATTTAAAAAAAGAACTTTTTAATATGTTAGCTTAAAAAAGTTATAGATAAATGAAAAAAGATGGCTTATTGTGTTAATAAAGTAAAAATAAAGTAATTGGACTAATATAAATGATAATATTTGAAATGTGTTTTGGAAGTTAAAAATAATTTTTATAGTGCATAAAAAAAAATTATTATACAAAAGTTTGATTTATGGTATATTATTATAAGAAAGTTCTTAACAATTTTGAAGAAGCAGCATATAAGGATTTTTGGAAATTTGAGAAAACTATTTTTCACATTTAACCCCAATCAACTCAAACAGTCATGAAAGAACATATATTGTTAGCTTACAAACATACAATCACTAGTGTCACCAAAATTCAATAAGTTTGTTGATTTAAAATGTATTTGAAATTTCTTAAAAAATACATAAGTTTTATTTTGTTTGATGTCTTAGTCGTCATCCAACTTCTACCGTCGTTAATGCCACCGTCAAAAGCTACTGAAGCGACTTTTCTCACACCCACTCGACTTATGCCAACCCATGGAACTCAAAACCCACTCAACTGGCACCAATCGGATAAATGAACATGTTGACTTCTTGATTGATTATCTGCAAACCACGCTGCCTGAAAGTAGACTTGAAACTTCAGTATGTCTCTTGTAGTGCTACTCACAAAAACAGAAAATCAAAATGATGTAGCAATCTGTTAGTGCCAAAAAATTCATCCCGCTATTTTGCCCTTGCCATTGCCACCACCTAAAACATAGGACAAGTTTGTGAACTACTTAATTCAATAAATTTAATAACTTTTTTTTAATTTTTTTGAAAATAACTAATAAATAGTTAAGGTCCTTATAAAATAGAATACTCATCTTGTGAGATGAAAATAACGAAATAAAATTTCTTTCTTTTGCATCTTTTTATCTTTGTGAAAATTTGTTATACCAACCATAGTTGGAGAGATTCCAACTTCCCCCCTTATGAGAGATATGGATAGAATGTGATAAACTTTCCACTAGGAAAGTGGACAATTAATTCTCTTGTGAGAGATAAAGATCAAAGTTGAGAGACCTTCTACTAAAAGTGCTATTAACTAAATAAATTCTTACTTCCACTAATACTTATAACTCTTCACTTACCATTTTATTCTCATGATCTAATCATCAAACTACCATCTTCCCAAACAATGTTGAAAATCATATCCTACTATCTTTTTACCCATTTAATCTAACCTCTCCATTAACCCAAAAACCACCACCTTATGATCCTTTTTTATTCTTGGTATGATAAAAACTAGTGCCTATGGAACTATAAGATATCATCATTAAAAAGACATGCTCTTTTAGTAATTTTTATTTTCTTTGTAATCCAAAAATAAAAATAGCTTTTTTCTATAAAAGTACTCTATCTAGATATTGTCTTAAATTTTTTATTTTATTTATGCGAAATTAGATGTAATAAAAACTATTTTGTATGATTTTATATTTCATACTTAAGTTTTTGTAACCTACTCAACTTAATAATCTACACTACAATTTCGAAATGCTAAACTTAAATATTTCTAAAATATCACACACTCAAGTTATCCCTAATTAATGCACAACAACTTTTCATATTTTATAATAATCTATTAAACATCTTAACTATTGTACACTTCAATTTTGTCCATCATAGAAGTCTAAATTTGCACAATATAAAATAGGCTTCCATTAATAGTAACATTATTTTACCATTGCCAGTAGAAGCATAGCCTTTCAAACCACATCTTTTGTTGCCCTTGCAAGCTTGTAGTTCCTTTTACAAAACAATATATTTTTACCAAAGGCAAAATAAGAGACATTTTACACAAGTATTACTTTTTTGACAATGGCCAGGTATAAGTCACCTTAATCAAAATAGAGCAATACAACATACACAATTACTACAGTAATTTATTTAATTCACAAAAAATAATAAAATGACTTAATAACTATATACTAAGAAAAGATGTTGCCAAGTTAATATATGAAACATCAATATAATATCGAAGTTAACAAAGTACATGTAAATATAACATTGATAAAGCCAACTTTCCATTTTCTTTTTTTATATGTAAAATGACTTAATATTACATTGAATTTCATATTCTTCCAAAAATTACTTCCATTTATAACTATCAAAGGAATATATGGAAATCAAGAAATTCTAGTAACTAAATCTCATTTTTAAAGAAGTTAATAAGAATTAAATTATAATTTCTTGTAATAAGTGCCTATCCAATCTGTTCTATTTTGCATATTTCAATGTATCTTACTTATACAAGGATCTTATAATATATAATTACGTAAACCAACCTTAACCAATCTTTCAAATCTTTAGAAAATCTTGTATAATGCTAGAATATAGTATATAATATGTTGTACAAGAAGCAAACAATGATAATCATGAATGATTGTGATTACATGAAAAGTATAAAAAACAAAAATTACACAAATAAGCCCAACAGATGCCCAAATCTTCAAACGTCACTCATATATAAGACTATATCTTAATGGCATGACATTAGTATTGCACTTGTATAATTGAAATCTATCTATAAGTGATTTGTAAGATTTATCATTACCAATACGATTATGTAGTATAGTCTAACGACAATGCATATTTTAACTCAATTAATATGATTATACTAGTATGACCTTAAGATCATAAAAGCACTAATAAATTAGCTCACTTATAAATTAAGTCCTCAACTCTTAGCTCATATCTATTACTTCTATATTGGCAATGACTTTATCGTATTTATGCTACATTTCAAACTTTACATCACATAATATCTGTTAGCTTGCCATCCAATTATAGAATGATTACATCATATGGTAAAACATATGATATAATCTTGTATGAACATATAGTATTACACATCTTAACACGTAGTACAAATAATGTAATTGATGCATATCTCGCATGATCACATTTGACTTAATCATTATTTGATGCCATGAAATGTAGATCATATAATAAGTTATTTAAATGGTATAAACACAAAAGGCATAAGTAATATGCTATTTTCATTTGTTTTGAAAATTATGATAGTCAATCCATTTAGCACTTGAAATCCATATGATAAATGTATATTATGTAGCATTTATATGAATGTAAATATGTTTTAATTGCATGCTTTTATAAAACTTAGTTTAAAATTCATGAGTAATATAATACTATCATATTTATTATACAAATAAGAATTTTTCATTTTTATAATTCTAACAAAAATAAAGTGTATATTATTAATTGTTTATAGGCAACTATTTTATCAAGTGCTTAGAAAATGGCTCCTAAATTTAAAAGTAGAGATATACTTGAACAAAGCCACCAATACACATTTACCTATCTTAAAAAGTTAATTATTCCATGTACACTTGATTTAGTTTTTTAATTGATTAATAGATATTTGATTTTTTGTTGCAAGATTAAAAAATCACTCAAAGTAATCATTAACAAAAAAACATGAGATTTCTTTGGCATCAAAAAAGAATTTGGTAAACAATGTTCAATAATTAGAATTATTTATGTTTCTGAAAAATATGTGTCATTAAAGGGTTTTAATAGTATTGAAAATATCATAATGATTTATTGCATTCACAAATGTCAATTCTTCAAAGAGGCATAATTTTTTTAATTATATTTTAATAAAAAGTTTTATAATGATAAGTGGAACAAAAAATATGAAAACCAAACGAAGAACATCATCATTATAGTAAACTACTTAAAATATTTGCAAAGCAATAGGAAAAATCATAATAATGGAAAAAATATACCAAGAATTGAAAAAACATTAAGATAATATAATTCTCAACATATTGAATGCTATGCGTAAAACATATTTATTAAAAAAGGTTAAATCATTAAAAAAAATAATTTCATATAATTAAAGGACTTTTTCAATTCTGTGCCTACAAAATATTAAAAGAGTGAACTTAACGATTCAAATATTCAATCTATGTTATTAAACAAATTAGCAAAAAGAATTACAAAAATAGAAATTTATTTCAAATAATCTACTTTAAAATGCAAACAAATATTTTTACAACATATTTATAAAAATTTATAATACGAAATATGCTTTATATTTTATAATATATTAAAAAAATTCATATGTGTTAATGAAAGGATCTTTGTGATGTATCTAAAAATGTGTTAGTAAAAGCAAATGATCATTGTTAACAGAAATATATTAAGTTATCGATATAACAAATCAGAAATTTTTTAGTTTATTTAAATATTAGATGAGAAAGCAAATTTTGCAGACAAATTTAAGGAACAATAATATATAAAACTATAGAGACAAAAGACATTCTAAATTGCATAGATTTATATGAATAACATGTCAAGAATTGGTTGTTTTGTTTACAACAAGGTTTCAAAATATACATCATTTATTAAAATAAGAATCATTAATGAGTTAGTACAAATAGAAAAAACATAAATATTTAAAAAAAAGTTATCATATGTGACAATTAACTTATAAAAAATTATATTATCTTTATATAAATAATATAAAAGTACAAGAAAAAATAGTAACACCGATATAATGAACATATAAATTATTTTATGCAATTACACAAAATATTAACAAAGAAATTCTAAATAACAAAATTTTGGAAAACTTAAAATTACTATAAAATTTAAAAAATTCAAAAATACAAATACTAGAAGCATAATAAAATACAATAAATTTTCAAACTTTTTTCATAATGAAATTACCAAAAAAATTTTTTTTTTGGAGTACATGAAAACTTTTATAACAAAACAATTTTTCAATTACTTAATAGACTAAATTAAATAACAAGTAAAAAGTGCTGTAGACTTGTAACATAAAAGTAAATAATACTTCATAATTAATTATGTTTTCTTAAAGATTTAGAAGGTTTATGACAAAAGTGATTAGCTTTTCTGCATCTTTATAATACATCAATTTATGTACATATAACAAAATATTTTTTATGATTTAGTGCTTACTTTTGATTAATAATTAAATAATGTAGGATCATTTGTATGTATCATTATGAGAAGTCCTCCTTTTTATGAGAACATTTATATTACAATATAAAATATTTTTTCTTTTTTATTAATAAAAATATATTTTACGTACTATTGCAATAGTGAATTGTTCTTGCTTTTAATCTTAGTTTGGTTGTTATTTACTTATTCAATATGCCTTGCATTGTGAGAAAACTTGAATATTATTTTCTAGACAATAAATAATTTTTAGTATTCCTTACTTTCTTATTTTAATTCAGTTCTCTTACTTTAAAAAAAACTTTTTTTGAAAGCTTATCAAAGCATTGTTGAATGGCAATTTTGAAATAATATATGTTTTTGTTCTTATATTTTCAACATCTTCAGCAGTATATAAATTTATTTGTTTGTTACACAAATTACTTTAATTAAAAGATTGGATATTTTACTTTAATAAAAATATATAATGGATTTATGTTTCTTAATTTTGATTGATTTATATATTATGTAATAAAATTAACTCTTGTTCCTTCATTAAAGATTATATTTTAATTTAAATTTTCTTCAATATGAAGCCTTCAATCCTCAATGCCTTTGAAGATTTATGTGATAGTTTTTTTGACATTAAAATTTTTTATGCTTTGTTATTTAAAGAATTTTATTGACAAACAATAAAAAAAATTATTAACAAATAATAAAATATAATTAGTACATAAATGACATGATGAATTAAATAGTGCATAGGGAGAGCTATAATCTTTTAAATGATCTAAAATATTCAATGATATAACAATAAAATTGTTCAATTAATTTGAAACCTTATCAAAGAAGATAATTTAAATAAAACAAAAAAATTAAAAACCTTTTAAATTAACAAATCTTCAATTATATGCATTTCATTTCACAGAAAGTATATCTTTTAAAATAAAATAAATCTAATGAAAGCACATGTCAAATAGTAAAACATTTAAAATAAAAAACAATTATGCAATGAAAGTAAAAAAAAATCACTATGTTAAAGCAAAATAATCAAATGCAAAAAATGTATGCAAAAAATGTATGAAAAAATGTAAGAATTAATAAAATTAAAAAATAAAAAATGAAAATGATCTAATAATAAAATACACCTTATTTTTACATTTTCTACGGATTAATAATAAATACACCTAATTTTTCAAATTCTATGTTTTAATGTAACAAAAAAATTAATAACTTTTTATTTTATATTCTTTGAGAAATCGTTTGTTCAAACTTTAAATATTTTCATTAATTAAGTTATAATAAGATTGTTGTTGTTCTAATTAAAATGTCATATTTTTGTTAAAATATAATAACCAAATTGACAAAAGTAAAATGAATCAAGAAGTAAAGCTAAAAGCCATCTACATATTAAAAAATGAAAATATTACAAACGTTATGAGATCACTCAATGGAACATTTTGTTTAAAATTTTTGTGGCATTATGGAAATTTGTTTAGACAATTTACATATAAAGATTGAATTTTTAAAATTTTTATTTACCTAACATATTATGATTTGTACTTGCATAATATTTTTATCTAAGTTGGACACTTGTTATATTTTCTTGATTAAAAATATTTTACTAACAAATTATAAATAATGATATGAAAATTTTATATGTGTTTTATTTCTTATATAAAAAATTATATGACAAAAAGATTGAATAAATTAATAAAACTTTATTCATTTATAATATAATGATAAATTTCCTAAAATACAAAACATATTCACACAAAAATAAAACTTTAAAACATTCATATATTACGTTACTTGCAACTTTTAAATATATTTGCAAATATGACAAAAACTAATGTTATTAATGTATAAGCAATGAAAAAAATGCTGAAGTTGATAAATTAATAAATACTAAAAGTCATAGCATCCATGCATTCGAAGTTTGAAATTTTTTGACAAATATATTAAAACAAAATTCAAAAAGATATAGTTATTTATAATATTTTTTGAAAAATTATAACAAAATAACAATTATAATTGTAAACATCATTGAATATTTACTATTAAAAAATTTTTGTAAATAAGTAATAACTTTTATCCCAATAATTGTTACAAATTATTCTTGTAAAACAAAAAGTAATGGAAAAATAGGGAAAGCAAAACGTTAAAGATCAAAAAAATAATATTTTATGCAACAATACAATCATAGTAAATGTACAAATATATATGGAATATAAAATAAAAATTAAACGCAACGAATAGACTACGTCATATAATTTTCACAATATGCAAAACATAATATAATAATTTCTTGGAACAATTCAATAATTATGATTTGATCACACTGAAAGATGTATGAGAAAAAGAAAACTTTCAAATAAAAACATATGTTTGTATTATAATTCTCAGAAATATGTTTGTACACCTCCTTAAAGTAAAACATTTATCGCAATTAATAAAAGTAAAATATAAATATTAATGCAAAGAATTTTTAAATTTTGAAAATTTTATGCATAATAAAATAAACATTAATTTTTTGTTGTCTGTCGAACTTTTTTTTTGTAACAAGTAAAAATTTTAATAAAAACCTTTCAAATAAAATATATAACATTAAAAGACAAACAATTATTTCATAAAAAATAATATTATGAAAATAAAAAATTATTTGAAATATTTAATTATATATAGAAAATATAAGAAAGCCCATAATGAACTCTAAATATTAAATTTTAAAACGAGATTTTTGTAATACATAAATAAAGTATTTTATTGAAATAAACTTATTGAAAAATATATTAAAAACTAAAAATATATATAACATGTGATATAAAAAAAAAATGTAACATAAGAAAATATTTAATTATTATAATGTTATGTAGTGCATTGCATATCTTTAGATTAGAAAATGATGAGATAATCATTTATCACTATTTATCTGCTAGTTATAGTACTCGCAACATGATACACTCAAGAAACATTGTAATGTTTAGCATGAAGTAATTTTGATTTTAAGAAATAGTTTGGAATATTGTCAACTATGTCATTGCCAATAAAGATATCATATTGGATCAAAATATATATAGTTGTAATAATAATAAAGAATCTTTTGTAAATAACATTTGATAACATAAAAAATTACTTTCATATAAACATTAAAATATTACATATTATGAAATATAAAATAATAAATTTTTCATAAATAAAAACATGTCTGAAAATCATAATTCTATTGAATAACTAAATTTAAAATATAAATATAATTAGTAGAAATATATTAGAAATTTAAAGAAATATCATCAATATGTTTAATATTACTATATTAAAAAATATAAACTATTTGCACAATATATGAAAAATAAACGTCTTCATACTGCACACTTAAAACACGCACAATACAAATAAAAGATACTAAAAATTAAAACTTATACAAAAAATTATTAATATAGTAAATATTTCAAAAACTAAATGTTATTATTATAAAAAATGTGCAAAAGCTTTAGTAATGTCAAATAAATATATAAATTTAAATAAAAAGTAAAATAATAATGATTAAGTGCTTGAAAAAATAAAAAGAATAATAATTTAGTGTTGTTTGTCTTATATAACTTTTAAATGTCATGTGTGATGACAAGTAAGAGGAAGACTCATGAATAAGCCTGTTGACATTTCTTCTTAATGTTGAATTTATTTCTTATTATTCGTGCCAATTTTAAAAAAATATTGATTAATCAAATGATCTATAATCATTAAAGAAATAGAAATATTTATCTCATTCTTATTTGGAATGTGATATTCATTACTTTTTATTAGTTACTTATGTTTTTTTGTCAATATAAAAAAATAATATATTTATATCTTAAATATTTGAAGGTATTGGTTATTATAATAGATTTATTATCTTAAAATATTTTATATTTTTTTAATAATATATATATATATGCTTTTTGTTATAATGCTTATTCTATTAAATCGTTTTAATATCATATATTGTAAATCATTTTCTTTTTTTAAATTGAAAAACATCTTTTGCAATATTTTCTAGAACATAGAACATAATCATCTCGATTTTTTATCGATGGAATTTGACAAATAATGTTATTTTTTTTATTTGTCACTACAGTTATGTTTTATTTATTTTAAATTTTTTATATATATTATCATTTTTTGAATGTTTCTAATGATACTTCAATTTTTCCTTAGAAATTATATCTTTAAATTAATAAGTTTAAATATTTAATAATGACGAAGTTTAATTCCTTATTTATTTATTTTTTAAGTGCTTATATAATGGAATGTTATATAAATGAAACATTTTCTTACTATTTAGCAAATAATATACCTATTTTTAATATTAGAAATATTATGTGAAGAATTTTCTTTATTTTTATGTTTACACTTTTGTTTGATTTTCTCACAACTTTTAAAAATATGTTTACAAAAGCTAGAAAAAAAATTATATTATGCTTTATACGGACAAGATATTCCAAATTTCCTTACTTTAAATAAAATTGTGCAATTAAGGAAATGATTAATACTATAATTGTATAAAGTTTTAAAAAATATGTCATATTATGTCAAGAAGGTTCTCCTAATAGTAGGATGATTGAAAGTTAATTAATATAAGTTAAAAAATATAACATAGAAAAGTAAATCAACAAACTTTATTTTATATTTTAAATTTTTTTAATATTATAATATGGTCAAATAATACATTAAACTTTTAAAATAATTGCTAAGAATTATTATTAGAGATGTTAGGAATTTAAGATTTTTAAATAACTTGTTAATATTTTTAATAAATAATATAGTAAGACTTAAAAAATCATAAACCAAAAAATAAAGACAAATAATATACAAATGCAAAAAGCACAAAAAAAGTACAATAAGGAAACATTAAATTTTAAATATGTTGTGTAGTTCTTGATGATAAAAAATTTTAAAAAAAAAATAATAAAAATAATATTTAAAAAATAGTAATAATATATAAAATTCAAAAATAAAGCCTTTATAAATTATATACACAACATAGCTATACAAAGAGATATCTAAAAAATCATTTTGATAAAACTCCAATGCATTAAGGAAATATAACAGTAGGATTTAAAAACATTCATTTAATGCATCAAAATTTAAGTTCTTGAAAACTCTTTCCAACTTAAAAAATGGTCAATCCTTTCACATATATAAAAATTGCAAAACATCAAATTGTTCTACATATGATAGAGAAAACTTAAGAAAAAAAATTTATGTTGATATAATTTTTACTTTAATGATAGCATTACCAAATGTTTGCTAAAACATAAAAGGCTTATATTTTAAAAATTAATTTTAACTATAATTAACAAGAAAAGAAGTATAAGTTTCATAAAGAATGTACAAAAAAGAATAAATAATTATTCCATTATATATTTAAAAATTTAAATAGAAAGACACAAGACATTTACCATTTTGGAAAATATGAAATACAATGCTCAATGTTTAAAAAAGACAAACACTAAATACGACATATAATGAAGGAGCTTTTCATTTAATTTTAGTATAAAAGATTAGATAAAAGAATTTAAAAGTCCTTATATTTTTTTAAAAAAAATTGAAATGATTAAATAACAAAAAAAATATTACCAATGTAAAAATTATAATACATAAGAAAACTTAAATATCATAATGAAAAAATTGAATTTTTGACACAACTTAATATCAAAAATCTTTTCATGATATGGCAAGTTAAATAAAGTTCATGTTGCAATAAAAAAATTGAAAATTACTAAAACACACTAAATAATAAAGACAATGGAACACTTAAAACATTAAAAGTTAAACCTATAGCTTATTTGCAAACACATATTCTTACAATGGTAATAATAACAAATTTGTAACAAAAAGGAGCAAATTTTTAATTTATTTTAAAAAATAAATTTTTATAACCTAAGTGCAAAAAAGTGAAATAAATAATGTAGCCATGAATCAAAGGAAGGCCATTACTTCTACAAAAATGATTAAGCTAGACATAGGTAGTGTTTATGAGTCTTGTTGGGACTAATTAATGCACAAAGTGACTCATGCCAAGTATTAGTACATCAGTCACAGTAGTAAAAAGCATACTAAAGGAGATAGGCATAGAGGATGCTTTAGGCAATTAATGTGTGTAAATAATAAGTAATGCATAAGGTTGTTATAGTTCATCCTAGTAGGACAATACTAAAAGGCTAGAGGAGAGCTAAGATGACAATTTATGCATAGTGTTTTATCGTCATTCATTTCTTTAATTTATATGTTATTTATTCAAGAAATTATTCAACAACAAATTTTAATTATTGACAATTTTTTCCTTATGTTAGTTACATTGAACCATTATTTCTTACATTATGTTTTAATGATAAAAAAATCATTATGCTGTTTATTAATTTTTTTTTTGTGTTTCAAATCAGGTAACTAAACATCAAGTAGTTCAATCTACTATAGAGCTCAATTAATTGATTCATTGGTAAATCGACAATTGAAAACAAGTCGATGAGTGTTGGACATATTACTTAAGAATGGCTTAACTTCAAATTTTGGAGGTAATAGATAGAGCTCTTAGTGTAATAGTTTCCAACCTAGAACATGTCTTCTACATTATACTTTGGGTCATAATTATGAAACTAATCACTTAACACTCAAATGACACATAGGTTTATATTCGTCTTACTCATAGTAATGGGCATTGTTGTGTGATCTATATATAAGTGAAAATGTCAATCTCTACCATAAAAGTAAGATTTTAATAAATGACAAAATAATAGTTAATAGTTAAAAATCTCAATTGTTAAATCGATCATAAGTTAATATTTAAGCATCAAGAATTAAAATTATGTTAACATAAAGTCTTGATTTTAATATGCATATTGATCACACAATGTCATGCCCTTTAAAATATCATTTTTGACTTGAACAATAGTTATGTTATTTTATTTGTTAATGACAGCTAAGAATTTTTAATTAATTTGATTGAGTGAAATTTTAGATTTTTTAATAACTAATATTTATGCTCATGCAAGAACTTATAAAACAAAGATTATCAAACTCTATGAACATTATTGGAGTTAGAGAAATAAATTATTATGAGATTTATTTTGAATTTAATTTTAGAAATTTTAATTAATATGTTAAGCATGATTAAAATTATTTTTGCAAAGCACAAAAATTAAACTTTTTTATCACTAAAATGTTTATTTAAATAAATCTTTTAGGAAACATAAGATTCCTAACTTTCATAATTTTAAAAATCATCTTACCTTGATCACTATTGTGAAACCTTCTTCCAATAATGCAAAAAAGTAAATTAAGAAAAAGGACATTGTTATAACTAACCAAAGTAAATACTTTCCAAAGTGTTGAGTCAAGGAATGACTTCTAAACACATATGCTATAGTATCTCAACATGGACTAACTCTTGAACCCATTATCTGCATATTAATTAGCTAAGGTCTCCATAGTGAACTAGAATGCAGCCAACCTTATATGTTCGATGAATTATATACCAACAAGTAAAGCCTATATACAGCTACCTCACAAGTAGAAAAACAATGAGGGAAAAAATTACAAATTCATTTAGCATATATCACTTAAAAAATTCTGATGCAAATGTGAACTATTTGATTATGTCGTCAGATCGAACAATCTAAAATTCATTTGCTTTTCTGAAACACATAGATCTAAAAAAATGGTTTGAAGCCTTGGACATCATAATCAAACGTTTAAATATTCATCATCTTTTAAAAAAAGGTATTGATTTCAATCTAGTCATCTAATAATGCAATTTTCAAGATCAAATGGTTGAAGATTCGCCTACATTTCTTAAATGTGTAGAATTAAATTTACATATCTAATTATTGATTTTTATGATATAATGGTGTACATTAAAATCAATAATTTATTTATAATTTACATTGATTCAATCAAATAAATTTGGGATTTAATAATCTACATTAAAATCAACTAAGTAGCTCTCATTTACCTTGATTTAATTTTACAATTTGTAATATAATGATCTAGACTTTCAATCGTGCAGCTCACATTTTTCTGAATCGATCCTACACTAAAAAAACCCAATGATGATTGATTGCTTGCAAGGGTTATTTTATGAGCACCACAGAGCCACCCACTCCTGTATTTATCGTAACGACTATTTTTAAATAGTTATTAAATTCAAGGAATTCTAGTCATAGTGGCTAATTGGGATGTTCTGCAACTTCTTTTAATCATTGAAATATGTCTATAAATCGGAGGTTTTTTAACATAAAAATTTGATGAAGGAATAAGAACTTTTAACGCTCCAAAATTTAAGTCTTAACAACTTACACTAATTATTTTTTCCATTTGTGTTATCCATCACTCTTGGAGCTTTAACTATTCTTTCTTTTTCGTTCAAGTAAAAGAAAAAATACATTTTTGTTTTGTTATATATTTCATTAAGCATAGGAATATTTTATGCTTCAAATTGAAAACTGTTGTTGTAATTTTTTTGTCTACAAGTTTCATTTCACTGAAAGATTTCTATAGCCCATTTAATTTATTTCATTTTTGTGAGCATTGTTTTTTTGAAAGTCTTATACAAATTTGCATTGTTTTTTCATAGCCATTATTTAGGCAAGCTGTAGGTTTGAATTTGAAATTAATCATAAAAAATTATTGTACTTTTTTTATTTTTTTATTTTTATTTTAAAGTTTTCCTTAAAATAACATGAAAATGTTTAAAAATGATTTATTTGAGGTTAATATACTACTTAAAATTATTACTTTAAAAACTTTATTACAAATACTTATTCAAAAGTCAAAATATTTTTCATGGCAATTCACCCCTCTTCATAAACCAAGTTTCAATTGGATCATCCATAGAGCATAATTGCTTAAATTAATACTTGGACAAGTTTTTGTATGCATTCTTTTAAAGTAAAATTAGTATACAAATCTCACATACTAAATTTGTATAAGTTCCTATATTTGTTGATTTATGGAACAAGGCACAACAAGCTTAAGTTTAAGAAGATAAATAAAAATTTAAAAGTTTAGATGTGCAAGGCTTAGCTAAAAGAATTTTATTATTTCAAAATGACAAGATATAGTTGCAATAGATAGAATTTACATTAGTAGAACAATCAATTGTGCTTTCTTATGATCTCAAAGATTTATTCATTTTAATTAATTATTCCATCTATAATAGCTAGGTATTTATTCAAAAAATTTGATTGTAGCCGTGAGAAAATGGAGAGAAGCTATGCAAAAAACTCTAGCCAAACAGTTTGAAAAGTCTTTAAAAATAGGTTAAAATATTTTTTTCAAATCGATAATGTTTTGGCTTAAAATTTTTCCATTTAGCAGACTAGGAGCATTGGATCCAATCAGAGGGAATACAATCCACTAAATCTAATGTTGAATACGAGGATGAACTATGGATAGTCTGATGAAGATGGATTTCATATAGGCCATCTAATCATGTTGGATGAGATCTAGATCATTTAGTTTAACAACCATAAATTCAGAATTGATCTCAGTCGTTGGATTCAAACATGATAACGAAGAGCAGAATAATTATAGGATTAGACAAAAAGAGTTCTAGTCATCTAATAAGTCAAGATGAAGCTTTAGCCATCAGATCAAAGAATAAATCACATGAAATCAATAGAATTAGTAATCACTATAAGATCTAAGAGATAAATTAGATGATGGGATGGATGATCATCATTGATTAATAAAAGTAGAGGCGAGCTCCATCATGTAATCATGAAAATGCACAATCACATAGTGCTAAATGCTTCTAATTTTTGATGCAGATAAGAATTACAGTTTTAGTACAACATTGTAGGGATGGAAAAATATTTAGACTTATATGCACTCACATGGGACTAATATTCATACTGAATTGATGTTGGCTTCCCCTTTGACACGTAGAAATTCATCACTACGGCTTACTCGTAACATAGAGGTATATATGGGTCTAACCTATCCCACACGTATATTGGTTTGAGTGCTACCTAGCTTTCACCAATGCCTCACCCATATAGTTTGGCATATCATGATCAGCCAAAATGGCTGTCTTAATTTTGTTTGAATTATTTTCTAACCCAAGGCATGCAAGTGCCTGCTCGTGCTTGCCCAGCTCGAGAGCTTTGCACATTTGCACAAGCAAGAATGTGGCAATTTTTTTAATAATCTTTATTATGAAAAATTAGACATAATTAATTTCTTTTAATTTAGTCATGGTTTAACAAAAAAACTAACTAGAAATTTGACAAAGGTATGATTTAACCAAGAAAATAGTTATAAGATTGAAAAAAATCCTATTCATTTTTTAAATCAAGGAGATGATTAAATAATTTGATACATGAATATGATTTAAAATTGAAATGATATGAGAGTGCCTTAAAATAAATAAATTAATGTTCTATAATAAAAAAAGTTTTTTTATTTATTGCACATGTCGTTAATCCTTAAGACTTGTTGAATAATCCAAGATACTTTGAACATATCTATTTAACAGTAGGGAAGCACATTAAAATAAAATATTAAATATTTAATACTTGACTAATCAAATATAAGTGTGAGCTAAGAGCTTCCTCTAAGACTTGACTAATCATTATATCGTCTATTGAAAATGTTAGGACTACCACACACTTGAAGTTAGTAAGTAGGGAAATGTACACTTAAAAAATTTATAAGATGTATTAGAACAAAAAAAAATTAATAACATGGATACAATCAATAAACATAGAATTTAATTAAATAAAAATACGATAATATTTTACTTTATTATTTTAATATTGTTACGTTTAATAGAAGTATAATTTTAGAAATTACTTTTAAAATTTTCCACAAGTTAGTGGTAACATAAAAAGGTACATGTTTTGTTTAAGAAATTAAAATAAATATGTTGACATATTATTAGGAGTTGTTCAAAATGACTTCTTATGAATCTATTGAGGAAATTTTTTTTCATTTATTAACATTATAAATGGACTTGCTAGTTTGGGAAAGACTATATCTATGAATGAACACGAAAAAAAAATCCTTAGAATTTTGCTGAAAGAGTATAGACCTTCAAGATCGCTACAAAAATTTCTACTATAACATTGGATGAGTTTATAGGTGACCTCAGGACTAATGAACAAGAGCTAGAGAGGAGAAAAGAAGAAAGGTCTTGATTTAAAATAATAATTTCTAAGCAAAAAGTAAATAATAACACTAAAGAGAGAGGAAGATACCTTAGAAGAGGAGGCAACAGATGGAGATAGCATAGCTCTAATTTAGGAATGTTTATCTAAACGTTTGGTGTTGTAAGAAGATATATAAAAAAAAAGGTTCAAAATAGAAAGAGAAGACAAGAGGGGATCCTTTGCCATATGTGTGAGAAACTAGGACTTATCAAACCAGCATGTCTTATGGTGCAAGATGGAATTGAAAAGGAGAAGAAGGCAATGATGAGGAGTACGAACTAGAGAAAGAAAGGCTTGGATAAAGCCTAATATGACTGAAAAAAGACTAGCACAAGTGAAGAGAAAGAGAACCATGAAAGGCTATTTTGGATGCTGGCTCAAGGTGATGAACAAGGAAAGGGAACATCGTTTAAGTGAAGGAAGGGTAAGTTACCATAATGAAGGATTACCTTAACAATTAATTTATTTGTGTAACAATAGGAAACTTTATGCAAGGAAAATAAGAAACTAAAAGAAAAAGATAGTGAATATTTAAGACTTTGTTAACATAGCAGAGATTGGGATAATAAATATTTAATGAACATGTCAAAGGTTAATGATGGATTAACAGAAAAAATTAAGGCAGGCATCATTTGTTATGGAATTAATGATCTTAAATCTTTGAAATGTACTTGTTCATTTTTAAATAGAAAACATATTAGTAGAAATATTTTTGTTTCTATGGGAGAATATTTCATGTCCATTGGGGTAATGGAAACTGATTATACAATGCATGTAGGTATTATTGAAGCTCATATTTAATCTAAATTTCTTGACTTTGCTTGACAGCTAAGGGAAATTATAGTTCATCTACTCAAAAGTATGTTTCACCGAAAAAGGTTTGGACTCATAAGTCTAATAATTAATTTATAATTATAGGAAAGTTTTCATTTGAAGGACAAGTTTGCCATGTGATTCTTGGATAGTTGATGTTTGAGACACATGACTAGAAATATCAATTTACTCACCCAACAAGGACCCTACGTTAAAGGAAAATTAATAGATAGTGACAACTCAAGGAAATACAAAAAATGCCTTAGTATTATTGGAAATTCTATATTTTTTATTGCTAAAGTTTATTAGTTTAGAGAGTAAAGTATATTTTTCATAATGTAAGTCTCCTACGTGAGAGCAATTTTACTATTTTAGTTTATTTTGTTACATGCAGAATTAGTAAATATGGAAATATAGTAGTTATTGCAACTAAAAGAAATAACATTTATTTACATGATTTGAATAAAGTAAATAGTTCACAAAGAAAATTTTTGTGCCATATGTTAGTGACTTTAATTTATGTTATAGAATTCTTTGTCATGTTAACACACATACCTTTAGAAAAATTATTAAATATAACTTAGTAAGAGGTTTAACTAAATTGACTTTTGTATATGATTATGTATGTGCTTTGAACTATCTCAAATACATTGTTTTGACATATTCACTACATGATTATAGGGCATAACAGATTTGGGCTAGTTATATCTGATGACTATTTTTGGTATACATATACAATTTTTGTACAAAAAGTGAAAAAGCCTTGTAGAAAATTTCACGTCTTGATAACTAAAATAAAAATGAGCAAAGTTACAATTTAGTTGCCATTAGGAGCTATAATAAAGGTAAATTTCTAAGTAAGAAATTTAATGAATATTTTAATAATAATAGAATTTCACAAATATTTTTCAGAAACTTTGGTAGAGGAGTAGGATCCCTTCTAGATTGAAGTAAATGAGAATAATTTTATCCAATTCTACATAAATATTGCACTACTATTGTTTTATATTAATCAATCTAAGCATGATTGTCTAAAAATCAATGTAGCCTTTTCTAGAACCATTTGCCCTTTTATTTCCTTATCCATCTAAACAAAGGCCCAATGAATAAGAGTTTTTTTATGCACCATTGATTGATGTAATCAATGAGCTCATTCATTATTTCACACCTAAGATTGGAGGGACTCTTGTATCCATCAAGTGTAACTATTGCATTAAAGTATTCAATTTCTATCCATGGAGCTTTCCTTTCCTGTACAATTTGAGTAACCTTGCACCCAACTGTTCTCAATTTACCACTTGACTTTAACATACACGTAGCTATAATAGGCACCATCTGGTTTCCAAGGATTATCAATGAGTAAGTGAGCTAAATACTAATCCTCAGTTAAGGTTTCACAATGGATGCTTTACATGTATAATACCTAAATCTCATTGGATTTATTCCCAATGTAATACTCAAATTCTAATATGTTAGATAGATTATGCAATTAGCTATTATTAAACATAGGTTTCATGAGAGCAATCATAATTACTTTTTGTTTTGAGTAGAAGAATAAACTAGCTTACATAGCTCTTATTTGTTGTACCTCTTATATTACAAGCTAGGATGTTTTTCAACAAAAGTCATTTGTTATGAAATTTGGGAACCTCAGGCACTTCTACAAACCCTACACAAATTAAGATGCCTCATTAACCATTTCTAATATTTCGCTTTGAGTGCCTATTCTAAACTTGGTTGAAATATTCCTCTTTAGCTTACATTAGACTAGAATTTTTAGATCATTTAAGCTAGTCATTACCAATATTTTAAAATGATTGTAAGTCATTTTGTTGGTAAGATTTATGTAAGACACTAGTAAATAAAAAATCTAAACATAGTTTTTTATTCTATCTTTGATATTTTTCTTAAACAAATCAAATTATCAATAATCTAATTCAAAATTTCATTTTGTTCCAAGTTAATTCATTTGCAAACTTGCTTTTCCCTAAGTTTGTGACTTTTTATACCCCTTCCCTATAGTGGAACAATTTGGTAGTGTCTCAATATTTTTTCATACAATGTCCGTATCCAAAATGAAATTATCAAAATGTAGTGACATTTCATTTACAATCTTACCTAATTCATAAATAATGGATTAATGAGATTATATTCATTCACCTTTGTCTATGCTTTTTTTATCTTGCATATTTCATGACATTTTATTTTTTTACATTGAAGAAAGGTTGACCTTCGCCATAGAACTTGATTTAATAACTAAGTTATCATATTGAATTCTTTTCCATAATCTGTTTGAGTTTCCAAATTTTTTGTTGTCTAGATTCAAGTAGGTAATCCTTCACTAGATCCATTTCAACAGACATCTTGTTTATGCTTAATATAGTTACATTTTATAGTAGGTATTGTGACTTGTATAGGATTTTTTACTTCCAAATCTAAGGAGTAAAGACTTACCTTATTAAAAAATTGAAATGAACCCTAAATTATAGATAATGTTCATTCAAACAACATTCACAAGAAATTAATGATGCCACTTAAATATTGTTTTCCTAAAGTCACTGATGTTTCATGCTTGGTGAAGCCACCATCTCAAAAAATCTATCAAATGTAATTAGTACATGTTAGTTATCCATAAATGATGCCTTTTACTCACTAAAAATTTTGATTTTCTTAAATGCCACTAGCATTGTTTCCATATTTGGAAATATGTTGGAAAAGTTCCTCTTAATTCATGCCTAAATAGTGTGTCAATTTCTTCTTTAATGAAAATAATTTTTGGTTGACCATTGAAGGTTCCCCTTGGTTGATCCGAAGAAGTGAAAGGTTAGCTACCTAGATAACAACGTCAACAAATGAATCGTTGAGGGAGGTAAAGGACTTCTAAACATGCAAAAAAGACTTGCTGGCTAGTTGGCTCAGTATAACTAAAATATGGTTGGGTGTATGAACTCACCTTTAGGTGTCGCAATGACACTAGTCTACCTACAATTAAGATTATTAATTGAAACTATCACTACTTAACCATCACAACCATTGACAATTTAATTTTTTGTTATTTACTATTATTGCTCAGTATTCAATAAAATCATAAACATAGATTATTTGGGATATGCAATATTAAGTAGTAATTCTTCAGCAATGAAATAATAGTGTGCATCACAATTTAACATTATTTTCCACTATAAAAAGCACAATAATCATGCCTTCTTACATGACAACATGTCATGAGAACATACACAATTTGTTGGATGTTTTGAATGCCATAACTAATCTGTGTACAACAATTGCTTGAGATATAAAAATTTAAGATCGAGTTAAATACAAGTGAATCAAGATTAATAGCAATTCAAAAATAAAACTCAACATATATATATATATATAAGGATTTAGAATTCTTGTTCATCGACATTCCATATTCAACTTATTTTGATTCACATAGGATTCATCCTTATCGATTTGGTGAGGCATAATTCCTTGTGAATGAAAATTAATTGAATAATTGTGTTATATTCATAAATGATTATCCTTATTGAACTTTAAATATTATTGCATTATGCTTACTTTAAATGTTTATTACTTGATGTTAGAAGTTGGCTACATGATGAATTCTTGAGGCTAGTCATTATGAATATAGTTTTACTAAATTTTATGACATCTAACAAATAGTGTTGTATCAATATTAAAATAATACTTAAATGCATAATATATTTTATAGTTAGCCTATAATTTCAAGGACCATGATGAGATAATATTATCTACTTACATAGAATAAATAAAAAATTAAATAGTTTAAGATGGTAATTTTTATCAAAAATAGGGCATGTCATTTTGAAGCAGACAAAGTTAGCTTTAATCTTCATAAGAGCTTATAATGTAGGGAGTCCTACATGATCTACTAAGCTTTGTTCTTATGAATCCCAAAACAACTTTGTATTCATTAGAGATAGTAATGTGTGGTGAGTGTGAAGTACTTAAGGTCACATCCAAAAAAATGTCACCTATGAATTCGAGCAAAATTACATGTAATTGAACAACTGGTTTTCCTCAATGAGTAATGTAATTAAATTTGAAGTAGACCATAAAAAAAATTTGATATTATCTATGATGATACATATGTAAAACATACAAATTGGTCCTTAATAATAAGGCATTTTCATGCATAAATTTTATTAGTTTCAATGTTAAGAAGAGTTTGTGAAAATGCATGCATAACCATATATGATGTACAAACTAAAACTATTTTTGATCAAATAATTTAATTAATAAAAAAACATTATAAATTTTTTTATTCTTGAAATCAAAACTTTTTTTTTTGAGAATCCTATTTTTAAATATCAAATTATTGAAAATTGATTCAAGTTTTAATGGAATATTGTCATAGAAATTCTTTTTTTCTTGTAATTCACTAGTGAAGAAATCTTCAAATAATCATTACGTATTAATGATTCATATTTTCTTAAGTTAATCATATATCACATAAAAATCATTAATGTTTTTATTATGCAATGTACAATATTGATTTACAAAAAAATATTGCTTTGGTTTTTTTCTTCAAATTTGTCATTCATTTCATCAATGGAGGAACAAGATTCATCATAAAATAAAATAATTAAATTAACTTAGACACATGAACCTCTCTTTCGAATTTTTGCTAGAATCATGTGCAAGTTTGAAGGGAATATATTGAAATGTGTTTGATGTATTCCTTTTTATGCAAAAAAGTCATGATCTTATATATAAGAGGAATAGTTAGCATTTGTTAAAATTCGGGAACTCTATGGATATTGGTTTTCCTGTTACGAAATGAGCCACATTAATTAGGTTCATTCCTTTTTCCCAGAATATGATTAACATGACATAATTATATAAACCCAAAGTAGTTTAAGAATATTGATTTCTTAAGCCAAAATAAAAGATATATGATAAAATCTAGACCCTTCTTCCAAGACTTTAGTTCATTCTTTTTGGCCCCAAATGCTCAGTAATTTTCGTAAGATCAAATTAAAGTCAACCTTAACGATTGTGTGAATGCATTTCATACATTCGATTATCAAGGCACTAGTTGGACGACTTACCTTATATTAATTTCTTGAATATATCAACATCTCTCCTCATCAATCTTAATTAAGGCTTTCCAAACTTTTAGAATTTGTTATGAAATTAAAACCTCTAAATGAATACAGTTACATGCTATTTAAATCTACTAGTTTGTTCCTACATTTCCTTTCCTAAATATGTGTTAGAATTCAACAATTTTGCAAAGAAATGGATTAATTTTATTTAGTAGGGTTAAGATATAGTAAGGGATTCCAATGCTTTTAATCATGATTACAAAGATTGATTAATTGTTTTGTTTTATAGTGACGTTTCTGTAACCCCAAATTATCACATAAGTTTAAACAACATAGTATTTCAATGGCTTCAACTAAAATATTTTTTTAGATTCTAAATTGAGATTGCTTTAATAGATATAACAAGTAGTCTCTAATCACGTAAATACAACCTATAGGGCCATGGTTCCTTCCAGTCAATTAATTAGAAATTGATTTGACTAAATCCACTACTAAAAGAGTCCATTGAACAAATTTTTTATTATTCTGTTGATCTCAAGGACTCAAGGAAGCAATGCATATTTTTCGATTTAAGGAACTATTGAATTTCTTTACATAATTATACAACATTTGAATATTGCATAAGCATTATGTTGAACTCTATTAGGGAAATTACAGGGAATATTTGCTTATTGAATTGTTTTGAATATCTATCTTCTAGATATTGCAACATATGAGAGATGGTAGAATATTGAATCCATCAAAAGCTATTGAGTTTATTTGAATATACTTTCACCATTATCGAAGCATTTCTTGAATCATGGTGTTGGGTTTTCTTGATGCTAAGATTCATTACAAAGGGTTTTCATAAGATTAATTTGAAAGTCCTTATATGCACAAAAAGGCATTCATCTATAAATTGAAGCTCAAATTTCCCTAGTTATTATAAAAGGATAATTAGTTATTTAGGAGGTACCACTTTAGTAGAGTTTTGGAAGGTTGAGAATTAGTTTACATTATTTTTTTTGACTTATGAATAAGGTAATTAATTTCCATTAAGCTTATGGTATCCTGAATTGATAGTGAATTTTCCATCCTTGGTGAGGTCCAATAATTGTTGCCATCCACATCTATTTTGTTCCAAGTATTATAAAATACAAAATAGTGAGAATGATTATCTTTATTTTATTCGAAGACATTGAGCATGCTTGACAACATTTTCTATTAAGGAAATTGCATATCACGTATATAAAAAGGATAATGTTTAAGGTGTAGACCTTCCAAAAAAGAATAGAAGTTTGACGGTGCAATATGCATTATGGTTTGGGCATAATTGGCTATGTACAATAGGGAACAAAGAATAGAAGACTGGCTTTGTGATAGCTCTATGCTTACTCATAATAACTCGCCTGCCTATTGCCCTATTTGACCCGTTATGTGCAACTTGTTGGGCACATGAAATGTAATTATTTTGTAGAGTTTTTGCTTTGCAGGCTACTAAAACATCTATATTTTAATGTCTTATTAGTAGACTTGTCTTTTTTCCTAATGAAATTCTTGCCATATGCATTTCAAGAAGGGCATTGTGTTGTGTAGAGGTACAATGAAGTGAGAGTTGGATGATACAATATGCATTAAGGTTTGTGCTTGTTGGGTTATGACCATAGTTATGTGATCTTGTAGTTTGGCACAATAGAACACTTTATGCACACATTAATGCCCTAAGTGGAAGTGGTGAAGCCAGTTCACTCACAACATTATGATATATTGTGCTCTCGGTGGGGTGGGCTCCTAATGTTTTAAGTTGTTTTGGTATTTTTAATGTTGTGCATTGCTGGTCAATGGATATGGTGAAGCCCTAATCAACAACATGTCGTTTTGCATGTTCAAAGTGCCACTCTTTGCTCTTTGCGTGGGGCATTGTGTGGTCTTGTTTTGTTAGTGTTATAGTGAAAATTTGGTGGTGCCTGCTTGCCATCTAAACTCTTGCCCTTAATGAAGCGACAAGTGGTTTGTATAGAAAGATGAGATAAATTGTTAGAGAAATTTACATTCTGAGCTGTTAATGAAATTGAGTGTGTTATTTTTTACGCTAAATCATGTAATAATCAAAATACCTCAAAAGTTGTGACGATAATTATTTCACCTTTAGTGAACCTAATATTGAATTACTATAAAATTTTATATTGAGCTTGTAAAAAAATTTCTAGGGATGTTTGTCTCTTCTAAATAAGACCAGTTTTCTAATTTTTATGAATTATCAATGTTAATAAGCATAAATAAGATTAAGTTATTATTTTAATAAAAAGTGAACATCTATTAAAGTTGAAATAAGATAAAATGGAGAAATATAGACAGCCATAAAAAAGTGACATAAAGGTCATATGAGAGATTTAGAGTTACGTATTAATTCAACCAAATCGAAGCAAAAACTTTGAAGAAATATGGTAAATTGTGTAATAAAATTTCATTCCAAAATCTTAACCTAATCAAATGTAATATCCTCCATCATCAAATTATTTACAATTCGAATGCCTCGCAAAATAATAAAAAATCTAAGAAAATGAAGTATTTGAGAAGCATGGGGATCAAGTTGATGCTTCCTATTATCTTATTTTTTCTACCTTAAAGGAGAGATATAACATGCAAATGATAGTCCAATAATACATGCACTTCAATTTCTTTATCAATCTTTGAGTAATAACATGTGAGTGTAAAAGGATATTTCTTATATCTCATGTTATTATAAATTTGAGAGCTACAACATATAATATTAGCATGACATTATTCAAATATGACATTCTTCTTCAATCTAAAAGCTACACTGCATTCCCGCTTAACCACTTGAAGATTCTCTTACGTGATGATTCCTATTTAACAAATTGATGCTTCTCTTATGTGATGCTCGTATTAGTTGATCATACTTGGACAATTATTGTAATTACATCTCTTATTATTGTACCTATACATCCTCTTTCCTTGATAATTCTATAATACTTCAACTGACAATTATCCACATATGTGTTGTTGAAGTGACATTGTGTGAAGACAAATTACAATCATACATAGATGGCTTTAATGCATATGTTCGTATTCTACCAATATGATAACTATGTCATACAATTACAATAAAAGTTTTTCTTAATAGTTCATTTACACCTACAACCAGATTCCTGTTGCAAAATGGTACTATAAATTTTCATGACATTAACATGTTCAATATTCACAACTGAGCCTTAAACCAAGCTTTCAGCCCACATCAAAACATAAAATCATCATTTTTGAAATTGTATGACTCTAATCAAAGACATAGCACATAGATCTAACCTTATTGTTGAAATTTTAAAGTCATTTGAATGGCATATTAAATTAGGAATTACATGCATTGGATAACAAAATTGATGACCAAATTTTGTTTATTCAACTGTTTAATGTATTCCTTTAATATTTTTAATTTTATTGCAAGTGACTTCATTTCCGATTAGTCAACTAGTATTATCCAATTTTATTCCACTATATGAAAAAATGTTTACCACTTCAGCCACATGTTTTGGAGTCTAAATTGCTTAATGACTTAAGTAGATTATTTTATAAAATGAATATGTTTTTGAGTGTGATAAGATCTTGTTTGCAAGGTTGTTGCAATATGATTGTGAAAATTATTTCAATCCAAGCTTAGTTTACAAACATTTTATTTATGCCTGTGCAAAAATAACCTGTCATTCCTTTCATTAGCATATATGAATTGGGGCTCTATAAAATGGAATTCCTTTAAACTACATTAATTAACACAATCTAAGATTTTATACATTACCTCTAAATTTGGTAAGGAATGTCTTTTAATTTTGTTAAGTGGAGCAATTCAATTAAATCACCTCACATAGTCCATAGCCTATTAGTGCCCTTAACAATTTTATTTAGATTCTTCCTAATGTCCTTCATTAAGAGTGTGGACAATTAGTGTATATGAATGCATAATCATATGATGCATTCCATTGTAGCCTTTTTTTATAAGAAAATGAATTATGTTCCTCTCATCCTTTAAAATTTGCCAATCCAATTCTTTCTTATGTTGGAACCAAATGTTGTTGGAGACATTTGCTACATAGTAGTCAAAGTGCAACATCTCTATCAACTAAGGCTTTTTATTTCAATGTTCTACTAATTCCATCAGTGAAATCATAATTATTTTTTTGTTTTAAATTTGTAGTTTAGCTTACTAGTCAAGCATTCACTTGATGCTCCCATGATATTCACAATGAGGATGTTATTCATTGTAAGTCATTTTTCACCAATTTGAATGTCTTAGGAGTTTTTGTGGGATACTTCATCGCTAACGAGTCTCTCTTATGCTTTTTTAATTTCTCTTTAGATATTTACTATGAACTAGGGTAATCTCTTCCTCTTATCAATGAATCATCCATAAATTCTTAGCTTTATCCTCAATCTCATCATTAAGTGAAGGAAAAGTGTATTCTTGGTTACCTTTTCAAATGAAGCTTCCAAATCTAAAAGTGAAGTGAATTGTCACGCTCTTTCAAACTTACATATTGTGTAGCATTACCTTCATAATCTTTGATGTCATCGTTAATATAATTTGTAAGCTAATCAATATAGTTTTGAAGTAACAAATTAAATGAATTTCAATAAAAACATACAACATTATACTTATAAGTTATTTATTATAATTCCTTAGATATTTTTAAAAATTGATTCCAATAAAAAAATTGAACTCTATTAAAGTCAACAAAGCTAACGTTTCACCAAGACAACATTTGTGTCAATTGGAGAAGAAGATTGCTCCGTGTGAAATATTTTTCATCTACCAATGATTCCTTACTTTTGAAGGATTTTCGAGATCTATTTAGTATAAAAGCCTTTTTCTATTCTTACTGATGTTACAAGCACATATTGTTGAATATAACATTGTCAAAATTTGTCCTATTATCCTCTTACACTTATGTGATGATTTCATCATAAAAACTCCATATTCATTTTCTTATCATATATATATATATGTACATTATTTCCAAATAAAAATAGTGCAAGTTTGCACCACAAGTGCAATTTAACACGATTCATGACCCATGAGCATTGGTTTGACCACATGCTTGACTAAAGGATGATTCACCACAAAAAGTTTGATCATCAATGATATCGATTTATTGTAGTTGAGCATGTGGGAAGTAATATTGTGATTATGCTATATTAGGAGCATGTAGATTTTCCTAATATGAGTAATGCTTACTTTTTTATGGACTGTTGAAGTGTAAAATTGAGTAGTTCTAACAATATGTCATAGTGAAGAGATATGATCATTATCCTTTTTTAGGGAAGTGATCAAATAAACAATACCTAAAAAACAATGATCTATGCTGAAAGTAGAACATACTATTATGATAAGATAGAACGTGCTGTGGGAATTGATAAGATTGATATTTGGAAAAGAGGTGAGTGTCTCAATATGGCATAGTGAAATGTCATCAACGAAAGCACAAATTCATATTAAGTTAATGTCAATTTATCTCATTCCAATACACCACATAGGTGAATTGTGTTAAATAAATATCTAATATCCAGAGGGACTTCTAGTAAAGATTTCACTTTCGAGTTTGAAAGAAGATTTAGATTGCTTGTCATTTTAGCTTGGTCCAAAGGTATTCTCATCATTACATTGAGAACTTGAAAACCATCTAACAAAGTATTATTTAAGATTCTCTTTAGGGTGAAAGGATTGATACGACATAGTCTCTTACAAACACAAGCATTCTTGTATTGGGAAGTAGTGCATTGTACACTATTTTCTTTAAAACTATTTAATTTTAATTTATAATTTTAGTTTTTTCAAAGAGAAGATGTGATTTATTATCATTTCCAATAATACACTTCTTAAGAAATTTTAATTTGCATAACTAACTAATGCCAACAAAATTATACCTTAAGTCTGATCTAATAGTATGTTCTCAGTAAAGATAATGAGTTACCTATAATGCAAATACTAACGACCTTCCTTTAGGAGTTGTCTACATGTCTAGAATAAAATATGTTTAAACTATTTTTCTTTACCAAGAAATACTTTAAAAATTTAGAATGAAAAATAATTATAATTTCATAATAAGTTGTAAAATGACAAACTCTTAAATTTTAGCGACATTTAAATGAACAACAATAAGATACAACTACATTAGAAAACTCTTAATAATTTGAGATATATGTTGTAAATGACGATAAAGAGAAAGTGTTATTTTAGAATCTTGTAATTTATGTAGTAATTTTTTATTCTTCAAGCACAAATCATTTTGTTGTTATTCATAATCATTGTGGGAAGAAGAATAACTTCATTTCTATTAGAAGTTTGACTAAAGCCTCCATCTTCGTTAATCAAACAAATTGGACTTTTCTTCTTTTCCTCATTTCATGGGTTGGAATCATCAGAGTTACTTAAATATGTTTCATGGCTTTATTTTTTATTCTTTGTTTTTTTTAGCTTCTCAATAGTCTCAAGGTTGGTTAGGAAATTAAAATGGAGGTGTTATAACAAATTTTGTATTCATTTAATATGGCTCTTCCTTAGTATTGCAACTTGCTTCTTGATTTCGACACCATGCAACATACTTACATACTCCTAGCCATTGAAGTAAACAAAAGAACCCATTAATAATTAAAACCATCTCACCACTATTTGAAGATTTATCTATGGTCTCCTTAGTATCATGGAGTGTAACTTTCATGAATAGAATAAAAATTTATTTTTTATATTTTTAAATATTTTTTATTTTTTTGGATTTTTGCAACCGTTATGAGATGCATAGATTTGTACAAGATTTGACTATTGAGAATGTTATACTTAGGCTCCATATTATTTTGGATCTCAACATTCTTCCAAGATTTATCTCATTTCTTCGAAGGTTTACTTTTATTTGGTTATATTACTTTATAACTCTATATATTCTCTATTGTAATATTTACATCGCTTTTATTTGTTAATATTACATTTCTTTAATTTATCATATTTCAACTACAATATATATTTAATTGTTATTAAAATAGTTATTTGTTAATTTTTTTACTTATATGCTTTTTTATTCCTTATTATTCTAAATGATGTTTGAATGAGTCAAAATAAAAGTAAACAAAATCTATTATATGTGCTTTTATTGGACTGTTTGGTTTGTGCTTGAATTGATAATTGGACATGCCACACATGATATCTTTAGTACATTGGAATGTAACTTTTTCATTAAATTTATCTCGTTTATTTAAATTTCTATTTTTTGAGTTAGTTATATTATAATGTGACTAAATTTCTTCTCAAAAGGTAATTACGTTACTTTGATATATTAATATTACATTACTTCAATTTGTTTTATTTTAATTTAAAAAATATTTACTTAATATTAATAAAATTATTTATTATTATACATGCCTCTTTAATTTGGTGGTTTTCAATTCTCTAAAGGAGGCCTCATTGCGATAAAATAAACATTATTGAAATCAGCCTGACGAGCTTTATCAAATTAGATATCCATTTTTATGTTTAAATATTTTACTCTCTATAGGTAGCCATCTATTTGCAATACAATCTCATTCTATCTAATATGTTGATTGAGGATGTTACACTTGATCTTCTTATTATCTTACAATTCGGCTATCCCTTTTAATTTATCTCATTTCCTTAAAGGTTTTGCATTTATTTTATTATATTACTTGGAATCTCCTAAACTTGTCTCATGTGACACTTATATTGATTTTGTTTTATTATATTACATTACATCAATTTATGATATTTAAGCATTAGCAAATATTTCGTAATTTTATAACAATAATAAATAATTATTGATGTATATTTAGTTTGGTTATTTATTTTCACTATGAACAAGGTCCAATGAAGACAAAAAAAAGGTTGTTGGATGTCTCAATGAGTTATATGAATCTAAATATTCCATCTTTTAAAATTTTTCAAAAGATTTTTCCTCAATGCTTTAGTATTTGTTAAGAGACTTTCCATTTGGACTTGATTTGACAATTCAGTGAGTTATAGTGTAAGAACCTTGATCATAAAATTAGGTAAGAATCAAAATATTTCATAAGGCATTCAAAAAGATAAAAATAAAAAATATTTAAAAATATTTGAAATATTAAAAATAAATATTTATTTAATAGGACTCATAGAGAGATTTCCAATTACATTTTTTATTGTCTCAATCAGCCCTCTTTTAGAGCTACTATTATTTATCAAAGCAATTAAGCACACATAATAATAAATTTTTTATTTTTGAATTACATAAATATATATTAAAGCTAAAATAACTATTTTAAGTAACTGTATTATAACCAAGCAAAAGGAATGTAATTCCTACATGAAAGAAGATTTTGAGTTACATACTGATACACCAAGTCAAAGTGAAAACTTTGATGAAATGAAAGTCATTGTATAGGGAAGTTATATTTAAAAATAGTAAAAAGATCATGTGTTAATTGCTTTGATTACTAAACCTTGCACAAATCAAAGTGCCTCATAAAATGTGGTAAAACCCTTATGAAATAGAATATTTGAAAATATTAAAATAAATATTTAATTTGATAGAGCTTATCGAAATAAGTCTAGTGACACATGTGCCATCTCAATTGAACTTTGTTCAAAATTACTATGAATTATAAAAGTAAATATACGTCAATAATAAAAGTTATCACTTCAATATTAAGTAAATATATAATAAACCTAAAAATAAGACATATTAAAGCTATGTAATAAAAAAAAATACTAGTGATCTAAATATCACATGATAAAGCCAATTAGAGTTTCACTGTAATATGAAACAAATCAACCAAAAACATTGAATAAAACAGTAATTATGTGGCAATATTACACTTTCAAGATATTAAAGAGGTCGAAACAAAATTCCTAAAATGGTCAAAAACTTAGAAAACAAATTTTTTTAACATATAAGAATAAATGTTTAATTTGAAAAAGCTTATCGAGAAGAGTCATATGATGATTTTTTTTATTTTGATCAGGTCGCATTTGGAATGCTACGAATTACAAAAGTAAACAAACCTAAATAATAAAAAATTATTATATTAATATTAAGTAAATATCTATTAAAGCTAAAATTTGACAAATTGATGTAATACGATAAAATCAAATCAAAGAAATGTAATGGTCACATGAGTGGCAATTTAGAATTACATAGTAATATGATCAACTCAAAGTGAGAATTTTGAAAATATTGACAAAGGTTTTATAAAATGTTAACATTCCATTTTTTTGGAGAGATTTAGTGAAAATTTCTCAATTATAATATCAATCATGGATCAAAATATATCACATACTATGCCAAAATCATAATTTTTTTAAAATATAGAAATGAAGACAAAAGTATAAAGCTCATCATGTTAAGTTCAATGGCAGTTATTTTTTCTAAATCTAACCTCATTTGGAATCTTGAGAAATTACCAAAATGAATATGTATAAATAAAAATAAACAATTATTTTAACATTAAGTAAATATTATTAATACTAAAATGAAAATAATTAAATGCACTTTTATAGCACCAAATCAAGTGATGTAAAGTTCACTTATGAGTGAGTTTGAGATTTACATAGTAAAATATCTAAATCAAAGAGAAACTTTTGAAGCAATGAAATAAATTATAAAGGAAAATTTCATTCCAATGTACTAAAGAGATTGATTGTAATATCCTTAATTTTTAATTAAGATACAAAAACAAATGTCTCATGATCCATAAAAAAATATTTAAAATTGAAATACTTTAAAATTTAGAAAGAAATATTTAATTTGATAGAACTCGTGTCTTGAGTCCAAAAATATTTTTCCCCTTGATCTAACCTATGTTGGAATTCTAAAAACGAATAAATTGTTTCTCAAATTAAGCACAAGTCAGAATGTCTCATAAAAAATGCCAAAATACTAAAAAATTTGGTATTTAAAAACATAAAAATAATTAATTAATTGGATAGAGCTCGTGGGAACAAATAAAAGGACACTTCTTTCAACTTTGTTGTACCTTGTTTAGAATTACATTGATTAATAAAATTAAGCATAAAAAATATAAATTTATTTTCTAAATTTTAAGTAAATAAATAACAAAATGGAAAGGAGGTAATTTGATGTAATTTAATATATCCAAATCAACAACATATATAGGTCACATAATAGACAAATTACAATTTCATCAAAAGATAACAAAGAAATGTCAAAAATCTACCAATTTAAGATAAACTGGTCAAAAAGTTGCATTCAAAGATACAAAGAAGATTTAGTGTAACATCCCTAAATGTTAAAACACATACGAATTAAAATGCCTCTTTAAAAACATAGTAAAATAAAATATTTAAAAATACAAGAAATACTATTTAAATAAATAGAGAAAAAAATAAATGAAAAAATGTATTTTTTAATGTTAAGTAAATACAAATTAAAGTTGAGATAAGATATAACAAAATAATATAATGTAATCAAATAAAAGTCAAGTAAAAGTCACAAAAGATAAGACCTATAGTTACATAATATTATCAACAAATCAAGGAAAGACAATTAAAGAAATTAGATAAATTGATTCAAAAAATTACATTCCAAGATACTAAGGTATTCAAGAATGACATGCTCAATCATCAAAATAGGTAGAAAACATGATGTCTCTTAAATCATGCTCACATCTTTGGAAATAAAATATTTTATATTATTAAAAACAATAACTAAATTGATATATTAAATCATGCTCACATCTTTGAAAATTTTAATAATCAATAATAATAATAAATTATTGTTTAAAATTTAAGTAACTATACAAAAATGATAAAATGAAGAAAATTGATGCATTATTATTTAGCCCAGTCAAACACATTTAATGGTTGCCTAATAAGAGATTTAGTATTACAGTAATATAGCAAAATCAAGTGGAAAAATTTAAAGAAATGAAATAAATTACTTTTTAAACCTTCATTTTAAGATAATATAGAGATCAAGGAAGTCATTCTTGATAATCAGGTTAAGTAAAAATTGCAATATCTTTTAAAAAGAGCTGACACCATTAAAAATTGAATATTTAAAAAATTAACTATATTTATTTAAATAGATTTGTTTTGTGGGGACAAGTGCAATGACATTTCTTTTATATCAAACAAACTTCATTTGGAATTAAACAAATTGCTTAAAAAACATAAATAAAAAATTATTTTAATATGAAGTAAGTATATATTAAAGTTAAAATAGGATAATTGAAGCAAAGTAATATAATAAATTAAAAAATAATCTAAATTTCACATAAGAGGAGAAATATAGTTTCATTATAAAATAATGAAATGAAAGAGAAACATTTAGATAAACGAGTTAAACAATATGAGAGATTTGAACTCCAAGTTAATAAGAGGGTCTAGTGTAATATCCTCGATCAACAAATAATTAACAAATCAACAAGACTTTAAAGAAAGGAAAGACCCTAAAAAATAAAAAAAAAATCAAAAAAATGCAAGAGAAAGTTTTTAAATAATTGAAGCTCATAGGTTGACTTGAATGAAAGCTTGCTTTGTCTTCATGAAAGAATGTTTGGAATTACTATGAATTTATAAAGAAATTGAAAATAAATAATAATAAAATATTATATTATTATTAAAGAAATACATATTAAACCTAAAATGAGACATTTGAATTCAATGTTAATAAGAAGGTCTACTGTAATTTTATCAATCAATAAATAATTAGCAAATCAAGAAGAATTCAAATCAAGGAAAGACACTAAAAAATAAAATATCTAAAACTACAAGAATAAGTATTTAATTAATTGAAGCTTGTAGGTCAACTTGAATGAAGCTTTCTTTGTCTCTATGTAACCAAGTTTGGAATTACTATGAATTTATAAAGTAATTGGGAACAAATAGTAATAAAATATTATATTATTATTAAATAAGTACATATGAAACTTAAAATGAGATTAATTAAAGTATTTTAATATAACAAAATCAAAGTAATATGGAGCTCACAATTGTAGAGATTCAGAACATGGTTGCAATAAAACCAATTACAAATTGAAAATAAAGAATCTATAAAAGGCAAAATAATTACTCAACAAAGTTTCATTCTAAGATAGTAAAGAGAATGAGTGAAACACAATTTATTGTTAAATGAAGTGTAAATCAAATTTATTAAAAAAAAGCCAAAATAGTTAAAAAAACATTTTTAAAAATAATATTAAATAAATATTTAATTGCATGGAACTTATTGAGACAATTCGAATAATAATTATTTCATTTCAATTGATCCACTTTTGAAATTATTGTAAATCAAATGGAATACATAATCATAAATAGTAATAAAATATTAGTTTATCATTAAAAATTATTTATTAATATTGAAATAAGATAAATTAAAACAATGTAATACAAACAAATCAAAGCAATGCAAAGCTCACATGATAGAAGATTTAGAGTAACATAATAATATAACGTAATCAACGTTAAAAATTTGAAACAAAAAGATAAAGTTTATGAACAAGATGCATTCCATTATACTAAAGATATTGAGTGTAATATCTTTAATGTTCAAATCAAGTATGAATAAAAATTTCTAAAAGAATTCTAAGCTAATATAGACGAAATAAAAGTTATTGAGCTTTTTACTTGATGTTTTTTAATTCACAAACTAAATAAGCATAAACACTAATGATTGAAAATGTTACACTCAATCTCCTTAATATATTAAAGTTCAAATTTCTCATAAAATTATTCTCATTCTTTTGTAATGTTTTAATTTTATTTTTTTAAATTATATATGTAACTATAAGTCTCACATCATATAACTTTAATTGTCAATGGTTTTAATATAATATATTATTTCAATTAACTCCTTTTAGTATTAAAATATGTTTACTTAGTATTAAATAATAAAATTTTATTAATTATGCTTTTTCATTTGGCTAATTTGTTGAAATTCAAAATGAAATTTGATCAAGATGAAATAAACATTAGTGGCTCATCTTGACAACCTTTCTGTAGCAATAACAAAGTGAAAATAATATTTAAAGTAATTTCAATATTAAGTATATATGTATAAACTCATAAATGAGATAAACTTAAACAATGTACTACAATCAAATCAAGGAGATTTAAAAGGCACCTGATAATTGATTTAGAGTTTCCTAATAATCTAATCGAACAAAAAAAAAAGCTTAAACAAACCAATTAAATTATATGGGAAAGTTGTATTAAAATATACAAATTAGATCGAGTGTAAAACAATTGCTAAAAAATCATGTACAAATGAAAATATCTAGTAAATTAAGCCAAAACCATAGAAAAAAATAGTTAAAAAATTAAAATATAGAGTAAATTGGATAAAGCTTGTTGAGATGATTCCAAGAATGTTTATTTTGTTTAAATTAGAACTCACCATTAATTAATATGAATTTTAAAAAAAATAATCATTAATAAAAAGAAATTATCTTTTTAATATTAAGTAAATATTTATTAAAGCTGAAATGTTATGAACAAAAGCAATGTAATATAAGCAAATTGAAATAATCCAAACATTAAAAGGAGATCAACCAAAATATCCCCAATAATCAAAATAGGTGCAAATGAAAATGACTCATAAAGCTTGCAAAAATCTTTCTAAATAAAAATATTCCAAACATTAAAAGGGTATATTTGATTAGTTAGAGCTCGATGAAATGAGTCCAATGAAGTTTATTTCACCTCGATCAGTCCTTCCTTGAAATCACTGTGATACACCAAGATAAGTAATTAAAATTTGAAATGAGATAAATTGAAGCCATGTAATACAATTAAATTAAAGCTATGTAAATGTAACTAAAGAGTAGATTACATTCCAAGGTATGGGGAAGTTGCATTTCAAGTTATGGGAAAGTTATATTATAAAATATGAAGAAATCAAGTGTAATATTTTTTATTATCATATTAAGTACAAATCAAAATATCTTATAAGTAATGAAAAATGAGTAAAAAATTAAATATTTAGAAAAATAAAAATGAGTAATTAATTGGAAAGAGCTCATAGAGATTAGTCAAGCAACATTTTTCATGTTTAATAGAACTCATTTGAAATTAATACGAATTACGAAACTAATTAGCATAGATAAAAAAAAATTATTTTTTTAATACAAAGTACATAGATATTACAACTAAAATGAGATAAATATAGAAATTTAAAATTACGAAATCAAAGCAATATAGTTGTCACACAAGAGGAGTTTTAAAGCTTCATAATAATATGACAAAATTAAGCAAAAAATGAGAAAAAAAGAGATAAATTGCATAAAATGTTGCATTCCATGATGCAAAATAGATTGTAACATCATTAATTGTCAAATTAAGTATGAATCAAAATATCTCATAAAACATCCTAAACCCAGCAAGATAAAATATTTAAAAAATTAAAATTTAAATATTTAATTAGATAGAACTTGTTAAATGTGTCAAAAATTTCTTGTTCCATCTTTTTCAAATCTCATTTAGAACACTACGAATCACGCATGTAAATAAATAAATATAAAATATAAGTTATTATTTTAATATTTAGTGAAAGTGTATTGAAGTTAAAGTGAGATAAATTGATGGCAATATAATATAAAAAAATTACAATAATCTAAAGATCACATAAGGGGATATTTAGAGTTAAATAGAAATATAAAAAAATAAAAATAAAAAAATTTAAAGAATGAGATAATCTGTATGAGAAAGGTGCTTTCCAAGATAGAAAGGAAATCGAGCATAAGATCCTCTATAATCAAATAAGGTAAAAATCAAAATATCTTATAAAACATGCAAAACAAAATTGAAAATAATTAATTTAATAATTTAACATTAAAGATTTAATTACATAGGGCCTATTGAGGTGAGTCTGACAAATTTTTTTTTTTTTCAATGAGATCACATTTAGAATTTTTGCAAATTAGCAAACTAAATAGGTAAATATAACATAAATTATCATTTTAGTGCTAGGTAAATATTTAATAAATTTGAAAAGAGTTAAAGTAAGATAATATAATGTTAGTAAATCTAATTAATGAAAGGTCACATGAGTAGAGAGTTTCTTTAACAATGTTACATAACTAAATTAAAAGAAAAATGTAAAGAAATGAGATAAGTTTTCTAAGAAAGTTCTATTATAAGATAATAACAAAATCAAGTGTAGAATCCCTAATCGTCAAATAAGGAATGAATACAGTGCTTCTTAAAATATGCATTAACATTAGGAATTAAAAATATTTAAAAGTTAGAAAACAAACATTGAATCTATTAAAACCCATCGAGATGTGTCCGATGACTTTTCTTTCACCTCAATTGAACCCTATTAAGAGTTTTCAATAATTTCCAAAGTCAATAAGCATAAATAATAATAAATTATCTTAAAATGATGCAACTATATAATAAAGTTGAAAATAAAATAAGAGAAGATTTAAAGGCCACGTAAGAGAAGATTTTGAGTAACATTGTAATATAACCTAATGAATGAGAAAAATGTGAAAGAATGACATAAATTGTATAGGGAAGTTACACTCCAAGATGATAAAGAGATAAAGCATAGCATCCTTAATCAATACATTAAGTGCACCAAATAGCTTTTGGTCTGATTGGTGAAGAGTAGAAAACTATGGAAAAATTAAACCTAGATAATAGCCCTTGTTGGCTAGACAAAACTAATGAAAAAATGTAAGTGTGATGAAGTAACACATATGATTTAGCAATATCATTATGGAGGATTTCAATTTTTATTATTTAGGATATAATATTTAGATATCATAGGATTGAAATTCGAACATAAGTTATGGTCAAGAATCCTAGAAAAAGTTGAAGTTAATTTATGACTTGAAATAACATTGGATAAGTGTCTTAGGTGGATAGAATTACTAAAGACTACGATCTTACATTCAAAATGATCTAGGAAAAGAATTGAGGATTAATTTGCCATATTATGTACTTCATGAAAACTTGAGCACACTTAAAATGACTCCATGATTTCATAGGGGCCCTCGATTATTTTCTTTTGAGGCTTTATTAAGATAGAAATCTAAGTTTTAGACTTAAAAATGGTGATACACTGCCAAGGAACCAATGATCACTTAGATTTCTACTAAACATTGATATGGTTTTGTTTGATGGGTATGATCATTAGTAGCATTGAATTTGGCTCTGGGCCATAGACTAACACCCAAAATGATCATCAGAGTGGTGTGGACGGCTCAACAGAGGTCTTTGGGTAGGGTGAATTAATTAAAATTAGATTCTAAGAAAAATGATAATCACTAATGGAATTTATATTAACTCGATTTAACGTCAAAGATTATGAGTAAAGGTTCTTGAGTGATGGATTTATAACTTGAAGAAGTACTCAAACAACAAAAAGATTACATTAAAACATCTAGAAAAATATATGTGCAAGGAATAGACATAGATACACAAAACGTTAATGTGGAAGTTACCCTAGATATGAAGATTAGGATTTCGTAGAAACCTTAAGTTAAGAAAGATAATTGTGTAGGACTGTCTGAGAATAAGTGGTTAATAATTTAGGGCTCTAAAAAATTCTTAAATGATAAATTAAACTTTGGAAACATTAGATAGATAAAGGCAAAAATATAAAAATTTTGCTTGAAAAGGTTTCTTTGTCATGACCTAGGCTAAGATATAGTGCACTCTATGGAAGGTCTCCTTTTCCAGGTGCAAGGTGGGTCAAATATTCACAAAATGGTAGGATCCCACCATGTATGTTATTTTCATGCCTTATTACTAGACTATGGCTCTGCTAGAGCATATAGTGGTTGAACACAATGTATGATATGATCCCTAACGTTATGTTGGTAGTATATGTGATTGACAGACCATATATTAGGATAGCAAGATCATGTGCAAAGGATTCTTGGTTGGTTTTCTAACACTATGGAACATGATAGGAGATTGTTGATGTGTTAGAGTACTTATCATAGTGCCACGTGATTGATAAGAACTCCTGTAGCCCATTCTAGTGGTCCATGTGATTAGTAAGGCATAAGTTGTGGAGTATGAGATCATGTTATGACATGGGAATGCTACATTTAAAGTGAGTATGTCAAAGACTTGGGGAAATTACAAGAATATTTGTTTTTAACTATGCATCTTATGGGATTGATTATGATTTTTGTAAACATGGTAGGCCGATTGGACTTGTGATGTCGTACAGCATTATGGTTTTATGCACTAGCTTAGCCTGGCAAACTATCGCATTTATTTGACTCCTCAAATATTGATGATGATATTATGTCATTTTGTTATTGCATGTTTATTTTTTTATCAGAATAGTAGTATTTCTTATTGAGCTTACTGTCCCATAATTTTATCATCTATATGAGTAGGGAGTTAATGACAAATGTGTCCTTATAATGAGGCCTTTAGAATTAGTACTGTAGTGGATCACTCATTAGACCATATTTACTCATCTTATAATCGTCATAAAATTTATTCTTAACATTGATGTTTTATTTATGATATTACAATATACGATATTTTTTATGTTGGATTTTAGATTGCGTGGGACGTTTTATTTGGATGTAATTTCTATTATTTATTTATCTATTTTAGACATGATTTAGACCTTGTGATTATTTATGCAAGGTTTATGGATTTGTGCATATGGTTATTTGTAGTTTCAGATCTTTTTGTACAATGTACACAACAATGTACTTTATAGGTTACCTAACTTATTGTGAACCAATTCTTGTCTCAACTAAGCTCCAAATTAGAGAGGGAATGTGGTCCATTTTTAGTGGAATTTCATTAGCTTGATGCTTAGATTTTGGTGCTATAACTTCTAGTTTGAAAGTTAACTACATGTGAAGGGTCACTAGCTAAATACATTTAGTGGTGCATTGGTCTACTTTCTTCCCAATAAAGAAATTATAAAAAAGAGGGTGTGTCATTTTTTTCTGGATATACAGAGAATTAATACACAAATAAATAATTTTATAAAGTACTTTTATGAGGACGTTTGTTTATGGATTATTGGAAAAAAAAGTCAAATTCAATGCCTAAATTAATGGCTTGTAGCCCACTATCTTTGGCACTCTAGAATCTTCCATTTCGACAATGCAAAGCCTTTATATCACACTTGGGTAGCAACTTATTTAAGGTTGAAAGAAACTATATCTGTTATAATCACTAAGAAATAAGATAATTAGCAAAATTATTGGTTGAATGCAACGCTTTCTTTCGATGTTGGGTAAAGCAATGCTTATAAAGCATGTCCTTGCCTTGATGTTGGTTCATACACTATTGGTGATGAATCCTTAAAAATAAATCATCTCAATATTGGAACGAAGTTTTATTGCCCTTTTGTGGGGTAACTCAAAATATTATATATAATTAGAAATATAGTAACTAGTGTAATATTTTGCTTCTTTTGAAAGAACATGGTCTAATTATTAATATTTTGAGAATTTACATACTACAAATTGTAGATCATATTGTTCTTAATGAATAATTTCTTATTTTGAAATATTTAGAGTTGTACTAAAAATAGTTTAGTCATGTGATTAATTAATTTATTAATATATATATATAGTTTGAAAAGTTGCCTTGTTGGAACTTGTGTTCTATGGATTAGACATAAAAATTTGATATTTAGCTCAATTTTTAGCACTACTATTACAATATATCAAGCAAGATATAGATTTCTTTGGAATGACTTCAACTATAGTGTTGACATTAATGAGGAGTAGTTTTCCATATCAATATCAAGCATCAAGCCTAGGTTTCTAAAGCAAGCTACGCTTTCACCAATGACAAAAGCATGGCATCTAGAAGGAGCTTATTATAGAAAAGACATTTCACGTTGCCAACAATACTACAAATTCGAGGATGGTGGGTAGGAATTTCAATGAAATGATAGCTTCAAATGATTACAATAGACTACGTACTTCTAAACTAAAACAAATGTAAGACTTTGTTGATTGCGTAATTATATGACATCTTATGTAGTAGTGATTTTTTTAGCTATTCCTTTATATAGGAATGAAAAGGTAATAGAATATGGGTTTTGAAAATGTTAGATAGGATGCTGGTTAATGAGAAATAGATAACTAATTTTAACTTTTATAATTCATCACCTTGTTAGAGCTTGATAAAGTCATATGCCAATTCCATTAAATCTCATTAAAATTTATCTTTCATCTCCTATATAAAGTAAATTTCATAACATATTTTTGCACCACCACACATTTGCATTGGCAATGGATAATTGTTGGAATTGTCCTTTAAACAACTTTCAGAAGAAGTCTATATGTTTAAAATAAAACGAACATAAAATGAGACTTAAAGATTAAAAAAATCAACATTTGCAAAACACTTTCATCCTATTAAATTAGATAAGGAAGAGTTGACTCACAAAAAAGTATTTTTAAGGAAACAAATGAAGGATTTGTAGAAAGTATTATATCTTATTAATTCTGATTATGCACAAGATTTTGAAAGAGTGAAATTTTATTGGAAATAGAAAGAACGAAAATAGATTGCTAATAAAAGGAGGAAGAAATAACATTTTCTCCTATATAATAGTGATGAAGTGAAGAAGCAAACGAAGAGGACAAAACAATGACAATTGTAGTCAACCAATTTCAAAATCTTTTGATGTCTTCTTATGTAATTGAAAATGAAATTATGTTTAACTACATCACTTCCTTTTTAAAAAAAGCAAATAATCAATAAAATAATGCAACTTCAAGGAGAAAATAAGGAGATAACTATTAATATCAAATTAGTAGCACTCTTAGCCCAGATGGTTTTAATGGAAAATTCTTAACAAATTATTTTGATTTAATCTCAAATGTTGTTGAGTGTTGCTAAAAATGTTTTATAGGATCTCCAATTCTTTGGTGGAGTTTTGGAAAAAACATTACATATATTCCTAAATCACATAACATAAATCATTATTCATTTTGGACCAAATATTGTTCAATGCATCTTGAAAATAACATCATAAAGCTCATTGTTGATTAAATATAACAAATTTTTTATTGAATAATTTCTGTAAAGCAAATCAATTTTATAAATGCAGAGATATTATAAAGAACATATCATCAGTTCAATGATTAGTTTGTTCTATTAACAATAAAAATAAAGTAGTAATGTTATTGTTAAGCTGGATTTGAGGAATGTGAATCACAACATATCATGAGATCTACATTGTAAGACACTCTCCAAGTATAATGTTAATAAGAAGCATACTAGGGTGCTCACTAATTTCCTTTGCGATGCATGGATATCCATAATCTTTATTGGATCACCAAGTAATTTTTTTCAACCATGAATTGGTCTTAGTTAGGGTTATCCTCTATCTTCCTTTTTTTCATCTCATTCATAGAGTTCATCAAAAGAAGTACTAACAATTTTTTTGTTTAAACAAGAATGATGTTATATGGACGATATAGATCGTCTATATCTATCACTCTCCTAGCTTATGGAAACAACATAATTATCATCACTCGAGGACATCCGAAAGCTATTATTAATCATGGTAAGTTTCTATGGCTCTTCCAACGCACTACAAGCTTCTTAAATATAAAAATTAAAAGTGAGAACATCTGTAGAAACAAAAAGAGTATATGATAGGAAAATGAAATTTGCAAGGGGTCAAGATTACTTTAAATAAACCTTCCTTTGGTTTATTTGTGCTACACACTATATATAAGTTAGAAGAAAGTAGCTTACTTAAAAAATTTGATTATTAAAATTAAAAATAAAGGGAATTGTTGCTTCATAATAAGTTTTTTTCCTATCATTCAAGCTTTATAAGATGTCAAACAAATGATTTTGGGAATCATACATTAACTGCCAAGAACTTAGGAAAAAATAGTGGAAGTAAGTGGTTAATTCTATTAGAAATAATTTAGAGGAAATCATTTTAGATTTTTTAATATTTAAATAAATAAATAAATAAACTTATAAACTCACGGTAACAGCCATAAATAATGGGCCTTCAATTATGCAACCAATTCCAAATTAACAATTTATACATTTTAATTGAGTGTAGTGTGCTATTGAATCTATTCCAAGTTAAGGAAAATATACAATAGGAGTTAACAAATTGCATGATTCCTGTATGGAAACTAGTTTGCTAAACATAAATTGGAGCTTAGTACACAAAGAAAACCATACTATTTACATAGCTCTTTCTAAAAAAATATAATAAAAAATTCAACTCATATGTGGATGGAACATTAATGCTACATAAACACAATGCTATTATTAATATAAGCAAACTATAGCTTCCATATATTTTGTCATCATAAAGGACATGACATTTAAAATATGGAATAATTTTCATATGACATGAAGGTAGACTTAAGATATTCAAGGTTTCTATCTTTTTTGCCTAATACAAAAATTGTTGTTGTAAGATATGTATTTCTACTTTTTAGAGTTACTATAAATGTGCATTGAAAATCATAACATTAAAATAGTTGAATAGCACTAGTTGGTGAGCACTATTCATCTATGTGTTTGATTTTATCAAGATAACATCAATAAAAATTTGTTCAAGAATGTATGCAATAAAGTAAATACTATTTAAATATGGTATTATTAGGATGTAACACTACTTAAAATCATAACATTGTGTAAGAAAAAATTGGCTATAGTCAAAACGATATTATAGGTTGATGCTTAAACAAGTTTGAAGGTTTACAAAGAATTATGGACAATAGACTAATACGATCTACATCAATTCTATTATCATTCTCTACAGTTGGTCATTAAAAACACTAAGCACCTTATGATGCAGTTGTATCATGGAAATTTATTTACTAAGTAGAATAGATAAAAAGAATATCCAAATATGAGCGTAAGAAAAGAATCTCAACTTTTGTTCTAAATCGACTCAATCTTTATTTGCATTGGACAAATATGATTGGCTTCTTTCAATAAACATGCATTTTTAATGATATGAACATGAACATTGGACATACAAAAACTAGAAAGAGTGCAACAAGAATTTTTTCTCCATATTGCCATCACACACATGAACTTTCCCACTTCCATAATACATTTAATAGATGTGTTAAAAATGGTGAAATATTCCAAATATTATTTGGTGTCCAGTAAAAGAATGCCAAAGATATGAATGAAAATTATTTATAGCTAACTAAAAATGAGAGAAAGCTAATTTATGTTGTATCAAGGGATATCAATTCAAACTAGAAATCAAAAACATGGAGATAAAGGCATACTTTATAAAACATGATGAACAAAGGTATGGCTTGAGCCTCTAAATCCTCGTTTCTTGCTAAAATGCATGTTATGATAAATGTAGTGTTTTAAGGCAACTATTTATGCACTCTTAGTGGTGCTATAGACATAGTGGGGATTATTATTGTACTTAATTTCACAACTTGAGCCATTTTTTGTGGTGGCTTCGCTAAAATTAATCTAATGCCTAACCATTTATGAGGTTTAAGGCAAGAGGGTCTCGTGAATATCTAAGGATGATGAGTATGTTATCATGAGGATTAGCATGAATGGGGGATACAGTCTTTGCTTTCTCTAAAATAATTTGCTCTTAAGAAAAATGTTAACACAGTAATTTTACTATTTATGATTTGACCTATAAAGTATGAAAGGAGATTGGTTGAGAAGGCATTCATCAAAGCATGCCAAATCTATATCTGGAAAGATGTTGCTTTACTTATTTACTTTTATAGTTAACATAGTTTCGATGATGCACACCATTGCTTTCTCAACATCAGTTGATAGAGCTTCAAATAAGAATGTATAAATCAACCACTCTAGTTTCTAGTATGGGTTATTAGACAATAATTTTCTCAAAGATCTGGGTGGTTACAAATTAATTAGTATTAAAAAATAGTAGAGTAGTGAGCACACCTTGCTTTATGAGTGTGGAAACTATTTGATGGATTTTAAAATTGTGACCTATTGGCTATGAAGTGCTCTAAATGTGAGGGGATCTGTCTAGAGGCCGAGTGTGCTAAATTTTGTCATGCCTACTTTATTGGACACTCTCATTTGTTCTGTTTGGACTAATTAATATGCACGAAAGGAAGTAAAGTGCTTTATTGAATGCTACAACATGCTTGGGTGCTAGAATTTAACTTCTATTTCAGGTGTGGATTTCGAATACATTGTTATAAGACACAAGCATTGGGGTAACTATGAATATAAAGTAATAGTAGATGCAAATAATCCATTCAAAAGTTGTTTGTACATTCCCAAAAAAAGGGAAGATTGTGCACACCAACGTGCTTGAAAAGTGTAACTTATTATAAAGTAGGTTTGGATGTGGCATTATTAAGTTGTGGGTATGGATGGTTGCTACATTAGATGGTTTTCAATTTTTTATTTGATTATTAATATGGTGGGATGGGTCATTAGCTATGTTTTTTGATAGAGGGTGGAGTGGGGTTTCAGATAGTTTGGTAGGTTAATAAATTATTAACAATGAACTATGAGAACTTAAGTTGGTAGAGCTTCTTGTATCAATATTATGTGATTAATTTCTTGAATTATCTTGGTTCTACATGCTATTCTTGTTTTGCTATGGCTTTAAAATGCATATTTGCTTTTGGTAGAGTGTGTTGCAAAGTGAGTTGTTGTTGTTTGGGGCCAGTAGTTTTGCTAATAAATTATGATTTCATTTGTAGAGTGGAATATCCATAAGAATAAAGATTTGAATCCCATGGCTACTTGCAACATTTGGTAAGGAAGAAAAGGTTATTCATAGTTGTTGTGTTGGAAACTCATATGGAGACCTTTAATAGGTGTGAGGTGGATGGACTTTTGTGTAGAAATAGGAATTACTTTGTTCAAACATTCATTGGGTTATTTAGGGATATTGTAGTATTATAAGGGAATTAAATTTAACTTTAGATTATGCATTACTCCTCACAGGTGGTTACTATCTTGGTGAAATATGGCAACAATGAGATTTGGTAATGTTGTTCTATGTATGTATCAAAAGTCCATATAAACTACTGGCAAGATTGGGATCAAATGAAAAATACTATATAAGCTTTGTGGAAAGCTACTTGTTGTAAGGGCCTTTAATGTCTTACTTACATAAGAAGATAAACAAAAGTGAAAAAATTAAAAAATGACCAGGTTAAGTATGTATTGTCTAGCTTTATTCATGAATTAGATCTAATTAACTTGGGTTTTATTAAGAATTGGTTTACTTGGTGAAGCAAAAAGGAGGGAAATCGTCGTATCTTCAAAAGATTGGGTGGAGCTTCCTTGAGTTTCAACAATATGTAAGCCTTCTCGAGTACCACTATTACATATCTCCCATATATTGGCTTAAAGCACTACATATTAATTATATAGCTTAGAAACTCATATGGAACCTAATTTGAAAGGGTATGGTTATGCTTTCCTCAATCAACTAGGGTAGTGAATGTTTCTTAGAAAAGGATCATTAGAGGAAAACTTATGGATAGTCTATTCACTACATTTAGTAGTGCATTAATAGTGTTATGTCACCTTTGTGTTTGATGAGTTAAGTATTGAATACTTAGAATTTTACTCTAATAGGCTTATTTACTGTTGAAAAGGTATAATTTTAATGAACAAGCTATGCACCTTTGAGGATGGTGACTTAGTGGTCTTCAAAGAACCATGGAGTATTCAATATGTTTCAAGGATTACAGATATGTATACAATGCTTTGATAAGTTTTTTTATATAAAATAAAATTTTAGCTTGTTGATTTTAAGGCACTATCTTTTTGTGTCAATTCAAATAATCTAGATCACATTTAACATGATCAGATGGCTTAAATAAAATCTATCTTGATCTCACCATATATAACTCCTCTACCTACTCAGCATTAGATCTAACAATTTGTATCTCCTTTGATCAAATCCAACAACCACAATCCATCTTGCTTAATGACTTATTTTTTAGCCATTACATTAGCCATTTTGAAAAATTTATTTTAACATCTCTATAAAAGCTTTTTAAGCTCTTTTGCTACATATTTTCAAATAGCTTATTTCACTTTCTAATAGTTACAATCAAAAGTTTTTTATGTACCTAACTATTATAAATGAAATAACTAATAAACATGAATCAATCTTGAGATTTCAACAAAGCGCTCCTAAATATTCTACTAGTGTAAATTCTTCTAGTAGTAACTATGAGTTCTACTTAAATCTTAGAATTTTTCCACCTAAGCCTTGCATGTCTAAACCTTCAAATTCTCATCTCTCTTATGAAATTTAAGCTTTTTTTGCATTGTTCCATTAAGCATAAACAATTCTACAGGTTTGACAAAATTGTTTTCGTCTTGCTGTGTTTTTCTTTTTCTCTTAGGTTTCGTTGCAAGACATTTGCGAAAGTCCAAGATTGAGCTCTTTAAAGCCAAGGCTATAGTTGAGCCAAAAAATGCTTGTAGGCTGAGGTGAACCTTAAGAAAAAAAATGTCAAGTTGTAGCCTTTTTCTTGGTTGTATTTTTCTTATCCTTTGTTTTGGGGTGGATGCAGATTCTAATTTGATTTGAACTACCTTAACATTTTGGTGTATCATTTTAATTTGTTATCTTCATTTTCTTATAATATTAAAGAAATAATATATATATATATATATATATATATATATATATATATATATATATATATATATATATATAATCAAACTTTTCTATAAACAAAAAATTATTTTTGAGAAAATAATATATTTTAAACAATAAAAATTATTTTTAATATAATAATTCACTCCCTTTTTGTGAGATTTGTACATAGTTTTTACTTCATATAGCATTAAAGAAATAGAGTGTAACAAAACTTCATAACATTCTTTGTATCCTTATCAATAGGATGAGGAAATCTTGGTGCTTAAACTTAAATAACATATGAACAACTTAACTAAGTCAAAACATGATATTTTAGCAAAATGTATTGCTTCTTACCACGCAACCTTGGCTTTAGAAGAAGCATGTTGGTGGTGATATGCTAAGCTTAATTAGGCCACACTTGAGGACCAAAACATTCTTTTTTTTCTAGGTGGCATCTACCTCTTCTTCCAAGAGAAACTATAACAACAACTTAAAAATTATATCAAGGAACTTATGGCCTACCCAACTTAGATTAAAGAAATTTTATCTAATATTTTAATAAGTGGTGTAGCTAATTGTAGTGTGAGCCTCCTCAAACCTTCCAAGCTTAGAGAACTATTAATAATGAATATTTTGCTACACCTGTGTCTCCAACTAGTGATGATGGGAACATATTTATGGTGATGTTTATCAAAAGAAATAAATCCCATGGGATGGATGTCTTCTCATTTGAGTTTGTGCATGGTTATTAAAAGATCACACAAATGGTCATTATTATAGTGGTAAAATAATTCTTTAAAGATAGATTTATTTAAAAAAGATGGAAAAACACAATGACATACATATCTCTAAAGCTCAAAGAGCATCAAAACTTGAGTAATTTGTTGTAAAGTAGTGACCAAAAGTTTGGTGGCAAGACCAAATGGGGGGCTTCATGATATCACTACTTAAGAACAAGTTGTTTTCATGTTAAGATATGGTATATCTAATAATATTCTTTTGCAATAGCAAATCACTACCCATTTGCTCCAATCTACATCTAAAGAAGGACTGATTGAGCTAAAATTCAATATGAATGAAGCTTATGTCTAGGTAAATTTTAAATTTGTGTGGCATATGGTTAAGCATTTGTGGTTTGATACCCTATGATGTGATTGTATCAAGGCTTATGTCTAATGATATCCATCTACCATGGATCAAAGTAACTTATGGTCACAAATAAGGATGTCTTCTCTCACCATACCTTTTTACTGTTTTGTCAATGTTCTTCTCATGGCTTATTCAGAGTTTGCTTGATAATGCTACCACTATTTTGTTTAAGATTGACCTTTTTTCCCTATGATTACCTAACTCTTATATTTTGATGAAGTCATGATTTAAATGCCTATAAATTGTGCTACAATGAAGAAATTATGGAGTTGTATGGGCATCATCGTATCAGTTTACAAATCTAAACAAATAAAGAGTGTTATTTAGCAAGGTCATGCACTACATGTTTAAAATGTGTATTGTAGAAAAACTACATGTACATCGAGCAACTCAATCAAAATATCTAACAATACCAATTGTAATAAGCAAACTTTAGAAAAAATACTCCAATTTCATTTTTAATCATGTTGAAAACTATGTCACGATGGACAATAAGGTGATTATGATGTGCCATATTGTCATGATTAACTTAATGTTTGCTAATATTCCTTCTTGCTACTTAACCCACACATTAATTCCTACCTACAGTATTTTGGAGTTGAAGAAATTATTCAGGTAATATGTTATGCCTATAAGAAAATGGTAACTCTATGTAAGGATTACTGAGGACTCAGTGTTCATAGTTTGTCAACTTGGTAGTCAATGTTTATTGCAAACAACAATAGGTGAGTTATTTCTCTAGAAGACTGTTTGTGGGTTTAGTCCTTCATGTACAAATACTTAATGACAAATAATAATTTCTATTTTCCTCACAGATCATGTCATACAAGTATGTTACACAAATTGTAACCCTCTGCACCACAAACAATGCAGTTTGGTGGGATGTTGTGGGTAACTTTTCCTTTTTGTTGGATAATAGTCTTTGCATCCTTCCTATTACTACTTGACCAATCTATAGAGAATCCAAAATTTGTAGCAAAGCTACTTAATGGGTATGGGGTTTGGAATCACAAAAAGTTTCAAAAATTATTCTTGGCTAATTTGCTATTTTATATTCTATATTGTCCTTGGGCTAAATTTATGGGAATAACTATAGGGATGTCAGTTCCTATTTTGAGCTCCTTAACTAAATAGCTATGATTGCAAGAGTGGCTAGAACTTCTAAAGTAGTCAACTATGCTACTTTATCATTCGTCCTCCTTTGGTGTGCTAAGAATTTGTAGGCACATATGGAAAAGGTATTCAACTCAACTATACTACAAAGGAACATTCACATTATAACTACTAGTTGGTACAACTCTCAATCACATCAAGAAAGAGTTGTGGAGTCCTCAATGGGCCATTTATTATCTCTTATTAGTGTCTTCCTACAATGAATTGGATTAGGTTTAATTGCAACACAACTATGCAAGATGACTTGAATGCTAGAATTAGTATTGTTTCATGGGATGACATAAGTAACCCTATTACTATTGTAGAAGAAACGTTTTTTTTCTTGTTAGCTTTTATCAAGCTAATTATTGCTATGTTTGAAGTAATGCAATTGTGAATTTTAATTCCTGATGCTAAGGTAGTGGTGTTTGAATTAGATTCAACTTCAATTATTATTGTAGTTATCTAGTACGGTTTGTCTAAAGCAAATAATAATTCCTACTATAGGGCCATTGCATATGTCCAGGGGCATAAAGCTATTCAAACTATCCCACCTAAAGTGCCAAGGCAATAGTGCTACAGACTAGGTTGCTCATCACACATTTTTGTGTGATTTTATTTGAGACATGGGAATAGTCTTTCCCAAATCTCTTAAACTTTGTCTTTTTAATGATTTTATGTATAGTCCTCCTTAAGGAGAGTATGGTTTAGGCTTTGAGCATTACATTATGAAGGAACCCAAAGAATTTGATTTCTTATGATGTGATCATTGAGCCCAAAGATTAACAATTGCTTATCCTTGGTGAGCATCATTTATGGTGGACACAATGATGAGATTTGATTGTCTTTAAGCCCAAACCACTTATTCTTGTTTAATAAAACATTATTGGCATATTGTTATCATCGTGGTTTGTCAATCATATATCTATGAATTTCACCTTTAACAATGAAATATGAATGCTCATGACATTCACTCAAAATCATTACTATGATCATAATGGCCAGCACAATAGGGCAAAATCCTATGATGTTATCCCACACAAATGTATCTAGAGCATGGGCTTGCATTGAGCACTAACATCTTCAATGTAACAATATTAAGGGAGTGGCCTAGCAAGCTAATTCTAGTCCACATCATTGACAAAACAATCAGGGTATGTGGTGCATCCGAAAGGTAGATCAATTAGGAGAAAGCAAGCTCCATTTATGACTTTTTTATCTAGAACAACTTGAATATATGCTATTTAAGCTAGATATACCATGGCCACTAACACTAAACTTTCCTTGTAATGGATCCTCATTAAGGAATTTAGAATGTACTCATTCTAATTAACAAACATAAGGTGCTCAATATTATTTTTTATTGTTATTCTGTTTATTATGATTTGGTAATTTGTGTGCTTGCTACCTTCCTTGGATAGCTTGAAGGCCCAGCATTTAATTCAACTATAATAAATAATTGGGTGAATCAGTGGTTCCTCTAATACAAGGTTAAATTACTATTTGACACATTCATAAATAGGGTAAAGCTAACATCTTACACAATGGATTATACCTAGCTCATGTTGGCTATTGGTGGGTGGATAACCAACACTCGATAAATTTTCTTCATAATGATAGGAAGAGCTGACATCAAAGGATCAGAAAGCAACATTGAAATGAATTCTTGGCTACCACAAACCAATTATCCCTATGGTAACTTTTCTAACACCTTCAACAACAAATTTGAATTCTTAAAGGAATGATAAGCTTTTTTTTCATTGTTCGCATTTGTACTAGAAATAAGAATCACATGAACTTTTTCCCTTTTGTTCCTCATGAGATTTCTATTTTCATTGCTCTCATCTTAGGATAACTTTGTTATCTTTCAGTAAATGTTCCACCCCAAACAATCTCTTACCTAATAATGTCCTTTACTAGGATTGACCCACCCAAGCAAGACTTGAAAAGAAGAGGGTTTGGGCCCTACATTTTTGTTATATGATAACTAAAATAATTTTACAATTAGTGGTATCTCAATTTAGTTGGCAAGCTATCTCTCACATATGATATACCTTTCAAATAATTTCACAAAATTGGACTAGAATCTAGCTTAATAATGTCTTCCTTTCCAAGCCAATAGACTGTTAAGAAAAAAGGCTAACTCTTCCCAAGACCCACTTACATCTTAGAAACAATTGTTTCCATCAATTCCCTCATCCCAGCTCTATAATTTCAACTCAACTTCCTTTAGAAGCCAATGCCAAATGGAACTCTGTGATTGGTTTCCCTCATCTTGTAGGATTAGTTAACCCATGTTGAACTATCATTCACATAGAGCCTTTCTCCCCATTCAATATTCAAAGTTCTCATTTAAATATTTGCCACCACAGAAAATGTTCCAAAAAAAAATACACCACACAGACTCATGATCCACATTTTGTAACAACTATTGCACTCTTATACTCATCAGGGCATAGCTTTGCGTCGATGACCATATATTGGTCTCTTTCTTAGCTGCAATTCATTGAATAATTAATTAATTAAGTGTGTTGTTACACACATTTTAATGGATATTAACTTCCATGTCCACCATCCTACTATCTTAATCGACAACACTTTTTGAAGGCTCAAAGTTAGTTGACAATTGGACATCATAACCCAGTTTTTTAGTTTATCACAAATTCAATAATTATGCTTACCAAAAGTGTCCCAAATAGAGCCTCAATTTATTTTCTCAACTCATGATTGAAATTTAGCCTTCCTATCAATTTAATGTATGAGAATAGTTCTTGAGCATTGAGTGCTCGAAGTTTCTATTCAATGGCTTTGCCTAATAAAAGCTCAAATAGTGGCCCCTGTTGTCTTGAGGGAAACTATGAAGGGGGCCAACTACTAGGTACTTTGATTAATCTTTCACTTGTATAACCAAGTCAGATGAATGATTTACACATTAGTATCTCTATGGGCCTGCATAAGGATTTCCTTAGGTTTTACCCTACTCAGGCATAGCTCACCAACTTTTAGGTTTTGATAAGCCTATTCTCACTCTGATCTTATATAAGAGATTTAATTTAGTTGGTGGCTCACTCCTTAAATTAGGATCCCATAAATCAACATTCTTATGCCTTGCAAGCTTGCTCACCATTTGAGTCTTAAGCAGATGACAAGCCCACTGACCATCGCAATGCATGCAGTGCCTCAACCAAAAGGTCAATAGGCTAACAATTGTGATAGGCCATGATGATGATTTCTTCATGAGTGATGTCTACTTATTTTAACAAGCTCATTCCCTTGTCATGTGTATCACAAATTAGATGATGAGACATTAATCTACCTTAGTAGACTCATAGTCACTCCCATCATTCACCCATGCATCGTTGAATTTCTTTCGTTTGACATTTAGAGCACTAGGAAGAAATCACATTACATGAGCATCCTCGAAGACCATCGCAATTCATTGTTGTAATTAAACTGTCAGATTCCTCATGTTTGAGCCAAATATGAGTTTATTATTCAATGCTAAAGCAAGGGCCAAGTAAGGGCCACTCCTAAGTTGTCTGCTAGTCAACATAATTTGACCAGCTTTTAGTGCCCTAGCAACTTGAGAAGTACACCGACACCTGATGAGTTTGGGAGTATGACATCATGTACATTCGTTAGAGTCCTTTTGTCAAATTATGAATCCCTTTTGCGAACTTCTCTTGCTTACATTTCACCATTGATCAAAGGCAAGTCATCTTGAAGATATGGTATAGCTATGATGAGTACGATGAGCCTTTAAAGGAACTCAATAATTTAGACTTTCAAGGGTCATTTGGAGCACATCAGAGATCACTCAATGTGTGGTGCTCTTCCAACTACTTGGTGCTACCACCAGTTAAGTTGTTTCTAGGGACAATATACTTTAATTAGAAAATTTACTTTTCCCAAGGCCTGTACCAATGTCTTTAAACCGCTTGCTTTCCCACTCAATCACTACATCATAGCTCTAAAATTTTAACTGCACTTCCTTTAGAAGATCATGACAAATGGCATTCCCATGTGTCATTCATAAGGAACCTTTTCCCCCATCAGTCATCAAAGTTCTCATTTTAATATTTTCGACTATAACTAAGATATGCACTAAGAAACACTCCAAGTGGGCCCATGTTCTACATTTTGTAGTGAATATTGCACCTTCCCAGCCATTGAGATGTTGCGTTACACTGATGGCAAGGTGGATCACAAGCTTTAGTGCAATCTAGTTTTGGGAATAATTGATTCAACAAGTGATTTGTTATGCACTCATTAGTTGATTTCAACTTCCATGACCATGGTCTTACTATCTTATTTGACCAACATCCTTTGTAAACCCCAAGATAATGCACAATTGGACATTGTAACCCAACTTTTAGTTCATCTCATATTGTTAATTATGCTTACAAACAAAGGCCCACTTGGAGCATAGATTCCTTAGCTAAACTAATCAAAGAATTTGAGCATTTTCACTAATTTAAGGTATGAGAATTGGTCAAGGGCAATCTGCCACCAATGGCTCAAGTCATTTCCATTACCCAATAATACATTGACTACGGCTTTAGCTATCTTGAGGGAAACTTTGAAGGGAACTAGCTACTAGATGGCTCAATTAGTCTTTCCCCCATACACCCAAGTTAGATTATAGATTTGCACATTAGTGTCATTGTGGGCCACCACTAGAGTTTCCTTAGGCTTCACCCTACTCAGGCATAGTTAATAATCTTTTTGGTTTTGAAACGCATGTTCTCACTCATGCCCTTTATAAAAGATTTGGTTCAGTCATTGGATCATCTCTTGAATGAGGATCTCACAAACTACCTTCCTTGAATCTTTTTGGCCTACTCACCATTAGATTGGCAAGCATGTCATACTTCTTTGTCAATGTTTCAAGTTAGGCTCGATGGGGAGTTCATTGGTGGTCACCAATTCACATGATGCAACCAATGGGAGCCAAAATGGAGAAAACATGGTGGCTGGCCACGATGATAATTTCTTCATGGGAAACATTTTGTTGATCTCCCATTATCTCGATGGCCTAAGACAATCAACTCTTTGAGCTATGCAATAAACAATCGAACAATGTTATACACCTAGCCAATATACACCATTCACTACCATCTACTTCTCTATTACACTCCAAAAAACTTTCTTCAAAAGGACACGATAATGATTTGTGATTGAGTAGCCCTCTTTAGATTACAATTTAAGCTTTAGGCAATCTGTTTTGCATTTTGAGCCAGTCCTTTTTTGCTGGATATTATGAAGAGAATCCTCATAAGTTCCTTCTCCTCCACCTATTCATGTGCTTAACTCTATGGGTAGCCTCACTAACATGGGGTCAAAATTCCACTCCATAGAGCACAGAGTTTAATTTCTGAGGGGCATTTACTAGTCATGCTACAACATCAATTCAAAATGGCCAATGACTCAAAACTAGAAGGTGTCCACTTATTAGATTGACAACTGACCATTTTACAACACATGAACATGTCATGCCATTGCATGGGGTGCCATCAATTTGCTCAAAGTAGGGGTCAGGAACAAAACCACTCATTCCAGGCTTCTGCAATGAGCGATATGTCACATTAAAACCATAGAGGAAAGCCATTAACTTACATTCTTGGGTGCAAATTACACACAAAAAATGGATGGTTCACTGGATTCTATAATTCACAAAATGTATCAAATTTCTCTGCATTCTTCAGTAATATGAAAGCGAAGAATTTAGTTCTTTATTGTCTAGACCAACACGATCTATGTCTACTATTGTGTTTATCATCCTTTTGTGCTTGGTTGTCACTAATATTGTTCATCTTATAACGCAATTGTATTACAAAAGGACTAAATTTGTATTTCAAATTAGATTAATATGATTGGCATCTTTCACAATAGTGCAAACATACCTTTTCAACAATACGAATATGCACATTAAACATATACAAAGGTTGGCATGACTGTAACAAGAATGTTGTCTCTATATTGCAATTAGAAAATGATGCTTACACACTTCCTTGGTTGCAATAGATTGCTGACAATTTTGGTTGACAACATCAACAACTTCGCTTTCACATGTCATACTAAATAGTTAGAGAAAAAATAGAATAGACTATAAGAAAATATATAATAAAAAATTTATTAGATGAGTAAAACAAATGTATTGTGTCAATTATAATTAACTTTTAATAAGGGAATATCAAAGTTGTAATCAAAAATGATTTTTGACTATTTAAGTTTAAGATAGAGCCAATTATTGATGTTTTCATGGGATACAACTTCTAACTATAAATCCTAAACATGAAGATTTAAAGCATGTTGTACAAAAACGATGAACAAAATATGGTTTGGGTTATTGAATCCATTGTTTCTTATTGAAAGGATTATTAAGATTAATATCATATTTAAGACCAACCTCTTATACACTCTTAGTGACACCAAGGTCCTAATGGGGATTTTCATTGAACTTGGTAGCATAACTTGAGCTTTTTCTCAGGGTGGCTCACTTGAGAGCAATATATGCAAAATAATTTGTAACACTTAAGACTTAAAGGACTAACAACAAGACAAATGTCTTAAATGGCCAAATATTGTTAATTTAGGATGGCAAGGAGGAATTTTGATAGTAGGGCTAAAGATTTTTTTGTGGTGATGAATGTACAAAAAAATGGAGATAAATTCAAAACATAAATTAGATATCAATTCATCACCTAAGGTAGCTAGGATGCAACTTATAATTGCACCCTCATGTAGATAAATTCAACATTGTTTCTAAAAGTTGAATGATAATATAAAATAATCTTTCTTTGTATTAAATAATAGAACTTTAAATAGAGTACAATGCTAAACCTAAAATCAAATGAAAAAATAACTAGAATACTATTCTTATTGAAAACTTGTTAGAATTATACAATATGTTGATAAGGGTGAAACTACCATAGGGAACTTATTTGAACCACTAAAACTAATATAAAAATAAAACATTTAGCATGCCAAATAAAACTAAATGAAATTCAATAGTTCAACTCAATTATAAGTGTAATATAAGTTGTTTGACTTCAATATGAACCTCTAAGGGAAACCCTATCTAACATGTGGTTTTATGCTCTAAGTGAATCTTCATCAAGCTTAGTATTGATTTTATGATGTCTAAACATCTAAAATCATATCAAATAGTTTATGGGAAGAAATATCATTAAAAAACTTATCCAAAGGCATCATGTAGAACTTGTGAAAGAGAATTACCATCCTAACTCAAAAATAAGTTGAAGAAACTATTGTACCTTTGTTGCTTTATCAGATTTGATAGGATAATTTTGTGCACCATTTTTGGCAATCATGACTAAACATTCAAGCTCCTCAATAGTTTATTTTTTTTTGAACTCTTGCAAAATATAGATTAGTTTGTTAATAGACTGTTTTGGTTTATGATCAAGTAGCTATGGGTAGAATTAAAGTTACACACAAAAACAGCATGTACTATTTTATAGTTATTTGGACTAGTTTCATTCATGCATTAGTTTTGTAAAAGAAATAAGCTTTTGCAAGCATGAATTTGAAGTGTTTTTCATATGCATGTTCGACAAGAGAAAGTAGAGGTAGAACCTCAAGTAGAAATGGATATTGGAATTAGCATAATTTTTATGGTTTTCTTTTACTACCATTGCAAAATAAAAGATTTGCAAAACTAATAAAGTTAATGAGATTAAATGACACTCAAAACTATGGAATTACATGGATAAAAAATCAATTGTCTCATATGTACATTAAAGATTTTTGTATCTAAATTAGAATCAAGATTTCCTAATAAGTGAAATATAGAAGTTATGATAGAATGCAAGATAAGGATGTAGGTCTAATGAATTCTATTATTTATTGTTCCCACTAAATGTTTGTGACATTGAAGCGAATAAACAATTAACATGTTACTATGTCACTACACTTACGATGAAACCATTAATCATACTTTATGGTGCTATAAATATAAAAATCTGTTTTTACTTTTTTTCTTCACTAACTGCCAAATTACCAAAATACTTAACTATTTCATGCAATTTCATAGCTTTAAGATTTATTGGACTTGATGTAGATTAATAATAAGGAAATAGAAATAGAAGAATTAGTCAATAATGTTGCTGCTACAGTTCACCATATAAAATGAGATAATAATAACAAACTACAGATGAAGTTGACACTCTCATCTACCTCCGTGATCAAAATCATCCCCTAAATGTTTTGTAATGTAGGAAGTTTCCTATAATGAACTTTTAGAGCAACCACAGCCTATGTAGGCTACAAGTTGTTTGACAATATATGTTTACCTCCATCTTGGCTAGATGAATGTCAACAATGAGGCTATCTATGTTATAAACTATTTTGTGTGTATTAAGATATCAATTGAGATGGAAAAATATGTTTTTTGTTTTAGAATTTGTCTAATTACCTCCCAAATTCCTCACAGCATGCATGTCGACATTGGGATTGTTGCTTATATTGCCATAATAGCTCACTAGTACTACTAAAAGTACCCCCAAATGGAAAAATTTTAACATAATTCTATTTTTTATGACTTTTAACTCAATTCAAGCTTACCCATTTTTACAATAAAGGGAGCACTATTACAGATCAGGTGGAAACTTTACATTAAATAATATTTTTTTGGTGAGACGAGAGCATGTCCCTTCTTGAATGTTTCCTTTTGCTTTTATTGCAAGATTATTTGTATGATCATCCATGGAATGATATCAGTAATGGCTTTAGCAACATGTTTTTTTCAAAAACAAATGCTAAAAGGTGGAGCACATAGCCTAGCCTTGTATCGTATTCATCATGGCCCAAAATCGTAAAAATAAGGAACCTAAAAAGAAGAATGCATACAGACATCCACTCCAACAAGGATTAAGTAGACAAAAGAAAGCAAGTCATAAGCACATATGAATGTTACATTTCATGCTAGTTACTTTGGTGGATCCATATAGACATAACGTTTTCACTCCAATAACTTTCTATTTTGGCACACTAGGGCTCAAACCTGTGACATTGGCTCTGATACCACTTGCATCTTAGAATTTGTGGAATTAAGCATCTAAGGCTTAGATTAACCTTATTTTTATATTATCCTTCTTAATTTCCTATATCATATTCATAAACCTAAATATTAACTCTTTCATGCCAAATGTTTCATCCCATAAATAGTAATTTTTTTGCAATGGAGTGATCCTTTTTTTGTCTCCCTTTTTTGGCATGAATATACACTTTGAGAAATGTTGATTAAGGTTAGCATTCAGAGTTAAAAAATTCACTTCTTGGAAGAACTCGATTAACATTTTCCTTGTTTAAAGTTGCACAAATAGTTTGTCCACAACAATGTTTTAGGGCTATTAATATTGAACGGTCTATTAAGATCATGCTTTGTGAACTTATCATCCATCTTGAGTAAGATTTTGTTTCGTTATAGCCTTCTATTATATCAAAATTATACTAGAAATACTAAATAATCTTACCATTATATGGATTCCTTAGTCATAGATCATCTTCAAGTCCACTTCAAGGGAAATAAAAAATTATGGGTCAATTGGTTTAAACTCTAGCTCAGTAGAAAATGGTTCTAGAGCCCTCCACCAAGCCTTCCCATTAAACCATAAGACAAAGACTATGTAAAATGATTTTCTTTGCTACAAGTCTTAACAATTATGGTTTGTTTAACATGGAAAAAAGTTGTAGAATTTGTAGAGCATATTGCATAGTAGAGATTTAAGACTTATTTTAGTATTATTATGCTAGTAATTATTATATCATGTTAGAGCATTAATCATGGTGCATACTAGTTCTTAAAAACAATTAATCCTTTTCCTAGTGAAATTCAAATTCAATAGCCATCCTAATAAAAAAAGAGATTACCTTGTCATTGATTCAATTATGAAATCACAAATTTATGTACACCCTCATTTGATCTAGGAATTGTTTTGAAATGTAGTTACAATACGCCTCTTAATAAAATCCTAAAAATAGAATCATGCATATATACAAAAATATCTTGTTTAAACCCACATAGATTTATAGCTTAATTACATACCCCTGAGGTACATCCTAACTTGATCCATGTAGTGGAGTTCACCAATTAATGTGCCTCCTTCTTCTCTTGAAAATATAATTTATCCATCATCACATCTCAAAAAAAAGACCATGGTTTTAATTCTTTTCCTATCAAGGCTTAGCTTTCATAACACCAAAGGAAAAACAAATAATTCCTTATATGGTTGGCTCACGAAATCTTCTAAAGATAATGTGCCTAAAGTTTATCATAGTTAAAGATATGGCTTACTTGATTCACTTTCGAATATCTTTGAACTCAAAGTTAAGATTTATATTTTGAGCTTTTCTTAATGTCTTTTATCTTCCTAGTTTTAAAGTATCAAAGTGAATTCACACCTAAATGAAAAATCCAAGTGTGATGCTTGTTCTTCCAATGAGATTTCCTCATAAGAGCATTCATGGAAGGGTTTTTAGAAAATATTGTCATCCAAAACCTTTTTGAATGAGACATAGCATTCTCTATAAGGCTTTTTAGATCAGATCTATGGACAACAAGAATCAAGTCATCCTCTATTCGAAAAATTAAAATTAATTGATGCCAAATGAGTGCTAGAAATTGTGATTAGCACCAAGATATTAATTTGTATACAATAAGAATATAAAACACGAGACGATAAACATAGAAGCAAAAATATGTAACACACACGAGGCACAAATCCAAGGAATTTTAGCTTAAAGGGGACCAGGACCAACACAAGTATCACATTGTATGCAAGGCTAGTTACCTCACTAATAACATAGAGATGGTGTACTTGGAAAGATGTTTGATAAAATAGTCTCTGTGATAATGGAACATCAAAGTAAAGGTGACTTGGGTGTTAACTGAAAGCAATGAAAAACTTTACTAAGTCTTAAAAAAAGTCTTGAGTGACAACATTTAAAATAAGTTTAAACACTTATGAAAGTAAAATTGAGAGAAGTACTGAATGCAATGATAGGTGATAGGATTTGAAATTTGAGAAAACATTAAGAAATGAAGTGAAAAGGAATGACAAAATGAACAAAATTGATGAAGTAAATGGAAATTAATAAAGTGAAAGAAACAACATAATGAAAGAAACCATTATGAGCTATGATAAGAAAGTGATGACATATAATGAAATGTAAATTTGCACGGTGCCTCATCGTTCAAACGTTGCTTACCTACTAACAAAATTAGTGCTCTAACAAGTAATCATGTCAGACTTTTATTACAATCAAAGTTAGAACTCAATAAGACACAACGAAATAATGGAAATTTTGCTCTTGCAAACATCATCCATTTTAAAGTATAGGCTTCCCAATGTTCAAAAAAAATCAAGGAGAATAGAAGAAAATAAGAAAAAGAAATTCTAATTCAAAATTGGTGATCAAAATCTATTTTCATATAGATTTCTAAGAAACAATCATTTCATTTTAAAAAATATATTTTCTAATAACCTATTTGCCGAAGTTGTTGTCAAAACAATTTTGAAACTACTTTTTAAAGAACAATCATTTTGGCCCAAAAGTTATGTGGTCAAAGCTATTGCTAAGTAATTTTATAAAAAGATATTTTTTTATTTCAAGCAACTAGGTTAGTTATGGCCCTTGCAGTTTTGATCAAAGTTGACATGTCATGGATTTTGTAATTATTTTCAGGGTCGATGTGTTGCAAATTGGGTCATTGAATCGATAAGATATCAGCAATGTCCAAGGTCATATCAAGATAGTCATTCCATAAATTATTTTTGTGGGGCTAGTGTAATGTTGATGGTGCCACAGGTTAGATCTGTCTCAATGTACATAGAGTGGGTTGTTTGGTAAGCTTGGTGTTAATTGTCTAGGTTTGTTCACAAGGCAAATGTCCTTTACCACTGTGGGTGAATCGAACAAGTTGCTAGAACATAATGGGTCTAGGTGAAATTGTGGGTTATGCAAACAAATGCATGGGATTAAGTTTAAATGACCAATTCACTAATCTATTTTGGTGGAGTATAGTCCAAGTCAACATCAAGTCTAATCAGGTCAAGTCAACAATGAGTGATAGAGGCAACAAGGAATGATAGCATCAATAGAAATGGGCTTAATGAGCAATTTTTTTATTCTTTTATTTGTTCATGATGTGAATTTTTAGCATATAATAGAATTTTAAGCTCTATTCTAACTCAGCACATCAGGAAAAGATAGCTTGATTGTTTGGAATTGTTAACACATGTCTAAGTGCTCCTTGAGTAATAAACATCTTAACTGGTGTTGTATCTAGTTCTTTTGAAGTAAAAGAGTTTCATTTCTAATGAGTTACCTACTCTAGATTAGTCCTCATAAATGTCTAATGTGTTAAGGTTTTGTCTTTATGACTCTTTCGTTATGATTGAGTATCATTATTTCCTTGTTAACCTTTCCAATGAAAAAGATCCCTTTGATAACTTTAACTTTTGGTTTATTTAGCATTCACATCCATTACTACTTCAATCTTCTTACTCTTCTTACCATGATAGGTAAGTAAGAACTTAGCTCCATGATATATACAATTGGACCAACCTTTGAGATTTGGAATGGATAGACTACTCTTGAATGTAACTTCTACAAAGTTGATAGTGGAAACCATTCAGAATTGATTCTGATCGTCAAGAATTCTCCTTCTAAGAATTATTTAAGCTTGTGGTGTGCATTGGCCAATCTATTGTACTAATCATTACTAAGATTTGTTATTTCCTAAATATTCTCATGAACCTACCATATATACAAACATTTATCTTTCTACTTGAATGCATAATAAGATTAGGTCAAATAGGTTAAAAGGTTCATATTCATTACTAGATTCAAATGGGCACACTCTTGTGGTCATATTCATAGAACTAATATAAGCTTTCTTGGTTTGTAGTAAAAGATGGCCAAAATTATTTATGTTTTACCTTACGAAACACCATAATTGATTTCCTAAGCTATGATTTATGAACGCATAGGAAAATAAGAATTTTAACCATATTTGCAAAAGATGCCAAATGGTTTTCCAAATGTACCAAGTGAAGCAAACATCCTTATCAGTGATTATGCCCTTGAGAAACTAATTAAACATAGAGACTTTTTCAAGTATAGTGTGGAGGTTGGAGCATAAATTATTGGGTCATAGCGTCATTCGGTTTTACAAATTATTTCTCAGTTGTAAGGGTCTACTCATAATTTCTCTATCTAAGATGACCAATTATTAGGGTATTGATGATAACAAAACAATTAATGAATTTCCTTTAATGGGTTGTCGGTCAATGAAAACTCTTAATGTTATGGATTTCCTAAGATGTTGGTTAATCATTTATTGCCCTAATTATGTTATAGTAAGATGATACATCATCTTTTAAGGTTTGAAGCCCAAAAAGTTAAGGTGATGGGAAAAAATTTGCATTTTTTATGTTGGGTATGGGTGTTCTCCATAAGCATGGATCAAATCTTTATAAGGTGTTCTAATTTATGTTTAATTGTGTAACAAAAGTTTCAGATGACATTAAAGTAAACTATAACAAACATTCTTAATTAGGATATTTTGGTCATTATTCTTATAAATGTGCTTGCCGTGTTGAATATGGTGACGTGAATGACTAACCACTTGTATAATATATCCATTATTTTAAAAATCATTTTCACTCATCGCATAACTTGATTGTGTCTTGTCTCTTTCTTCTTTTTAAATTTATTTTGGATACAATAGTGGCTCCTTTAGTTTGGCCTAAAAGTTCATCCAAGCAAGGGATAAGAAACTATACTTATAATTTTGCTAATTTCTCTATTATTGAAACAAATTCTCCATGAACCATTCTTTATTAGTGCTTGAGGGCTAGGAACAACACAAGGATTATAACTTTCTCAAATGAATCCTTTTTCTAGTTAGTCTTGTACTTATTAGTTGAGCTCTTTGTATTTGAAGGATTCATCTGGTAATCTGACAAATTTAGTAAAATAGTACCTAGTATGAGGTCTACAGTATATAGAATGTCATGAAGTGGTGGTAAACCTTGGGGTTCATTTGTTAAAATTTTAGGAAAGCTAAATAAAATGGATTCGACAATGAGAGATATTACTATATAAGGTATTATTATGGCATAAATGAAATTTTTATCAATAAATTCTTTGTCTACTTTACCATGGGACATAAATAAGATTTTCGTATTTGGGATATCGGGTGGTTTTTGATGGTTATATGTTAAATTTTTGGTCATGATGTGCAAATGTGTAGGTGTTGGCCTTGTTAGCAAAAATGGCATGATTGTCATATAACCAGGGTCATAATAAGATGATACTTCACATGATCCTAGGAACAAGATCACATAAAATATATTCTAATTTTTTGGCCAAATTTAAATAGTATAATTTTATTTTTCTTGATACGCATGCATATTTTGTTAATTAAAAAAAAGAGTATGGGTTTAGGTGATGAATGATCCATTGTTTGAGGTATGATATAACATTTGTAGAAATGGCTTTGATGGTACTTCCACTTTCTATGATATATTTATAAAGCTTTTCTCTAGGCTTGACAAAGATTTAACAAATGGTGGTACATCTTCAATCTTTACTTCTCTTTGATTAGGTTAAGGTGCTTCTCATGATTATAATGGTCAAGTGTCTACAATCTTCAATCCTCATTGGTGTATTAATTGGCTCAATAAGGTTAGGAAGCATGATCTTTGATCTCTTATTTTTTCATTGGTATTCAATTCTCAATAATTGACTTCCTCGATATAGCTTGTCATTTTTGGTACTGGGCTATCGTATGACTTCACTTTTAACATCAAGAACATGTTACTTGGGTGATTGGTTAATAGGTGGGTTTGGCTTCACTGTTAGTTTAAGGATAGAGAGGGCGTGGAGTGGTATGTATTGGTATACTACTTGTGGAGCATCTGGTATTGGTCAGCTTGAAATTTAACATGGTTGATGCTTCCACACTTTTGACTTGATAAATGTTTCTATGTTTCATAGTGGAATTCTTATAGGCCACTTCTAAGGTGTGAATGTTTTGCATGAAAAGCTCCCCCTAAATAAATCTCTAAGCCCAACTCAGAATCTGGAAGTGGGGACCAAAGGGTCTATATTAACACCACAATACAAATGTACTCATCAAAATGAGTAATGCACTCATTAACATACCTTTTTTACTTTTGTTAGGCATGTCATTGGTCAAGTAAGTCAATCTTTTAAGATAGGAATATATATTTTGATGAGTTGTGATCCCCTTTGTTAGCATTAAGTTTATATGATTTTTATAAATAGATGAGTTTTTTCCCAATTTCATTTGTGCAAATAATTCCTTTGTTTTTCATTAAGTTTAAGAAATTAGAAGCAATGGTCTAAGGAAACTTTTGACTCTTTTTTTTAAGGTTTATGGTTCCTTTAAAGATAAGAATGTCACATTTTGTGGATTTCATGTGTTTGTTACCATCAATATCATAGCATTAACACAATTTGATTATAAGAGGTATTTCATTAAAGTGGATGACAATATTAGGTTTGAAAAGGTGGGCTTATTTTCAGCTTGTTCTTGTTGAAGTATTCAAAAACCATATTTCTCTACCTTGCCTTCCAATGTTTGTAGCCTAGTAAATCGATCTTAGAGGGTCACTTTTGCTTGGTTGATGTGTGGGTGCTGTATGTGATAAGTTCTATATGATATCATTTGTTTAAACTCTGTCCTTTAGGAAAAAGAAAACAAAATGCCCTTGTTCGATCATTATCACTTTTTTAAGATTTGGTGTATATAAAGGAAAATTAAAAGGAATGTTTAGTTTAGCATTGCTTTACTATTAGCATTGCAAACATTGGTATAACCAAGCTCTATAGCAAGATTTGTTTCTTAAGTAGTGGCACAAACTATAATAGGCATTTAAAGATTAGGTTACATGGATTTAGAATAAAGAAAATGAGATGATAAGCATGAGAAACCTAGAGAGGCAACACACAGAAAGTTATCCAAGGAATCTTTAGTCAAGAAGGGACCAAGAACACCATAGGGTGCATTTCTTATGCTAATCCTATTACCAATTCAATGGCACAAATAAAGGGTATTTGGAAAGCGATTTGTCAAAACCAATTTTTTGTATGGATTTAACAATATAAATGTCACATGGGTGCAGATTAAAATCCTTGACAAACATTAATAAGCAATATAGAAAAGATGGAGTAATGAAGTAACTTATACATAAAGCCCATTCAAACAAAACTAAAAGTTGAATTGAGAATAGGAAAGAAAGCGACAATATGTAGTAGTAGAAATCAAGAAAACATTATGTATCAAAGTGAAAAGGAACAATGAAGTACAAGGAAATGACATAATAAATGTGAATCAATGATGTAAAAGAAACATCAAAGTGAAAGAAACCGTTATGTAGCATCCACAAGGAGGCCAAACAGCAGTGATATAGGCAAACTTGTACACTGTCACATCACATAAGCTTCGCACGCTTCCTTCTAATGTTGAAACCAAGATGGTTCAGTACATTTTTGTCGCATTTTAATTAATCCTAGAACTCAATAAGGCATAATGGAAAAGGTGGAATTTTGCACATGTAAGGATCATCTTTTTGAAAGGGTAAGCCTCCCATTTGTGAAGAACCTATGTTTAGAAAAAAAGAAATTAAAAAAGTAAAATTGATGTAATTAGCTCTTACCAAATATCAATTTGAAAATATCCCTTTTTAGTTTCGAAAAATCTATTTTTGAAAAAGTAGTTTCCAAGGCTTTGCTAAAAGCTATCAGAAAATAGCTTTTCTAAAAAGTTATCATTTCGGCCCAAAGTTTCCAAGGTCCAAACATTTGTGAAACTATCTTCGTAAGAAGTTGCATTTTCATTTTTTTATCAGGCAGGTTCACAAATTGTCATTAAAATCAATTTGTGTTGGGCATTGGTGGATTAAATTAGTGAATTGGCACACCATAGAATGTGTTGTAGGTAAAATTCAAGTACATGTGTTGTGGATCTAGTCATTAGATCGTTGTACTGTCGATGATGTTTTGGTCAAATTTTAGTTGATGAGTCATGGATGAAGTATGGTGGTCAATGTGACATTGATGTTGTCATGGATCAGATCTAGTTCAATGCATAATAAAGTGTGATGATAAGTAAGCATTACAATAGTAGATCTAGTTTTGTTTGGGGGTCTTACAAATATTGGTACTTTTAAATTGGTCCTCATGGGTAGGGAGGAAGTTGTAGATCGTGGTGTGTTTGTAGGTCATAAGAGCTCGTGATCTTGATTAGACATTAAAGACCTGTACATTGATCTGTTCCAAAAAAACACGGTCTAGGTATGCTATTAACTATAACATGGTCAGTGGTGGGTAACACACAAAGGCATCGACAAAAATGGGCCATTTTTTGGATCCTTTTCTCCTTTTTCGCATGAAAGTTTAGCCTATAATATAATTTTAGGCAATATCTTAACTCTAAATATAAAGAATAGATTATTGATTCCCCAAAAGTTTCAATAGATATTCGATTGGTTTCTGAGCATAACAAATGTTAACTGATGACTGCACAAAGAATCTTACCAAGACTATTTGCTTTGGTTGTCCCTCAAAAACTATTGTGCTTAGAAAAAATGTGTGTGCTCTTTTGTAAAGATCTTACTTTATTCATCCCAAATAATCCAACTTGTAGTAGCAATAGTAATCACATTCTTCATAAGTGAAAATGAGAAAAGAGTATTGTTAGTAATGAAAAAATAACAAGAATATTTTTGTTGGTTTAGTTTCTACCCAAGTGAACCATTGTGTATCAAGTTGAGAAGGCATCACTTGTTATTTTCAAACGGTAAACACAACCTCATCTTGAATGTTTTTCTCCTTGTCATAGTGCACAATCCCTTGTATTTTTTGCTAGTTGGAACATAATCTATGTTGGTCTCTTACAATGTTAAAGCCAAAGTTTCTTGTGACATTGTTGGTTAGACTAAACCTTCACAAAAATGGCAACTTTTGTAACTAAAACTTAATCAAGTTATAATTCTACAAAACAAATTCCTTTGACTAAAGCATTATACATAAGATTCTATAAAATATGGGTCATGTGTAGAGCATATGGAAAATAAAAAAAACATTCCGACAAACTTTGTTGACGCGTGAGGTTGTTGAGGAAATGATGAACATGTACTTCACTTCTTCAACAAAACTTCCAATAAGTAGTTGTAAGCTTTTGGTGATCACAAGGGTCTTAAAATAGTTAAATGTCAAAATTAATTTAATGAAGGAATAGTAGTATGTGAATTCATTAAGAAATTTTATGTTTTATGAATTCCAAAATGCTTTATTAAACTCTACTTATAAAAACTTTAGAATAGTTTTGCCTTCTTAGAATTAATTTAATCCCTTCCAATTGTGAATTTAAGATTAAACTTTCATAGATAGGTTTATAACTAACTTAAGAACATTTAATAGCTATACAAATTTATTGTTTACATAAATGGTCATATTTACTAGCTATACAAATATATTGTGTCTATATGCACTGTCTTGTTTATATGCATTTTTCCTAACTTTCGACACATACATAATAATGTCCTATCAATGGTTTTGTGGTGTATCTTTATAGATTTCTTTGAACAAATGTTTCTTCAATACATGCACACTGACATTGCTCTAGTTGGATTTCAAAAACATTTTAAAACCATTTTATGAGTAAAGTGTGAAAACATTTAAATGATATCTTTTGACATATTTTTAAAAACATGATACATGCAAATGAATCATATAAGATAAAGTTTGGAAAATATCCACACAAAGTTTTCCCAAAATTCTTCTTAAATTTTTGACATTGCAAAGGAGCTTCCTTTCTTTCAAGCCTCCATGGTTCTTTCTATCATCAATTTGCATTTAATTTGCAAATTGAAAGTTTTGTTTGTGTCATGAATGATCATGATCTGTTGTTGAGTAGTCACTTTGAGCTCAATTATTGCTTCAATTATGATTTTGAATTAGCCTGATTTGCGGTTCATTTGGACTTCATTTTATGATTACTGAATAAATCTCTAATTCACTAAAGTTTTGTCTATAGGTCACATAGCTTTAGTGTGTTATAACTTACTTAAAAAACTTGTTAGTGGCTTCGTTTATTTATATGGTTATGAACTAAACTTAAACTTGGGTCATGAGGCTTAGGTGGCTTATAACATAAGTATTATGTGACTCGTATGAAAAAATATTAAATATTAAAAGAATAAAACCATTATTATAAAATAATTTAGAATTTACATAAAACAAGTAAAAAAATTTTTGTGGAAATAAAAATAATAAGAAAAGCAAACATATATAATGTTATGTAGATAATGAAAATTCTAAAATCCTAAGAACTATATCAATAACATGTTAAATACTAATTTTTTGTACATAGGCATAGAACATATACAAATATTTTTTTATGAAAGATTTTTCTAATCATTAGATATATCATAAAAAGGTTAGTAAAAGTAAAGAAATAAACCTTTAAAAACTCTTCAATTTTAGTAAATAATTAATAATGATATATGCGTGATAAGCATTAAATATTTTAAAATCATAGGAAAAAGAAATGCCATTTATATAAAATATATTTTACAATAAATATTTGGAAAATGTTTCTCGATAACACTTGCTAAAAAAAATTCTCATTGTAAAATAAATAAAACATTTCATTACACAGAAAAAAAACATTATGAAAATGGTACACTTAAAATGATAAAGACCATGCACAAAACATATTTAAAAAAATACTCTCAATACCAAGGTGAAGACTTATTTGTAACATAAAAAGATAATTGTGAATCTATTTAAACATTTTGAAAGTTTAAAAGTAAGTCCATAAAAATTGAATAAATAATGTTGGCATGTAATTTTCAGTCTACACAATTAAAACATGTTGAATAATGCTCATGGTTGAGATGGAAGAGGCCTTTTAAATTTGTTGGCTAGGTTTTTTTCTCAATGAAATGTCACTTTTAGTTTTAGGTGAGGTGGTGTGACTAGTTTGAAGCTATGTATTTATGTAGCTAAAAAGCTTCATTGGTATTTATGTGAATTGCTGAAATTAAGTTGTTCTTTTATTCAATGGATTCAAATTAATACCTAAAAAATGCTTTTATATAATTAGAATTTGAAGATTAATAGTTGGATGTGTGATTTCTTAGTCATGAAGGTAATTTTGTAAATGCATCACGAAGAAGGGAGTGGGATGGTCTTCTATTACATTTCCTTCTATTCAAACTTTGATTTTTTCTATATACTTTGGTATAAAAGTTCTCTTTGATCAGAAGCAATAAGTTATAAAGCTCCATTTCATTTTACACCATTACATGTGTTGATCTTAAACTGGATTACCATTTATTATACCTTTTCTTCCTTAGCTTAGAACATTTTTTTGTGGAAGATAAGATTCATTATAGGGCTAGCTATGGACCATATAAGTATTTTCCCTGGTTATTTAAAACTTTAAGTTTATATTATACTATAACAAGTCAATTATAAAGCTAAAATGTTTACGTAGTAGCATCTTTGTCATTTTTTAGTATTAATATAGTTTCTATAAGAAATTTAGCAGAATTTAAAATTTTAACTATGACATTTTAATATCATCATTGTCATTATGGAGCTTTAGTTTGCGTATAGACTAAAGTAGTGGAGGGCATATTCTACACTTTCTTTCCTTATATTTTCTCCTCTTTCATTATTCTTCTTATTTATGGAATTCGATTTAAATTAGATTCCAACTATAATATTCCTATCTTATGTCCCTTCATTATCAATGTTTTTCTAATCAAATCATAATTTGTGTTATTGAAATGAACATGATGATCCACAACCATTCCTTGTTGCACTGTCACACTTTGTTACACTTTCAGTATTTTTGGTAATTTTTTTCAACCCTCATTATGGCTTTCAATGATTGCATTTTTATTGGATTACAAAAGAATAGTTTTCAAAATATTATGAAGTTAATACCATTTTTTCAATGTATCATACCTTAAAGGTTATTTTGGCAAGATTTATAATTTTTAAATATTAATAAAAAAATTAAAAGAAAATTAAATAAGCAAAATTTAATACTTCAAAAATAAAAAAATATAGAGTTAAAGAATGAATAAACTTAGGTGAATAATATAATAAAAATGTTCTATGAAAAACAAAATGCTAAACATGTTAATTGAGAAAAATATGTAGAAGATGGTAAATTAAATATCATAATAAAAATATATACTAAATACCATTTCAATAAAAATTTTGTGAGACAAAAAATGGCAAATCATCAAGAAATAAGTGTGCCTCAATTTTGAAATAAAGTGTATAACACATCAAAAAATATTTTACACAATTAAATCATAACAAATATGCCAAAATAAAAGAATGAAACATTTGTAAAAATATTTACACCATTAAGAGTGATTTAAATAATTATTGCCAAATGCTTTAAAATAGAACACAAAATTTCCTAGTAATGCCACGTCACAAACTTGTTAATGTAAGCTTTTTGAAATAATTAAGTGATGTTTTATTATTAAAATAATTAGATAATTTAATATTTGATCATTACGTCCAATATATCAAGAAGTTACATGAAAAATTCAATAAAATATAATCCAAATAAATAAAAAACTATTAAATAGATTTATGATTTTAAAAACATTAATGATTAATAAAAATTTTCAAAATTATTGAAAAATTGTAATTGAATATTTGATAAATATGAAATATTGATAATAAAGAAAACTATTATCAATAAATTCTCATAAAAATTTGTTAGATTAATTACAGATTACTTTCCATTTAATGAGATAAAAGAGAATAAACGAAAAAAAATCTTAGTAAACAATTTCTATGTATTTGAGAAAAATTTAGCAATATTTTAAGAAACTAATATACAAAAATATAAATTTATATAATAAGCATTTAAATATTATTTTAAAAATTTCAAATTTTAAAAAAAAGTGAAAATATAAAATATCTCAAAATATTTATATATGTTCCAAAAGGCTAATTTTTCTTCATAATTTAATATTAAATAATAAAAACTTAAAGCATTTTTCAGGAACAACATTTTGCTAATAAGAAAGTCATAGATGTTAAAAAACTTTGTCGCATAAAAAATAATTAATTAAAAATATAAAATTGGTAGGATTGTAAAAAAAATAAAAACATAAAAATGTATTGTTACCCTAAAAAAGTAAAATAAGTAATTCTACTATTTACAAACACAATAAAAAAATTCCCAAAGAAACAAGCAACAAAAACTATCCATTGCAAACGAAAAATATCAAAGAAATAGTAAATTTATAAATATCAATAATTTAACAAAATACTAATTGAGATATAATTTATATATAAAAAATGCTTTCACAAAAAATATTTTCCATATTAATTACTTGGAAATTTTGAAATGCTAAATAAATTAATAATATTTTCTCAAAAAAACTTTTCCTAAGAATTTTAATAAAAAATTTTGTAATTAAAAAAATAATACAATTTTAAAATAAATAATAAAAAATAAAAAATTAATTTAAAAATATTCAAATTTACAATTGTCATTCCTATTTTTTGAAGAACAATTTATTTAAAAACATTTTAATATTAAACATATGAATAAGAAAGCCTTAATGATTCAAAACATTTAGATTTTGTGATGTAAGCCAAATAATTTAAGAAATTAAACATGTGAACGAAAATTTTACAATATAAATTAAATAATTCGAAGATTTGTGAAATGATTTTGTATAGAATAAAAAGATCGTAGATGATAAAAATTATTTAAATTATTGGTACAAAATTTAAAAGAATTTCTATTAAATGAAATATTTACAAAAATAATTATTTTTTATATAATTAAGATAAGCATTAGGAAAAGTGCTTAAACAAAGAGTTTTTCTATCCATACTGTAAAATAAATAAGCAATCACTATTAACAATATTTAAATATTTACAAACATGCTCAGTTTACTTAGTACTTGGCTTCATAAAACATGCTAAATCTCAATAGAAAAAATAAATAAAACATGGCAATTATAAAAGTATACTTCAAATATTTGGTAAATTTACACAAAACATTACAAAGTTGAATGATAACTTAAGCAAAAAAGATATATTATTATTTTAATTAAAACATATAAAAATAATTATGATAGTTGAATATTTAATATATCAAAAACCATTAACAACTTAGTTATCAAAGCTATCCTCTATATGAAATTTTAAATAATCTCGAAAAAGAGTTTGTTGATTTATAATAAAATTGTTAAAATGAAAATTATATAACAATTAAATAATTTGTGAATACATGAAACAAATTGGTATTATCCTCCATATGGAAAGTTAAGTAAGTTTGAAAAAATAGTTTATTTATAATAAAAACATGTCATCAACAATAACAAGATGTTTTTTTACTTACGTTATTGTTGAACTTTGTAATGCATTGTATAAATTCAAGGAATATTTTAAATACAAAACCTTTATCAAGAATCAAGGTGAATAAATATTGTTGTGTAAAAGTATTTTAGGGAGGTCTTAGGCTTTCTTTATGTCGAACTTAAATTTGAGTGGAACAAGAATTTTTTTTGAAAACTTTTACAAATAAGTTGAATTTTTCTCTTTTAAATACTTAAAAGTTTATAGTTGAAGTGTATACTAATGTATCGTTGAGCTTGTGAGGACTAGATTTTGTTGAAGCAAACACTGTAAGACAAATATTGAGCACAATTTGATGGCTCAACCTATTGACTTTGGAGTCTAGAACAACAATAATTCTTGAGTGGCTAATCTACAAATAATTTCTTTTTTGAATCTTTAAGGTTTGCTGGTTAAACCTTTAATTTTTTTGTAATTGTAGTGCATAAAACTATTAATCTTATATGTATATGTGAATTTTGATTTAATTGTATTTCATTTAAGGGTATTTGTGTTTTTGAAAATCTTATAAATATTCAAATATTTTTTATATATACAATTTTTTTTATTATTATAAACTTTTTAAGCATACCGCAATTATTAAGCTCGAATGGCTAGGGTCAAGTGACTCGTACTACCTAGGGGCATGGTCATTAGGAACGTCCAACGGCCAAGAACTTGTCGAATCTAAGATGAGTTATGCTTGAGTATCAGTCAAGTCATTTAACTATTGTAGTCTCTAGGTTAATAGGTTCAGTGAATTACGTATGAACCATGTTAAGAGAAGCAAGTCAGGACATACTCATTAATTGTTTTAAGTAAATCAGGTCTGGTAAGACTCATAGAGTTGTGTTGGCAACTAGGGGCATGATCTCTCAAGAGCACTAATGGTAGCCAACCCCAATAGGCTGATTATAATATGCAATTGATGTATTATAATTATAAAATAATTCAACTGTTTCAAAATGTAGGATTAATAAACGTGATTACCAATCTTGAGATTTCTATGCAAATATACATTTTTGTAATCGAACAGTCAATATCATGCCCATATTTATGAAAAGTTAACTTTCTTCGGCTATTAATCTATTATAATTGATCGAATGGTTGAGAGTCTCTCCTTCTAAGTAAACAGTAGTCTAATTATTGTTATTATCCATCTAACTTTCAAATCCAATGCTCTGGATCTTATCTCACTATTATTTGATTTGGACCTTTTATCATTTGCATTGATTCGATGATTACTGCTTCATTTGCTTAATGGGTTGGTAGTTGTATTGTCTTCTCAATATGTCTTGACAAGCTTTTGAAAGGTAGATTCTAGCCATTACGGTGTTATTTTTTAACTTTTTTTTATTTCAACTATATAAATGGATCATTTATCAAACATTAAAATAATTGAATCAAACTTGAAAATTTTCATACAAGTTGAAATGATGTTCAAACAATGAGTAACAAATTTTTATATAATTATTAGAACTTTGGATTTTAGTTAGTCTCTATTTCTCCTACCTTTGTTCATAATAATTTTTATATTTCTTGGAAATAACTACTTCATTCATTAGTAATACCACTATTGTTTAAAGAATTAATGGTGTTGGAAAATTTTTGAGAAAAAATGGTAAAGTATCGTGGGCATCTCAAGTCCTATGGATTAAACAACATTTTTTAGATTTTGGCTTAGGATTTACACAATTCTAATTTCTTATGATAATTTAAGTGCAATTTATTTAGCTAAAGATCCCATTCAACACTCAAGAACAAAACATATAGAATTAAGATATAACTTTATTAGAGAGAATATTTAAAAAAATAATTTAGTTGTTATTTGTGCTATCATCTACCTATTTAGTTGATATTGGTACTTAGAAATTGGCTATCATAGTGCTTAATAAACTTATAATAAGCTTAGGTGTCATTAAACCCTTTGAAATATCCCAAAAATGGAGAGAACTAAATGTTAGACTTATTGTTGAGGGTAATCTAAAATTCAAGAGGTGTATATGGCGATCATATTTGGTATATACTATAATGTTGAATATTAAATTATTTAATTTTTCCATTATTGTTATATTTTCCTTTAGCTTTAGTTTTATAATCCTCAAGGGAGAGATTGTTATACCTTTAATATGATGATCACAAAACCAAGTCTAAGTATTTATTAATATATTATTGAACTTAGTATTGTTTTAGTTAGATCTCATGGAGTTTTCTAGTATTCTGGATTTATTGGACTAAGAACTATAACATAAATAGTCAATATAATTTGATGGCTCAATCTACTAACTTTGGAGTCAAAGATAATGGTCTTACACAGTGGCTAATAAAAAAAGAAAGTCATTTCTAAATTCTTACGATTAGCATGTTAAACTTTTAATTTTTCCATAATTACGGCAAATAAGGTTTTCATCTTTTATGCATATTTGACTTTGGCTCAAGTTATATTTTATTTAAAAGCATTTGAGTTCTTGAAAATCTTATAAATATTTAATTTGTTTTTGTACATCATTTTTTATTATAATAATAATAATATGTTTTTTGTGCACTCTCAAGCAAACCCCGAAAGGGTTCGCTCAAATAGCATGTAGCACAATGAGGCACGTGCTTTTGGGACCCCTGCAAGCTGGGAACCTGCTCAAATTTGAAATGGCTCAAGCCAAGTGTCGATCAAGTCAGGTTACTATAGGGGTATCTTGATTAATTTGTTGAAGGCAATACTTATGAACAGGCTTAGGTAAAATGAGTCATGGCAGATTCTTTGAGCAGTTTAAGAAAATCATGTTAAGTTAGACACATACATGCCCACTATTGATCCAGCTCGTGACTTCTTAAGAACACCTAGGGGTGGCTAACCCATGAGGTTGATTGTAATTTGTAGTTGATGTATTATAAGAACAAAATACTTCAACTGTTTTGCATTGTGAGGCAAAACCAAAGCTATTACAAAACTTGAGATTTTCACACTCGCTGATCATGCATATTCACAATTAAGCAGTCCAGTGACACTCGTATTTACGAATAGTTAACATTCTTCAGCCATTGGTTCAGAATAGTTGATCAAAAGATTGAGAGTCTCTTTGCTAATGTGAATAGTACTCTAATCGTTGTTACTATCCATCAAACTTTTTAATCCAACTCTTTAAATCTTAACTTGTCACAATTAAATATAAACCCTTTATGATTTAAGTTGATCTGATTGTTACCACTCCATTTTCTTAATTTGACTAAGTTGTACCATCATCTCCGTCTGTTAGTGCTAGCTTTCTAAAAAGTAGATTTTTGATGTTGTGTGAGCTATTTTTGGAGTTTTATTTTATTTTATTTATAAATAGGGATCATTTACCAGATCTTAAAACTATTGAATCGAACCTAAAAATTTTCATACAAGTATAACTGAAGTTCAAACTGTGACCAACACAATTCTAAGTAATTATAGGAGTTATGGATTTTTATCAATTCCCATTTTTCTCACTTTCCTTCATAATAATTTATGTATTTTCTGGTAACATCCTTCATTCAATAGTAGTACTACTATTGTTTAAAAAATTAAAGTGTTCAGATATTTTTGTAAGAAAAAATTGTAAATTTTAAAATTTTTTCATATAGCCTAAATTTCTTAGATTTTGGTGTCTCATTGGACCACCAATATATAACTGTCTTAACTTTACCAGCTTTGACTAAAGGGAGCAGTTAGTAGGAACATGATAAATGATTGGGGGTGAATGTGGGCATAGGTTTTAGTCAAACCACTTAAAAATCTTTTGTGCATTTTGTTAATTGTCCAAAAATTTTAATTTGTTGATAAGTTTTATACAAAAAGCTTTATTTTAAGCTCAATAACCTTTTTTTTCAAATTTTTCAAATAAAAAAATTTGAAAAACATGCAATTCATCTCTCTTTTATGATTCATTTTTCCTCACATGTTTTACAACAAAAATACACTTAGTTTCTTGAGCATGCTAAAACCACCCTTTCTAATCTTATCCCACCAATTGTTATATCCATATATTTAATCAATTGACTTGTGCTTTTGACATTAATTTCCTTCCAATGTTGTTCACCTATCATATCCACAAGCAAAGCAAGATAACCAATTAGTATGCGACTTAATTAGGTCATAAAAATAAAAATGTCATAGGGAATTGTTCATAGGAACAAAAACATATTTTTGTTTTATGATTACTCACCATTTAAGTTTATGGCAATGCATTTTAATGTAGTGCAGGGAAACATTTGCTAGATATTAACAAATCAACCTAGATTTTGAAGTAATTAAAGCACATAGTTGAGCACCCTTTCACTTAAGGAACTTTCCTTAAAAGTAAGCTTAATTTCTCCCCCTTTTGTCATCATAAAAAAGTCTTCTAATTTTATGGAATAAATCTTTACTAAGAAGCTTTGTTAATGTGCTAACTTGTTACATGTTGACAGCAACAAATTAAATGTCTATTATATTTCATTCTACATAGTCCATGATGAAATGGTGCTTAAAATAAATTTGTTCAATCTTATTTTACTTTATAACACTTTCAATTAAGAAAAAAGCATTTAAATTTTCATATTTTAGTGAATTGTTTGTAAATGTAATGCCATATCATCCTATTTCCTTTTGAAACAAAGAAATTTTACTAAAAATCCTCCTAATGCTATCTATTGTGGCTAATTTTTTGCTAAAACAATAGTTCCATATTTTTCGCTATATCATTAGTTTAAGAGGTGCTAAAAATTATTAAATGCCTAAAATTATTTTCTTATTTACTCTATAACCTACATAATCTTTGTAGCCATATCTTATGAGATCATGACTTCAGACAATTTTGGTATAGCAAAAACTTAAACACCTTTATTTCAAGAAATTATCAAAATAATCTTTTTATAACTTCTAGGTAGAAATCCTTAAGGCTTGATTGAAATTGCTCAAAAAAGTTCCACATTAAAAGCTATGTCTAGTCTTGTAATAGTCAAGTAAAGATGTGTCCTTTCGTGGTATAACTTGAAATCTTTTGGTTTTCCTTTCTCATGTTTATTCAATTGTATGGTGAGGACTCTTGATAGTAGAAATGCATTTGATGTTCTTATGTTCACAAAATTTTAAAATCTAATTTTTATACTTTATTTAAGATTCAAGATTACCTTTCTTATCCTACTTAACTTTCAATCAAAAGAAATATGTTACGTCACCCATCATGTTCATGTCAAATCCAACACCTATAAGCTAACTAAATCATTCACATAAGTACATGTTGGTTGTTTCGAATATGATACCATCTATATAATCCTCTATTAGAAGAAGTTTAATAGCATAGTTCATGATGAACAAAGTCCTATCTACATTCCAATCCTAAAATAATGTTTTACTAGAAATCTTTTAAGTATGTTCATAATAGGATCTTTGCTCTTATTGAAATTCATATGATTATTTCATTAGCTTATGCACATAATTTTGATGAAGAAAATCCACTCGGTATAGTTTAAATAACTTTTATTAAGAAAAAAGTCAAATTGACCTAGTTGCCTTCAACCTTACCATTGGTTCAAGTATTCCTTCTAAGTATACTCCTACTTGATTATAACTCTTTACCACTAGCCTTTTCCTATTTTGAATGGTAACCACACTGTCATTTACATTTTTTTTTGAGTACCCACTTTATGACATAGTAATGTGGTTACTTTGAATGTCTATTCATTCCAAAACAATCACTCTCACAAAAAAGTTGACCAACCAACATGGCCAAATAAAAAATACTTTCCTCAAGGCTTCACTTGCATTTGGGGGTGCAAATTCAGAAATAGATGCACCATATATAATTTCTTTATAAAGAGAGGCCTTGGTTTGTACTCCAAAAGAGAGCTCACCTAAGACTACATCTCTAAGGTGATTTTCATTATATGCTAACTCCTTTGATGCAATTATTTCCTCATTTTGTGTGTCTTAACATATCATTTATATAATTTATGGAAGATCAAGGGTACCTTTCTCTCCTAATTAACTTGCATTCAAGAGAATAGAAACCCTCATTAAGTTCATCTTAGATCCTACACCTACATGCTTACCAAATCATTCACATAAGTCATAGTTTGTTGATCCAAATATGGTATCATCTAAATAATGTTGGACTAGAAGAAGTTAATCAACACAATCCTTGATGAAAAAAATTTTATTTACATTCCCCATCTAAAATAATATTTGAGTAGAAATCAATAAAGTTTATCATTCCAGGATCTTCATTTGTCTACCAATTTTACTTTTCTAAAATCTTTTGTCTTGTAAATCTACCTCTTTTTTTATGTATAATTTCAAGAGACACCACTTGAGTAGATTCCATTACAGCTAAGTTTCCTCATTAAATAGCTTATGGGTTTATCTATTTGAAGAATATTATGGAGAGATAGCCTCCATTATCTCTAATCTCCAAATTCCTATCTACTTACTGATGTAACTCTAATACCAAAATATGCCTAAGTTTACATATTTGGGTTTCTTGTTATTGAAAAGTACATGTAATTATTTTTTCATAATTGGCTTCCTAATAAATTTGTTCGTACATTTTGATTATTAGCATGGCATAATCATTATGGCATTATGATTTTGAGATCCTATATCACCAAAGAAAAAGCAAAAGTCGCTACTAATTTTTTAATAAGATGATAGAAATAGTTAGATATATAACATAGAGGAAGCTTGGCATAATTTAATGATATATGCTATATCCATATCAAATAGAATGATCTTTACTACATTTGTCATTATGGAATATTGATAACAAGAAGTTATTGTCATAAGCTAGCTTGGTGTTGTGTGGAAGACTAAAAGCAAAATATTTTTAGGTAGAGATGTTCAATTAGACTTAATTGAAAATGAGGTTTTCTACTGCAAAAATTAATATTTTACCAATTAATGGAACATTTTTCGACAAAAAAAAATAGTTCAGATATATGATAGAGTTGTAAGGCTCATATAGTATGACAAGAACTGTTATATTACATAAGGATTCCAAACTTACATCATACTTTTCTAAAAGGTTGTGTGAAGCAAATTATGAGAAGGTAATGTTTAGCACAACATTCCAGGCTAAAATAGAAGTCAATCAAAGAGAATATTTAAAATAATTAAGAATATATTAAGTCCATGAAAAATAGGTTTCTTATGTATATAGGATAAGTATTTGACTTTTAATTAATTTTCTTACAATAATAATTGTTATTGTAGCATAGAGATGACACCTTATAAGGCATTATATAATATATTGTACTACTATCATTATGCTGATATTAACAAATTAACAATACCCTTCTTGATATAAATATGATTTTAGAAACTATGAACGAGATCCACTTAATCAAAGCATGAATTAACAATGGAAAGGTTTACTCCATGGAAGGTTTGATAAGAAAACAAAGAAAGTGGATTGTGAGGAAGATTATCATGTATTGTTAAAGGTAAGTCCAATAAAAAGCATTATAATGTTTGGAAAATGAAAATAATTAAAGACAAGGAATTTTGTGCCTTTATAATTTATTGAAATAATTTGTTACATTATTTATAATATAGTTTTGCCATTATTATTAGCCAGGGAACATAATATATCTTTTCTTTTAGTTTTAATAAAATTTTATGCTAACACTAGTTATATATTTAAACATGATCAAATTAGCATGATGGTGCATCCTTGATTATTTCATAAGGAAAGGCCAATGGGGTTCATTACATAGGAATTCAAGAAAACAAAGATGGAGAGCATCCAATGTTGAACGTACAAAGGATAAATTATACTAACTAGTAGCTACTTGGGAAGCAGAGGAAGAGTTTGAAATTCAATGATTAAATTCTTATATGAGGGGAAGTTTGCAAAATATTAAATAGACACCAACATTTTTTTAATATTCATTGAATAAATGTAAGTGCATTGAAAATTTTTTTTGAATGCAATTAAATGAAATTTTCATATGTATATTTTTTTATATTATCACAAATTCTATTATTTTAAAGAACTAATAATATAGATGAGAAGTTAAATATGGTAGAACAAATGAAAATGAACTCTAAATAATAATTTTTCCTCAAATTGAAATTGATGTCATAAAAAATACCAAATCCATTTAAAAATAATATTAAATTAATTCTAAGGGAATTATCAAAGAAAAATACTAAAAAAGACAAATGATTTTTAGAAATATATCATTTATTTAATTAAATAAACAACACTTGGAGTAGTGTTTTTTGGAATTGGTTGAAGAACATTTAGAGGTCATTTGCAATAGAATGTGTAGGAAATAGTAATCTTTATAAGGTTTTGGTCATAATGGATATCTAATATAACAAAAATTATGTACCAATTGAGTAGAATTATAAGAGGAAAGCAACTTATCACAAAGATATTATAGTTAGGACTAAAATGGAAAAGTATTATAATGGCTAGGAAGAGGAAGACAAATCTGATAATTGTGCAAGTGACTTTAAGGAAGGAGAAGGAACAAGTTTCTTGATTATATGATGCTTTTTTGATGAAGGAAGATTAGTCACCTCTTGATGGTGGATTTAATTTTCTAAAAAAATTAGTAAAGATCCAAGTCAATACGTTTATCACAAAAGACATTTAATATTCTTAATAGTACTTTAACTAGTTCTAAGAGGAGTTTTGGAATACTAAAGCCATGAGGTAGATGAGACATTATTGAAGTGGGTAACAAATGGTCCCATAAATGGATAGAATGGTCCAAAAGTGTTGTAGAATGGAAACTAGCACTATCAAATAATAGTCGATAGTTTTATGATAATTCATAAAGTATTTGAAGGTTTAATGTATTATTTTACTGATCCCTTGTCATGGTACTTTATTTGATAATAACAAATCGAAAAAATTACTAATGAATTTGTTAAAGAGAATTCGTAAATTTTAGAAAACTGATGCTTGTGTACATAACGGAATTTAAAATGGAAGAGGAGTTACGATTTGAATTTAAAGAAGACATTTATTTTAAATTTAACTCCAGTTATTTTTTTTTTATTAGATGTTAAGCTTTATTGAAATCGCTCATACAAGGTAGAAAATTAAGTCTTATTTAAATTAATCATCTTAAAATAGTATTAAGATTCTAAAATCTTGATCTTATCTTTTCCATCCAAGAATCATTTTATTCCTATCATACCATTGAAAATTCTCTTTCCAAAACTTTTTGCAAAAAGTATATTGTAATTATAACAATAATTTTGTAAAAAAATAATAATATAATTAAAACAAAAAACAAACATATTACTAAAAAAACCAAAAGTCTTTGTTAGAACACAGTGCTTGAACAGCTAATAACATTTATCATGTTGATAAAATAACTCTCAAATCTATCAAACAATTTTGATTCAATCATAACTCAAGAATCCAAACATAACATACATCTAGAGCGTAGCATGGGGGAAACAAACCCCAAAAAATGCAAAATGTGCAAAGTAAGAAAGCTCTAATAAAGCCATAATAATCAATTATTTAATCAATGTAAGGCTAAAAAAATTTGAATACATTTCACATCGATGCATTTAAAACTGTGGGAGTGTTTTTGATATCCAATCACACAATTATGTGATCAAATGATTCTTATCTCATCCACTTTTAAAAAATCTTATTTAGATCCTCATATCCAATCACATAAATTTGAGATCTCACAGTCCATGTTTTATCTGCACATAAGAGCTAAATCTGATAGTGAAATCATGACTTAGATTTATCAGTCCAAATAAAATCATAATTTAAAAATTGTTCTTTTAATCTTATTCATCCAATTGAGATGTTTTCACAATCAAATGGTCTAACAGGCATCTGATCGAGTGGCTTTTATGTAGTGAGTCTTTTTAGTTGTTTGGATTTTTATAATTTATTAATTAAAAACTACGTTGGATTTTTAAATATAAATAATAATAAGTTGTTGGTTAATTTGGAAAGTGCTTTTAGTTAATAAAAATATTTATAAATAAGTGAATTGTTGAGTAGGATAGACTCATAAAAGTCTTACAAAATCTAATGAAATCTTTTCAAGTCATGATATTCAAACATTTAGTTGTCAATGCTCATTTACATTTTCTTATGGAACATGCTTCAATCATTAAACTAATAATCTCTACTTTTTTTTAAATAAGCTAAGTTCTCAATTTTCTTTATTAAAATTGATTTAATTGAAACACTTATTTCTCAATAAGCTTTCATCAAGAATAAGATTTTTTTATTAATTTACAATTTGTGCCATCGAATTATTTTATTGTATTGCATGTTTATTATGTTGCATGATCGTTGTAGTATTTTTCCATTTTTTTAGGATTTGACTCTTTTTGAAAAATGCCTTATATGAATAAGAATAGCATCTCAATTATATCTAACTATGTCGGACACAAAATGGTTTGTGATTTAATTCTAAAAATTAAAATCAAATATTATTACAACATTGGTAAATAGTTAGAAAGAAAGAATTAAATATATTTCAAAGAAATCATGCATGTCTTAGATCATTTGATATTGGCATAATTTGAACATAGTAAACTTAAATGAAATTGATTAGATGGTTGAATATTTCAAAAAATTATTAATTGGTGAACAATTTACTAGATATAGATTAACTCTCTTTAAGTGATGACAAGGTGGAGAATAGAAATTGAAAGAAGGAAATGAGCATAAATTGTGGGGGATCACTAATCTAGCTCTATATACATGTAAAGGAGCTTATATTTAATTGCTATGCATTTTATTTTTATAAATAATTTGTGGTTTAATGAATTTTATTAGAAGTTTTGTTATCATCAAAAAAGAGAGATTATTGGGTTGACCCATTTTCCTAATGTTTTTTTTGATGATCATAAACCCTAAGTATTACCAATGAATTTGCTTAAATAAATTTTAAATTTTAGATATATGTTACATCTATTCAAGGTAAACTTTGAAAAGAAAGAAGACCAAAGATTAAATTTTGTGATGATCATTTTGGTTGGATTAACAAATAACTAAGAAATATTTTTAATACATAATAAAACATAAAATATAAAGTAATTTGAAATTTTTTGATGATCTCCAAGTCGATAAATTTTCGTTTAATATTTTATGTTTTAACATATTTCTTAATTTTTGATATTTAAATATGCCAATGTCAAAATATAAAGGAATTTCAAAGTCGATAAACTAATAAGCTATAAAGGAATGTTACATTTCCAAGATATAAAGACGTTCGATATTTAAATATTCCAATATCTAATTTTTCAAGATATAAAGATGTTTTAACATATTTAAATATGCCAATATCTAATTATAATAGAGAGGAAAATTTCAATATTGGCATATATAAAAATATTTGAAAGAAATATTGAAAAATATATTAAAACATAAAATATTAAAGGAATGTTCAAACATAAATCAAACAAAAATTTAAATATTGAAATATGCCAATTTAAATATAAAAAATTTAAATCCAACCAACTCTTGCCACCTTTATGTCACTTTGAGTTGCTTATAGTATATATTTAACCATTTTTAATTATTTTAAGTTTTAATGGAGACATATTTAATATTAAAATAATATTTTATCACTCTTATTGATTAATTAATTTTGAAATTTTTAGTAATTCCAAAATAAGTCTAATAAGACAAAATAATTATAGTTTTATTTTTATCTACAAGATTTACAAATTAAATATTCATTCATCTTAAATCTTTTATTTTCAAAGTATTTTGGTATGTTTTGTGTGAATTTTATTTGCTCTAAATTTTTCGATCTATGATGTTATACTAAAACTCCTCAGCTTTTTAAATTACAACTTTCCCTTAAAATTTATTTAATCTTCTAAAATGATTTTCCATGATTTCATTATATTAATTCAAAATGCCAATTTATCTCTTATCTGAACTTTACAATGTTTTTGTTTGGTTGTTTTACATTACCTTAATTTATATCATTTTAAATTTAATATATATATTTGTTGTACATCAAAGCAATACTATATTATTATTTTTACTTGTTTACTTTTATAATTTGCAGGTAATTCTAAATAAGGAAAGATCAAGAATAAACAAAGTTCATTGCATTTGGCTCAATGAGGTTTGTCAAGTTAAATATTCATTTATCATATGTTTATCTATTCTATTTACATTTTTAGTTCATAATAATTTTAGGCAAGGTTTGATTAACATTGAATGAACATCTTTGGAGTTGTTATGATGCGCTCTATCCATCAAAATATTGTTTTTTTATCGCTTTAGGTTTTTCACATTCTTTAAAAGACATTAATTTTTTACCTAATTGTATGGTAAAAAATGTTTCACTCAATCTCTTTGGTATCTTGGAATACAAATTTCTCATATAATGTATCTCATTCCATCAAATCTTTATTTTGAATTGATTATATTAATTTGAAATACTAATTGTCCTCCTCTATTACTTTAACATCGCTTTAATTTACTTATATTACTATGGTTTGTCTTTTCTTATTAACAAACTTATTATATATTTAATTAATATTAGAATAACAATTTACTATTATTATTCTAATATTAAATAAAGATATTAAAAATTTGATAATAAGAAAAATGTGTTAATGCTTTTTTAATTTGATATTATAGAATAAGTCAAAACTAAGTTTTATCAAGACATATCAAATGTCAATAGGACTAATTGCAATGAGCACTTTTAAATTAAATATTTATTTTTTTATATTTTTTAATAATACTGAGGGGAACAGGCATAAAATCCTCAATTATCAAATTAGGCATTTATGAAATGTACAATAAGGCATGATAAACTAAAAAATAGTAAAATTATAAAAATGTAAATGTAATTAATTAATTTGTTAGAGGTTGTTTACCTGAGTTCAACGATTTTTCTTTCATCAAAGTTGGATGTTAAATGGAATTACTAAGAATTTCTAAATTAATGATAAAAAATATAATATTTTTTTATTTTAATATTAGTTATATATATATATATATATATGTATGTATGTATGTATATCAAAATTAAATCAATTTAAAATAACCAAATAAACATAATGTCTTAGACACATGAAAAGAGAACTATAGCTTCATAGTAATATTGCCAAATCTAAAGAAAAAATATGAAGAAATATAATAATTTTATAGCAAAGTTACACTCCAAGTTACCAAAGAGAACGAGTGCAATATTTTTGATCATCAAATCATATACAAAAAAAACTTTGTTTCTAAAGCATACAAATATTCTCAAAAAATGTTTAAAGAAAATATTTAATTCAATAAAGCTCAGCAAGGCTTTGCGTAAAAACATTTGTTTTGTATCCTCCAAAACACATTAAGAATTATTATGAATTACCCACATAAATAAGAAAAATAAGGAAATTTTTATTTTAATATTAAGTAAATGTTTATTATAAGGAAAGTGGGAAAAATTTAAGCAATTTTATAGAACCAAATAAAAATGATACAAAGGTTATATAAGAGTAGAGTAAGAAATTTTTTCTAATATAACCATATAAAAGAAAAACTTTAAAAAAAGATATATTGTATAGAAAAGTTACATTCCATGACAATGAGGGGTCGTTTATCATCACATCGAATATTATTTAAAAGGTCACTTAAAAAGTGCAAAAACAATAGAAAATATTATATTTATAAATATAAATATTAATATTTTGATAGATAGAGCATGTTGAGATGAGTCCAACAACCTATGTTTTATCTACACTAAGTTTGTTTTGAAATTATTACAAATTATAGTAATAAAGAAGCATAGATAATAAAAATGTATTATTACTACTAAAAAAAAATATTAAAACAAAAATATGATAAATTGAAGTTATGTAAAATAATGAAATCAAAGACATATAAAGCTTAGATAAGAGAAGATTTAAGGTTATATAATAATATACTAAATCGAAGAAAACAAACTTGGACAAATGTGGTGAATTGTATTGGAAAGTTGCATTCAATGATATTGGAGAGATCATGTGCAACATTTTTAATCGTCAAATAAGATACGAATAAAAATATCTCATAAATCATACTAAAACTTTCATAAAATACATTTAAAGATGTACTCTCAAGTTAGTCATATAGTTAATATTTATTTTGATTTACTATGTTTATTTATAGTAATTCACAAAGATATTCAAATGATATGAAACAAATGCTCTTGGGCTCATTTTATTTTAATTTTAGTTTGACATATTTCACGTGGTATTCATTTTCGAATATAATTTGATGATTGTTGATGCCACACTAGACCTTCATAGTTTCTTTGAATGAAACTTTACTATATAACTTATCTTATATTTAACATTTTTAGTTTTGATTTTGTTTTACATTTATGAAATTCTTAATCTTCACTCTCATAGTTTTACATCAAATTCATTTGATTATATTACTTAGCTTTTATTTATCTTAAGTGAATTCTAATATTTATTTACCTAATACTAAAATAATATGTTATTATTATTTATGCCAATTTACCTTTGTTTTTCATAATAATTGGAAATGTAGTCTGGTCGACAAAAAACAAACGCCACTGGACTCATGTTGGCGAGCACAATTCAATTAAAAATTTAGCTTTAAATTTTTACATATTTTATTTTCAATGTTTTGGGCATAGGTTTTAAGACATTTTGATTCTTACATGATTTAACATTAAAAAAGTGCTACCGCAGATCTCTTAAGTTTTTTGAAATACGACTTTATTATATAATTTATCTTCTTTTTTTTTAAATATTTTTCATTAATTTGGTAATATTTCTATGAAATTCTAAATTGCTACTTTGTAACTTTCACATCATTTTTGTTTGGCTATGTTACATTTTTTAAATTTATCTTATTTAAGCATTAATATATATTTTCTAAATATTTAAATTATAATTTGTTATTATTTATGACAATTTACCTTTCTATTTCGAACTAATTCCAAAAGAAATTTTAAAGAAATTTTTTTCAATTTTTCAAGATGAGCTCTATCTAATTAAATATTAAATTTACATTTCTATACATTTTATTTTGTATGGCTTTTACATGACTTATAAGAAATTTTTTTTCTTAACTAATTTGATAGTCAAGGATTCTAAGTTAGATATACTTGATATAGTAGATTGCAATTTTTTATACAATTTGTCTCATTTTTTTAAAATATTTTCTTTTCGAATAGTTATATAACAGTGAATCTCTAAATCATCTATTGTGACCTTTAAATTGTGTTGACTTTATTGTATTATATTCTTTAATTAATCTCATTTAAAATTTAATATTAATTTACTTTTTATTAAAATAAACATTTATTGTGATTTATGCCAACATACCTTTTATTATGTGGTAATTTCAAAGTTGGTCTTATCAAAATGAGGCAAGTGTCATTGCACTCATCTTAATGAGCTCTATCCAATTTAAAATATTTGCATTTTTATTGTCCATTCTTTGTTGACCCTTTATTAAGTATTTTGATTCTTATCTAATTTGATTCTGAGATATTTTATTATTATTTAAGGGTATTTGTTGTTGTGTTTCGTAGAAATTCTAGAGGATGATGAATCAAGAATAGAAAAAAATTATTGAACTTGTGTTGACATGTTTTATAGAATTAAATATTCTATCTAAAAAATTTACATATTGTATTTTCATGGCTTTGGCATGCTTTGGAAGACATTGTTATTTTTTTTTATTTCTTGATTAAGTATTCTATGCTCAATCTTCTTGATATCTTGGAATGCAAGTTCCACAAAATCTTTACCTTATTTCTTAAAGTGTTCTCTTTTATTTAATTATATCATAATGAAGCACAAATTTCCCTCTCTTTTAACCATTTCATGGGCTTTAATTTGACCATAAAACATTGCTTCAATTTAACTTAACTTATGATTAATATATACATTATAAATGTTAAAATAATAACATTTTAATTTATGCCTAATTGATTTATAACTTAAAAGATGCAAGATCTAGATGAGATAAATATCACAAGATATGATATGGTAAGCACTATCTAATTAAATATTTCTCAATAATAGTAATTTTTTTTATTTTTTTTTTATTTTAGCATATTGTATTAGGCTTTTTATTTCGTACCTGATATGATGATTAAGGATATGACACTATATCTCCTTAGTATTGTTTAATGCAACATTCAAATATAATTTATCTGATTTCTTTATGTTTGTTTTTATTTTCTCTGTAATTCTTTCAATTGGATTTATTATAATGCACCATTTATTTTCATTTTAATTTTACATATATTTAATTGATATTTAAATTTTTTTTTAGTTAAAGCTCATTATGCTCATTATAATGACCTTTATCATAATAAATAATGTTCTATATACTTATCATATAATATTTTTTTAGTATTTTGGAATTCTTTACAAGATATTTTGATTCTTACTTAATGAGATAATTAAGAATGCTAACCTTAATCTCTTTATATCTTGCAATGCATATTTCTTGTATAATTTATGTCAATTCTTTAAATGTTTTGCTATGATTTGGTTATTTCTATGACTCTAAATCTCTACTTATGTGACCTTGATGTCAAAATGATTTGATTTTATATATTTCTATAATTTATCTCATTATATCTTTAATATATATATACTTATTTTTTAAAATGATAACATATTATTATTTTAATTTATTTATCTTGTAATTCATAATATTTGAAAATAAGATTTGATTAAGATGAAACAAACATCATTAGATTTGACTTAACAAGATCTACCTCTTAAACATTCATTTATTATTTTTAAAATATTTATTTTTTTATGACTCTCACATACTTTAAAGTCATTTCTATTTGTATCAGATTTGATGATTGAGGATAATGAACTTGAACTTTTTAGTTCATTCAATGCATCATTCACATATAACTATCTCATTAATTCCAATTTTTTTCTTTAATTTTATTATATTATGATGAAACTATAAATCTTGTCTTAATTCACCATTACATCACTTTGATTTTGTTGTGTTATGTTGATTCAGTCTATCTTACTTTCTTTAATATGTATTTTTTTTATATTAAAAAAATGTTTTTTTATTATTTATTCTTATTTACTTTTGTAATTTAAAATAACTCTAAATAAGGTCAAGTTGTGGTTAAATAACGTTGTTGGACTCAACTTCACGAGTTATTTCTTATAAACTATTCGCTTTTTCAGTTTTAAATATTTTATTTTCTAGTATTTTGGCTCAGTTTATGAGCTTTTTCTATTCATAAATGATTTGACCACTAAGGATGATAAAATTTAATTTCTTAGTATTTTGGAATGTAGCTTTCTCGTATAAGTTATCAGTTCTTAAAACATTTTTGCATTTGTTTTGTTATGTTATATGGAATGTCAAACTCTCTTCTCATGTGAACCTTACATTGCTGTGATTTTGTGACATTAAGTTTTCAACTTAGCTCATTTCAACTTAACTATTCTTTATGAGCTCTTTTTAATTAAATATTTAGTTTTATTTTTTTTAATTTTTATTTTCTAAAAGTTTAGAATATTTTGTTAAACATTTTTATTCATATCATGTTTAATGATTGAGAATGATACACTAGATTTCTTTAGTATATTAAGAAAAACCTTTCCCACACAATTTATCTCATTTCTTATTTTTTTATTTTACTATATTACTATAGTACTCTAAATCTCCGTCGTGTGACCTTCACATCACTTTGATTTTGTTAACTTTTATTGCTTTTAATTTGGCTAATGTTTTCCTTAATAATTATTTAATGAATATTAAAACAATAATTCACCACGCTTTTGTATATTTTATTTGATGTTTCATAGCAATTCCGAGAAAAGTATAATCCAAATTAAAAAAATTAATTGGACTTACCTTAACAAGTTTTATTTAATTAAAATATTCAATTCTATATTTTTTAATTGTTGTATTATAAGAGTTTTGCATACTTGAATAGACATTTTATTTCTTACCTGATTTGGTCTTTAAAGATGCTATAATCATTTTCCTTAATATCTCAGGATACAATTTTCTCAGGTAATTTATCTCTTTCCTTCAAAGATTTGTCTTTCATTTAGTTATATTCCTATGAAACTCTAATTCCTCTTTTTTGTGACATTTACATCTCTTTGCTTATGCTACATTACAAATCTTCAATTTATCTAATTTTTATTTTAATATATATCTGCTTAATATTAAAAAAATAATATTATATTAATTGCTTATTTAATATTTGTATAATTTAAATTTTTTTAAGATTCTAGCTTACATTGAAATATATATATCAATTCATTGAAGATTTGTTGATAAAATTTCTTGCATTCAATATGTTTAACATTTAGGAATCCAACTTTCCTATAAAATTCGCTTTATTTCATCAAATATTTTGCTTTGATTTATTATGTTACATTGTTACTCTGAATCCACCCATTTATGCCGTTTTAAGTGTCTTGTATTGTTTATGTTTCATTACTTCAAATTATCTCATTTCAACACTTAATATACTTATGTTATTTTAAAATAATAATTTATTGTTATTGATTCCTATAAATTCCAAATGAAGATCAAGGAAAAATAAGCATAGTTGGGCTCAACTTGTTGTGGTCAATTAACTAACTATTTTATATCTTTAATTATTGTATTATAAATAGTTTCATCTTGCTTTTCTAGAAATCATGCTTCATAACAAATTTGAAAATGGAAGATTTCATAGTCAAACTTTTTAGTACCTTGGAATGTAATTTTTTAGTATAATTTATCTCATTTCTTATAAGTGTTCACTTTGATTTGGTTATATTTTTATGTAATGGTAAATATTCTTAGCTGTAACCTCTATGTTACTTTCATTTGAGAATATTATATTGATTCTATTTATCACATTTATACTTTAATATATATTTATTTCTTACAAAATTTATTGTTTATGGATATTGTTTTTGTAGTAAATAACAAAAAATTAAATGGTAAACGGTTGTGATGGATAGGCAGAGATAGTATCGATAAATAATCTAAATTGTAGCTGTACTAGAGTCATTGTGACACTTGGAGGTGAGTTCCTACACTCAATCAAATTTTAGTTATACTAAGACAATAGGCCAGCAAGTCTTTGTCGCTGTTGTAGAGGGCCTCACATCCTTCAATAATTAATTTGTTGATGTTGTTTGCAAGGTAGCTAGCCTTTTGCAAGTTTGAATCAATGAAAGGGAACTTTCAAAGTTCAACAAAAAATTATTTTCAATGAAGAAGGAATTGAAAAAAATTGACACACTATTCAAGCTTGAATTATTGTGAGACATTTCGCAAATTGTTCCAAATGGGGAAATAATGGTAGTAGCATTTAAGAAAATCAAACTTTTTAGTGACTAAAAGGTATCATTTTTGGATAACTAACATGTACTAATTACATTTGATTGATTATTTGAATGTTTACTTCACCAAGCATAAAACATTAGTGACTTTATCAAAAAAATATTTAAGTGGTTCATGAGTTTCATGTGAATGTTGTTTGAATCAACATTTGTAATAATTTAGGTTTCATTTGATTTTTTCAATAAGTTAACTCTACAATTCTTAGCTTTGGAAGTACAAAATTCTATACAAGTGAACTTATCTACTTGAAACCTAACTAGATTAAGCATAAAATAGATTTTTGTTGAACTGTGTCTATCAAAGGAATTACTTAGTTGAATCTAGATAACAAAAAATTTGGAAACTCAAATAGATTATGGCAATGAATTCAATATGTTAACTTAGTTATTAAATCAACTTCTATGGCCAATGTCACACATCTCTTCAATGTAAATAAAATAAAATTTCACCAAATATGCGAGCAAAAATAAGAACAGAAAAATGCGAATGAATATACTTTGAGTTGGCCATATTTATGAACTAAGAAAAATTCTAAATTAAAAGTCACTGCATTTTGATAGTTTCATTTTGGATAGAGATGTTGTATGAAAAAATATTGAGGCACTATCAAATTGTTCCACTATAAGGAAGAAGAATAAAAAGTCACAAATGGTTTAGCTGGCATAGTTTGTGATAGAATTAGCACATGCTTAAGGAATACCAAGTTTGCAAATGAATTAATGTGGAACAACATGAAATTTTGAACTAAATTATTGATGATTAGATTTCTTTTAAGAAAAATGCAAAGGTAAATTAAAAAAGTATATTTAGTTTTTTGATTTACTAGTGTCTTATGATAAAGCTTACCAACAAATGACTTATAATCATTTTGACATTTTAGCAATGACAAGCTTAAATGATCTACAAATTCTAGTCAATTATAATCTAAAGGAGTTAAACCTAGTTTAGAATAAGCAATCAAAGAGAAATACTAGAAACAGTTAAAGAGGCATCTTAGTTTGAATAATCAAGGCCTATAATACAAAAGATGCAAAAAATAGGAGCTACTTAAGGTAGTTTATTCCTGTACCCAAAGAAAAAAATAATTCTGATTACTCTCATTAAACCTACGACTAACAATAGCTAATTACATAGTCTATCTAAGAGATTAGAATTTGAGTACTACATTAGGAATAAATCTAATGCGATTTGGATGTTATGAATGTAAAGCATCCTTTGTGAAACCTTAAATGACGACGAGTAGTTAGTTCACTTGCTCATTGATAATCCATGGAAACAAGATGGGGACTGTTATAGTTATGTGTATGCTAAACTCAAGTGGTAAATTAAAAACACTATGGTACAAGGCGACTAAAATTGTATTGAAAATGATAGCTCCATGGATAGAAATTGTATTCTTTAATGCAATAGATGCACATGATGGATACAAGAGTCCCTCAAATGTTTGGTGGGAAGTAATGAATGAATTATTGATTATATAATTCAATGGTGCATCAAAAAAGTTATTCATTATGCCTTTATTTACATGGATAAAGAAAATGCTACATTTATCTCTAGAAAATGATGCTTAGATTGATCAATTCTCAACAACAATAATGCAATATTTATGTAGAATTCAATCAAATTTATCTCATTTCCTTCACGTAAAAAAAGATCTTACTCCTCTACCAAAGTTGTTAAAGAATGCTTGTGATATTCTGTTATTATTAAAAAATTCGATTAATTTCTCACTTCTAAATTTTCCTTTATTATCTCTTCTAATGACAACTAAATTGTAACTGAGCTCATTTTCATTTTAGTTACCAAGATATGAAATTTTCCACAAGATTTACCCCTTTTTTACAAGAAAATTATATATGTACACCTTGAGTAATCATCTAATATAACTAATACATATTTCTTATGTCATGTAGTGTGCATGTGAGGATAATTTTTTTTTAAAAAGTTCAATGCCCATACATAATCATTCACAAATGACAATTTAATTAAAAATCTTAGTAAGTTATATTTAATCATTTTTCAAAAGGTATATGTGCTAACAAGGCAAAGTATTCAATAACATAAATTAAGGTCATAACATGTGACAGAAAAATTTTATTTGGGGACTATTTACTTTATTCAAATCCTATAAATAATTGTTATTTCTTTTAGCTATAATAACTACTATAGTTCCATGTTTACTACTTTTACTTGTAAAAAAATCAAATAAAATACTAAAATTGCTATCATATACTTGTGTTATATTGCAAAAATTATACTTTGCACTTTAAACTAACAAACTTTAGCAATAAAAATGTAGAATTTCTAATAGTACTGTGTCATTTATTGTATTTGTTTGAGTTGTCACTAAGTACTACTTTTCCTTTAATCTAGGCTTCTGGCCTAGTGAATAAATTGATATTTGTAGTCATGTGTCTCAAACATCAACAATCCAAGAATCACAAGTCTTACTTGTCCTTCAAAAGAAAACCTTCCTATAAATATAAATTAATTATTAGGCTTATGAATCCAAACTTTAAATGTCAAGCATATTTTTGAGTGAATGAACTATAATTTTCCCTAACTACAAAGCAAAGTTTAGAAATTTAGATTAAATATGAGCTTTAATAATACCTACATGTGTTGTATAATCGGTTTTCAAGATATAATGACATGTAAAATTGGTATTCTAACCCTGCAAAAAATTGACATTTCCATTACCCCAATGAACATGAAATATTCCCCTATTAGAAACAAAAATATTTCTGTTAATAAGTTTTTTATTTAATAATGAACATGAATATTACAAGGATTTAAGATCATTAATCCATTAACTAATGATGCATGCCCTTACTTTTTGTGCTAATTCGTCATTGGCCTTATACACGTTCATTAAATATTTGTTAGGCCAATCTTTAATGTGTTCATGAAGTCTCAAGTATTCAGTATCTTTTTCTTTTAATTTATTATTTTCCTTATATAAAGCTTCATATTATTAAGTGCGTAAATTAATTGTTATGGTAATCCTTCATTATCGTAACTTACCTTTACTTCACTTAATGATGTCCCCTTTTCTTGTTAATCCTCTTATGCCATCATCCAAAATAGCCCTTTATTATTCTCTTTCTCATATTAGTCTCTTCTAAAACAACTTAGACTTTCTTCAAGGCTATCTTCTTCTACTTCATGCACTTAGTCATTGCATTCTTCTCTCTTTCGATTCTAGCTCTTTATTATTCCGAATTTGAGCTATGATATCTTCATCAGTACTCTTCTCTTCTAAGGTATCTTCCTCTCTCTTTAGACCTAATGCTTACTTTTATTTCATAATTTTTTTTTAAATTAAGCCTTTTGCTTATTTTCACCACTCTAGCTCTAGTTCATTAGTCATGACTGACATATAAATTCATCCAATGTTATAGTAGAAATGTTAGTAGCCATCTTGAAGGTTCGTACCCTTTTGGCAAAATTCTAAGGATTTTTTTGGATGTTCAATCGTAGATATGGTTTTTCCAAAGTAGCAAGTCCATTAATAATGTTAGTAAATCAAATAAACATTCTTTCAATAGATTCATTAGAAAGCATTTTGAACAAATCCTAATCATATGTCATCATATTTATTTTAATTTTTTAAACAAAAGATTTACCTTTTTTATGTTACCTCTAACTTGTGAAAAATTTTAAAAGTAATTTCTAAATTCAAAATTCTATTACATGTGACAACATTCGAAGCATAAATTAAAATATTATAGAATTTTTTATTTAATCAAGTTATTAGTTTCTTATTTGTATCCATGCTATTAATTTTTTTGTTCTAATACACCTTATAAATTTTTTTAAGTGTGCATTTCCCTACTAAATAACTTCAATTGAGTTGTAGTCCTAACATTTTAGTGGAGAATATAATGATCACAAAAACAGGAAAGCTTACTAGAGGAAGCCCTTAGGTCACCTTTATATTTAGTGAGTCTAGTCTTAAATATTAAATATTTTATTTTAATAGGCTTGTCTAGTATAAAATAGATATCTTCAAAGTATCTTGAATTGTTTAGCAAGTCTAAAAGATTGAAGACGTGTGCATCAAATTTGAAAATGTTTTTTTATTATAGGATGTTAGTTTATTATTTTTAAGGTACTTTCATTTTGTTTCAATTTAAATCATATTTATGTATCAAATTATTCAATGATCTCCCTGGTTTAACAAATGTTAAGGTTTCCCTTTTTTCAATCTTATAACACTTTTCTTGGTTAAATCATGTCTTTGTCAAATTCTAGGTTAGCTTGTTTGATAAACCATGATTAAATTAATAAAATCAATTGCGCTGAATTACAATAATTAAAATTATAAAAACAATTAACACATTCCAACTTTTGCCATTGTGTGAAGGTCTTGGGTTGGGCTAGCCCTAGTCACCACTCAAAAGCCATGGTAAGAAAAAAATTTAAAGAAAATTAAGATGAGGCCATTCCAGTTTCCTAAACCATATGGTGTAAGGCATTGGTAAAAGCTAGGTAGCATTCAAACCAAGTATATTTATGTGTTGCGTCAGGTCTGTATAGACCTACCTGTACGTTACAAGTAAGCCGAAGTGATGAAGTTCTATGTGCACAAGTTGGGAGCCAACCCTAGTTAGGTATGAATGTTAGTACTATCCTAATGCTTATAAAGTCCAAATTATTTTCCATCCTATTAATGTGGGACTAATCTCTTGCGCTTGTGTGCATCCAAAATCAGGAGCATTTAGCATTATCTCAACGTGCATTTTCTCCGTAGCAGCATGCTGGAGCTTGCTTTTGCTTTATTAATCGATGATGTTCCACCATCCCATCATCTATTTGATCTCTTAGATCTAACATTAATTGTTAATTCTATTGATTTTATATGATTTATTCCTTGTTCTGATGGCTAAAGATTCATCTTAACTTATCGGATGACTAGAACTCTTTCCGTCTTATCCTTAAATCATGTAGCTCTTAATTATCTTGTTTGAATCCAACAGTTGAGATAAACTACAACTTTATTGCTGTTGGTTCGAATGATCCAGATCCCATCCATCGTGATTTGATGGCCTATATTGAATCCATTTTGATCAGACTATGTGCAATTGATCCCTTTATTAGACATTAGATTTGATGGTTTTTGTTGCCTTTGATTGGATCCAATGGCCCTAGTTTGCCAAATGGCTAACTATTAAGCCATTGCAATAGTCGATTGAAAAAATTATTTTAACTTATTTATAAGAGCCTTTAAAACTGTTTTGCTCCAGCTTTTCACATTACTTCTCTACACTTTCTAACGACTATAGTCAATTCTTTTAATAAATACCTAACTATTACATATTTAATGACTAATTAACATGAAACAATCTTTGAGATCTCAATAAAATACTATTAAATATTCTACTAGTGTAATATTGACAAAAACTATGGCTTCTCTTTCTCAAATATTCAAATTTTTTTAGCTAAGCCTTACACATATAGACTTTAAAATGTTTATGTATATTCTTAAACTTATGCTAGTTTTCTCTGGAAAAGATTTCATAAAAACTTTGTCAAGTATTAATTTAAGCAATTATTGTCCATGGATAAACCAATTGAAACTTGGTTTGTCAAGTGTGATAAATTGTTATAAAAAATATTTTGACTTTAAAAAAGTAATTTTAGAAAATATTTTAAATAAAAAATTTTACGTTGTATATTAACTCAAATAAATCATTATTAAACATTTTTTGTCATTTTAATTTTTTTTAAAACATATTAAAAGCATTTTCATTTTTAAATAAAATGTGAAAAAAAATTTGCAAATAACAAAAAAGTACAAAAATCTTTTGTGATTCAATTCAAATTCAAGCCTATAGCCTCCCTAAAAAAGGTAGAAAAAACAAAAAAGAGTTAGTATAAAACATAAAGAAAAAAAGGCAACGCTCAAAAAAATGAAATTAAGTAAATGGGCTATGACAATCACTCAATAAAATGAAACTTGTAGAAAAAGAAAATTTAAAACAAGTGTTTTGAATTTGATGGATATAATATTCCTATGCTTAATGTAATGTATAACAAAGCACAAATGTTTCTTTATCTGTTACTTGAATGAAAAAAAAGGAGAGTGAGAGGTCGAAGAATTATAAGCACAACAAATGGAAACAATAATTAGCATAAGCTCTTAAGACTTAAATTTTTTAGCTTTAAATTTTCTTGTTCCTTCACCAATTTTTTATATTAAAAAAATCTATTATTTATAAAAATATTTCAATGGTTATTAGAAGTTATAGAACATCCCAATTAGTGACTATGGGTAGAATGACTTGAATTCAATGACTATTTAAAAATAACCGTTTACAACAAATACTGGGTTGGGTTGCTCAGTGATACTCATAAAATAACCATTGCAATCCATCAATCATCATTAGGTTTAGGACAAGGTAAATGATAGCCACCCAGTTGATTTTATTGTTGAATATTAAATCTCAAATTTATGTGATTGAATCAAGGTAAATGATAAATACATAATTGATTTTATTTTGGACCATTATATGATAAAAATTAATAATTAGATAACTAGATTTAACTCTACACATTTAAGAAAGGAAGACGAATCTTCGACCATTAGATCATGGAAATTGCAAGACCAGATGACCTGACTTAAATCTTTAAATTTTTTAAAAGATGATGAATATTTGAACATTTGATTAAGATTGGTATGGGTTCAAACAGTTGGTTTTAGAAAATGAATTTGTAATTTTTGTCCCACATTATTTATCTACATGTGAGGTAGTTGTATGAAGGATTTTCTTCCAACTATATAGCTAGTCGAAAATATAAGATTGGCTGCCCTTTTGTTTGCTTTGGAGTCGCCTGCTTATTGATATGCACATAACAGGTTCAAGAGCAATTCCATGGTGAGATACTATAGCATATCTCTTCAAGGGTCATGCCTTGACTCAATAATAAGTAAAGTATTTTCTTTGGTCAGTTAGAAGACGGTGTTTTTTCTAAATTTACTTTTTAAAAGTATTAGAAGAAGGTTTTCAAAGAAGTGAGCAAGGTAAGATGATTTTTAAAATTATGAAAGTTAAGAATATTATATTTTTTTAATGATCAATTTAAATAAATCTTTTAGTGATAAAAAAGTTTAATTTTTTTTTTTCAAAAATAATTTTAATCAATTTTAACTTTTTAATTAAAATAAAAGTTAAATTCCTAAAATTAAATTCATAATAAATGTCATAATTATCAGTCAGTCCAACTACGATGACCTTCATAGGGTTTGACAATCATTATTTTATATGTTCTTCCATCAGCATAAATATTAGTTATTAAAAATATAAATATTTGCTCAATTAAATTAATTAGAAATACTTAGGTGTTATCATCAGATAAAGTAACATAACTAGTTTTCAACTCAAAAAAAAAACTTTAAGAGGCATGACATTTTGTGATCAATATGCATATTAAATTCAAGGCTTTGTGTTAAAATAATTACAATTCGTGATGTTTAAAGATTAAACCTATGATTAATTTAACTTTTTGGATTTTAACTATTTATTATTATTTAGCCATTTATTCATAGCTTACTTTTATGTTAGAGATTGACATTTTTCACTTGGATATGGATCACGCAAAACAATGCTCCTTGTCATAAGTAGGACGAATGTGAACCTATGTCATTTGAGTATTAAGTTATTTGTTTAATAATTCTTACCCAAACTATAAGGTAAAGAAATCTTCTAGATGGGAAACTACTAAACTAAGAGCATTATCTGTTAACTCCGAAATTTGAAGTTAAGCCATTCCTAAGCAATGTTTTCAACACACTTTTACATGTCTTCAATTGTGGATTTTACAATGAATCAATTAATAGATCTGTATAGTAGACTGTCCTACATGGTGTTGAGATACATGATTTTAAACACTCAAAAAAATTAATAAACAACTTAAAGATTTTTTTTATCATAAAAATATGATGTAAGAAACAGGTTCAACATATCTAACATAAGAAAAAAAAGTTGTCAATATTTAAAATTTGTTGTTGAATAATTACTTTAATAAGTGACATAGAAATAAAAGAAATGAATGATGATAAAGCTCTATTCGTCAAAAGTCATCTTAGCTCTCTTCCTTTTTTGTATTTTGATATTAGGATCAATTATTATAAGCTTATGTACTACTTAATATTTATATGCACATTGATTGTGTAAATCATCTCTACCTCAATCTATCTTAACTTTGTTTTTTAGTTTTTTGAGTAATGTACTAATACTTGTCATGCATGACTTTGTGTACTAATTTGTTTCAACAAGACTTATAAGCATTATCTATGTCAAACTAAATCATTTTTGTAGAAGTAATGGCCATCCTTTGATTCATGGCAACATTATTTATTTAACTCTTTTACACTAAGGTTATAAAATTTTACTGTTTTAAATAAATTAATAATTTGCATATTTTTGTTACAAATTTATTATAGTTACCATGACAAAAATATCTTCTTTGTAAATAAGACATAGATTGAAATTCTAATGTTTTAAGTGTTCCAATATCATGATTATTTAGTGTATTTTAGTGATTTTCAATTTTTTTTTTAAATGTAACATTATCTTTTTTTAACTTACAATATCATGAAATGATTTTTAATATTATGTTTTGCCAACAATTAGGTTATTTCATTATCATATTTAAGTTTATTTAATGTATTTATAATTTTTACGTTGGTAATATTTGTTTCTTTGAGTTAATTATTTACTTAAATTTTGTTAATAAAAATATAAGAACTGGTTTCCTTTATCTAATTTTTGATAATACAATTAATTGAAAAGCTCGTTCATTATATGTCATGTTTAACATTTGTTTTTTTTCTGAATAGTTAGTTTTGTATTTGATATTTTCTTACATGGTAAAAGTCTTGGTTCTTCTTATTTAATTATTTCATTACATTTTGGCATAAATTTGTATTATTTTTGTCCATTGTTTGTCAAACTTATATTTCTTTGTTGAGTTAATCATTAGTTAAAATTAATTTCTAAAATATAAGCCTTTTATGTTTTAGTGAAAATTTCATAATACTATCATTAAAGTAAAACTTACTTCATCATACATTTTTTCTTAATTGTTATCTGTCATATATAAAACAAATTGGCGTTTCATTATTTTTAAATTGTTTTAAGCGATGAAATTTTAAAATGAGAAAGAGTCTTCAATCGCCTATCTTTGACACACTAAAGTTTTTAAATCCTATTATTATAGTTTTTTAAAGCACTATAGTTTTATCTAAATGATATTTTAGATCTAATGTTTTCTGGCTATGTTGTGTATATAGTTTATAAGGCTAATATTTTTAAATTTAATATATTATAATTATCATTATTATTGAAATATGAAGTTTTTTAATTTATCTATATTAAATTTTTGGAGTAAAAAATTATACAACAAATTTAAAATTCTTTGTTTTGTTATTATTATATTTTATGTGTTTCTTATATTTTTTATATTATTTGTCTTTGTTGCCAAATTTTGGATTTCTAAATTCTTACTATATCATTTATTAAGAAAATTAACAAGTTATTTAAAAATCTTAAATGTTTGAGTTCTATAATAGTGCTTTGTAGTAATTATTTGAAAAGTTTAGTGTACTATTTTGATCAGATTATAATTTTTAAAAAATTTTGAATATACAGAATAAGGTTTATTGATTTATTTTTTAATTTTTTTAACATATAGCAATTTATTTTCAGTCATTCTACTATTAGGAAAACCTTCTTTACAATGAATGGCAAAATTGTTAAAACTTCAAACAATTCAAACATTAATCCTTAATTGCATACTTTTATTTAAACTAATGCAATCTGGAATGCTTTGTCTAAATAACATATAATATCAATTTTTTTTGTCATTTATAAACTTATTTTAAAAAGTTGTAGGGTAGTTAAACAAAAATCTAAACATAAAAATAAAGAAAATTCTTGAGATAAAATTCCTAACATTAAAAATAAGTATATTATTTGCTAATTAGTACAAAAGTCTATGCTTCTCATAACTTTCCATTATATAGAGTATTGAAAAACAAATGAATAAAAAATTAGACTTCATTATTATTAAAATTTTAAAATTAAAGATATAATTTTTTTAAGAAAATTCAAGTATCATAGGAAACATTGAAAATGTGATAATAAATATAAAATACTTCAAAAAATTATAACAATTAAAAAAATTTATTTATCAAATTCCATGGAAAAAGTTTATATCTTCTCTATAAAATAGAATATTAGCTAATTAATTATGAGATTTCATTTCTATCTCAATTTTTTTTCTAATTAAATCCATGTAGTGCATTTTTGCCAAACTTCATGTCAATTTTTAAATTATCAGTAAACCAAAAAACCAATTATGTTAATTTTTCTTAATTTATAATACTTTAAGCTACACCTCAAGTTGCCAAAGTGCAAAACACTTGGGTCAATGAAGACCAACTTGATCTGGAAACATTGGCTTAAACAACCAGTTAAGAACAAGCTAGAAGATTAGCCACAGTGCAACCTAAACCAAATTAGGGTAAGATAGAGATTGAAAGGCAATGATCAGGAATTTAGTATGCAACTTTGGTTTCACCAGAACTGTAAACGTGAAATTACCTGTAAAATTATGAGTTTCCTCAGTGATAAAATCCCCAGCATAAAAAGGGTATTATGAAGAGAAAAGAACTTTTCTTTTCAACATTATGGGACTAACTTATGTCTAACAACTCAGTGCTAAAAATATACCTTATTTCTCACAATTCGAGCTTTGATTGGATGACAAATGTTTCATCAATTATGAGTGCTTGATCCTAGCACGAAATTAGATGACCAAGGTCATGTTTGACTTCAATGAAATTTTTTTATTACTTTTGCTTATGAAATCATTTATCATTGAATCGAATGACTCAGCATTCTCTATGTTTGAATACCACTAATGAATGAATCAAATGATCCTAATCTCATTCTACTGGATTAATTGGCAAAGTTTTAATCCACCTTGATCCAACTGTGAGAACTCATCCACCATTAAAGACTTTGATCTGACAGTTTAGAACCTCTTAGATAGGTTCCAACAGCACTAGCTAGTCCCATATAATGATTAATTCACTTACATTAATTAAGCCTTTAAATTAGTCATTTTTTAAAAACTATTCTAAGCTATTTTGAAGTAATGTTTGAAACAACTTTATCTTGACTTTTAAGTGCCTATGTTAAAATTTTTTCTATATAAATGTAGCCCTTATTCATGAAATAACTATTAAATATGTAAAAATGTTTTAGATCTTAACGTAACATTACATATTATTCTACTTAAAAACTCGTCAGTAAAACCTAACATTTTATCATCAACCCCTTTTTTTGTAATAGACAATGTCATTCTAGTTCTATTAAAATCAACCTCTCTATCTACAAATATTTTCATTTTAAACTTACACATTATCATGCTAGTTTAAGAAAATAATGTTTGGCAATCAGTTTGTCACAGCTTCCAATATAAATTCAACTTATTATTCTTTCAATGCTTTAATTAGATTAAAGTTAAGATAAATAAACTCAGATAGATATATCTTAAAAATGTAATGCTTGAACGATTTATTACTATAATAAGAAGTTGAATTATGAGGGCATTATTTAGATTTTATGAGTTTTAGTTAAAGTTGACTTAGGTAGATAAATTTTAGAAACATCTTCAAATTTATATTATTATTAAAGAAATTCAAAACTTTACATTTGAACTTATCATTGATGAAATGTGAAGTTGAAGTGTTGAATAATTAGATGGATATTTTAAGTGATAGAACTTATATGAACAAAATGTCAAGCACTTTGCAAAACTAAGTTCTTCCAAAGTATAATATTAATGTAGCCATATAAATCCATCACATAAATATTATGTATGCAATTTTCACATTTAATAGCAATAGATTTGTTTGAGTCTTTTTAACATGAATGGCTTCATCAATGTTCATTGAAATGGGTCTAAGAAGTTAATATGATTAATATTTATAAATTTTGTTACGATAATCCCAAGTAAACAATAATGTTCTCAATAAAAAAAATATTGCTTCTAAAAATAAATTAATGTTCAACATATTAAGACATTGCACATAATAATCAAATGGATTTTGATTGTGGAATAAGAAATTTAATGCATAAATATGAGACGTGAATCATTTTATGGTTTCAATAAAATAAAAGCCCATCTAACTAAGTCATAATTTGAGATGCTCATGTTTAGAACATTGATAGCAATGGTTCACATCTTTCAAGACTGATGTTTTTATAAAACAACTCTAAAATAGACAAATGTTTTGAAATTTAATTTGTCATAAAATAGAACTTAAGTTTCCAAAAAATATATCTAATGTATCTTTAGTAGGCTACAAAGGGTATAAGAATAGTATCTAAATGTAGTAAAATTTTATTGACAATTTTTTTGAAAACTTGCTTTCAAAATAAGTTAAAAATTGTTGAAAAAGGGATTTGACCCTTCGTAATAAATGTTCAATTTGAACTTTAATATAAGTAGTTAAGATGCAATTACTTTGCTATGTTAATGATTAGTTTTGAGGTAAATGAGGCAAATCACTCGAAACTTTTACTTTTATCGGAGCTACTTGCAAATATAAAGCATAACAATGTTGAAATATATGTGATAATAAGCTCATAAGTGGAGTTCTTGAAATACTATTGCTCAAGAATAATTTCAAATTAATAAAACAACAAATGTGTTAACACCATCCTTCGATAGAATATGAGAAGCCATAATGTGGGTTGTACAAAAATGTTAAAAATGATGGAACAAAATCAAAATGTAGCAATGCAACAAGTCATGGTTTTGAATCATAATGGTGTTTTGAATAACTAAAAATAAACCTTGATAAAAAACAATTAACCTTTTGATAACATTTTTAATGATATCTTTATCCACTAGCTATGTAATATCAATTTAGTTCTTTTACATAATTCGAAGATCAATGCTAAAATTTATGAAGGTTTACTTAAAGCACCATACTACATAACACAGTGTCTCTTAATAGTTTTCATTGATATAAGATAACTTAAATTATGAAAATAATAGAGTTGAACTTTTGAATTTTATTTATTTTTAGTTAGTTTATTATATTTTACATTTAAATATTGCTTTTAATGCTTCATATAAGTTCCTTATGATATCATCAACCTTTCTGACTTGTTTTGTGATTTTTGCATCTTTTTAGTAAGAGTGGTAGCTTGGTCAACTTTTCTTTGGAATTCATGTTTAAGATTAGAATCTATTTAAAGACCTATGTTGGAATAATTAGAAAGACATTTTTTAATATAAGCATTATATTTCTAGAAATAATGTTTTCTTTTTCTAAAAGTGTACACAACCTTAGTTTTCTATCTAGCTAATTTATGTGATTATCTAATATCGAAATTATTATTTGAATTTATATCCACCGTTGTTAATATCATTTTCATCATTACCTTCTATCTTAAATCCTACAATAGGAGTTCTATCTACCTACCCAACATTAATAATGTTTAGCCATGTCATAAGTCCATTGAGCCTTAAAACTCAAAATTCATTAGACATTATATTAATTTTAGCTAATCCACAAGAAAGCATGGTTCAAGTTAAGTACAATAATAATCCCCATTATGACTATGGTGCTACTAAGAGTGAACAAATGGTTGGCCTTAAGCATACATTAAATATAGCAATCCTTCAACTAAGAGACATGGATTTAGTAGCTCAAGTTGCGTCTTTATTCAACATGTTTTGTATAATACACCTTTATTCTTCATGTTTTCGATTTCTAGTTAGACTGGATAACCCGTGATAGAGCATAAATTAGCTTTCTCTCATTTTTAATTAGCTAGAAATCTTTTTTCTTCATATATTTGGCATTCTCTAAAAGAGTTCAAATAATATTTGACATAATTCACGTTGTTTTACACATCTAATAAATGTGTTACACATTGCCTTATAAGGTATTCAGTTTTGCTACAAATTATCTAGTAGAACATGTGAAATAGAAGTTATTGATGTCACCAACAAAAATGGTGAGAACTCAATGATGATTATAGAAGTGGGTAAGTTCATGTGTGTGTGATTGAAATGTGGAGACAAAATTTATTGTTACACTCTTTTTGATTTTTGTATATCTTATATGCATGTTCATATTATTGGAAATGTTTGTTTATTGAAAGAAGCCAATCATATTAGTCCAATGCAAATAAACATTGAGTCTATTTAATGTATGAGTTGAGATGCTTTTCTTATTCTCATATTTTAATGTTCTTTTTATCTATTCTACTTCATAAATTTCCACTATAAAACAACATCATAAGATAAATAGTATTAGTGATAACCAAGTGTAAATTTTTGATAATATAATGGACATAGATCGTATTAGTCGCTTGTCTGCAATTCATTTTAAGCTTCAAACTTGTCTGAGCTTCCACATATCGTATGTTATCACTATAGCCAATTTTTTCTTACATAATGTTATACTTTGAAGTACTACTATATCATAATAAATCTATATTTTGATAATAGTTTCTTTGTTGCATAGATTTTTGATCCAGTAGTTGTTGAATTTATCTTGAGAACATCATACACTTAGAAGAATAGTGCTCACCAACCAGTGCTATTGAGCTATTTTTATGTTATCATTTTCAATGCGCATGCATAGTAACTCCGAAAAGTACAAAAACATATTTTATGAAAACAATATTAGTATTATATAAAAAAAATAGAAGCCTTGAATATCTTAATTGTACCCCCATGTAATATGAAAAATATTCCATATTTTAAATGTCATGTCCTTTATGATGGCCAAATGTATCGATGCTATAATTTCTTTAAATTAATAAAATCTGTGTTTACGTAGAATTGATGATCCATCCCTATATTAGTTGATTTTTTTATTGTAGTTTTTTTAGCAAGAGATGTAAACATTATTGTTTTCTTTGTATATTAAAATCCACTATATGTTTAGCAAACTAGTTTTCATACAGGCATCATGCGATTTGCTAACTCCTATTGAATATTTTCTTAATCTTCAAATAGATTCCACAGCACACTACAATCTATTAAACTATATAAATTGCTAACTAGCAATATCTTGCATAATTGAAGATCCCTATTTATGGCAACTACCTTTACTTTAGAAGTTTTTTGTTTTATTTAAACATTAAAAAATGTAAAAAAATTTCTTTTAAATTATTTTTAATAGAGGGAACCAAATAATCACTTCCATAATTTTTTCCTAACTTCTTTCCAATTAATGTATGATCCCCAAAATCATTTTCTTGACATCTTCCTACAAAGTTTTAATGATTAGAAAAAAAAAGCTTATTATGAGACAACAATTCTCTTTACTTTTAATTTTATCAATCAAATTTTGGAAGTAAGCAACTTCCTTCTAACTTAAATATAGTGTGTAGCACAACTAAGCCAAAGGAAGATTTATTTAATGAAACCCTGGCCCCTTGCAAATTTTATTTACCTACCACATACTCTTTTTTTTTTCACAGATGTTCTTACTTTTAATTTTTATATTTAAGAAGTTCGTAGAGTGTTGGAAGAGATCTACAAACTTAGTAATACTAACAATAGTTTTCAGATGTCCTCGAGTAATGATAATTATGTTGTTTCCGTAAGCTAGGAGAGTGATAGAAATAGATGATCTATGTTGCCCATTTAATATTATTCTTTTTTGAGCAAAAAAATTGTTAGTAATTCTTTTGAAGAACCTGAGATGTAAAGAAATGAAGATGGAAGATCACTTTGATTAAGACCAATTGAAGGTTGAAAAACAATTCTTGGTGATCCAGTAATGATTCTTAATATCCATTGAAAAGGTAATTGGTGAGCACCTTAATAGGCTTCTTATTAAGATTACACTCAAAGAATGTGCAACAAAGAATTTTTCATGATACGTTGTAAGTCACATTCCTAAAATCTGGCTTAACAAAAAAATACCACGTTATTTTTATTGTTTATAAAATATAGTAATGATTGAAATAGTAATATGTTCTATACAATATCTCTACATTTATAAACTCAGTTTGCTTTAAAGAATTCTATCTATCAAAAATTTGTTATGATTAATAAAAAATGAGCTTTGTGAATGTTATTTTGACAATGCTTTGAAGAATATTTTGTTTAAATTCCTATAAAAGTTTACTATCTACACTCAATAAAAAATTTGAGATTAAATCAAAATTATTAGTGAAGAATTGTCTATTAAAATCACATGGGCCAAAAGTGCTATCCAAATTGATATTAAAAGTATTGTTTTTATTTCCTCCTTGGTGTTGCATTATTTTATTATTTGTAAGCATTTGTTTATAATGAAAGGATAGAGTTAAACATATTTTCACTTTCAATTACTTAAGAAGACCTAATAAGATTTCGAAAGTGATTGATTATAATTGTCATTATTTTGTCTTCATTGTTTGGTTCTCGACTTCATCACCATAATATAGAAGAATATTAGATTTCTTTCTCCTTCTATTCGCCATCTAATTCCTTCTTTCAATTTCCAATAAAATTTCACTCTTTCAAGATCTTATGAATAATAATAATTGACAAGATACAATACTTTCTACTGATCCCTCTTTGGTTTTCAATGAAAAATTACTTTTTTGTGATTCACCTCTTCCATATCCAATTTAGTAAGATCAAAGGTTTTACAAATGTTCATTTTTTCCAACCTTTAAGACATATTTTATGTGCATTTATTTTAAAGCTATGACCTTCTTCCTAAAGTAGTATAGAGAATAATTTCAATTATTGTCCATTATCTATGGTAATATACGGTGGTCAAAAAACATTTTTTGAAATTTAAATATTTTGTGAAATGAAGGATGAATTTTGTTTAGATTTAATGGAAGATGCATGACTTGATCCAGTTCTAACAAGGCGATGAATTAAAAAAGTTAAAAATAGTTAACTATTTGTAATTAACCAGCAACTTATCTAATACTTTCCAAACCCATATTCTGTTACCTTTACTTTCCCATATAAAGGAATAATTAAGAAAATAACTACTCCTTAAGATGATATAGAATTATGTGATTAATAAACTCTTACATTGGTGTTAGTTTAGGAGTACATAGTTCATTGTAACTATTTATATATGTGATTTAATTAAAATCCCTACCCACCATCCATGGATTTTTAATGTTATTGATACTGTGAATTGGCTTGCCCATAATAAGCTCCTTATAGATGCCATGCTTTTATCATAGCTGAATGTGTAGCTTGTCTCAGAAACCAAGGCTTGATGCTTGATATTGATATGGATAAACTACTTCTCATGAATGTCAACATTATAGTTGAAATCATTCCAAAGAATCTATATTTAGCTTGATATATTGCAACAATAATGCTAAAAATTTAGTTTAATATCAAATTTTTACTTCTTATCCATAGAAGGCAAGTTTCAAAATATTTGAAAATAAGAAATTATTCAGCAAGACCAATATTATCTACAATATGGATACTTGAAAGAATCTTCTAGTGCTTTTTGGGTTAATTAGTTTTTCCTGAATCTTCTACAATTTGATTTTCATCATTTAATGTTTCATTGGATTAAACTCCTCCATAGTTTGATTTTCAAAAATAGAGGTGATAGATTTCCATAAAGTTCTTCAGTAAAAATTTTAAGATCGAGATTATTATATTAGTTCTAAATTTTATCCTATCAATTTTCTGAATTAAAGACTTAATCATTATCCTTCTCATATTTTAGAATTTTTTAAGAAACTATAGTCATCCAATAATTAACTTGCTAGATAATTGCACTCCCTTGTATATATCATTCGCCTTTCATTAGCATTAGAGATGTGCTTAATTGTTCTTATTTTTGTTAAGACTTATGCTTGAACATCCATAATGGATTTTTTGGCCAAAGAGTTAACAAAATAAGTAGGAATTTTTGTTGTTTTAGTCTTTTCCTATTGCAGGTTATTTTTATTGACATGTTTATTGATATTTTGTCCATTAATTACATGACCCTATACCTCGATATTAAAAACCTAATGATCCTAAAGTTATCAAATTACTTTTATTATTTACCTTGAGCTAGCTGATGTCTATGTTTGTAGCATCCCGCGTCAAATTTAGGTAAGTTATCATACTAGATTTTCGAACAAAATCTATTGCTTAAAATAACTTTGATAGAAATTCTAATTTTGTTTTGCAACTCGTTTCCTAACTCCACATTAGCACATAGTCAAGAAATTTTAGGATGTGTGGGATTTAACGTAGAAACAACTACCTTTAAAGGACTTAGTCAGTGATGTTATTAAGTGAAGTAGTAAGACAATGAATTGGTAAGTGTTTTGTTATTTTCCAACCCAAGATATTGATTGAAATTCAATTGAAAGAAAGGGTAAAAGCCATACAAAAATGAGATAAACAGTTAACAGTCTTACAACGTTCACTCAAATTTACATCTGAATAGCTTGTGTGTATGAAGAAATCAGTTAAATGACATTTCCAAAACTTTCCTTCAATTTAATATGTGCCTTTAACAACATAACTATGTGAATAAATTTTTCTTTGATATCAACATTTTCTTTTCTTAATCGAATATTCATTCAATTAAAAACGATAATAAAAGAATTACTTACAAATAATTGTTTTAACATAGAACATGTTTGTTTTGTAAGCCATTTAAAAAATAGATATGTGACTATTTAGCCTTTTAGAGTGATTCATTACTTCAAAAATTTCATACCTGTTGTACACTAGATGTGTGACTGTTCATGCTTGTTGCTTTTCATTTTTAAATTAGAATAATATTGATTAAATTCGTACGTGGATTTTCTAATTAATTGACACATTTACATAAATTATCATCACATTCAACAAGTGAGATATCATCAAGATAGCAATCAAACTTTACATTTATGCTTGACAAACTTAGTGAGAGAATGCACGATGTTACTTTCTTTTCTATTTCATTTGCTTCTAGTTCTCTTTCTAGTATTAAATAATGATTTGAGATTATTTAACTTCAAATAACAAAACTAAATCTTGCATTCCTTCATAACAAGAAGAAAAGTTGTAGACTTGCATGCTAATGTTGTGATACAAAGAAAAGTGTAAACATCTATCTCCTCTTACTTAAAATTGAACTATTGTACATGACCTATGACCCTTATCATTAGGAATAATGCCAGAATGGAAAAAGAAATTTGACAAAGTTTAGTTTACATTTCAAAATAAAATTTAAAAGCATTTTTCCATAGTGCATATTTTTTCAAAAGAAATAAAGGAGGATAATCAAAAAAGTTAATAGATATTGAAAACAATTGATTATAAAAATGTAAGACAATGACCTTGTATTAAAAACTTTTACATTTTGCATAACTTGTATGGAAATAGTTGAAATGACTACACTATCTATAAAAGCAAGGAATTTTTGCCTTTTTTATTTATCAACATAAATGAGTTTTCCTATCTAATAAGTAAAACAGTATTATTGAATAAGCAATAATTAAAACAAATAAATAAATAAATAAATAACATAACGATTCAAATAGTTCTTTCACAAACACAAACCCTTCATTAAACCACAGTCAATTTAGCCAAGCATCTACTAATCTGGCATCATTTTCCTTATAGTCGGCAAACTAGAAATCCTTGCAACAACTTCGTCAATCATTGATTCACCACTGGACCTTGAGCTTGCAATGATTAGTCAGCATTGATCATAACACAACAACAAATTATAGTGGTTGAAAGAATAGAATTTATAACACAGAAAAAGTTTTACATCATTTACCTTAATCCTGTTTTGAAAAAAGTGACACAATATCTAAAAGTTTGATGAAGATTTTATTATGCTTAGAATAAAATAAATGACGATAATAGAATGAAATATGTTCATCCACCTATTCTAAGATAAAAAATATTCCTACTTCTATTCTTGATGAATCACAAATTTTTAAAGGTATGTCAAATAGTGTAATTTTTCTTTCCTAAAGTAATTAAACTAGACATTATGAATTTACTAATTGTCTATAAACCTACATTCAATAGATCATTCAAGGACAATAGGTAAATAGAGCTTATTGCCTTAAAAAACTAGCTATCCGACCTTTATGTGTTTGTAGCATAAGTTTATCATACAAGTATGTGTTAAATGAATAGACAATATAATGAATAGCTTTATTACACTTTTTCAAGTTTTCAATTTTTGTACAAAATGAACATTCAAATTGAACTAGCATGATAAATTTATTACATTGACTTAAGGTGATCGTATAATTATAAAAAGGGGGTCACTAATGTAGAATTATTTTTTTCATAATATTTAGACCTCTTTGTATTTTTTTATGCCATATATGAAAAAGTGTTTTTATAAATGTTGTATGAAGAAGAACTCAACTCTTTGAAAATTAAAAAAATATGACAAGATAGATAACATGTAAAACAATATTCACACTTTGGATTTCTATCTTAAATGATAATCATATGTATATAACATGATAATTTATATATCTGATCTATCCAGAGTTCTAATTTTTACTAGTAAAATAATACAAAAACAAGACCATACATGTGCAACATTTAGTCACCATATTAGATGGTCATGAACCACAGAAACATTTATGCTTATTTTAAACTTGTTTTCTTAATTTATACCACATATTTTGAATCTATGATGTTTTCTATTGAATAGTTTTTGTTCTAGTGCTAAACATGTCAAATAGAACACAAGAAGAATGACTTAATTGGAATGTGGTTCATTTTTTTAAAGTAAGTATAACTTATCTATAAAAGGAATGGTTCCACCAATCAAAATATAGTGAACATATGATCTTGAAATTATTTAGAAATGACATTTGAAGTAAACGAACTTGATTCAGGATCAGAAAGTTACTCAAGCCATTAAGCAGAGCCATCAAACTTCAATCCAACTTAAGGTGTCTGTTTGCCTTGTTCTATCGCTATTTTTCTTTTTCACTTGTCATTAAAACATATTCACCAACAACAAATGAATACTACATATTATCTTTATAGAGTTATCCCAAATATATTTTTTGGCTTACTTTACAAAAATAGGATTTAAAATTGAAGTGCAAATGTCTCCATATCTTTTTCTATTTTTTTTATTCAATTTTTGTATTCATGTATTTTTTATTTAATTCTTAACATTTAATGTTTTTTATTTTAAGTATTTTTAATATAAAATATCATTAATTATTTGCTAACATAACATTTTGTGTCCACTAAAAGAAAAATAAATTTTCTTTTCATATCTAAATTTTTTTATTTTCATTGGATTTAATTTTTTTTTTTAACTTGTCATTAGTAATAAAATTAGAATATCTTTTAAATAACATATGTAGATAGTTTTTAACATTTTTACTATTGAACTACAATATTGCATGTTTATATGTTAAAATTCATAATAATTTCTATTTATTAAATTTAATTTATTTGGCTTATTTTTATAGCGAATGTACATGCTAATGTAATTTCAAGGTGTTCAAATCTTTTGTTCAATGAATTTTCTTTATTTTTCAAAATTAAATTAACATATTTTTGTTGAGTTACTTATTTCTTAAAATAATATAATTTTAATTTAAAAATTTAATTCTTTTATATTTGTTATAATAACAAAACTCTTTTGTTGATGAATAAGTTAGAATATTCTCTCAAAAATAATTAAATAAATAAATTTTCATGTCCTTTATGTACTTCTAAAACCTTTACGCAATTTATTTCTTATAACTTGGTAGATTTTAATCCACTATTGATTTGAATGGCAAGTTTTATCTAATTCGTTAAAATTTTTTATTTGTATTTTAAACTTTTGTTTTCTTTTCTTAGTATTTACATCGTTTATTTATATCAGAAAAGAAACCAACTTCTAATTAGATAATCTATTAATTAATATATTACATTTTTTTTAAGTAAACTTTTACCAAATAGTTTATTTGTATATCACGTTAATTATTTTGAGTTTTTTAAAATATTTTGACTTCGTTTACATAAACATTTCATGCTTTAAAATAACAAATTTTCTAATTTTTTTATTTTCACATAACAACTTTTTTCTTTGGACAATTGTTAAGATTTATGTGTTATGAATGTTGTCTCATAAATCTATGCACACATTATGCTTTTTAGTTATTTCCTTATTTTCACTTTTTTCTATTTTTTCACTTTCTAAATTTCTTGATTCAAAACATGAGCTTTATTTTTCTTATATTTTTAGTGAAACTTTTTGCTCAAATACTGCATAGATATTCCGATTACCTTTAAATCTTTAATATTAAATCTATATATTTTTCATATTTTTATTGTTTATTTTTTAAATTTTGTATTAAAGATAAATTTTGGTACATAGTTTCTTAAGATTTTGAAATGTTAACTTTCTTAACAATATTAATTACATTTAATATTTCGTTTCAAAAAATTAACATTTTTAAATATTGTATTACTAAAGAAAGTTTCTTTCATATTAAAAATATATTTAGTTATTATATCATAAATATTTATTATGATAACAATTTTTTAATTTTTTTTTAATTTTATAACTATAATAAAGTTCTTATTATTCTTATGTTAAAAAAAAATTTTTGATGACTTACTTTCACATTCACTAAGACATATTTGATGAGTTATCTTTTTAAACATTTTTTATTATTTTTTTATTTTTTAAGATATATTTGACTTGATTATTATTCATTTACATTTTTTTCGTATTTTATATTTATTCTAGAACACTTTTTTATCGTTTTATTGGTAACATTTAATTTTCTTAATTTCTAAAGTTTTCTTTTCTTTGTATTACATATATCACATTTCATTTACTACAAATTATTGTTATTTTTTTTATGATAATTTTTTGTGATTGTTATTTTATTCTATGTATTATATATAATATATTATTATTTTATTATTATGGGGCTTTTTATTTTAGTTTAAAAGTTTTCTTTGATTTCCATATTGTAATTTTGTTTTTCAAATAGCATTTGCACATAGCCTTTCTCAACTTGTTTATTTTTCCTTTTCCTCATTAAAAAGGTATTTTTTTTCTATTATATAAATTATTGTTTTTGGATATTTTGAGAAAAATATTTTTTATTAATATAATGTAGATAAAAACGTGAGTTTTAATAAAATATGAAATATATGTAAAATATTATCAACCTTTAAAATTTGAACTTTTTATTTTAAAATAGTTTGGGTACTTGACATTAGCAAACTACGAGTAATGTTTTATGTTTTCATGCAGCCAAAACACTTACAATCTAAATTTCGTTCACATTAATAATTTCATTTGATATATTTTACTTCTTATTTTCCATCTTTAAAAATATTTACGTTGCTTATATTTTACAAAAAATATCATTTTTAACACATTTGATTTTTTATTAAATATTTTAAATTAGTTAATAAATAATTAATTCTATTTTTTATTTTCTTTAATAATTTATTTTTGTGATTCTTATTTCCTATCAATTTCTTTCGCATACTTATTTATTAAACAAAAAAATTAGTACAACAATATTTAAATTTTTTGGCGATAATTGTTTATGTTTGCAACTAACATTAAACATGGCATGCTAATATTTTTTAAGAAAAAATTTTCTTGAATATGATGTGCGTTTAAAATTTTTTATTTCCAATACCTTTGTGCATTTTATCTATTATTATAATCAAGATATTAATTTATTAATTTATTTATTTATTAAACATTGAATATAATGAAATTTTTTTAGTTTATATGCTAAACTAATTTGTTATCCATTAAATATTTAATAGGGATAATAATTTTCTATCGTTTCATGTACAAAACATTTTAGTTTTTCAATAAAATATTTTTGCCATTATACTCTGGTAAATGTTTCGCATAACAAATTTGTTATCATAATTTTTTTATTTTGAAATAAATTTTTCATGATTAAATTACACGCAAAGTCTTCTTTTGAAATTGTATATTATTATTGTGATGATTTTAATTTTTTATGTATGTAAATTTTTTTTTTTTGAAAAGGATATAATATCTATTATATCAAGGCCAAGGCCAAGCCCAAATTACAAAAGAATCCTCAAGGGGGATCGAAAGTGAAATCAGATAACAAGAGGTTGAGCAGGGGCTTAGAAATGAGATCCTCTGGGCCCTAGATGCATGCAAATTTTTTAAGATATTAAAAATTCATGTTTATAATCAATTATTTTGAGCATAATTAATTAAAAATTCATGTTTATAATTATCTTTATAATTAACTCATGTTTATAATTAATTATGTTATATATCTTTTATTGTGATGATAACAAAATCAAGTTGAGTATTTACTAATATTATTTTGTGCATAATATTATAGTAGTTAAACTTCAAGATATATTTAGTATTTTTTGTTTTCGGTCAATTGGCTTTAAAATTTATTATAAAATTTTTAAAAATATAAAACAGATTTTCTTAAATATTTTAAATGCTATTGTCTTCTAAATCATTGCAATACAAAAATTATTAAAGAAAAAAAATAATTTTATTTATTTAAGATTGTAATAAAATTATATCATAAAATTCACTCTTCTTGACTTTCTCCCAATATTTTACTAAAATCCTTTTTATTTATTTTTCAACACTACTGTATTAATCAAGGCTGTGTTATTTAATGAAAACATTGGTCTAGACTGAAAAAGTAGATTTCGCCCAAGTTGTTGTATTAACTATTTTTAGAAGACTTAACGTAAATATATACAATCCTTGTTTACCCAACGGTTTAACATATATATATATATATATATATATATATATATATATATATATATATATATATATATATATATATATATATATATATATATATTAAAGTTTTTGGAAGCGTTTTTTTTTCAGTTAAAGCTTTTTTTTCATTTCATTGTTTTTTCAAAATCTTTAAAAATTGAAAACAATTTTTAGATTTGATCATTATTGCAAAAAAATTTATGTTTTCTTAATTTGAAGAAATTTGTTGGTATTGGCAATGATTTTAAACTTTTCTATATTGGGTTATAATTTACTACATATTATATATCTCAAACCATAACTGAAAAAACTTTAGATCCATTTGTCTATAAATCTTGTTAAATACTATTTATTTTTTTCTCATAGGTATTCATTACTGTTGCAAAGTTTTTTTTTCATGAAATAGTTTCTATTATTTCACTTTTATTGATGATATTTTATTTAAATTTCATGTAAATCATTCTTGATATCATAAATGTTAGATAATCTTATTAGTTTTTTTGTAATATTTTAATTTTTTATACATGTACTTGTATTAAGATATGTTTTTCGATCAATGCCTTTTATATTTACTGTTCAACAATCTTTTGTTTGTAAATGTGATTTGAAATGTTGTACTATTGAGTTCTTTATTTTATCATGTAATATAATATTTTTTTTTATTTTTAATTTTATGTTAATGACTTTTGTTCACTTTATTTTACATTTGCTTAGTTCTATGTTGTAAATTTATTACATATAAATTTCCAAAATTTCATCTATTTAATTTATACCGATATAGCTAAGTATTTCAAGTCACTCAATATATTAATTATTTTTATTTAAAAGTTTCTATGGTGTTTCATTTATTTTAAATATTTGCATTTATGTAACACACATGTTTAGAAAACATTAAAATTTTGTATTTTAATCAAAATTTTTCTTGTTATATATTATTATGTCTTTTTTACTATATCATGTTTGACATGTATGTAGTAACTTCATAATGGTTCAATAATTTGAAGTTATAATTTTATAATGCATTTTTTATTTTTTTTATTTAGTGTTTTATTTATGTAGGATTATTTAGATAATAAATAAAAATGAATCTAATGAAAATATTATCACTTCAATTAGTAAAAACTTGTTGATAACTTAATGAAAAAAATAGTAAGAAAGTTATTACAAAATGCTAGGTAAAAATATTAAATTGATATATAGATGACTTTCCCAAGAAGTTGTTTAAATTATTTTTGTGAAACTTTTCTTTTGTGATTGTTATAGTCTCATCAAATATTCAATAATCATGAAATCTATATTTAAAAGTTTCAAAGAGGATACATACTAATAAAAATATGTATGTCACAATAAAGATAAGGTGCTTTAAATTACATGACAATGTTATTGACATTTATTTTATTGTAATGCATATATTTTATTAAGTATGGTAATGGCTTATTATGTAATATAAACTAAAAATTAATTTTTTTTTCATTTATAGATGTCACGAATTTTCTTATTAATTAGTTATGATAGCACACTTTACTTTTTAGTAACATTTTATGCATCATGTATGAACATGACAAAACTCAAATGAAATAGTTAGATTTGTTAAATACATCGATAATAATTAATTTATAGCAATATATATTTGATTAATGTATTCAAATTTAAATCAATTAAAAAATGTAAAAGCGAATAATTTTGGCGGCAATAAAGCATGAACATTATTTTTTCTATAATGAAAATATGATTAAAAGTCTGAAATATTAGGAATATGTCTGTCATCTTTTTAATGCAAGTTATTTTATAGGTTTGATTCTTTAAAAATTTAGTTCAAAGATGTTATTTCATGAAAGTTTTCACCAAAACATAAAATTAGAAAAATTAAGAAAGTAAATAAATTAAATATTATAAAGTCTTAAAATAATTTAAATGAATGTGTAATTGTTATAGTGTTTTAATTAAAAACTATTATGTTTAGCAATAACATTTAACAGTAGACAACTTTATGATTCAAAGAAAATTCGATACTGACTGATATGCTACAAATTTTAAACATTTAATTATTTTTTATTTTTCTAGAAATATTTTCTTTTTTTCAAATATTTATACATTCTTAAGTATGTTTCTACTTTTCTAGTTTTTTCTTTTATCATAACTTTTTAAAATATACTGAATAAGTTTCATTATTATAATAGTATCATTATTTTTTAAATATTTGTAATATTCATAATTGCAATAAAAAAATACATTTACAATAGAATATCTAAAAACTTCTCACTAGCATTTTCTTTTTATATTTACATATTTTTATAATCTTACATTCACCTTAGTTTAATTTGCAAAAACTTCTTTATACTTTGTCATGTGCATAGTCCTTATCTTTAAATGAAAATCTACATTTTGGACCTTTACTTTACTACAATCTTTAATTTTTTATGTTTTACTTCTATTAACCTTTCTTGTTTTCACTACATCATTCACAACATTTATTTGATAAAACATTATAATATTTCTTAAACAAACATTTTAAAATTTAAAACATTTCAAATTTTTATTTGTTCTTTTTTGTGTAATATTTTAGGTGTCTATAAAAGTATTATAAACACTTATGCTATTGTGAAAATATTATTTGAAATTTTTAATATATAATTTTTTCTTAAAATTTGTTCATAGAATATTTTTCTCTCAACATAACTATATTTGAGCATTAAAAAAGTGTAATATTTTCTATTTTTTTTAAGTTTTCCTAAAATATTTTTATTTTAATTAATCTATTTGCCAATATTATAATGTTGACTAAAATCTAAATTGAGATATTTCAAAACCATTTTTAGTATGCCACCTATAGTTTTATAATATAATTTTCTCTTTTTACTAGTTGTTCAATTTTATTCTATTTAGAGTTTTTATTTAATTTAAAAAATTAATATTTAATAAGTTTAGTTTACAAATGTGTTACTAAAGTCCTCAATGATCTTAGTTTAAATTGGTTAAAAATATGTATTAATAAATAAAAATAACAAATACATTGTAAGAATAAAACATTACTAAAATGCAAGTACTTATATGCTATAACATACTTAAAGAATTTTAATTTTTTAACAAAGCATGATTATCAAAAGAATTCTTTTACAAGAAAAAAATTATCTCGTCAAAACAAGTGACAAATATGAAATTGTAAATAAAGGAAAGGTAGTTCTTAATAAGTAAAATGACATAACAAAAATAAAACTTGTAAGATAACCATGCATACAAACAATCAAATTAGACCAAACATTAATCCTATATGAATGATGCTAAATACAATTAATAATCAAAACTTGACACCTATCATAATATCAAACAAAAAAATGAAATAAATATGAAAAATGACCATCTACTAACATAAGCCATCCCTACATCCATCATATGTATCATGAGAAACAAGGCAATAAACTATTTTTCAGGAATGGGGTTGCTATATATTATAAAATGAAAAAGTACAACCCAAAGTGGCCTCATACGACGTAGCACAGTTAAGATTCCTTCAACATACATAAAGGTTTACGAGATATACTGCCAGAAGCACATCTGAAAATTGTATTATAATCTGTAACAAAATACCTCAATAGGGTACAAAGTGATTCTCCTAGTCTGGTAATCATAATAAACTAATGAATTTGTTAATGACAAAGTGTCAAATTGATTATACCAACTCTATTATATTTGAATCAATTATAAATAGTACCATAACTTCTTAGTAAAAGAATGAAGCAATAATCATTCAAGTTTGATGATGTACTATTGTAAATGGTATTTCTTTGGGATTAGTTTTTTTGGAAGTGATAATATAGTATATCTATACAATGTAGTTAAACTACCTTACAAAAGGTAAGGAGAAACTTAAAAGTTATCTACTAAGATTTCTATGGTCACAAATGCACACATGACATAAAAAAAATAAGACAATATGGATTTTACTATTTATGAATGTATGGTAATTTAGGTTTACACATGTTCAATATGGCTTTACCTTGTAATCGAATACTATAATAATCTCATGTCTATTTGTTATCTAATTAACCAACCATTTTTGTAATTTTTCTGACTATATAATTACCAACATTATAAATGAAAGGCCAATCCACATCAATTGCTTTGAGCACTTGTATAATTTTCTAAGTGCTTATTTTTTGGCTTTAAATGATGTTTTTGGAGACCTTGGATCATTCAAAGATGTGTGATGTAATCTGGTTCAATCATTAACATAATATGCTTATTGCCATGCATAATTCCTAATTGTTTGTGATAGAAAATACAATTTCTTCCGTAATAGTGAAATAGCCTTCGAATTTGGTAATGGCATTTAATATTTTACCACTATAATCTGATATGATTCTAAAAGCTATAGTTCACTCCTTCATACAACTTTTTATACACATTGAGTTTCACTTTTCTATTATGTGACAAGATCTAATTGACTAATATGAATGTCCTAAACCACATTTAACTTAATAGCTAACCTAGTCGCATTTGTACCAATACCATCTCCTCTTAAATAGCTTACTTAAGAGAAAAATATTTGAATACGTTATAGAAATATTGCTTAAGTTTTTCGTAAAACATTCTTGCGTTGACTAGTAAGTTTCCTTTTCTGTATTTAAGAATCCTTGCTTTCAAAATTTATTTTTTGATTGTTGAACAACTTTTTATAGTTTTTGTGTACCTAATATTACCTTTAAGATTTTACCTAATTTATTGCGTTTTAATTCATATTTTTAGATACTTCAACATTTTCATTGCGAGAATATTTTTGATAAATTAGTCATGCAAAATGTTTTTAACCTTGCAAATTTTTACTTGAACTGTGAAGTTTTCTTTGTTATTACTCTTAAAAGATATTTTTTATTAATATATTCTATAAAACTTTTAAACATTTTAAATATGGTGTTACACTAACAACATATTTTTCTATTTTTACATTTTTTATTCTTGCCAATTTAATTTTTCTAATTTAATTATTTTTAAAATGACAAACAATATTTTTGATACCTAAACAATTTTTTAAAAAAAATACTTACAAAATAGCATATTAACAATAAAACATTTTTCATACAGGTAATCTTGAATATTTAGTTTGATTATGTAGAAAATTAGTTTTGACATTGTTTTCTTGATGCATTAAAAATTTCAATTTCTTATTTACATGAATAACACTATATGTTTTTGTTTATTTATACAATTATAATTTACATTAAAATTTTATAATATTACTATGAATATTTTTATTTTTATCATGTTAATGCTTAATGCTTTACATTTGAATCATATAATTTATGTGTTCTAAGTTATTAGTACTGTTATTGTCAATATTTTTTGCAGTTAAGGTATTTTACTTTTTACAATAAGTACTTTTCAAATACGCTTTTTAAAAAAAAAATTAGCCTTTTTGACAAATCACAATTTAACCATTTGTTTTGGTCAAATATTTACAACTATTTTTTAACTTGGCAGATTGGAAAGTTGCATGTAGTATTAAAAATTGAAAAATTTTTCTTAAATCTAAACTCAACAAAGCTCTCATGAAAATGGATGAAACATAATATTGCAAAAGGGGTTTTTTAGTTAAGGAGAGATCATACTTAACAAAATATTTGATCTTTTGCAACAAGGTTTTGAAATTTGAGGATTTTAAAAAAAAAAACTTTCATCATTTTGAGAATGCTAGTCCTAAAATTTTACTATTTTTTTTGTCAAGGTATTTACCATTCTATTTTAAAGTCTTTAAATTTTCTTGAAACAATACCAAATTGTACGCAATAATAATGATTTTAACACAACTTTACATAACTCTTTTTATTTTTAAAAGTATTCGACAAATTGGCAATACAACGGTTTTTGTATATCTACTGCATTTTTATTATATTTGCATTTATAATAATTTTACACCATTTTTCCAAAAAAATCCCCATTCTTGTACTTTATCGATTAAAAAATGTGGATATTTGAGTGTTAAGGAATTTATTGAATTTAGTAATTGTCAATCTTTTTAACTAGTTCTAGCTGCATTAAAATCTTTGTATTAGTATGTCTTTAGTTTTTACATTTTTCCATTGTTTGTCGCAAAAGTGATATTTAGCAATGTTGCACTACTAAAAAAATCATATTTCATCATGCAACATACAATTTACATATCATAAATTTTTTTGTCTGTAAATGCTTTTTTGTTTATATTATTCATTTACAATATTTACTAAAACAGTTTTTAACTTATTTTATATATGGATCTACGTTTCAAATAATTTATTATTTTTATAGTTTTCTATTCATTACACTCATGGATAATTTATTTATTTGTATAGATAGCTGTTATTTATTTGTAACACTCAATTCATTTAAGTAATTGAATTATTTTGCTACATAATTATCTTTCTTATTTGTTATATGTTTTTATATTCATTAAGAATGTAGTTTGACATTTTTTAATAAAAAGGTATTCTATAGATAATTACCCACAAAGTTATGAACATTTAAATTTGTTACTATCTTTTATGTTCGTAATAAATTATTTATGTTAATATGTTATTGATATAATTTGGAACTAATGCATAATGAACAAAATAATGATTATTGCAAAGTATTTTAGTTACTTCGCCTTCTTCACAACTTTTTGGGATACAAATATTTTTTATTACAATACTATAACATTAATTTTTTATGTTGCTGTTAGCATATAATATTTTAATTTTTTGTTTTATTACAACATTATTCAAGTATTATTTAAAATTTTTTTATCAACATTTCTTTTAAAAACTATTATTCTGTTTTACTACTTATCTTTGTTTTATTATGATTTTTTCGTTTTATCGTTATAATGATATTATTAAGTCCTAAATGACTATTTTTTTAAAAAAAAATTTATATGTAATCTCACTATTTAGTTTTGTTCTTGATATTGTATTTCTTTTTATTACTTTGTAAAGAATTTTTATTGCCTAAATATATTTTTGGGTTAATGTTTGCACAAATAATTTCAAATTATAAATAAAACAAATTACAGCAAATTAAGTTTTGAAATTTTCTAAGTAATTACTTACATTACCGTATTTGTCTTTGTTCCAATGTTGTAAAAAGCTTGTTATGTATTACAAAAATATTTAAAAATTAAATTATCGATTTAATTTAATTCCTTTAATGTTTCGTATCATGTTAACTCTATCTAGGCTATTTTTGTTTCCATTTTTTTATAAAATGTGAATGAAATATTTTAGATAACAAAAACTTTATGTACAATTGGAAAACATAAATTGTTTTTGTTATTAAAAGAAGAAGATTGAAATTTTAATAAACGTTTTATATAAATATAAATCTAAGAAATACATTAAGTAAATACCAATATTAAATATTTAATCTGTTATAATTCTAGTGAAAAGTAACTTTCCAGCTAATGCTAACATGTTATTATAGAAGAATAATCAATTAAAGAAATAAGAATGAATCATATAAATAAATTTTTAAATTAATTAGAGTTATGAAATAAAAAATATTTAAATTTTTAAAAAACTAGCATATAAAAATGAAATAAAGATTGCATAAAATTTTGAAAATTAAAAAATCGCATGAAGTATTGAACAATAAAAATGTTGAAAATAAATTTATAAATAGTGAATTGCCTTACGATTCCCAAAATGGGAAGAATGCCTTCGAAAAAGCAATTTAAGAATGGACAGTAATAACGAAACTTATTATTATATTTAATTGAAATAAAAAATATTTACATAATAAGACATAAAATGTCAAAAATAAAATTTACTTTAATTCTAAGAAAATTCAAAAAATGTCAAAAGTATAATCATATGTAGAAATAAAATTAATAAATCATGAATTGTTTAAAATATCAAATAAACGATAGTATGAAATATAGAAAAGACAAAATATTAATAAAACATTTATCATACTAACAAAATTATGAAAATTATTTTGTATCAAATAGAAAAGTAAAAAAGATATTTAAATTTAAGGCAATAAAATATTTATCTCTATGTTCACAACTATTAGCGATCCATTTTAGAGAGCTAAAATTAATCCATAACAAATACAAAGAATTTAAAGCAAACAAAATCTCTAAAATTTAGTTGCGCAATGGTAAGATGAAAACCCTCTAACATGTCTATAGTCCTTCACTACATCCACCCTAAGTATCGTTAAAATTTTCCGGTTTCGTGAACATATCGATCTGATACATTTCCCTTCTTTTTAACTACTTGTTATGCACATTTTGAGTAACCTTTAAAATTTTATATTATATTCACTTTCTAAGTTTTTTCTATACATATTTGTATGTAAGTTATGCAAATTATTTTAAAAGTTTTATTTATTCTTTTATCATATTTTTTTTACGTATTTTTAGTTCTTTAAAATTTTTTAAAATGAATAAGATGCCCTTCTGCTTTTCATTAGTGAAGAATAACATTAATGTATTTTATAATTCTATACATACTATCTCCTCTATAATTTCGTTTTGAAGTTTTGTTAGACTAACATATCTTTTTTAAAAATTGCAGTTTCTTATTTCAACATTTCTCATTCCTAATAATTGTTTTAATAAAACATCTTCCATTATAATAAAGTTTTTGTACATTTCATATTTTGTATAAAAAATTTAAATGTTATTAAAAAAGAGATGAATATTTGTTATTTCTTTTGTTAATAAATTTATACTTTTTATCAATTATGATGCTTTAATTTTAAATGAATTACTTTCACATAATTATGAACATGTTATAAAAAATTTAAATTTGTTAATTGTGAGTGCTTTAACCATTTTACTATTTTGTTTTTCTTTACTTGCTTTCATACTACTGTCTGTTGCTACTACTTTGAACTTTTTGTTGATATATCATACATTTGCAAAAATATTTAATGAATCATTTTATTAATATATATCAGTCTTTTTTAATATTTAAAATATTTTCTTTTACTTTTTTTTTTAATGTATCTGATAATATAAAGTGCCATAACGCATTAAAATTATTTGCACACAAAAGATTATTTTTGTTGTACTTTTACTATAATATTTTTGTGAAATAAGTGATATACAAATTTTTATTTTAAATGCAACTTTTTTGTGAATGTAATAATCACATAATCTATGCATTAATATTTTGGATTATTTATGTGGTTTTGTTAGTTGTGAAACTTTTATTCTGCATTAATATCTTTAATTATTGTACTTTTTGAATATTAAATTGTTTATATTTTATGCATATTATTTACTATAATTTTTAGTTTTATTAATTTTTCTATCTTTATATTTGTGCTTGTACGGCCACTTTGCACTACTCTATTTTTTTATATTTTCAACTTTTTAAATTTGTTTCACTGGGTATTAAACCCTCCATCAAGTTGGCAAGAAGAGAGCAAATCACATTAGCTCTATCATTTTGATGGGCTAAGAGACGATAAAAAGTAGACAAATAGGAAGCAAGAGGTTGACCATACCAAAATGAAATTGAGGACCTCTTTCTTTTTAGAAAAAGAACATCAAAACCATAAAAGCCCATTAGAATCTCCTTTAGACTCTTAAACACGAACTCTATGAGAAGAAAGAGTAGCCAAAACAAATTTGACACCTTGCCCAATGACTATTTGTTAAAGCTTAAGAAGTTTTGATTCATTATACGTGCTTTGTTACACCTTTTAAACTCCTTTGAAAGTGAAATTTGAATGAAATTTGCAATAGCTCCCACAATGTTTTGCCATCTACCATCAGGTGACTAGCAATCCTAATATTCCAATAACGATTTATTAACTAAAAAATGATGATTTATTGGAAGATGCATGTTCAACAAAACTCACTGAAGTATCAATTTACGTCGTTATTCTCTCTCAAGATTTTCTTGTCAATAGAAATGGACATTAATTTGATGCTAGTTGAACTGGGCTTTAGCAAAAGGGATGAATGTTAAAGAATAAAAACGTAGACTTTTAAAAAAAGTTTTTTAAAAATTTATTTTAAAGTAACCATTTTATGTTTCCTACTAGTCTCCAAAAAATCATTGTCAATTATTTTATTCAAATTTCTAATTTTTATGATAAATTAATTTTATTTAATTTAAAAGTAAACATTAAAATTTTAAAAATTTGGAAATAATAAAAAAGTGAAACTAGTTTTGATGATTTCACTCAAATTGGAGCTTGCATCAAGACCAAACAATCGACAAACAAAAAAAATCAAACTAATTAGTATAAGCCTTTCACGAATAGGTAACCCTCACAAAAATAAAATAAAATAAAAGGGCTATAATAGTTTTCCAATGAAATAAAAATGATGAAAAAAATACAATAACACATTTGAGTTAATGCTTATAATAATCTAATGTTTAATAAAAAATTAAAAAGAATACAAATGTGTTGTTCTTTTAGTTGAATGAGGTAAGGAATAAAAAAAATAAAAAATTTCCTAATTCGAGAACATAGGAGAATTGAGAGTTCAAAGAATTAAGGATACAATGAATGTAAATAATAATTAATATCAGTTGCTAAGACTTAAATTTTGTTGCTTGAACAAATTCTTGATTTTTTCAACAATTCTTTAATATTTAAAAAATTTAGAATTTATAAACATATTATCACTAAAAATAGCTACAAAAAATTCCTATAAGTTGTTATGGGTTGAATAGCTCAAATTTAGTAATTATTCAAAAATAACAGTTTACAATAAATAATGAGTTAGGTTGGCCCAATGGTGTTTATACTATAACTATAACAATCCTTCAAATTTCAACAGGACCTTCCAAATTTAGGATAGATTAAGGTAAATACGAGCAGCATGATTGATTTTATTATAGATTTGTAAAAAAAATTTTGCCCGTAAAAAGTAAATGATAGCCACGTGATAGATTTTAATGTAAATAATTAAATCAAAACATTATTTGATTGAATCAAGGTAGATGATTGATTCATGACTGATTTCAATCTAGACCATTATAATCAAAAAATATAATAATTAGGTAGATTTAAATCTACGTCGTTTAGAAATGGCATTAAATTTCAATCATTCAATCTTGAAAATTGTAAGACTATACAATTGTATTTAAATTTATACATTTTTTAAAGATGAAAGAATATTTGAATGTTTAATCACCAAAATTGTGCGACCAAGCAACGGATTTGGATCAACGTGTTTTATAGAGGCAAATGAATTTTAGATTATTTAATGTTAGCACAAAATCAAATGTTGCACATCTTCTTTAATATTTTTCAAGTGATATAAGCTAAATGAGTTAGGAATTTTTTACACAAGTTGTTTATTTGCACTTGAGAAAGTTGTATATATGTTTTACTCATGTGTATAGAATTAGTCAAAAATATGAGATTGACTACACCTTTGCTAACTTCGAAGATCATGACCCTTGCTCCAAGAGTCATGCCTTAACTATATACTTAGGAAAGCTTTGGCTTAACTTTGTTATAAGATGGTCTTTTTTCATAATTTACTTTTTTGTGTATTTGGAAAGAGGTTATCAATGATGTGATCACAATAAGATGATTTATTAAAAAAATCAAAATTTGGAGTCCTCTATTTCTTAAGATAATTATTTAAATAAAAATTATAATGATGACGAAGTTTAATTTTACAACTTACTAAAAATATTTTAAATAATGTCTAATGTTTTAATAAAAAAGTGAAAATTTTAAACTTAAATTCAAATTGAATATCTTTATAATCAATCAGTTTAACGAAAAGAATCTTCATAGATCTAATGTTTTCTTTTATGTAGATTTCTTGATTAACATAAACATCTGTTATCCAAAATCTTAAAGTTCACTTCATAAACTTTATTATATATACTTAGGTGTTATCATCAAATAAAGCATAATAATGGGTTTTCAACTCCATAATTATTATGTTAAAGGGCGATATAATTATTTGATTTATAATCTTATTTAATTCAATACTTTGTGTTCACATGATTTCAATTGTTGTTGGTGTAATATTAAAACTATGGTTGATTAAATTGTTTAAATTTTAACTATTCACTATTATTTATCCATATGTTTCACTATCTTCTCTTGCGAACAGAGGTTCACATTTTATCCTACAAAAATATTATGGAAGGCGATCCCCCTTATCATGAGTAGGATGAAAATAAACTTGTGTCCTACAACTATCAAGTGATTTGTTTAATAATTCTAACCCAAAGTACTATATAAAAGACATGCTCCAAATGGCAAATTATTGCATTAGGAGCTCTACATTGTTTAATATTCATTAACACAAGAATCAATTGATTAAGCTCTATAATAGATTGATCTACTAGATTTTGATATATAGGATTTGAGACAATTAATAAAAACTTAATAAATAGTATATTGATTTTTTCATCACCAAAACATTCTATAAGAACCAATTCCTTAACATAAATAGTATAACAAATAATAGAAATTCTAAATAATTAAAACTTTATCCATAAATAGTCATCTCAATTCTTTAGCTTTATTATATCACGAATTATGATCCATTATTGTATGCTTATGTATTACCTAATATTTGTACATACCTTGACTATTTAAATCATCTTCTAGCTCAATCTATATTTTTAAACATATTTTATATGCTTGTGAATCATGTACTAATAGTTGTCATACATCATTTGTATACTAATTTGTCTTGAAAAGACTCATATGCATTATCTTTGTCCACCTAAATCAATTTTGTAAGAGTAGTAATGGTCTTCCTTTGTTTAAGAGTTGCATTATTTATTTAAAGTTCTGTGGTCATATTACAAAATTTTATTGTTTAAAATACGGTAATAGTTTGCACCTTTTTCTTTCAAATTTATTATGCTTTATACAATGAAAATAGTTTATGTAAATATGTTGTGCATAGCTTTTAATGTCTTAAGTGCACCATTATCATGATTGTTTTATTTATATTTGTAATTTTGAACATTTGTTGTTTGTAACATTAAGCATGTTTAATTTGTAATTTCATGAAAAAACATTTATATTATGTGGCATCAATAGTTTATTTATTTCATTATAATAATTATATTATTTTCATATATCTACATTTTTTATGTAGGTAAAATTTATCATTTTCACTTTACAATTTATTTTTTATTTTTTAAAAAATCTAAGACTTTTTAATTTTCTTGTAACTAATTTGTGATACTATCATTAATGTATAAACTATTTCATTATACATGTTTATGCTGTTTCATTATACATGTGTAAACTGTTAAACAATCAAATTTGTATTTGACATTTTCATACATGATCAATGTCATGTGATTTTTCATTTACTTTTTTAGTTATATTTTTTAAATTAATTTTTAATATGTTCTCGCAACATTTCTAAAAATTATAATTTTTTAGTGTTAATTAATTGTTAAAATTAAGAATGATTAATTTGAAATACAAACATTTTAACTCTTTTCATATTTTTTATTATGTTAAAAAGCATTCTTTTCGATGTTATGAGACTTATGAATACATATAATGTTTTTGCCTAAAAACCCCAAAAAATTGGAGATCTTATAAAAATTCTTTAGCTACATTAAACACAACATTTGAGATTAAATCAAAATAATTAGTCAAGAATTTTCCATTAAAAACTTTTAGGCTCAAAGTACTGCCTAAATTCATATTAAAATTTGTATCTTTATGACGTTCTTGGTGATATCTTGCATTATTTTTTTTTGTTTGTTGATATATTTATTTTTTTAAGTCTTCTTAAGTATTTTCATAATATATAGATCTGTTAGGATTGTTTTGTACCATATATACACACAATAATATGATAATATTTTTGTTAACAAATTTTAACTTGACAAAAAACTAATACACATGACGAATATAACATTTCTATGACATTATTGTATCATTTTTTTGTCCACTATGCAATGAATAAAAAGAAATGAATCAGACAAGTAGAACATTCTAATTTTTACTATTTCATATGAAAGTTATGCAAAAACACAAAACAAAATGACAACTCTTACGTGGAAGATAGAACTTACTAACAAGATGTGGTTTGTCATTCAATGTTAGATGTAGAATGACAAATTATATCATATATGTTCAACACAATTACAGTTTAATTAAGACTTAGAATTCTCATAAGAGATAAAAATTTTACACAAATGAAAAAATTTTTGTATAAATATCAAATGTAGAAGAACTCAACTCTTAGAACGTTAAAATGAACATGACAAGATTGGTAACTTCTAAAACAATGTTCACACTTTATATTTCTATCTCAAATGATAGTCATATATGCATAATGAGACAATCGTAATTATATTACCCGTTTATAGTGCTAATTTTAACTAGCAAATTAATACAAAAACTTGATCATGCATATGCCACATTAGTCATCACATTTGTTGACCATAAACTAGAGAAAATATAAAGCTTTTTCTCTTAATTTATTTCACATATCTTGATTCTATCATACTTTGTATTGAATACCATGTGTTCAAGAGCTAAACATGTTAAATGCACTAAAGAAGAATGGTTTAAATGGAATGATTCCTTCTTTTTTTTAAAGTAATTACAAGTTACCTATAAAGGAAAGGTTTAATTGTTTTACTAATTAAAATATAATGAACATATACTCTTCAAATAGTTTATCAGCAACATTTCAAGGAAACCCACTTGAGGTTAGATCAGAAAGTTCATCAAGCCATTACGCAGACCCAAAAAACTTCAAACAAACTTAAGGGGTATGTATGCCATGCTACATCGCAATTTTTCAGTTTCACTAATTACTACTACATATTCATAATAGCTCAACGAAAAATTACTACATAATATCTTTGTCGAGCTATCTCAAATAGTTTTTTAGTTTACTCCACAATACGTGATTTAAAAATTAAAATGCAAAAGTCTCCGTATAATCTTCTATTTTTTAATTTAATTTTTGCAATGATTTTATTTTTATACAATCCATTATGATTTTAATGCTTTCCAATTTAATTATTTTTAATATAAAATATCATTAATTATTTATTGAGATAACATTTTTCAAGATTTTAAATTTCCTTTCAAAGATAATATTTTCTATCCACTTTAACAAAAAAAATTTATAATCGAGATAATATTTTCTATCTTTTAATTTTCGTAAGATTTAATTAGATTTTTGAATTTGTGGTTAGAATTAGAAACATTTTGTAGACAACATATGCATGTAGATTTAAACATTTTTAGTGTTGACTTAGAATAATGACATTTTAATATGTTAAAATTCAAAACAATTTCTATTTACAAAATTATGTTTATTTGGCTTACATTAATAAAAAAAGTACATGCTAATCTATTTTAAAGATATTAAAATCTTTTGTTAAATTAATTTTCTCTATTTTTTAAAATTAAATTATCATACTTTTTAATGAGTATTATTTCTTAAAATGATATAATTTGAACGTTTGAGTCTTTTCTTTTTGTAATAATAAGAAAACTGTTTTGTTGATGAACAAGTAAGAATATTATCTCATGAATATAACAAATAAATAAATTTTACATGTATGTTATCCATTTCAAAAAATTTTATGCTATTTTTTTCTTTTTATATTGTGGTAGATTTTTAATCTACTATTGTTTTGAATGTCTTGTTTTATATCATTCATTTATATAACATGACTTACCAACTTCCAATTACCTAATAAGTAAATTCATATATTATATAACAAAAAAGTGAACTTTTATCAAACACTTTATTAGTATATCACCTAAATTATTTTGACTTTTTTATAATTTTCTCAATTCATTTGCATAAACATTTTATAATTTAAAATAATCTATTTTTTAGTTTATTTTTTATTTTCACATAACATGTTTGGTCTTTGGACATTTTTTAAGACTTAAATATTATGAATACTATTTTGCAAATCTATATACACATTATTTTTATTTTGTAGTTGTTTAATTATTGTCATTTTTTTCTACATTCAAAATTTCTTTATTTACTACATGATGTTTTTCCCTGTAGTGTTTACAAAACTTTTTGTTAATATTCTTTTTGGATATTTTAAAGACCTTTTATTTTTAATGTTAATCATATATATTTTATGTAGTTTTTAAAATTTCTTTTTGAACCTAATATTAAAGATATTCCTTACACAAAATTCTCCACACATTTATAGGATTTGTGTAATACAACAACTAAATTTTGGTACATAATTTTTTATGTATTTAAAATGTTAAATTTCTTAGAAATATTTATTATATTTAATATTTCCTTGTTAAAGAAAAGATTTTGAGATATTGATTTGCTAAGAAACTTTTATTCCACGTTAGTAATAGGTTTAACAGTTATATCATAAATTTTTTTTATATTAACAGCTTTTTTTCTAGCTTTAATAAAATACTTGAAATTCTTATGTTAATAAAAATAAATTTTGATGACACATCTAATTAGATGTGCCAAATGAGTGCCTTTTTAAACATCGTTTATCTTTTCAAAATATTTTAAAACATATCTAATTAGAAGGTTGTTTGTTTTCATTTTTTTGATATTTTATATTTATTCTTGAACTTTTGTTTTGTATCTTTTTTTAGTAACTTTCTATATTTATATATCTTAATTTTTTTTTCTTTGTATTACATATATCTCATTTAATTTATTACAAATTTTCTTTTTATTTAACGATATTTTTTGGTGATTGTTATTTAATTTTATGTATTATATACGATTAATTAATGTTTTATTTTTGTGGGGCCTTTTATTTTTAATTAAAAAGCTTTTTTCCTTTCCATAATATTTTTCAAATAAGATTTGAGGATAGATTTTATCAAATTGTTTATTTTTTTTGTTTCTTTATTCAAAAGTAGTTTTTCAAATATATTAATTACGATTTTTTTGGATATTTGAAAAGCACGTTTTTTATTGATATAATGTACATAGAAAAGCAAGTTTTAATAAAATATCAAAAAAATATAGAATATAAGTAATCTTTGACATTTAAATAATTTTATTAAGATAACTTGTTAATTGAATATATTTTGTAATTTCTTTTTCCCAATATTTAAAAGTTTGTTTCTTAAAAACATGATATTATTTCTATGTTTTGTGCATTGTGATCGACAAAGACGTATCATAATTGAACAATTACATTCAGTTTTTATTTAAACTAATATGAAAATGCTTAACAAATTGTTTTTTTTGTCAATATTTTGTAATTGATGTGATACAAGATATAATTATTTGGCATTACATATGAATTTTTAAAAATTTTAAAGATTTTATTAATTTTTTCATTTTAGAAAAAAAGTGTATTTTTCTTTAATTTTGACGGTCGCTTCGGAAAAAATTTTGAAATTTGCTATAATCATGTGTTTTGAGTTATGATGCAATTAAATTGTAAATTGTTTATTCTGTAGCACGCCCTCTTTTTTCAATAAAATATTATCCGTACTAGCATGCAAGATCATTTATATAGTGGCACTTTATAATCATATATTCAATATTATTCAGCTTTAAATTATACATTATTTTGTATATATTATTTTTGGTGTAAATTACTATTTCTAGTCCGTTTTTATATAACATATTTTTGACAAAACTTTACATTGTAAATTTCATATATGATAATAATTTCATAGTACATTTTTATTCCTTGTTATTTACCATCTTTAAAAGTATTTACTATTCTTATATGGAGAAAAAAGCACATTTTTTATGAGATACTTTTTTATTAAATATTTTAATATAGTTATTGTTTCATTAATTTCTACATTTATTTTCTCTCATAATTTATTTTTTATCATTATTATTTATCATCAATTTCTTTCTCAAATTTATTTAATTAGTTCAAAAAACAAAGAACAGTATTATTTACATTTTATTTCTCGTAATTGTTTATGTTTTTTATTAACATAATGTTTGTCATGCTAATATTTTCTAACTAAACTTCTTCCTGAATGTGATGTGCGTTTTTATTTTAATTCCCATTCAATATAATTCTCTTTTTTTTTTATCTCAAATGCTAAAGTAATTTGTTGCGTGTTAAACATTCGATAGATATAGTAGTTGTCTTTTTGTTCATTTTCATAATGTTTTTTTGCACTAAAATATTTTTTTGTTATATTATTGATAAAGTTTTGTTAAATGATCTCTTAATTTTCATTATTTTGTTTGTTAATGACTTTTTCGTGATAAAATTACCCCAAAGTGTTCTTCTTAAATTTGTATGTACCCAAATTTTAATAATTTTAGCTAGGAATCTCTTGAAATTTTTTAGTTTAGATTTTTCTAAAAAATGTTTTTTATTTGTTCTAATATACATATAATAAATCTGTTGAAACTTTTCATTTTGTGTTATATAAAGCTTTTTTTCAAAAAAATAATATATATTTATTGTGATAATTTTTATTATCTTGTGTACTAAGTTTTTGAGATATAAAAAATTTATATTTGTAATTAACTCTGTTGTGCATTTTGATGTCTTGATCATAAAGTCAAGCAAAATATTTCCTAATATTTTGTTGAGCAAAGTGTTATATTAGTTAATTATCAATATTAATAGTTATAGTTTGAGTTTGTTAGAGTAAAGTTATAACATAAATAGTTAATAAAATTTTGATGACTTAAATTATTAACTTTGGAGCCAACAACAATTGCATTTGTGGAGTTGCTAATCCACAAAAAAAGTATATTTCTTAATATTTATGGATATCTTGTTGAAACTTGTAATTTCTACGTAATTACGGCACAAATGATCATCATTTTTTATACATATTTAATTCTATGTTTATGTAGTACTTGATTTTTTTAATTAAGATATTTTACTTTTTTAATTCTTATAAATATTTTAAAAATCTTCATATATATATATATATATAATATCTTTGAATTCTTACAAATATTTTTTTTCACTGCAAAGCCCGAAAGACTTGACTCAGGTCTATGGCTCGCAATATAGGCATAGTCCTGGAGGAGCTACACGCTAGGAGCCTTATAAAAACTGAGATAGGTTAACTCAGAATGTTGATTGAAGGCCCAATTCTTGTAGTAGTATTTACGAACAGTTACTTACATCTAGCCATTCATCTGAAATTGTTGATTGAGCTACTTAATGTCTCTCGCCCTTTAATAACAATAAAAAACTTCACATCACCTTCGATCTAGTATTCTAATCTAATGTTGAAGATCTTGTTCCATTTTGATTAAATATAAACCCTTTATCAATTATTCTACTAAAATAGTACTTTCTTCAAACACCAAGAACGAAATAGTAGTTGTACTGTCATTTCATTCGTATCACCTGTGATGGCTAACTTTCGAAAAAAAAACTGATTTTAGCTACTAGAGAAGTTATCTTTAGCCTTGAGTTGTGAATGTCTTGTTTAAAGATTTAGAAATGTAGAAATTATTTTATGCATAAATTATAAAGTTTTCAAATTGTTTTGTGTGGTTAAACTTTTCTGTGGACTTTCATTTCTCATTGGAGCATTTATTTATATTTGGCTTATTTTTTAGACTAAAATTTTTCTCCTAAAATTTTATAATAAAGAAATTTGTTAAATACATAATTCACTCATTCGTTCTTGTATATTTTCTCTCATATAATTTATAAACAATTTAACATGTTATTTGACTTCATCTCTTTCTAAATCTTTATGATGCTTGCGAAAATGGGAATATTATTTTTGAATTAGATGTTAAAATAATTTTAATATTATAATTATTAAGTTATGCACATGGCTATTCATATTTTTATATTTTTTTATGTTTTTGACATTTTTATTTACAACATGATCATTGTTTTCTTATTTTATTAGCTTCATTCATTTTGTTTAGATATTTTTAATATTTTGCAATACTAATGTTAGATATTTTTCTTTTTCAACAAATGTTTTTTATGTTTTTCATAGTTAATTATTTAGTCATTTAATTTGAAAATTAATGCAGGTTTTTTAAATGGTATAAGCATTTCTTGTTTGTAATAACTCATTTATTACACTTGTAACAATAAAAGAAATAGTTTATTATTGAAAATATCTTTTATTCAGCATGTTCATTAAAAAATGAAAATAGTTTTTGAAATTTGTTTCAAATAATTATTGAATGTTTTATACTGCTATTACACTAACAATTGTATATATCTTTATGTTATTAAAGATTGACGTTTTCAATAACTAATTTTTACTTGATTATGAATTTTTATGTTTTCTAATGATCTCTTTATATTCTATTATATTTTATTCAAATGAGTTATTATCCATGTTTCGATTTATTGTAACTGTTCGGGTTAAAATATAATACAATTAAAAAAGTTTGCTTTTATAAATACTATATTGATATATAAAAATTTTCATAAAATCTTATAAATACATGTTCAAGCATTTCGCTCCTTTTATTAATTAGATAGTTTTTTAAATAAATTATTTAACCATATTTTATGTTACTTATTTTCTAAAATAGTTTCCATTAGCATTTTAGAAACTTTTTGTAATTTTACACTTTTTAGGACTATTTAATCACATGCTTATTTCAGCCATTTCTTTTCTAAAAATTTGTCATGCTCAATTTATATAGACCGTTTTTCTCTACTTCACAAAAATAATATTTCTAATGTTCGAGGTACCATATTACCTATATGATTAACAAAAACCTTTATAAAAATAGTTTTCTTAAATTAGGTCTTATTAACTTTAGATGACTATGTAAACTCATTCTCAATGTATTGCATAGAAATTTTGAATATCTTTTTCTTTTTTTAATACAACAAATATACGCTTCTTTAATTTTATGTGTAGTTGTTGTAAGTTTATGATAATTTGATTCCAAAATTGCATTTATTTTTTAAAATAACTTAGTTTTTAAAATCTAAGAACAACAAGAGAATTATATAAAAAAATATTATTTTACAAAACATTTTGAATATTTTATCAATATTTAAAATCAAATGTTATTTTTTGATAATTTGTTAATTTAAAAAAAAACATTTGCATAACTATTATTTTTTTGATGCTTTATACTTTTCCTCGTGCATGGAGAGATTGCATTGTTTTAAATATTTCCATAAATCTATTGAGGTTATAATAAGATAAACATTAAAAATATTGTACCTTCTTAATTATCTTTTTTTAATCTTTTAATAAATTTAATATATTATTGCAAAATTTACCTCAATTAGAATGTTATGAGGATTTGAAATTATTTTATATGAATTTTTTTAATTTCCAAATACTATTTGTGAATAAAATATTCGTTTAAGTATAGTTACAATTAAAATACTTTATTGACAAGTGGTACAAATATTATTAACAATTTTTTATCGATAACATTTTCTTGAATGATGATTAAATTGTGCACTATTTAATTAGCATTATATTTTTTTTGTTGTGTTCTTTACTATCTCATTATATAGACCTTTTAAACATTACATTCATATCTTAATATCTTTATTGTATTAATATTTACACTTTTCTTTCTTTTATATTGTATTATTGCTGACTACTCGTTTACATTTTTTGATGATTTTCTATTACTGATGTTTTGAATACACGTTTGTACAAAAAGTAATATTAATTATTATTAAATTACTCTTATAAATTGTTATTATCATATGATATGATCAACTTTTGCATCTAAAAAAATTTATAATACTAAAAATAATTTTATTAATGATTTCAATTGGGGTATTATCATAATGGCTTCCTATTTCTCAATATGATTTATCTTATTTATTAAAGGCATATTTTTCATTCTTTCCTAATATATTTTAAAATAGTTGAAATATTTTAATTTCTTATTAACTATTTCTATAAAAATTATTATATAAAAAATGTAAAATATTACACAAAATAAAATATCTATAAAAACTAGATAATTGATAAAAATTATTTAGTTAATATTAATAAAAGATTTTCTTTCTTAAAAGTAATTTTTCAAAGTCAATTAGTGACATTAAAAATTTAAAAAATCATCAATATTATTAAAAATTTAAATTATTCAAATTACATCAAATAGAATAAAATTTACCACCATACCTTTCTAATGCAAAAATACAAGAATGGAAATAAAAAACCACAGTTTGTAAAAATATTAAATTCGTAATATACTTTAAATAATAAAAATTTACATAAATAACTGCAGCAATAAAAGGATAACTTTGTCGAAAAAAACAATTCTATAATATAATATAAGTAAAATATTTTTATGTTTAAAAAGAAATGTAATAGATATTACAAACTATCAAAATTTATTATCATAATATGTATAAGATGCCGCAAAACATGTTATGAATATTGATAAAAATAAAAATCATGAAATTATAAGTAAACTTGATTAAATATACTTCAAAATTAAAATATTAAAAAATACTTTTATTATATAAATAACAAATTATCATATATTAAAAGTTTTCTTTGTCTATACAATTCAATTATTATAAAAAAAGAATGAAGATTTTAGCTTAAGACAAAAGCATAAAATTAATATAGTTAACCTACTACAATTAATTCAAATCTAGTACTCTCGGATTGAATTACATTTTATAATGTTGTCGTACCAGATTTAAAAATCTCAAATTGTACAAAACTAATAGAATAAAAGGCTAACTAATTTTATCATTAAGTGTGTAGAAGAATCTAATAAGCGTAAAGATGTGGCAGCAGTTCAAATTGTTGAAGGAAAATTTTACTTTCAAACAAACAAATCCATTTGCTTAAATAATTTACACTTTTTTTGAATTGATTACTTTATTATTTATTAATCTATAAAAATGTCAAAATAATCTTATGGAAAAGAAGTTGATGCACATAATTTTTAATATTTTATTAAAGAAATTAGAATATTTATTATAACTTTTTATATTTAAAATTATTATTATGTTTAAGTTACACTTTTTTCTTATGTATTTGCATTACATGTACCCTTGAATTGTTAAAATGCAATTGTTTTCCCCATAAAACAACATTTTAGTAAAAACTAAAAAAGTTTCAGATTTTTTGTCATAGAAACAATATGTATAATTTCATATTTTTTGCTTTCTTATAAATATTTTTTGCTTCACAAAACTTCCTTATTTAAAATTATTATGAACGTTTATATCGATACATTATAAAACCAAAATCATAATTTAATTTAAGGTTATATTAATATGTTTTAAAATAATTTTAATCATTTGATATTATTTCATCAAGAAATGCTTTTAACCTTTACATTTTGATATACTTTTCACAATTGTGAAAATAATTGCAATTAAAATTTAATAGTCATAATTATTAGGCATTTCAAATCTTTTAATGGAATAGTTATTATATATTTATTTAGTGTTTTACACTTTATTTTATCTATTTTTTGTTATAAATTTGATTTTGGAAAATATAGATATTTACTCGATTTTAAGGGAATTTTTAAAAAAATCGAAATTTTGTATGTTGAAAAAAACATTTATAGTCCTTTTTTATTTCTTGCATTAGAATTAAATATTTCCTTTATCTTGTTTTGTAAAGTTTTCTAAGAAATTTATTTCTTGTTATCCATATTATTTATTACAATTATGCTCTTTCAATATTCACTTTGTAGCATTTCTTAAATAAACATTTTAACATTTAAAACATTTCAAATTTTTTATTTTTTATTATTTGCGTTACTATAAAATGTTTATTTGATAATTTTAATATATAATTTATTTTTTTTATTTTTTTTGATGGAATATTTTTCTCATGACATGAATACACATACCTTTCAGCATTATAAAAAGTATAATATTATGTAATTTTTATGTTTTAATTTTTCTGGTTATAGTTTAATATAAACTAAGAAATTTTCCAACTATAATTTTATGATAAGATTTTCTTTTTTTTATTGTTGTACAATTTTTTTTTCATTTTTATATTTTTTGTTTGAAAATTGAAAATTAATAAGTAAAATTTTCAAAAACTAAAGTCATCACAGAGCATATTGTTAGTTGATTAAAAAAAATAAATTAATAATTAAAAATAATAAATACATTATGTGAACCAGATGTTACTGAAATGTAACAAGAAATAGGTTAGACATAGTTGAAACTTTTAAAAATATTTAATAAAGCATAACTTATCAGAAGAAAGTTTCTACAAATAAAAATAATTGTATAGTTAACGATAGTGAAAAATATGAAATTATAAATAAAATAATTGTCTAGTATGTATGTCTTAAATTACAAAATATCATTATTATCAATACATTAACAATAACTTTTAAAAATTGAATTTTCTTAAATCATTTTTTCCATTTTAACAATATTAAAATGTGATTATTTTTTAGTAATAGCAATTCGTTTTTAAAGATTTTAAATTTCTTGAAAGATTAGCAAACTATATGTAGTATTAAGGATTTTTTTCTAAAGTAAAAATTTATTTTCACTATTTTTTTTGTAATTCCTTTCATTTTCAAAAATATTGGTCAAATTAGCATTACAAAGGTTTTGATGAAAGTGTTGCATTTTTATTATCTTAATGTTTATAATTATTTTACACATTTTATTTCCAAAAAAATAATTTTTATTCTTGTGCCTTATTGAATAAAAATTGATTGATATTTAAGTGTTAAGATGTTCATTGAATTTATTAATTATCATTCTTTTAGCTATTTCTAGTGCATGAATATTTTTGTATTACTTATGATTTTATTTTTTACATTTTTTAGTAGTTCCTCACAAAAGTGATGTCTAGCATTGTCGCATTACTGAAAGGATCTTATTTTATCATACAAATTGCTATTTTCATGTGATAAAATTAATTGTATTTAAATTCTTTTTTAATTATATTTTTTACATTTACAATATATATTAAAATATTTTTAACTTCTTTTATTTATGGATCAACTATTCAAATAATTAATTATTTTTATATTTTTCTATTCATTATACTCTTTTGTAATTTATTTATTTATTTAGATATTTACCATTTATTTTTAACACTCAATCTTTTATATACTTGAAATATTTGTTTATATAATTATCATTTTTTGTTTGTTATTGTTTTTTATATTCATTAAGAATCAAGTTTCTTATTTTTTAATGGAAAAATATTCTATATATAATTATGTGCAAAGTTATCAACATATAAATTTGTAACAATTTTTATGTAAACAATAAAATTTTTATTAACATAATTTCAAACTAATGCATACTCATGTTTTAAAAGTACGTTAGTTATTTTGCCCTTTTCACACCATTTTAATAGGCACTTATTTTTTAATATCTTATTATAACATTAATTGTTTTGATATGCCACTAACATGTAGTATTCTAAATTTTTTTTCATAACACCTTTATACGAGTATTATTTAGAAATTTTTTGTGACAAAATTTCTTCTAAAAAATAGCATTCACTTTTAATTTTCACTTACTTTTATTATGACTTTTTTATTTTTATAATGATATTATGAAGGGTTAAATAACTATTTCTTTAAATATTTGATATGTAATTTTAACTATTAGTTTTGTTCATCATATTGTACTTCTTTTTATTACTTTATCATCTATAGTACCATTTTTGTAAATATTTTATATTGCCTAAATACTTTTTTGGGTTAATGTTTGCACAAATAATTTAAAATTATAAATAAGATAAATTAGTGCAATGTGATTTTTAAAATTTTCTAACTACTTACTTACATTAACGTTTTTCACTTTTTTTTAATATTATAAAAATCTTTTAATAAGGTATAAAAAATTGTCAGGTTTCAATTATTCATTTAATTCAATTTAATTTTTTTAAAATTTTTCTTATAAAGCAAAAATGAAATATTTTAAATCACTAAAGACTTATTCGTCATTGGGAGAAATAAATCATTTAAGATATTAAAACCAAAAAATTTTAAATTTGAATAAACTTGTTACATAAGTATAAATATAAAAAATACTTTGAGTTATTAAAAATATTGAATATTAATCTATGCACAAAAATTTTCGAAAGTTACTTTCTTGGTAAACCTATGTGTTTTATAGATGAATCTTATAAATAAAATTTCAAAATAATTAGAATAATGAATTAATTTCGAAAGAAAAAATATAATTTACTTTCAAAGAAAGATGCATATAAAAATGAAATAAAGATAATAAAAAATTTGAAAATTGCAAACCACATGGACTTTTGAATTTTAAAATTGTTAAAAAAAAAATTTATAAATAGTAGTCTCTTACATTTCAAAAATAGTAAGAATGCCTGCGAAGTAGCACTTTAGGGGTGAATAGTAATATTGAAATATATTCCTCTATTTAATTAATATAAAAATATTGACATAATAAAAAATAAAATAATAAAAATAAAAATTCTTGCTTCTCAGTAATGAAACCTATAGTTAGGTAACATGATAAGATGAAAGCCATCTGACATGTCCATAAGCCTTCTCCACATTGATGCTAAGAATCACTAAAATTTTAGGTTTGGTGAGCATATCAATCTTATAAATTTATATTCTACTTAAGTACTAGTTATGCACATTTTGAATAATGTTTAAAATTTTCTATTAGATTAATTTTTAAGATTTTTCTATACATGCCTATATGTGAGCTATGCACATTATTTTTATCTTTTTATTATTTCTAAGTTCAAATCGTGAACTTGGAAGAGCTTCCTTTTTGTAGTTCCCCACTGCACCGAGCAAATCTTCAACTCAAATTCTCTTTAGTTTCTTAAAATCTATAGTTAGCCTCAATAGTTTACATTAAGGATGCTAGTATAGATGGTCAAGAAAATGATTTTTAAAATTGTTTGAGTATAAGTGCTTAAATCAAATGAAGCTTTATGAGAAGGTATTTTGTATTTCTAAAACTATATAAAATTTTTTAATTTTAAAGAAGCTACTATAGCTTTTGATAAAATGCATTATATATCATCCGATGCTCTAGCAAGATTAGAAAATTAATATAATCGATCAATCTCTATTGCCAACTTATTTCGTGTTACAGATCAAAATAAATACTGTTATTCTATTGAATGGGTTTTTTTGCATGTTTCTTGATTTATGAAATTAATTATACTTTTGTTGTTTGTATTCGTTGTTTTTTAAGCATGTTGGGGTGGGTTGGCTTTGCTTGGAATGAATTGATGTATGATTGGTAGAAATAGCTTCTTGAGCTTGTCAAGTATATTTGTTTATTTTACACTGTTAAATACTGAAATGGTAAAAAAGGATTAACCAAAGTAGCTAAGCCAAGGAGTAGTGATTTAGCAGTATTTTGTTTTTATCTAACAAATATTTTAATTTAGAGTAAATGAATCTGGAAGTTTAACCTATAGTTGAGATAAATTTTTCAGTTGTTTTGTTTTTGATGTGTTTCTATTTTCTTCATTAACTTTTTCTTCTAAAATCTTTTCATATCTTATTCCTATAGCAGACATAAATATGGACATTAAAAACATTAAATGGCCATGCTTACATCACTAGGTCAGCACGATTGAATCGGATGATCCAAACGGTTGTTGAGCTAGTTGAATGCCAGTTTGGTCTTCAACATTGATTCTCTATCTTGGGGAAAATGCATATAACAAGCTTTAGCACTCATTCATTATTCTTAACTCCTTGTTTTACTATCTCTTCTTTAAAAAGGTATGTATCATTGTTTATGGACAAACTGGTTCTGCTAAAATTTATACCATGATGGGCAAACCTGAAGCCCCTGAGCAGAAAGGATTAATACCACGTTCCTTGGAGCAAATCTTTGAGACTAGCCAATCACTACAATGCAAGGGTTGGACTTTCAAAATACAGGTGTGAATGTCAATTTACATGAAAACGTAAATTGTGCAAAATCTTTCCTGCTTTCAAACCATGCTTTTCATCTTTTACAACCATCAATGTTAGAGATCTAAAATGAAACAATTCGTGATTTGTTATCACCCAATCGTAGCACAAGCAGTTGTCTAACTCTTCTTAACAAGCAATATACCATCAAGCACGATTCAGCTGGTAATACACGTATGCCAGACCTTACTGTTGTCGATGTGTGTAGCATAAAGGAAATTTCCTTTCTACTTGATCAAGCTACAAGGAGCAGGTAATTGAAATGAGCATAGACAATTGGAGCATGCTTTCATCTTTTGTTTTCTTGTTTCTGGTGGCCAACAGAATACATCATGTGTATTCAGTTTCCCAAATGTTCCATATTCTTGGGTACCAAGCTTTGTTTTGCTTGCATGCATTCATTCATCTTCTGTTTTCTGGTTTCTGGTGGCTAATTGAATACGGCATGTGTATGCTTTCATTTCATGTTGCATATTCTGGGGTACCAAGCTGTGTTTTTCTTGCATTCTTTAAATGTATGATTATGTGTCAGCATTTGTTTGCTTCTAGATCATTCTTCTCTTTCCCAACCTGACTAGGCACAAGACTATCGTTGCAAGAGATTAGAACTAATGATCAGCTTTTACTTTGTTCATCAAATCAGTTGGCAAGACTTAGATGAAGGAATAATCATCAAGAAGCCATTTTGTTTTCACCTTAAAAATATCTGGGATGAATGTTGTGAGTGGTAGCTATTCCTTGTTCCTTTGAGCCATTAAGATTGTTACCTAAGACATTTGTTTACCTGACTCTTTCATTGCAGGCCACAGAACAACATGTTCAAGGTGTTTTGAACCTGATAGATCTTGCCGGAAGCAAGCGTCTTCCTAAAAGTGGCTCGACTGGAGATCGTCTAAAGGAAAACCAGGCAAGAATTACTTCTCATTTATGCTGAAAATTCTTGTTTTAGATGCATATGAAGAAATTCATTTTGTCCTTGAAACAGGTAATTACAAAAGCTTGTCTTCACTGAGCGATGTTATATTTGCAATTGCCAAGAAGGAGGATCATGTTCCTTACAGAAACTAAAATTGACATAACTTCTACGGGTACATGGCCATTAGATTTCTGGGATGTTTAGTATATTGCAGTGTGTACAATTTTGTAACATTAGTTTTAACAACATTCTGAAAAAAGCTATTTGTTGACTAAAAAAATCAATTTTCAACTTTCACCATCTTCATTCTCATCATACTATATAATCTCTCGGTGTTTAAAGCCTTTCCTTGGCGGTGGTTCAAAAACATTGATGTTTTTTAACTTCTCTACGGAGGTATCATCATCTAGTGAATCGATATGTTGGCTCTGAGTTGCTGCTCATGTCAATGCCTGTGAAATTGGGGTTCCTCACCATCAAACCCAGATGTGACCAACGGATTCCAGTTGAAACAATTGTTAAGTGATTAAAGTACATTTGTCCACGAGGGTTTCTAAAACAGCAACTAAAGCAATGCATTTTTGTTTCCCCAAGCCATTAAAACAATTTGGTTAAGTGATTAAAGTACATTTGTCCACGAGGGTTTCTAAAATAGCAACTGAGTGCATTTTCTGTTGCCCCAAGCCATTAAAAAATTTTGGTTGAGTGAGTATAGTACATTTGTCCACAAGGGTTTCTAAAATAACAATTGAAGCAATGCATTTTTTGTTGGCCCAAGCCATTAAAACAATTTGGTAGAGTGATTAAAGTATATTTGTCCATGAGGGTTTCTAAAACAACAACTGAAGCAATGCATTTTTTTTTGGCCCAAGCCATTAAAACAATTTGGTTGAGTGATTAAAGTACATTTGTACATGAGGGTTTCTAAAACAGCAACTGAAGCAATGCATTTTTGTTGCCCCAGGCCATTAAAACAATTTGGTGTTGGCAGAATGTAATTTGCAGATGATGGATTTGATCATTGCTTCCTCTTCCATTGCCATAATATTCATGTCAGATGTAATAATTTGTTCGACATCTAATTGATCTACTACTTTGTGATCTTCGTGTATGGTATTGGGTGATTAACTATCTTCCTTTTCATCACCCATTGTTCTGAAAACTAAGCGTTCATCTTCTTTTACAAAGTAGTTGTTGAAGTTGTGCATAGTATGATATTTTATGCCTTTGATATTTTTCTGTACCCTTGGCAAAGAGAAACCATTGTCAATCTAAGTTATGCCCTTATAAATTATATGTTATTAAAAAAAATGACCTAGTGAGGTTGTTTTAATTTTTAAAGTGCTTCTATTAATTAGATTGTAGAATTGTAATTATATAGAGTCCTTTATGCCCTAAAATTACAAGAATTGGCATGTTTTTGCTTGTATTGCCAACATATTTTACTATATGTTGCTTGACTTTCTGTATTATCCCTAGTATCAACCAAAAAAATGAAGGTTTCAACTCAAATCAGGAACAGAATTCCGTGTTATAATCTGATTATGATCTATCTTAGCTTCGGTATATGCACATCTATGAGGATGCATACATTGGCATATGCATGCTAGTATTTTTGAGAACGTACTTTATAGTGATACATTCTATAATATATTTTGTTTTATTTACAATACTTGTATGGATCAAAATATCAGGTATTAGTTTACCATAGTGCAAGAACTTAATTTTAAAAGAAAAGGACAACATGAGTCCTGTTGTTCTCATAAAATGTGCTCTTAGTGTGACAGTTTTTATTCATAAAAAACCTTCCAATTTTCTTGATTGAGAAAGTGGCCAAGTTGGAAAACCATTGTCATGATTTAACTTAGTTTGCTATAAACTTTGATGCCTTAAAAAATATATATGTTCCTAAACATGATTTAACTCAATTGGAGTATAATGGATGGTATTAAAGCTTGTCTCTTTTAAATCATAAATGCTTAAGTTCAAAAACCCCAAAGAAGCAACTTGATCAAGAAATATGTGAATGAGCTGTAAAAAGGACAACATACAACTAAACAAGTTGGCACGTGTTCAATATTTGAGACTTAAAACAAGCATGTGAGCATAAAATGTTTATGAACACTAATTGGTACATTAAAAAAGCATATATACACTACATTCATGAATATTAATTGATACATTAAACATGTATGCCTTTTCTGAACCACTAGATCATACTTAAAAGAATGTATTAAAAGGACACATCAGGTACATAAACAATCTCAATTATTAATGTTTTGGAAAAAGGTGTGCATGAAAAAAAAGAAATCAATAATAATAAAAATAACTTATGCATTTTGTTAAAAATATATATAATATAATGTATTGAAGATAAACAAATAAAACCATAAGCCAAACACGTAGAAATAATAACATAACAAAAAAAAAACATGTGCAAGATGTTAGAACTATACAATCTGCATGGCATTTGTGAGCTTCTAGAAAAGAATAGTTAATGATTATGACTCAAGATAACTAAAGATAAATACTAAGGTAAAACACAGAAAACAACAAATCCTAGTAATAACAAAATGTATATTAAATAATTAAGCTTTTATAAATACATTGTGTCCAAGAATGGTGCAATTTAACAAAAGCTAAACAATCCAACTTCAAGGTTTCATTCAACACCATCTTGATTAATAAGAAAATTACATTACCTAGCTTTGATAATAAGACCATCAAACATATCATTCACAAATCAAATAAAGAACTTGGACCACTCTATTGAACTAGCCATAATACTATGCTACTTACTGAGAGTGGCTACTATAGTTGAAATCAGGCACATTTTAATTTCAAGATCCGATGAAATGGCATGAGACAAATCATCATAGAATTGAAAAATCAGGCCTTAAGTTATTCACTATTAAAAGTAAGGAGTGTTTTCAAACCTCATGGAACTTTTGGTTGTGAAAAGTGCAAGGCATTCCTTTCCTAAATGGTATTTTAAAAATAAAGTAGATTTAATGAAAAACCATGTAGTGTAAATATCAACATGGAACCATGCCCACTCTGCACAAATTAATCAACATGAAACGAAATTAGCCCTTCTTTCTTGATCTAGACAAACAAATTACGATAGGCAAAAACAAAACTCTATATAGAAAGATATTCATAGTCTCGGCTCACAAGAATTACAAGACAATGTGAAGCACCGGATAGATAACAAAATATTAGAACAAAAAAACCAGTATCCACTTGAGTGCAGGTAGGAAAGAGTAATAACCACTTATAATCATCATGGATAGTAAGTTATTTAAACTCCTACAAGAACCATTGGCCTGAAAGAAGGAAGGCGAGAGAGAGCGAGAGAGAGGCAAAAACCTTTGGCCTTCGAACACCTGGAGAACACAAGAGAAGCGGTGAGGGTCGAAGGAGACACACAATTCGTGGAGCTTGAAACACATATAAATAGTGGCATTCAGTACAAGGAGATCAAGATCGACAGTGGCACCGACGGTGGCAGACAAAATCCTAACTATGGGGCCTTCGAAGCGAGAAAAGGAGAAGGGAAAGGAAGACCTTCTGCCTGATGAAAAACTTGTAACTCCATAGACAAAGCTTCAAAGATTGTAGCAACAAAAAAAAAACATTTCTAAAATCAAAACAAAAACTAAAGAAAAACTAAATTATGTGGGTAAATAAAACCAATCGATACAATCCATAATAATCAATTAAAGTTTTATATAATTGTTTATAACAATTTAAACTTATTGAGTTGTATATAAATATAAATAATCTATTATATAATAATAAAAAATGTTCACATAATTTTTAGACTATGTGTGATAGTCAAAATAAAACATTAATCCTCTTAAAATAAAAATAACTATTTATTATTAAGAGAATAAAAAATGATATAAAAATATTTAATATCAAGTTTTAAGTATTATTCAAAAAAATTATATTTATATATACACATATCATGAATAACATATAAAAAAACTAATATAATTGAAATAAAGAAAAATATACAAACAAATCATCATTATTTATTACAAATTTTAAGGATGAACATATTAAGACTTGTATAATTTTTTGTAATTACTCAATAAAAACAATGGGTAATTAAGAAACTATGACTTAGTATAATTCAACAAAAATTTGAATATGAGATTGATGGAGGGGTCTTTGATCTTTCAAATAGTAATTAGATATTTAAATTGAGACAAAGTGATTTTTCTTAATTTATGATAAATCAAATATTAAAATACAATTTTTTATTTTTTATCTTTATTTATTTACAATGAAATAAATAGATTTATAATGAAATGTTTTTAATGTATGTATTTTTTTATTGTTAAGCATGATTATAATATTTGATTAAATATTTTATTTTGTTTATAAATTTAGCCAATCATAAAACAATTTAAAGTGATCTATTGATTATAGTTAATTATAGGAATAACTTTTTTAGTATATCATAAAACTAAGATCTTCTATAAAAAAAATTTGTCAAAGTTTCAAAATATAAATTTTAATTCAAAAGATGAAAAAATTATAAAATTACTTTAATATATATATATATATATATAAATAATAATTATAGTATTTAACAATTCTATTAATCTATTTTTAGTACGATATTTATGAAGACTTTTTGGAGCACTAATTTCAAACATTTTTTTAATGTAATTGCTTTTCAAAAAATTATCAAATGTTTGTTTAGCTATGTTTGAAAACATACTTTTAATTTAAAAAACAAAAAACAATGTCAAAAAATAAAAGATTGTTTTATCATCATAAAATAACTTTAAAAAGATTAATTCACTTTTTATTAAGAGATAAAATATTTTCTAATCATTTTTCAATACAATTAATAACAAATTTATAAAACTCATCAAATTCTTAGTAATACTTTTTAATTATATTATTTAATTTATTTTAATTAGTTAATTAAATTTTTTACATAAAATTATTATAAAAAATATAATCAAATACATAATATTTTCAGTTGCCTCTGCAGTCGGAGAACTAACGCCATCGACTAAGCATCGAATACCCTGACACTCCTCACTTCAGTTTTTTCGACGAAAATATGACCCATATCCTTGGTTTCATAATAGTGTTATACGTTAATAAAACTTTCCTAATACAAGAATTCTAAGACAAATTAAATGCAAAAAATCCATGACCTCTTACTTATCCCCTGAACTCTCATGACGTGCTTAAGGTTTTACCTAAAATTATTAACACCAAAGAAAAACTAAGCACATGACATTAGCTTAATAAACATAAACTATATAGCATTCATCTTTGGCTTATGCCACATGTTAGGTCAAGTAAAATATTATAGTATTTACAAAATATTAAAATTAATAACATAACCAAACATAGTAAAGAAATGCTTTCACTATATGTAATGAAATACTATCCCTTTGTTAATTTTAATATTTCAAAGGATCAATTTATCTTTTTTCTTAATCATCAATGATCTCTTGACCTTAAGTTTAAAATTCCATGGAGCCTTAGCAACACCTTATGATCAAACAACAAACTAAAAGTGCACTTTAGTCAGCCTCATTCTATTAGAGTAGCACTCATTAATCAATTTCTCATGAAAATTTACACTTCTATTTTAAGGAATCTCATATTAAATTTAGGATGCACACTTGAGAGGCCCTGTTTGACCTAAGTAACACCCTAGAGTCATTTTCATATATGATTTTTTTCTTTGTGAGGAATCTAATAATAATTCTTTTATAATTTCATAGTTATTTTAATGATGATGTCTCAATTTTTTAATAATATAACTCACAATACCAAAACATATGAAACATCCCATAATAGTTTTAAGCATGTCAATACTAACATGTGAAATAAAACATGATAATCTCAACTATGACTAACAAACATGGTTTACATCCTAGCAAAGAGTCATCAATGAAACAATTTGCTTAAACATGAATATATTTTACTAACATGTCACTAATAGTTGTATATCATACATGTAATGCATGTGCAACTATGTGAACTAATACTTTTTTCTTTTTTAAATCAAAACTAAAGGTAATAAAACAACATCCACCAATACATCATAATAATGCACCTATGATACGCAAATTTGGTGACTAATTTTCTGAAGTAATAGCCACACCAAACAATTTGATTTGTATTCATGAAGCCTTCACTAGCTTAATTCATTATCTTCCTTGATTGACAAGTTGCTATTGGATTTTTTTAAAAATCCTCCCCTTTATCCAAGTAATTGATTTATCTCTCTTTCTTCGTTTCTCCCTCATGTATGATAACATCACAAATATTTATTTTTTGCTTTAACTTTGCTTTTGGCTTGGCTCCTCAATTTTTTTCTCAAACATTTTCACAAAATTCCCTTTTTCTCCACTCCCCACAAATATTTCTCAGAGTGTCTCTCTTTTTTCCCAAAACTTTGCTATAATACTTCACTCTCTTCTCTCTCTCTCTCCTCTATTTTTTCTTTTTTTATTTCTTTCCTTTTGGTCAACAGTCTTCCTTGCTCCCATATGCTCCTAATGCATACTTGTTATTATGTTTCCTTTTCTCTCTCTCTTATTCTATTTCCTTTAATGTCTCTCTTTTTTGTTATCAATTATGCTTCCCGTTTTCTCTCTCATAGTCTCTTCTCTTCCAATGGAGACCCCCTTAATAGTTCCCTTCTATTTACTCCTCTTTCTCACTTGGTGGTCCTTCTCTTCCCTTTTAGCTTCTCCATAAGTAGTAGGGCCTTCCTTTCTGTAACAAGCTTCATTATAATTTCTAAGATATTGTTTGTGATAGATTTATAGTATTTGAAATTTTGTGTTTGATTAAAATAAATTTTTAGAGAGTAGAATCATAAATAATAAAAAGTAAATTATGCTTAGCTAGATTTATAATCTTAAGAATTTTAGCATAATTATAATAAGCTTGATAGAAGATAAAATTATAGATAATAAAATAGTGGAATGATAAAATATTAATTTCTATGGTTATAGTTTTCTACTAGCTTCTTATGACGTTTGGCATAGTGGTAGAAGTGCATTTCAATGATAATTATTTGGTAGAAATAGATGTGACATAATTAATTAAATAAAAGAATTAGTTTTTTATTTTACATGCACTTAATCAAATAACCTACATGTTTTTACTTAATCAATATGAAATTAATAATGATGGCCTTCAACACACTAATAAAATCTGATGGAAAAGAATTTGGGTTGTAGTCTATATGAGTGAAGGTGACGGAGAACTTGAGTGTGTGAAGGTTATGAAAGAGCTGAGTAGCATCATCAAGAACCATTAGAAGGAGGTGACTGATAGAGTTTAGAAATTTGAGAAGGGCATCGTTACAGTGCTACAATTTTCATTTAGGAAAGGAGAAAGAGTAAAGAAGACACTTGAGTATAGAGAGAAAATTATAAGAAAGAATGAGAAGTAGTCAAACTTTTGAAAAAAAAAGCCTTGTTTTAGGTCGAGGAAGAGATAGAAAATAAGTGGAGAAGAAGAAAGACTACAAAAAGAAAATAACAAAGGAAATTAAGTAAACTAAGAAGAGTTTAAGTATTTAAATTGACTTTTTATAAATTTACTTTGATTTATGCAAATAAAAATAATAATATTGTAAGAACTAGGTTTAAATTGATTATAATGTAGTATGAAATAAATTGATGGTGATTTGAAGTGAACTCAAGAGTTAAAAGATAAAAGATATTGGTTATTATTGTGTATTGTATGTATGTTGATCTACATTATATGATATGATTAGTTTAAAATCATAAATAATAAGGGATCAAAATGCTATAATGAAAGATGGCATGAGACAATCATATTAAACAAAATTTGGAGTTGTACTAGTATGAGAAGAATTTAAG